>CM044440.1:73055189-73099169 GCA_024363595.1 Xenopus borealis | reverse complement strand
AGTAAGGTTTTTGGGCAATACATAGAACATTTAAAAGACTATTTACTGACCTGAAAGTAACATTAGTTGTGCCTTGACCCCCTATGACCTTCCATTTGCAGATTAAGCCAACTAGGTCATCAATGTGCAGATATAACAGGTGTGAAGAACGGTTGAGGGAACTAAACGAACAGTACTAAATGATATGCTTAGCAAGAATGATTTGCATTCTTTGTTTCTGAGCTTTGTTGTCTTGTCAGACTATACATTTTTGAACAGATCTTGCACACATTAGGATAGCTGTAAAGCTTCATTTATAGCACTTTGAAAACACTGTACTGCTTGAAAGTATATCATATAAAAAAATTGTGAAAACTTTGTCAATTGCTAAGGCTAAACTCAAGGCATGAAGAAACAGCGTAGAGAAATCATATGCAAACAGTACAGTGGCTATAGTTTTTACAGAATTTAAGTAAATCGGTTATATCTAATGTGACTCATTACTTAACAATAATGCATTTTTTATAGCCAGTAGTACATCATTTTAAGGCTTATTTCATAAAAGATACAAGTTAATTGCAGGTTTGTCCAGGAGCAGCATTTACTGGTCACTTAAAGGAACAGTAATGTCAAAAAATGAAAGTGATTTTAAGTAATGAATAAATAACGTACTGTTGCCTTGCACTGGTAAAACTGGTGTTTACTTCAGAAAGACTGTTCTAGTTTATTATAAACATGCTGCTGTGTAGCTATGAGGGCAGCCATTCAAGCACAAGACAAATAGTAGATAACAGATAAGCTACTGTATGTAGCATCCCATTGTATACTACAGGGCTTATCTATTATTAGCTCTGCCTTTTCTCCTTTTTCAGCTTTGAATGGCTGCCTACACAGCTACCAAGCAGTCAGGCGTGTTTTTGGGGCTGCTCCCGCCTGAGCCGAATCGCTAGTGCAGTTTTTAAAAATTGGAAATTCAGCTCCTGGTAACTGGCCTCACCGTGGCGCTTGAGGCAAGATTCTAACCATGCTTCATGGCCAGAGCAGCCCTGCAAGCAGTTAGTTTGTATAAACTATAGTAGAGTTGCTGAAGCTAACTAGCCAGTTTTACCAATGCAGGGAAACGTTACACTGTGTTTTACTTCATTTAATGCACTTTCATTTGTAGTAGTTATTGTTCCTTTAACTCTTATGGGTTGCTATTGGGTTACTGTTCCTGGGTAAACCTGGAGGTCTACTTATCAACAGTATGTGTTATTGGATGGATGGTTATTGACAAAAACTGTTGATGAGGGATGGAGAAGTGCTACAGTGTAAAGCATAGCCATCTGTAATAATATCTGGTGGAAAAAACAGGTGCAGTCCTTTAATTTTGCGATTTTCTTATTTGGCCTATCAATTTAATGTGTGTAAATAAAACAGAATATCATTTTAAAAAAATGTAACTATATGTACTAAGGAAACATAGCACCTGGGATTATCACAGTTTTGCATTTGATGAATTGCGTAATTAGTGATATTTATACAATATTCCAATATTTGCACCTTTTAATTGTGCATATAGTACTAGAACTATTAGATCATTTCTGCACGGTCAGGCTTTTTTGCTGGTATAAGATGGAGGGGAAGTAGTCTGAAATTACATATATTATGTGTAGGTATGTTAGTTCCATATTCATTTGTCTGAATTATAGTTTTATCTTTCCTGTACAGTATTATGGAAGTTGCTTTTCTGTTGTATTTGCAGAACACTACATAGATTTAATTAGCAGTAGTTTAACATAGGATTGTGTTTATAACCTTCCCTACTATAACTCATCCTTGTTGATAAAAATGTTATAGATTGTTTATCTTCCCAGGGACAAAACACTTAACCATCTGTCTCTAAGTTCCTTGTCTCTGCTGATCTTTATAATTTTAATAGACGTTCATGTTTATCAATTTTGCCTTTACTTCAGAATAAAATACTACTCACAATGCTTTGGATATAATTGACTGTATGGATAGGACAACGATATACTGTAGGTAGCCTATAATGTACACACAGGACACAGCACTAAATCCCCAAAAAACATATCAGCACACTTTGTTATAAATATATCATTAACGCAATATTGACACCAGTCATATCCTATTTCATTATTTCTGTATTACCAGCCTCAGTGCCACATGTCCTGCAAATGTTGTTAATAATTCAGGGTATGAACATACAAGTGCTTAAGTGAGTGAGGTTGCTGCAGACTAGCATTAAAAAAATATGAGCGGCCTTAGGCATTGCTGTGTGATGATAGCCTACCATTCCAGGCTGTTCTAGCCCCTTAAGCATAGTGCTTTGGAATAAATGTGCCTTTCCCAGTATATCAGGTCCTGGTGATTGAATACTGAAATAAGATTTATTGCTGGTTTGTATAGGTTGTACCATACCACAATAAGCAGTTTTTTTCTCCTTCAGTATCAAGTGCTTTAACATTTTAATGTTAGTTCACAATGCAACTCTGAAAAATACCTTTTTTTAAAAATTTTTTTAAATTGACGACCAAAAAGTCTGAATTTTTCATGAAATTGATGGAAAAGTCCAAAATTTTGAATTATCGTACCAAACCTAGCGCAGACAATAATATCTTCAAATTGCAAATAGGACTTTTTCCATTGACTTCTACAGGACCTTGACAGGTTGAAGATGAAGTAATTTCAGATTCTGACTTTTTGCAGCCTCGGGGTATAATAAATATTTTTCCACTAAAAATTCAGATTTCCTAGTTAAAAAACTGAATTTTTTCGAGGTACCATTAAGACTTTAATAAATAACCCCCTTAAGACTAGACTCTAGCAAGAGACACATTAAAAATAAGAACTTATACATTTATAATTAGTATTACCATACAAGACCTACAGTATGTACTAACTGATCTTTAGTTTTTATGGAATATAATGTTTCAGAAACATAACAGAAACAGCCTTTTTATATCAGTGCCATTTTTAGCAGTTTGACTCTTGTAACAAAAATGTTTGGCTTGCTATTTTTGAGGGTGGGGGAAACTAAGTAGTGGATGCCTATGGGTAAAAAGAGAGAGAAAATGCATTAGATGCTTGTAGGCATTAATGAGAGCAGTTTTGCCACAAGGGTATATATGGCTGGGATACAACCATTGTTACTTGGATACTCTTGATTTATATTATTCACACAGTAATTCCACATTAAGATAGTATAGACATATGTTGCTCTGATTTGATAAATGAGACTCTCCACCCAGACATGGTTGAATTATTTCATATATGGGCAATTTCTAACGTAAGGGTCAAAGGGTACAGTGGTTAGGCATACTTATAGGTATTTCTGTTCTTTAGAAAGGAGCACCCAAAGGCTGGAATGTGCTTGAGAAGTTTAGGGGGTAAAACGCCTGCTTGGGAGGGAGAACATTGTGAGTTCCTGCTTCTCCCAACATAAATATTTCTGGTTTCATGTTTCTTTATAAAGGAGTTCGGAAGACCAGATATTCCCAAATTAGACAAAGCTAGATAAGTTATGTGGTGGTGTAGGGGTTAATGCTCTGGCTTAGTAAGGCATAGGTTCTGAGTTTGATTTCCACTTATGCAGGACAAGTTTCTTGGTTTTTCATAAAGGAGTGCAGAACATCAAGAGCAAGCAGGTTGTGTAGGAAAGGACAGAGTCTTTTTTTAAAAAAATGTTAGTTTGAGATAATTATGGCAGGTATTAAATAAAAGTGAACCTACCAAATGAGAGTTGTTGGGGTGACGGATACAAGCTAAAATTCAATTGTGCACAATATCACAGTATAATCAAGAATGACCTATGCAGACATTCTAGTACTGGACGAGCCTTTAATGTTATGGGGGATTTAACTGCCTGAATAATGATGTAGTCTACTACGTATGTCAAATGTCCATGTTCCTTGGGTTATGTGGGAAACTATTCAAACATACGGAATTGTCATACAGTAGCCCCCTCAGGTCTTACTGAGAGAATTGAACTATATTGCATATTCCTATGAAAATAAATTTACCATTGCATTTTTCTATTGCATTAGGCTTTGCTCAAGGACAGTAACTTTATGGGTTTTTATAGTATAAAATGTATATACAGTATATATATATGTGTGTGTAATTACGGGGGGGGGTGATTGTACCAGGGCCTGCACCCCCTTCGGACTTGCCAGAGCTGCAAAAAGTGTTATCGCGGGTGGCAGGGCAGTTTGGAATTTCTTGGCGTGTGCACAAATTTTCAGGGGGGGTGGCAATGGGCCAGGTGCACATTCTGCATCTGGGCCTGCCAGTTGATAATTACTCCACTGGTTGCCCTGACAACCAGGTCTCCACTTAGTGCATTTTTGCAAGACAGAGCCAGCTGTTGGCATCCTGAGCATCTTGAAATTTGAAATGGCAATCTGGAAGATGGAAGTGCAACCAAGTCTTTAAAATTGCAATAGATTGTGGGAGAGGTTGGGAGTAAAATGTCAGTTTCCTCACTGATTGCTCCAGTAAAATACTGCAAAGTGTTGCACTGGCTATTTTTGTGTACCATTTATTGATGAAAATGTGTGTTCACTGACAACAGCATAATTGCTTAATGGAGCACTAACCCCTAAAACTAATAAGTATGTTTTATATACTGAACTTATTGCACCAGCCTCAAGTTTCAGCTTCTCAATAGCAACAATGATCTAGGACTTCAAACTTGTCACATGGGGTCACCATCTTGGAAAGTTTGTGCCACTCACATGCTCAGTGGGCTCTGAGCATCTGTTGAGCATCTAGACTTAGGGATTGTTGCAAATTATCAAGCAGAAAATGAGGTTGGCCTGTAATACAAGCTGATGCTACAGGAATGATTATTATATTCTGATGCTAGTTGCACTGGTTTCTGTGCTGTCTGTATTAATTAGTAATCAGACTTAAATTGTGACAGTTATATCTTATGTGTACTGTATATTGTGAGTTGGTCCCTAAGCTCAGTAAGTGACAGCAGCACAGAGCATGTGCAGTGAATAAGCAGAAAAGAAGATGGAAAGCTACTGGGGCATCTTTGGAGACACAGATCTTTTCTGCTAAAGGACAGATGTTGCCTTGGGCTGGTACAGAAGCCCAAAACATAATGTACAACATTTCTAGACTACTTCATTAGTCAAGCTTTAGTTCTTTTTGAAAACATACACACTCATATTCTTTATACTACACTTATATAACAAAAACATTTTTGAAACCACATTTATTGATATAAGTATATATAAGTGCCCAATACACTCTGCAGAAAGCCATGATTTTTTTGGTAAAGTGAAAATATGTATCACTGAACATTTAACAGATAGCAGAACACTTCAGATTTGTAGAAATCCATGGCAAACTTCCTCCACCAATCAGGTCCATTCTGTTACAATACAACTCAAAATATTCTTTAGGCCAACTTCATTAAATACAGTACATGCCCCTCAAGGAAATATATTTTTTAACTTGACTGTATCACTCAAACCCCAAAATATCTTTAACTAGCATGAAATAAAAAGTGAGATTGTAGAGATTTTTTTTGAATGGCATATGTGCTAAATTACAGGTTCAGTATGATGCTTGATTCATTCCATGTGCATTCATTTATTTCTAATAGCAGTCATGCACTGTTGAAAAAAAACAAGAGAAGTTATCACTGCAGTTGCTACATTATCTTGAAACATTTTTTAAATTCAGCATTGTTGGAACTTTGATTAGTAGACTGGTCTATTTACTTGCTTACAAATTTGTGTTTCTATATTGCCTCGTTGTTAGTGTGTTTTTCTACAATTAAATGGAAACTATGGAAAAAAACACAAGTAGCACCTACTGTATATGGAAATGTGTGCTGTCACCAAAACAAATGTGGATGTAGATATTTCCATAATTTAAGAGTTTTGAAATGGTATGTGATGTATTTCAATACCAGAGGCAAATAACATTCCTTTGTACTTCTTAAGTTTTGCTTAGAACATTCCCATTAAATGTAAGATATTTGTGCAGCTAAAGCTAAAAAATAACTACCCTACAACCATGGTTTATATTAATAGGACAGGTGAGTAATATTGCAAAAGTATAATACCCATCTTTTGTCTTTATATGTAGTCTCTAGTTGACTATAGCCATAGGTTTATCTATCAATCTACAGACAGTGCAACTGTAATCTATCTAGACATAATGTAGGCTCCGAACCTCCAAACTCACATATTAAGACAGATTTATAGAGATTTCTTCTTCTAGTATTCTGCTACAAACCTTCACTTAGTAGCACAGACAGTTATCCAGCTACAGATTGAAAAAGAAAGAAATCTAAACAACTGTCAGCTTATGCACATCTCTCTCCTCCAAGTAAGAAAGTCTCACTGAGCAAATATTGTTGTTTGACTTTTTCTCCCCATATCCGGGCAGTGGCATGTGTCCAGAAATCAAAAGGCACTGCCCCAAGTTTGGGCAAGCCCTTTTTTTACAGCTACTGTACGTTGTACTGAGGCATCCTTTAGAGGTGTTGGGATTCAGCAGATAGATTGGAAGGTATAAATTAAAGGAGAAGTGCTTTATAGGAAAAAGATACTATTTGGGAATTTAGGAGCAAAATAAAATGTGGGTAAAGAAATTGGAATAGGAAAACAAAAGAAGAAGTTGGAGAGAGGAAAAAAGACTGGGATGGGGGATAGAGCAGAAAAAAAATAAATGGAAAACAGAGAAATAAGAAAAATTTAGAAATTAGGGAAATGAAGAAAAATTAAGAGTGAGTGAGGTGGAAAACAATAGTGAGACAAATGTAGGACACAGCTGAAAGTTGGAGAAACTTCAATGGAATATGGGGAGAGAGAAATAAATAATAAATTAAAATAATAGTGTACCTTTTTACATGTGGGCATGGTAGCTTTAAATGGGTATGAGCATGGTCTTGATAAACTTTGGCAGCAGTGCAGCTAAGAAAGGGGCACTGCATGGACTTTGTGCTAAATAAATGTTAAATACTGAGCCAGATTCAATTCAGTGAGATAAAGGTTTATCAGGTAAAAAAATTGAAATTGTGGTTTATCACATGAAAACTCTATTGAAGTCTAGGGGGGGAAACCTGGAACTGGATTTAGAGAAAAAAATATGTTTTCCCTGAATGGAATTTTGTCCATGAGTTTTCACATGATAAACCATGAGATAATTTTTTTCCACTAAATTGAATGTGGCCCATTGTATGGAAAATAGATCCAAAGAAAATCACTGGCACACAGGAATGGCTAGCAGTTAAAACCTTGCTTATTTATTGAAAGTGCAGCATGCAACATTTCGGGGTAATCCCCTTTATCGGGATTACCCTAAAACGTTGCATGCTGCACTTTCAATAAATAAGCAAGGTTTTTCCTGCTAGCCATTCCTGTGTGCCAGTGATTTTCTTTGGATCTACTGTCCTGGAGATGCAGAGTTCTCCTTTGCTGTGCACCAGGTGATCATCGTGCGAGTGGAATCATTGCTCCATTGTATGGAAAAGCATTCACATACCAAAACTCTATACCAGTCTAAACTGCCAGCATTGTCTTAGTGTCAAAAGACTTGTATTTGTTGGGTGTTGGTTCAACCTGAAATCCTGATCATTCACTGGGACATATACACACACATTTCCACTTTTTCAGCACTCCAAAAACATAAAGTGGCAAAAATGCATGTTAAGAAAAAAGCAAAATACTAGCTATACAGGCAAAGAGGAGAATTATCTGCATTGATGGGGTGCGTTGGCTTATGCATGTTTCTACAAACAATGTGACCAGATGTGTCTCTTTTTCACTTGAATGCAGGTAATTCCCCTCTTTCCTGTATAGTTAGTATTTCACTTTTTTCTTAAAGGTAAACTATACCCCCCCCCCCCGAACAATGTAGGTCTCTATAAAAAGCTGATGCTCAAGTATTAATTTTCGTGGTAAAGTCCATCCAGTGTATGCACTCTTACCAGATTTTTAAACAATTTTGGGTGCATGGGTCAATACTGTTCGGATAAGACGATCAAAGGACTCGCACTCCAATTCTTTCTCGTGAATAAATGTGTTATTTTATTTTTAGATGCATTTTTCCAACCTTCCTTAATAAAGGCCCTAATGTGGGCCGAAATGTTGGAAAAAACTCTGCCCTCTATAGGAACTGGCAAATGTCATCCCTTTATTATGCTTGTCAACTCAGACAGTTAAATATTCATTATTGAGTGTTGTATGAATCCTTTTGGAGTGATTTTCTGTATAAACTATATTAAGAAAATATTGGCTGAAATATATATTTTCCCATTATTATCCATTAAAAATCAAATTTGTTTGGCTTTGTGGTGCCGTAACCCCAACAACTGAACACTGTAACACGTATTTGATTCTTCTCTCTTAATAATGCACCAACAAGGGCAAATTTGTACCCAAACTCTGTAATAATATTTTAATGGCACTAGACAAGTACCAGCCAGCTATTGATGTGTCAATATAGGCTATAGAACTAGTGTAAATTTTGCCAGTTTCAACATAACCCCAATAGATATGCATGAAATGAAAAAGATAATTCATGGCGTGCTCCAGTTATGTTTGATTTCATTATTTTATTCACAGTAGAGCAATAACTTCAAACTGATTATTATGGGTTACCAAGTTACGAAATAAAGGAAATGTGTTACTCCCTTTTTTTTACACCCCCTTATTTTCATGAGCAGATAAGTGTGCATAAAGTATTTGGAAATATTTACACTTAGAAAAAACAGCAGTGTATTGTCTGAACCAATGTATGTGCACCTTAAATATTTACTTCCTTTAACTATTCTTGATGTTCTTGAATTTACATTAAAATCTCTTCTTATTTAAAAAAAAATCTTTAAAATGTGCCTCAAGCAACTTAATCAGTTAATATAAATATTTCATCTTAAATTATTGTGTCTATCTCTAAATCCTGGATTTCTATTTAAAAAGAATAAATAGTTTACAGTATTCAGAATCAGAATCAGAATGGGCTTTATTGCCAGGTATGTTTTCACATACTAGGAATTTGTTTAAGTGACAGAGCTCAACAGACACGGGTAATAAAAAGAGTATAAACAAGTATACAGAATGTACAAAATATACAGAATACAAAGAATAATGTGCAATTAGCAAATAAAGTGTTGTATGTACTACATGAGTTGTTAAGTGTTCATGACATGGACTGCTTGGGGGAAGAAACTGTTCCTGTGTCTGGTCGTTTTAGTGCTAAGTGCTCTGTAGCGTCGACCAGATGGCAACATATTGAAAAGGGAGTGAGCTGGGTGTGAGGGGTCCAGAGTGATTTTCTTAGCTCTTACTCTCACTCTGGATAAGTACAGATCTTGGAGAGTGGGAAGGCGTGTTCCAATGATTTTCTCCGCAGTCCTGGCTACCCTGTGCAGTCTCCTGAGGTCAGATTTGGCAGCTGAGCTGAACCAGACAGTAATAGAAGTGCAGAGGATGGATTCAATAATTGCGGTGTAGAACTGTGTCAGCAGCACCTGTGGCAGGTTGAACTTCTTCAGCTGACGGAGGAAGTATAACCTTTGTTGGGCCTTTTTCACAATGGAGTCAATGTGAGTGTCCCACTTCAGGTCCTGGGAGATTGTGGTGCCCAGGAACCTGAATGACTCTATTGTAGCCACAGTGTTGTCCATGATAGTGAGTGGGGGGAGAGCAGGGGGGTTTCTCCTGAAGTCTACAATCATCTCCACTGTTTTGAGTGTGTTGAGCTCCAAGTTGTTAAGACTGCACCATTCAGACAGCTCTTTAACCTCCTGTCTGTAGGCAGACTCGTCACCGTTCTGGATGAGGCCGATGAGTGTGATGTCGTCTGCAAACTTCAGGAGCTTGACAGAGGGGTCTTTAGAGGTGCAGTCGTTGGTGTACAGGGAGAAGAGCAGTGGGGAGAGAACACAACCTTGAGGAGCGCCAGTGCTGGTCACACGGGTTCCGGACGTGATTTTACCCATTCTCACTACCTGTTGCCTATCTGTCAGAAAGCTGGTAATCCACTGACAGACAGAGCTAGGGATAGAGAGCTGAGTTAATTTGGGGTGGAGGAGTGTTGGGATGATGGTGTTAAAGGCAGAGCTGAAGTCCACAAACAAGATCCTCACGTACGTCCCTGGTCTGTCCAGATGTTGCAGTACATAATGTAGTCCCACATTGACTGCATCATCCACAGACCTGTTTGCTCTATAGGCAAACTGCAGGGGGTCCAGTAAGGGTTCTGTGAAGTCCTTCAGATAATTCAACACCAGTCTTTCAAATGATTTCATGACCACAGACATTAGGGCTACAGGTCTGTAGTCATTAAGTCCAGTAATTTTGGGTTTCTTTGGAACAGGAATGATGGTGGAGCGTTTGAAGCAGGAAGGGACTACACACAGCTCCAGTGATCTGTTGAAGATCTGAGTGAAGATGGGGGCTAGCTGGTCAGCACAGGTTTTCAGACAGGCTGAAGTCACACAGTCTGGGCCTGATGCCTTCCTTTTGTTTTTCTTGAAGACCCGGCACACCTCATCTTCACTGAACAATAGGGCAGGGGTGGGGGAGAGGGGGGTTGAAGGAGGTGTGAATTGTGTTCTCTCAAACCTGCAGTAGAATTTGTTCAGATCGTCTGCCAGTTGTTGATTCTCCACACTGCTGGGGGATGGAGTCTTGTAACTGGTGATTTCTTTCAAGCTTTTCCACACAGAAGCTGTGTCTCCAGAGGAGAACTGAGTCTGTAGCTTTTCAGAAATATTCCTCTTTGCTACTTTGATCTCCTTTTCCAGTGTGTATTTGGCCTGTTTGTACAAGACTCTGTCCCCATTCCTGCGAGCATCTTCTTTGGCATAACGGAGCTGACTGAGTTTAGCTGTAAACCATGGTTTGTCATTATTGTAGATTAAACGAGTCCTGGTAGGAATGCACATATCCTCACAGAAACTGATATATGATGTTACAGTCTCTGTCAGCTCGTCCAGACTGTTGGCAGCAGCTTCAAAAACTGACCAGTCAGTGAGGTCGAAGCAGGCTTGTAAGTTCTGCTCTGCTTCATCAGTCCATCTTTTTACCGTCCTTAATACAGGTTTAGCTGATTTTAGTTTCTGCCTGTAGGTTGGTATGAGATGAACCAGACAGTGATCAGAAAGCCCCAAAGCTGCTCATTGGACAGAGTGATATGCACCCTTAATTGCTGTGTAACAATGATCCAGTATATTGCTGTCTCTAGTGGGACATGTAACATGCTGCCTGTATTTTGGTAATTCATGTGAGAGATTTGCTTTATTGAAGTCCCCAAGTATAATTAAAACAGAGTCCGGGTGTTGTCGCTCAGTCTCTGTGATAAGATCAGCGAGTTTCTGTAAGGCTGTGCTCACGTGTGCTTGCGGAGGAATGTAGATATTTACAAGAATAACGAGGAAAACTCCCTCGGCGAGTAGAAAGGCTTACAGTTAATAAACAGCGCTTCTAGATCGTAACAGCACATCTTCATTAACACAGAAATATCTGTACACCACCTTTCATTGATGTAAAAGCACATCCTGCCGCCACGCGATTTCCCCGTTGAATCTGAGTCGCGATCCGCTCTAAACAGCTGGAAGCCTGGCAGACTTAACGCGCTGTCTGGAATGGCGTCGTTCAACCAGGTTTCCGAGAAACACAGAGCAGCAGAGTTTGAAAAATCCTTATTGATCCAGGTGAGCAGAAGAAGTTCATCCATTTTGTTGGAAAGAGAGCGGAGATTTGTTAAATGAATGCTAGGCAACGGCATTCGAAATCCACGTTGTCTGAGTTTCACGAGCACGCCGGCTCGTTTCCCCCGTTTGCGTGTTCTGAAGCGCTTACACAGTGCTGCGGCTCCACTAACTACAATGTTCAACAAAACGTCCGAATAAACAAAATCTGGTAAAAGATTTTGTGGGGTGTACTGCCTGATGGTCAGTAGTTCTTCTCTGGTAAAGCTGATGGTGTTTGAGAGACAAAAAACTGGAAAAACTAACAAAAACAAAACAAACACTGGAGAGCTCAGCACAGAGGCTGCCATGCTCGGCGCCTCCCAGTCTATTAGTTATATACTACCTATAAATTTGAAATCCTTTAACCTACAAAGTTAGATATGGCAAATATAACGTGATACCTGATTATAATTTTTTTTTTACAGTCCCTTCATGTTTTAATGCGTTTCAGTGGGAGCATTTTACCAGATTTTAAGTTTATGTTACAACATTTTATGCCATAATTAGTATAGTTTTCATTAAAAGACCTGTTTATCCCTTGTAAACAGAGGTGGGTCTAGCTGGCTGGGCGCCCTAGGCACCCAATGGGACAGCTCGCCCCACATCTCTGTCTTCCGTAAATGTGCGTTGGCAACACTGGAGTGCACATGTGCATTAGTGGCATGTCATCAGTGTCCATGCGCAAGCGTGCCAGAATTGCATACGGGCGGAAGTCAAGTACCAGCTCTGGTCTAGGGGTAGGCAGTAAAGGTAGCTGCCCAGCACCCCCCAATCTTTGCGCCCTAGGCAACTGCCTTTTCTGCCTACCTCTAGTCCTGGCCCTGCTTGTAAATGTTGGTGTTTCCACGTTTTTTTTTTTCGGTTTACACCATTTTTACAAAAACTCTGATTTTATGTACCCCATTTGACAGTTTCACATATTTTACATGAAAAAAACATAAAATTGGGGTGTGACTCTATATGATGGTCAGCCATTTGACTGGCAGTTATTTTTTAGCCATAAGAGCTTTACTTCAACATTCTCTGATATGGTTGATGTCACCTAATGTAATCAATAACCCTGTAGTGTTAATGATGCCAATAAAGGGGCTCAGAAACAGATTGCCGAGGATTACTGTGGCCATACTACCTATGGGTGTTGCGAACACTACAGCTGCGATTGTGTGAGTAACAACTGATTGACAAAGTATTTGAAGCATTTACTGATTTGATATTATATCAAAGTCAGAATCCATCATTTCTAAATTGTATTATCTGTCCAATAAAGCTGTTTAGAAAAAAAAAAAACACTAGTGCCCATGTTATTTAAAGAAATTGTTTTATGGTGAAATACAATGAAATACAATTTGGTCAACTTTTCCTCCAAAAGTAAAGCAAGGACCCTCCTAAGACAAAAGAGTAACATGTAATACATACCCTACCTGAATTTCCTGGTAGTTGAGTTCAATCTCACTGGGTCTGAGGTAGCCCATGTTCCAAAAACCTGTTAAATACGTTTAGGGTAATGTCAACCAGCATTAGGATTTTTGTTATCTATATTTTTAAGCAGTCAAACTGGTGCCAAAGGACTCCAACCTGACCATGCTGGACATTCTGACACAAAGCCCTTTCAGTGAAAAGTCTTTGGAGGGGGGGCAGTCTCAGGCATTTAGTTGCATAACTCAAAGTGCCCAAACATCAAACCTGTCTTCTATACAGCCTGGCTGTATATTTATTATTAAGCAATATAAAAAATATAGACCATTTGAAGCTCATATTTGTGTGTGTTTATCAGTAGTACAACTGTTAATTTAGTTTGTGTAAGTAGATGAATGACAGTGTACAGCCAATAATGATTTTGTTTTATTTATTCAATAGTAAGTGATTTGTTTTGATATTAAGAACTGAGATTTCTGGTAAATGGCTCAGTCTGTTTTTGATGCCCTTCAGGTACAAATTACAAAGATAACTAGATTAAACAAAAATCAATCCAATTTGTTCATTCTGAAATTGTCCAAGCAGGTTTGTTATACTATAACATGCCTAAGCTATTGCTTTTAAAATGCAGATAAAGTTATTTATAGCTCAGTGATTTTAGGGAGTTTTGCAAGCTGTGGCTTATGTTTTTCTTGAATTGTTTCAGCAATATGCTGAATGAGACAAGCAAGCTTACCATTAATATATACTGGTACAAGTTATCCTACAGTATGTCATTTCATCTTGCACCATCAGTTTAATAACAGTGTGTAGTGTAGCCTAAAATTTTCAATTAGATCTCAAATGAAAAGGTTTGGTACATGCATTTTGAGTAGCATCAACATCATTAGTGTGTTTGCCAACAATTATGGCTTTTGCTTCTTTTCTTCCATTGGGCTTGCATCAATTGAGGATCTGCCATTATCTCTTCCAAAGTGCTTGTGGTTAAATTTGAAATTGTACAATAACATAGCTTTAATCTTCCGAAAGCATAAATGTGGCGCCAGCTGGCTTTCATGCCATGCATGTTGTGAGTTTATTCTTCCCTAAGACTATATCCCTCTTGTCAGCATTGTAAACCTTTACTTAGCATAATCAAGATATTAAATTAGTCTGATTTTGTTTGTGTATTGGAGCTACACTGAAGATGGCGAGGAGCATGACAATTCAATCTTCAGCGCATAAAGAATAACATTCAAATTACTTGTGTAGGAAAAAATGAACAGTACATTTCTTACTATACCCTTTAGTATTTTATTAACTGAAAGGCAATTATTTTTTTCTTCCGAGATGATTCCCTAACATTATTTTCAGATCCTGATATTAGTTATTGTCAAATGATTCTAATCAGGTCAAATATGCAAAAATGTTATCTCACAAATAACTATGAAAATAATGGGTTGCAATATTGCAATGGCAGACCCATACAAATAAAAATAAATTAAAAACAAATAAGAGAAAAAGAGTATTTTATAAACTTCCCATTTTAAGTATGGTGTATAAAAATGTAAATCCAAGCAACTTGTCATGCAATGTATTAATCTTTTGTTGCTTAAAATAGGGAAATTAAATTTTGTGATATATAAAATGGAGACATGTTGCAAACAACTCTGCTACCTCAGTGCTAGATAACATATTAGGAGTTATCACCAAGGTTCCAGTCACGGCTCACTCTTCTGCCTTTAGCAGCTGTCTTTGGCTTCAGGTGTAGCCCTCCGCTACTCAGATGCTTATTCTGCCACTTCATAGATCCCTAGTAAGACCTCATCTGGAGTATGCAGTGCACTTTTGGACTCCAGTCCTTAGGAGGGATGTAAATGAGCTAGAGAGAGTGCAGAGACGTGCAAGACTTCATGTATGGAAGACTTCAATTATGAGGGTAGACTGTCCAGGTTGGGTTTTTTCTCTCTGGAAAAAAGGTGCTTGCGAGGGGACATGATTACACTTTACAAGTCCATTAGAGGACATTATAGACAAATATCAGGGGACCTTTTTACCCATAAAGAGGATCACCGCACCAGAGGCCATCCCTTTAGACTAGAAGAAAAGGACTTTCATTTGAAGCAGTGTAGGTGGTTCTTCACAGTGAGGACAGTGAGGTTGTGGAATGCACTGCCGGTTGATGTTGTGATGGCTGATTCTGTTGATGCTTTTAAAAGGGACTTTTTGGACAGACATAATATCAAAGGCTACTGTGATATTAAACTCTACAGTTAGTTTAGCTATGGGCATATATGGTTTGTGTGAAAGAGTGGAGGGGTATGTGTGTTTGCTGGGTTTTAATTTGGAGGGGATGAACTTGATCAACTTTGCCTTTTTTCAGCCTAATTTAACTATGTAACTATGCTGCCAGGGAGAACCAAGGAGAGAGTTCTGAGCGAGGGAACCAAGCATCGTGTTTGAGAATGGGAAACAAGGAACATAGTCAAAAGCCAGTCCTGGTTGGTAATAATCAGTCACTACGGTACAGATGAAGCAGATACTGTATAATGATGGTCGGGGTCACAGGCCAGGTCAAAGACACCAGAATTGCATGGAGGCTTTGGAAAGATAAATAACTTACTAATAGAGGCTATAACAAAAGCAAATTAGTGAATACTAAAAATTAGGAATTAAGACATAAACTTTATAATAAACTTTTGAACCAATCCAATAAATCCAAATTACTGAAAGGATTCCTTTTGTTTCAGATAGTGAATAAATAAGTCGAAAAAGTTGTTGTAAAGCATTTGTCTTTTGTTGGCCACAGTTAAACTTTTTGTAACCAATAAAAAGAAGTTCCCTTTTTCTTAAATGAGACACCACAGCCAATTGTGCAATGAAGTTAGAAGTAGGGAACATAGCTTTTTGTGAGCACCCGATAAAAGAACATTTGAGAACTCACTCAATGTTTCAGGGGAAAAAAAATTTAAGAAAAAAAGCAGCTTTTTATGAAAACCAACTCAGGGAAAAGTATCATATCAAACAAGATTTTTTTCCCCTCGAAACTCACAAGTGGTTGCTTGAGTCAAAAAGATGAAGTAGGCAGCAGTGGGAACCATGTAATTACAACCAGGTTTAAGGGGACTGTAGCTCTAGTCTTTCCCTGTTGCAATAGATGCATAATTAACATAAGGGAAACTATACTAATTAGGGATGCACCTAATCCACTATTTTGGATTCCCCCGAACCCCCGAATCCATTGCAAAAGATTCGGGCGAATGCCGAACCTAATCCGAATCCTAATTTGCATATGCAAATTAGGTGTGGGAAGGGGGAAAACATTTTTTAGTTCCTTATTTTGTAAAAAAAAGTCATGCGATTTCCCTCCCACCCCTAATTTGCATAGGAATTCGGATTTGGTTCATTCGGGAAGAAGGATTCGGCACTAATCCGAATCCTTCTGCAAAAAGGCTGAAAAAATCCTGAACCGAATCCTGGATTTGGTGCATCCCTAATACT
This sequence comes from Xenopus borealis, assembly GCA_024363595.1. Lineage (NCBI taxonomy): Eukaryota > Metazoa > Chordata > Amphibia > Anura > Pipidae > Xenopus > Xenopus borealis. Next base: position 73,082,575 of record CM044440.1, on the reverse strand, counting down.
AATTAGATAAAGGGACAGACATTTAAGCTGGAGCTTAAAATTAGACAGAAGGCCAGACCTCAAAATTTTGGTTATGTAAGAATTAAAGTGGCAGATGAGATTGAATGCCAAGTGTAAAGTCATGCACTTGGGATATAAAAATATGCAAGTCAGTTATACCCTTAATGGGACTACATTAGGCACATCCATTATGGAAAAGAACCTTGGAGTCCTTGTAGATAATAACCTTGGCTGTAAGGGCAATTAAAGCCTTGAGCTGTATTAAAAGTGGCATCGTTTCACGGTGTGGGCTATTCTTCCACTGTACCGAACACTGGTAAGGTCCCATCAAGAATGTACCATACAGTTTTTGGTCTCCAGTGCTCAAATGAGACATTGAATTAGAAAGGTTGCAGAGAGGGACAACTAAGCTGGTAAAAGGTATGGAAAATGTCAGTTATGAGGAAAGACTGACCAAGCTGGGGTTGTTCACGTTGGAGAAGAGGCTCTTAAGGGGTGATATGATAACTATGCATAAATATATGATGAGATTATATAATAATCTCTCTAATGCTTTATTTACCTGGAGGTCCTTCCAGTTGACACAAGTTCACCCATTCAAATTAGATGAAAGGAGGTTCCAACTAAATATTTGGAAGGGGTTTTTTACAGTGAGAGCTGTGAAGATGTGGAATTCTCTTCCTGGATCTGTTGTACAGGCAGGTTATGGTTATATGGACCTAAAAAGTTGAATTTGATGGACGTGTGTCTTTTTTCAGCCTAACTTACTATGTTACTATGTAAGCCTTGGCTTCCTCTAGGTGGCATTTACTCTGCATCGGTATTTCCTGAAGGTAAACTTAATAGGATTATATTTGTAACAGTCCCATTCTTTATTTGGTGGTAGACAACTTCCTTCTACACTGTGTCAGTATACTTAAATTTGATGGGTGGGGTTTTCAACTTTTTGGGGGCTAATATTTACATATTTGTATTACCATGACCATACCTGCATGCTGGGTAAAAATGTAATGCATATTTTACATATGAAAGAGTTTTTTTTGTCTTAAAATTAAATTAACTGTGTATTGTAGAGAGTGCTATTCTGAGACACTTTGTGCTTGGTCATCATTTTTATTATTTCAAGCTCTCCAGTTAGGCTTTTTTCCAATTTACTCTTGCAGACAGGCAGTGGTTTGAATATGAAACTGGAATAGGAATAGGAGTTGAACTGAATAGGAAGTAATAAAAAAGTAACAGTAACGATAAAATTGAAGCCTCAAAAAGTCAATAGTTTTTTTTGCTGCCAGGGCCAATGACCCCTATTTGAAAGCTCGAAGGTGTCAGACTTTAGAAAATGAAGACGAATTGAAAAATGATTGCTAAGTTGCTAAGAATTAGCCATTCTATAACATACTAAGCGTTGACTTAAAGGTGAACCTTTAACAGTGAAAATTTTAAAAAAGCATTTTTTTTTAAAGCTAAACAGTAATATTTAGAAGCCATCTTATGTTTATGTAAAAAACACTTCTCATTGGAGAAGATATTTATTTCTAGATCCCTAATGCAGCTCGTGTTTTATTGAATTACCATAACACATACAGAAAACGTAACAAGCCGACAAATTGCTGGCTTAAAAATCTGCTTTTGAAGTGCACACAACTCTTATTTTAAGTATTTAATTCAAAGATATTCCAGCTGGCATGTAGTTTAGTGCTTTATCACACAAAGCCCATCTAATCACATTAGAGAATTAATGCATGGGATACAGTAAAACTTTGTATCAATTGTTAGTATTTTGACATGAAATACCAAAATTATTCATGTTTGGCTGTTATATCTAGGGTGAAAGGTCTGGTGATTATTAAGTAAAATGATTGTACAAAATAATTTATACCACTATTAATGCAGTTATTAACAAAACAGCCATTCCTTGGAAACCAATATTAAGTTCAAAATCCAATTCAACTGTATTATATATACTGTATATTTCAGAATAAAATTGTTTAATGCAGGCATTATTATTCTGCAAGAATAATTCATTGCAGATGAAATGTGAAACAGTAAAAATAGACACATACCCTGGCACATTAAGGTCCAATACTGCTAGCTGGCAGCCGTACAGTACAGCAGGCATAAACACAAGCACTTTTTGCTATTAGCATTATTCACACACCATAAATCAAACAATTTGGGGATGTTTGAATTGTATATTTTTGCATAAATGCTATGATGTGTTTACATTGTACTGCTGCTAAAGACACCGTTTCACTGTAATCAAGAATAATTCTGTAATTGTCCCATTTTGTGTCAGGGAAATGTTTAGGCTTGAATTGAATTCTTAATCTAGGACCCAAAAGTATGGATACATTTGTGCACACTGTTGAAATGCATAAACACAGGAGCAGCCTTTTGCTCGCAGTAGATTTTTAACTTACACCCTACTAACTGCCTCATCATACTGCTGCTGTTCTCCCCCCCAAATTATCTGACTCCGCTAGGTCCTGCTCAGTGAGCAAGACATTCCTCTCAAGACTGTCACTCAATCGCAGTGTTGCAATTTGTTGCCCTAGGCAGGGGCGTAACTACCGGGGGAGCAGGGGGTGCAACTGGGCCAGGGCCCGCACCCCCGCAGGGCCCCCCCCGGCAGTCTCGCGCCGGCTGGAATCGGCTGCAGCGGCGTCAATCACACACACGGACTCGGGTGGGGGGGGGCCCATCCGCACGGCCTGCACCAGGACCCACCCCCACCTAGTTCCGTTACTGGCCCTAGGGCTCTAACACAAGATTCTAAATTGGCAATTTCCAAATACCACAGTTGCTTCAAATGAAGGTTCTGTTCCTCTAGTCTAAAGGGGTGACCTCTGGTGAATTGATCTTTTCCATGGGCAAAAAGAGTAATCATGTCCCTTTTCTCCAGAGCAAAGAACCCAAACTTTCACAATCTACCCATGCTTTAAGCTTCCATCCAATTTATCAGTTTTATTAGTACATCTCTGCACTCTCTCCAGCTCATTAATATCATTCTTTATAGAGTGGAGCCCAAAACTGCACTGCATAAGTGAGGTTTTCATCCTTTGAGTTAATGCACTTTTTATGCAAGTACTTTATTTGCTTTAGTAGATAACATTTATTATTTCTACCAAAGTGGATAACCTTGCATTCAACACTGAACCTCACTGCAAAGTGGTAGCACTCTGCATGGAATTTGTAGTTTAAGTTTTGCATTTAGTAATTCATCATCAGTAAAAATAAAAGTACTTTCAGTGCCTCAAGAATATTAATAAATCATTTAAAAGGTAAAGGGTCAAGTGCTCACTCTGAAGTACTTAACTAACAACACTGGTTCCATTAGAAAATGCTAAGTTTACTACTACTCTTTCCAAACTATCGTCCATTTATCTATGTACTGTAAGTACAAATATGCTCCTGGCCAATGTTCCAGTCAAAATGAAAATATTTTACCTTATGATTTCCAAAGTGTTTCTATATTTTTAAACATTGTGTAGCCTACATTAATATGTGAATGACTGAATTGTGTGTCTACTATGTGCAGACTGCATTTAGTAGAAGTCTCCCTCTTTCTCTGTGTTAAGTTTGGCTTGTACAGAGAAGCATTGAAACTGATTGAAATGGAAACAGGACTGGGCTATCATGCAGCTGGAGTAGCATTCTTGTGTCCGGGGGGTGTTGTGGGTGGCTAACTCCAATTAGATCCAGTTGCTCAGATTTAAAGCTTGTTTGCCTTCCATTGTATATGAAATCGTCTAACTAAGAAAATTAATTAGAGACATAAACAGGTTGTGCAGTACTTTGTACACAATCCTCAGTGTTCTCATTCACTTCCTTGCATGGTTATCTTTACTCTGTCCTTCCTGACTTTTTCCTGAATTTAAGCTTGGAGTGTTACAATATTATTTTCCAATTGAATTGGTTGCTTAATAACCAAGAAGAAAAGGATCACAGTTTGTCATGGCATTCATTTGTTCCCCAATAAAATTTGGAAACAACTGCTATAAAGTCAACTTAAGAGACATCTGTTTCTCTTTCGAACATAATCACCTGTAGGTTATGGCCACACAGGCAATTTAATGAGGATTAAGCATTTCATCTTGCAAACTGGATGTCTGTTTTGTAATCTCCAGAAGAATATTGGCATTTATCTATTCCTCACATACCTGGAATACCTGGAATGGCCTCTCAGGTGAAACTGTGGCCTTTGCTTTTACCTTGTAAGGTTCTTTGAATATGTATAAGGAAAGCTAGCTAGGGAGCTAAAAAACAATGAACCTTATAATGAATCAATGAGTGTTATTGAAAATGGCAAGCTTTATACGATGGGACACATAAGTTAAACAAAAAATAATAATAAAATGTACTGAATAGAACTGAAAAAGTAATATTATCAGTCCTTTAACACCCAGGTTTAAACTAATTGTTTTCAACTTTGGTTTTTATTTATGTTATAAAAGTTTAGGTCTGTACTTTTCACCATTAAAAAGTCTACAGGTTTTTCAATAGATTTATCATCCTTGTTGAAAGCTATGGGCAAGGAATTGGTTTTGTCAGGTCAAAGAAGCACTTTTAGCTCACAGTTTAAAACGGAAAGAACAATTATTGAGAGAAAGCACAATATAGTGGGTTGAAAAATGAAGAACTACATCACAGTTGTCTCTTATTTATACAGGTGCATAACATTTTTGAGACAAATTGTTATAAGGCCCCCATATGTTTACATTTACCATGTACAGTTTATCCTTGGTGAGAGAATTATTTATGTAAGGCTGCTGAACAAAAGTTAGGATACTGGTTGTAATATATTGTTGTGCTGTTTTCACCAGTGCTTACACATTCAACAGCGACATGGCAGTTTTTTACTACTGTGAACCTGTGCAATAAATTACCTAACATTTGGATATATAATGCATGATTGTGCATTTATATTGTTTGTGCTGTTAAAGCAGCAGTAGCAGCAATTCAAAAATAGTTACTTCAAAGAATGGATACAGCACTTAATGGAAGTGGAATTGCTTCTAAAATACCCATGGGACTCAAATTGAAGATGTTCATGGGGATAATGTGAAAATCCTACATCAGCATTTCCATTTTTCTATGACAATAAAGGGTTGCAATATAATTCCATAATGTAGTGCTAAACACCTATAATTGCCTCGACATGGGAATTACTTGAAAACATCTGTGCTGGTGCTTTTATGTACTGTAATTCCAGTTGTCAGTGATTGCACCTCCTCACCCTCCCTTAAGTGGGTGAACTATAGTTCAGGGAGGGTGAGGTGGTGCAATCTTCAAAAGGGTTTCTTTTCTGTCCCAATTTTGTTCAATATATTATGCCAAAGCCAGAATAAGCAGCATCGCCATCCAGCTGTATTGTTCTATTGTTCCATAAAGGAATTGTTCAGTGTAAAAATAAAAACTGGGTAAATAGATATGCAGTGCAAAATAAAAAATGTTTCTAATATAGTTAGTTAGCCAAAAGGTAAGGTATAAAGACTGGAGTGACTGGATGTGTAACATAATAGCCACAACAATACTTCCTGCTTTTCAGCTCTCTTGGTTTCCAGGCAGTAACCAATCAATGACTTGAGGGAGGGCCATATGGGCCATAACTGTTGCTTTTGAATCTGAGCTGAATGCTGAGGATCAATTGCAAACTCAGTGAACAGTTATGTCCCATGTGGCCCCCCTTCAAGTCGCTGACTGATTCAAAGTTAAAGAGCTGACAAGCAGGATTCTGGCTATTAGACACCCAGTCACTTCAGCCTTTACACATTACATTTTTGGCTAACTAACTATATTAGAAATGTTTTTTTTATTTTGCACAGCCTATCTATTTATCCAGTTTTTATTTTTACACTGAACTGTTCCTTTAAACTAACATCAGGCTCTTATTGGATTTTAGTAATAACTGCAGGCAGCTTAGATGTCTGGCATATAGTTTTGAACACATTTTTTCCCCATAGGATTGCTGTAATAGCCCTTTGGTTAATTGTCACGTTTATCATTTAACATTAATTTTATTGCACCATTTACTCTTTAAGCTTCTTGGAAAACAAACAATGTGTCATTTACAGGAAAATAAAGGTATATGGTACATCTTTAAAGGAATGCAGCTTTTTCGTAATAGGAATGAGTCACAATTCTGAGGTTTTTCAGCTTCACTGGGAACCTGTGAGTGAAATGACAGATACAAAGATACAGATTGTATTACTGTCATTGTGCCGTGTTATACTGAGAGCTCCGAAATCCCATTTCTTATCTGTAACACTCAGGCTTTAGGCAATGAGAGAAGTCTATGTAAATGTCATCTTTTTTTTTTCTTGTAATAGTCATACAATGACACAAAAGATTTGGTTTCCTTCTGGCTTTTGCAAGTAAACTGATATACAACTCTGACATGTTTCAAGTTCATTGCTCAATTATATGTTTGGACACTACCAAGCCTTTATTTACAAGTCAAAGGTTGTGTCCTGCAGTTACTTTCCTCCTGGGATGGTTGTCTTTCTCCTTCCATTAGATTTATTTCTGAGCCAACCTTTCAAGACTCATTGGAACATTATGATAAATAGTGAAAATCCAGGATGTTTAAATAATTCAAGTGTTCTAGTTATGAGAAAAAAACTTGTATTGTGTGTATGTTTAAGAGAACTCTGCCAAAGCATAATTTATACCCTTAAACGTGATCCCTGGCTCCTTGTTTGCTTGGGAGTTTGCCTGCTATGTTCTCTACTGATTAACCCTATTGACATTTTTCATTAATATCCACACAAACTATAACAGGATTTTTTTTAAGATTTATGATCACACAGATTATGACGAATACACCCATATAGGGTTTTACAAATATTGACACACATGGGAATATTGTCAAGGATGTTCTGCACAGGGAATTATATGTGTTTACATTTTTTTTTTTTAATTTATTGAGTGGGAAAGAATGGGGCTTAGCATGACCATTTAAATTTTGCTTTCAAACATATGGGCCTGTAGTCCCACTCCTCTAACCTATAGTAACTATTTTAAATTGTTCTCAGGCAATTAGCATAATGAATCTATGATGATAATTATTAGGGTGAAGACACACAGAGCCACTAATAGCAGCTACAAAACACCACAAAATACCCTACCATAGACTATACTGAGAACTGCCTCTGCTAAAACATATGTAGAGACAATTATCAGTAATTATTAGTATAGCCGTGATAAGTAGCTGTGTGGCTTCACCTTTATTGAAGCTATTATATCATTGGTTTCTGTGGGTTATCAGGTTGTTAGCCATGCTAATACATAATCCTGCTTTCTAAAGCCATATGGGATTATTATAAATACCCTGTAATACGGGTGATATAGTTCTTCATTGATCTAGTTAATCAGAGCTGCTCAGCTGCCCATTCTGTAATTTGCTTAAATGAATAGTAACATTAAAAAATAAGAGTGTTTTAAAGCAGGGGTCCCCCACCGCTGGTCCGCGGACAGTCCTGAAATGGGCCGCCTAAATTAATCCAGCGCGTCCAAATTGAAAGCCGGTGAACAGAATTGGACACCGGCAGCCAGAATTGGATGCTGACCCCTCCAACCCCCGACTCCCCCTGACCACGACCCCCTGGTCATTGCAAAAAAATTTGCCATTGTACCAGTCCCAGGACCAAAAAAGGTTGGAGATCCCTGTTTTAAAGTAATTTATATAAATAAACTGCTATCTAGCAATGGGGGCAGCCATTCAAAGGAGAAAAGGCTCCGGTTACACAGCAGCTCTGTAGAACATAATGTTATCTCTTATCCACTATTTAACCTGTGCCATGTAGCCTTTTTTTTACTTTCTGCCATTGCTACACAGCAGCTTGTTTATCTGCACTATAGTAGTGTTTCTGAAGCAAACAGATCCATTTTACTAATGCAGGGCAGCACTAACAGATATTTTCATTACTTTAATGAAACTTTTTTGGTTTTACTGTTCCTTTAAACTAAACCCTATTGACATTTGTAAGAATGATACACATCTATAAAGCTGCATGGGTAACACATGTTTTGAGAAACAAAGTAACTTTTAATATTAATGCAGGACACAATGCAGCAGTGCACTATTTTTTTTCCAGAGCAAAATTGTACAATGCCTGCATCCCTAGCCACTTGGACATACAAAGGAAAGAGACATAGAGAGCAAAGGGAGCAGTGTCTGGTAAGAGGCAAGATTGTAGTGTAGTAGACAGCAGCTGTGGTCTTTAATGTATTTATGTGTATGTTTTTATATGTATCGTATCGCCATTGAAGGGTTGGTGCTGTCTTTTGGGCTGAGTATTCATTTCCCAAATGAGTATTTTTAGTGCCATAGTACTATAGTATGATCATACTAAATGCTAAATCAGGGCCCTTTTTCTTATTTCAGGGCTAGAGCAAAATAAAATGATTGACCCCAGTTCTCTGTCTTTATAGTTAGCCTCTCTCACAATACTTACCTGCCAAGTGTTTAATATCCATGCATAAAGCAAAAAAAAAATAAAGAATGCCGGCCATTGATAGTTAACGATTAAAACTGCAAATGTTTAATTAGCCAATTTCCTGTTAAATTCTCAACGCTTATCAATGCTTCCTCTTGCCTTCATCCGTTTCATGATTTGCTTATGTTTTCTCATGTATAACTTCCTTGTGTGTAATACAGAGCAACAATCTACCATAAGCCTTATTAAATTACAAGTGTTGTCGTTAGGATTATTATTCTTAAAAATAAAGGTGTATTATGTAGCCCATCAGTCATTGTTGTTTCTTACTAATGTATAATAATAATGAGCCTTTATGTCCCATCCCCACTGAATAGATCTAATGTATCTTCCAAAAAAGAGAATTTAGAAAGACTCCTTATACTAATATATATATATACAGTGGCATAATTAGATTTTACCGGACTCCACAGCAGATTCATTTTAGGACCCCCTAAACATCCAGAGGTTGTCCTGTTTTACCAATATATATTGCAACAGGGTCTGCTTTCTCTATAGTTACACCCCTGCATATATATCCAAAAACATTCCAGCAGCAAATGGTGGTAGAGCAAATGATAGTGGAGTGTGACTACAGAGAAACAGAGTTGCAGTACAAAAATCCTTGTTTCTCTCTTACCACTTAACATCTTAAAGGAATTCTGTCATGATTTTATGGTGTTGTTTTTATTTCTAAATTACACTGTTTATGTTACAAATAATTCTGTCGACCATGTAAAATGTTATTCCTGAACCAAGTTAATTTTTTTCGCCATTTCAGGTCATTTTCCCTGGTCATGTGCCTTCAGATAAGCTGTTATATTCAATGTAACTGAAGGAGTCGAAGTGGGACTTGGATTTTTACAGTTGAGTGCTATTCTTATCTCCAGCAGGGAGCTGTTATCTTGTGTCAGGGAGCTGTTATCTTGTGTCAGGGAGCTGTTATCTAGTTACCATCCCATTTTTATAATGTTATGTTACAAGGGAGGGGTGATCACTCCAACTTGCAGTGCAGAAGTAGAGAGTGACTGTAGTTTATCAGAGCACAAGTCACTTGATTGGGGGCACCTGGGTTACTGACAACATGTCAAGCTCCATGTCACATTTTAAAATTAAATATTACAAAATATGCTTGCTTGTTTGAAAAACTAATTTTAAAGGGGTGGTTCACCTTCAAGTTAACTTTTAGTATGTTATAGAATAGCTAATTCTAAACAACTTTTCAATTGGTTTTCATTATTTATTTTGTATAGTTCTTGAATTATTTGCTTTCTTCTGTCTTCTCTTTTCAGCTTTCAAATGGGGGTCACTGACCCCCTCTAAAAACAAATGCTCTGTGCGGCTACACATTTGTTGTTATTGCTACTTTTTATTGCTCATCTTTCTATTCTGACCATCTCCTATTCATATTCCAGTCCCTTATGCAAATCAATGCATGGTAGGGTATATTGGACCCTAGCAACCAGATTGCTGAAATTGCAAACTGGAGAGCTGCAAAATAAAAAGCTAAATAACTCAAAAAACACATATAATAAAAAATGAAAACCAATTGCAAATTGTCTCAGAATATCACTCTCTACATCATACTAAAAGTTAACTCAAAGGTGAACAGCCCCTTTAAACAAAATTCTGCTGAAGGAGCACTAGTAAATGATTAATTTTGAAAAACAACTTTTACCCATTCCCATTTCAACAGAAAAGAATCCTCTTTTTACACATGGGAAAAAAATGCAAGAAAAAAACAGCCATTGACTTAATGCAATAACACCCATCAACTTAAGTAACATATGAAGTAGTACTACACAATCTCTTATACAGCTGTTGTGAAGTCTTGGTTACAAACTGTCGTCCTGCATGCATAGGTTAGATATTCACAGAAAAATGTTTTGAGTAAAAAAAAGTTGTGTATGTGTGAAAAAAAAATCACTTGCAGAAGAAAAAATAGTTGTGTATAAAAAAATTTGTTAACTTCAATGAATATTTAGCAGTTTTGCTTATTTTTTGGCAAAGCTGGACTGATTCATTCATCACTAGTTTGCAGAACATCATTATATTATATAAATTCTGTACAGCTTATCTGATCTCCATATTTTCTCATTTGAATGTCTGCCCCTATGGCTACACAACCGCTTATTTATAAACTTCTACAGTATATACTGAAGCAAATTCACAAATGTTACCAGTGCATGACAACAATTCATTACATTTGAATTACACATTCATATTTTGGTGTTACTGTTCTTTTAAGGCTTGAGGCTGATGAGTCGAATGCAGTCCATCAGGCTCTCTTTATTGTATACACAATGGACATGTTATATATGAGAGGAGTTTGAGAAATATGCTGTAAGACATGCTTCAGTTGTCTTGTACAAGGTAAAATGACACTAGAGTAATAATAAAGAAAGCTCAACATGGCCGAATGGAACCTTTGCATTTTGCCCCACTAAGTGAATGAGGTATATGGTCTTTCTTAGCTACTGTTTTAAGGGCTGGACCAAATGGTCACAATCTGAAAATATATTTATTGCATGCATAAGATGTATTACAGATTTATTTAGAGAGAGACATTTTATGCAGAATACGCTGGACCTGGGGTTTTCCAGGTAATGGATCTTGCTTGTTATTCATACCTTAAGTCTACTAGAAAATCATGTAAACATTTTATAAACCCAATAGGCTGGTTCTGCTTCCAATAAGGATTACTTTTTTTTAGTTTGTATCAAGTACAATGTGCTGTTTTATTATTACAGATAAAAAGTAAATTGTTTTTAAAAATTTGGATTATTCTGATAAAATGGAGTCCATGTGAGATGGCTTTTCCATAATGCAGTGCTTTCTGGTTAATGGGTTTCCAGATAACAAATCCCATACCTGTATCATTTGCCCATACTGGCCATATATGGCCATCTAAATCTTGTCACGCATAGTAATTCAAATCCACCCTCCAGCTTACAAGCATTGGGATGAATAGCTTAAATATATTCATCTGTTTCCTTCAGTTTTTTATGTTTCTCAGCTATTAAGAGGTCTGTTAATTTAAATGAGCATTTAGCAAGAACCGATTCCCATTTCTCTTTAAAGCTATCATTTGGGGGTTCAACTGTAGGGGAAATCAGATTATTAGCTTTGTTTTTCATAAAATGCTGTAGATAAAACATATTACATACCACCCATTAGGGATGGCCAAATTTGTGGCGCATTCCTGTGATGCAACGCGGGTGAATAAATTCGCAAAACAACAGAAACATTTCGCCTGGAGGAAATTCGCCCATGTCTTGTTTTGGACGCGGGCATCCGGACGCCTGTATCCAAAACTAGTTGCGGCCGACATTTTGCCCATTTTTTGCCGTTTCGGTGAAGCGAAACGCCCCAGATTCGACCATCACTACACCCCATTAGTCTCTTAATTTTCATTGGCGGTTTCAAAAATTTTAGGTACTTTCATTGGTGTTTCTAGGAAAAATAATTGCACTGTGGGTAAATAACATAGTTGGTTGCACCAGTTTGTACTCTTTATCTGATGTTTATATATATATATATATATATATGTGTGTGTGTGTGTGTGTGTGTGTGTGTACGAGTTTTTTTATATAACTACTGTATACGCAGGCCGTATGTTTTCTTTTATTAATAACAAACTGGGGTTTTTTTAATTTTTGCTGATATTGTCAAAATCCCAGGACTAGCCTATACATTTTGTGTTTAATAATATTTACTGTCGTTATTCAATTCTTTTCATAAATGCTATCTGGAACGGCTTAATGTTTGTGAAGGAGCAGCCTAAAGATATTTGTTTTCCTGTTGTGTTGTGTTGTTGCTTTTGCAAATCATTTGCATGCAAAGCTACAACTCTGTCATAGTAATTATGAACTTAAAGGGATTCTGTCATGATTTTTTATGATGTCGTTTTTATTTCTAAATTACACTTTTTACACTGCAAATTATTTATTCTACCATATAATATTTAATGCCTGAACCAGCGAGTGTATTTTTTTAGTTATAATATTGATGTGTAGGCAGCTATCTCAGGTCATTTTGCCTGGCCATGTGCTTTCAGAAAGAGCCAACACTTTAGGTTGGAACTGCTTTCTGGCAGGCTGTTGTTTTGCTTACTCAATGTAACTGAAGGTGTCTCAACGGGACCTGGATTTTACTATTGAGTGCTGTTCTTAAATCTACCAGGGAGCTTTTATCTTGTGTTAAGGTGTAACAATTATGTAACAATTACGATCTTTCTTGGAAAAGATCTTTCCAAGAAAGATTGTTCGTTTTTATACACACGTTTAGAGATGAATGGTCAGATATAAACCTAGAAACAATAGAATTCTACCTGTACCTGACGATTCAGCACTAACAATGGTCATTGTTTGGGTGTCTTCAAAGGCACCCGATCAAAATTTTCCATCCATCCTGAGCGACAAACAGATATGTAAGTCTTCGGTCAGCTCGTTTCTCACCATAGACGCACCGAATGTTGTACGGAAATTTTTTTGTACAATATTATCTGTGCATTTATGGTCTGCTTTAGGGAGCTGCTATCTGGTTACCTTCCTATTGTCCTGTTGTTAGGCTGCTCGGGGGGAATGGTGGTGGTGAAACCCGCATTTTTGGGTTGATTCTATTCATCTGAGTTTTAAAATTAGATTTTTTTTAAAATAAATTCTGATTGGTCGAATTTTGAGTTTATGGGAGTTTAAATTCAAAATTCGACCCTTGATAAATTTGCCTCTAAGTAATCAACATCTACCTTATAAGTCTAGGTTGAAAGGCTTTGGGATCATGCTTGGGATCAACTGAAGTATTTGACACATACAGACACACCAGGTTCCCCTATTAAACAGCATCCACATTTTACGTTTTCCAGGAGACCTGAAAAGAATTATGTTAAATTCAGGAAATGGTAAACACTGTTTTTGTTTGATGATCAAATGAATTTGAGTTAATTGGCTGACCACTAATAAAGTTGAGTTTTCCAGGTGACAAAAAAAAGTTGGAGATTTCGAATTTTTGCACAATTTTGTCAAGACTTTTCATGCATGGACAATTTTCAATCCGAATTGTTATTAAATTAAGCCAGACTCTGGTTGGGCATTAGGTTGAGTTTTTTTTTAATAAAAAAAAAATTAGAAAAATTTGATGTTTTAGTAAATATGCCTCCTATTGTCTGCCACATACAATGCTGTTTTAGCACCTTTCCCTAGATTATTTAACACTTCATAGGATCAATTATGCAAATACAATCAACACCTTACTTCCATGAGGTCTCTGACCCTATGCTGGTTTTACTTAACAGATGATGCCGCGTAAGAATCCAGGGTATATAACCATAAATAGTCAGGTCATACTGAAATAAGAACGCCTGTCGGATGATATGCAGACATAAATGGGAAAGTAACCAGATAACAGCTTCCTGAATCCTGACATCTGCTTTGCTAAAAATGCTCCCATGCCCCACCTAGTGGCAGATATGAGAACAGCACCCAATAGTAAGGGGGATATTTATCTAAAACCAAATTTGTTTTTTAAAATAAAAAAGTCAGACCAAACTAGAATCCAGGATTTTACCTTATTTATTATTAAAAAAGTACAATTTAATCAGATCAGGGAAAAATCGATAAAATCAAGCAAAACACCTGGACCATGAGGTTTTTTCCCAAATCATTTAATTTTTTTTTCAGGCTTTTTCCCAAAAGGTCAGAATTTTTCAGATATTTGCCTGAAAATCCCAAAATATCCCAAGAAATTTGAGTTTATAATAAATTGAGTTTTGCAACAAAAAGCCTGACTGGACTTTAGTAAATAACCCCCTAAAAGTCTGGCTAACCCAATTCACTACTTCTTCAGTTACTTTGTGTAGGAGAAACAATTACTTATCTAAAAGCAGTTTCCTTGTTATGTGCTGGCTCTTTCTGAAAGCAGGATCAGGCAAAATGACCTAAGATGGCTGCCAACACACCAATATCAGAAAGAAAAAAGCAATACATTTATTGGTTCAAGAATAAAAAATGCATTACTTGCAATGTATACAGTGTAATTTAGCAATAACAACTATATCATTAAAATCGTTATACAATCCCTATAAAGAAATACTGACATAAGAAAGTAAACTTTTATATATCTGTCATAGCACTGTCTTTGCATGCACTTTATAATTTGCCAGAAAAGTACTGGCTGATGCTTCAGCCTTATCTATTTGATTCCCAGTGTCCCAGTATTCCCAGTATATTTGTGTTTCAGTAGTCGTTTAGTTTTAAAAATTCTAACTGGTAGGTTGAAAGGGGACAGTCAGGTTGGCAACTGTAAGGCCCGAAGGCTCCGATATAGTGAGGACCAAGGAGGGAACTCCAAACCAAGGAAAAGTTTGTGGTACAAGTAGGGAGCAGGAGTAAGAGTAAACAGAGTCCAAGCAAGTAATCAGTCCAGGCAGCAAAGGTTCAGAAATCCGTAGTTCAGGCAATGCTCATACACAGGTAACAAGGATAGTAGTGGAAACAGCACACCCAGGAACAAGGAAACTTGACCTATAATCGGGCAAAGTCTCAGTACCATAGGTTTCCTTAAATAGGCAGAGTTTGGCGCCAAATGAACGCAGGCGTGATAGCGTCAGGATGTAGATGCGCGAGCGTATTCACGCACACGAACGTTCTGATGTGCGCGCCCACTTTGATGCGCGTGAGCGAATGTACGCTGGCACTCGTTCCGGCGCAGGCGAGAAGGCGCCTCGTCATTGCGAATCCTTACAGGCAACACAGTTGGGTTTAGGAACTTCAAGTTAGATTCCTGCAGCGGGACTGGTACCCACAGTTCTGCGGGTCGCTGGTGAGGCTGCGGGTCTTCTCAATAGCGATTTTTACTCCTTTTTTCTGATCATGCCTACTTCCGATGATGTCACTTCCGGTTTACAAAGACAGCACTTCCTGATTCTTACTCCTTCTTTTTGGATCACGCCTACTTCCGATGATGTCACTTCCGGTTTACAAAGACAGCACTTCCTGATTCTTACTCCTTATTTTTGGAGCATGCCTACTTCCGATGATGTCACTTCCGGTTTACAAAGACAGCACTTCCTGATTCTTACTCCTTCTTTTTGGATCACGCCTACTTCTGATGATGTCACTTCCGGTTTACAAAGACAGCACTTCCTGATTCTTACTCCTTTTTTTCTAATCACGCCTACTTCCGATGTCGTCACTTCTGGTTTACAATGACTGAACTTCCTGATTCTTGATGGTCAGCGGGTCGCGGATTGGATTGCAGAGAAGGTACTTGTGGGTCGCGTAACGGGTCCAAGTGGTAAGAATGCGGGTTGCAGGTGGCGGGTACAGGTCAGGTAGGGGTTCCAAAAAATGTACCTGCACAGGTCAGGTAGGGGTTCCAAAAAATGGACCCGCACTTCAAGTAACTATTACTTATAAAAGCAGCTCTATCAGCATAAAACAGGTAACTTTTTATGGACATTTATATTGTTAACATTAGTTTGCAAACACAACTTTTATAAGCAGTTGCTTTAAGAAAGAATGGACACTTTATTGATGTAGCTGTAAGGGTAGCATGGGGAGATACCAAAACAATAAATTCAATGCATTTCCACAGAGTAGAACTGGAGAAGTGGGCAGCTAAAAGGCAAAATGAGGTTTTACAGATGCAAGTCTTATAATATAAGTTTACTAGTCAGTCAGTGGGGGTTATTTACAAACAATGGCCTAATTTGCTCCTGGGCTGTGACCCATGGCAACCAATCAGATGATTGCTTTCAGTGCTCAACCGGCAGCTGGCTGAAAAAAAAATAACTGATAGGTTGCTATAAGTTACTGCCCAGGTGCAAATTGTCCCAGTATTTAAAAATGAGCCCCAGTGCTTCATCTGGTAGTGTTCTCTAATCTTTCTTGAAAGCAGGTAACATTAGCATACTATTTTGGAGAAACAGAGTCAAATAGCCAACTTTAATTGTCCTATCACAAGATTGTCCTGTTATTTGTCAGGAAGATAAAAAAAAAAAAACGCAACCTAGCCCATTAAAATTAGATGGCATGAGTAATTGATTTCCTAATACTTGACACCACAATTGCTAGATCTTCCCTTTAAATGGGAGTACTTGTGAAAAATGCATAGTACAGACTGGTGCAGAATTTTTCACAGCAATGAACCATGAATGTTTCATTAGTATCCTCATGTAACAGAGAAATCCGGTGAGGATAACGTACACTGAATGGACAAACACATTTTCACTATGACTGGCAACATTTTACATGATGCCGGTAGATCCTCTCCCTTCTGAGCTGAAGCATCGCACTTGTTGCACTTGTACTGTAATGCACAAACACATTTGATGGGCATCAGCAAACACTCTGTTTTGCTCACATGGTTGGAGGGAAGGGGCACTATTGATTTCTAATCAGTTTTGCCAATCACACTGGAAAAAAGTCAGATCTTTTTCCAATCGATAATACCAACACATAGAACTTTTCTCATCTAATACAAGGGAAGAAGCACTCTAAAAGCCTGAAGCTGTAACTTTCATACATGAGAATATTCTCCCCTAGTTTGAATATGTTACGTCCCTTTAAAATTATAATAACAAAATAAATGGTGCTAGGACCTGTTCCAGTATATCCAATGACAATTTTAAATTGAAAGATGTTGCTGCAAATCTGAAAAACAGGGCCAGGCCAAAACGACCCAACACCCTAAGATGCCCGTCGGGCTAACCCCCCGATGTGAGTATGTGTGTGTGCACCCCATAATGTAGTTGCAAGAAGGGGAAGCAGAAGGGCATGTTGGAGCAGGGGAGAGAGGTTGTTTCTAAATGACACCTATTCACCACATATTAAACAGTACTACTGATATACGGATGATACATTAATCATATGGGATGGTCCTCGCTATATATTTGAGCAAATGGTAATTGAAACTAAGTCCCACCCTACGGTTAAATTTACTTTTGAAACTTTGACTAGTTGAATATTCTTGATCTCAATATCAGACTTATTGATAATAAGTTGGTCATTGGGCTTTATCGAAAAAAGATGGATAGGAACAATCTCTTGCATGTTAAGAGTTGTCCCCGCCCTCATGTTATAAAAGCAATACCTAAAGGACAGTACATGTAGGCAAGAAAAGATTCCAGATAACTGATCTTTCCTTAATTTTGATCTTCATAACTAGTCAATTTGGATCTTCTAGTCAACTAGAAAAATCATGGAAACGATATATAAATCCAAAAGGCTGGTTTTGCTTCCAATAAGGATTAATTATATCTTAGTTTGGCTCAACTACAAGGTATTACAGAGAAAATCATTTTAAACCATTTTTATTATTTGGATAAAATTCGGAGCTTTCTGTATAACAGGTTTCCGGATAACAGATCCATTGAAGATTTTCATTGAAACAGAATGTTTTTTATCGATGTAGATCATAATGGGACAACATCACTAAAAGCAGACTCCTCATTAGTAAAGTGTGGGCACTCCTGCCCTACCTGTACTATGTTGTCGGTAAATGTGCAAAGAACCACCTCAGGCCTTGGCTGGGTAGTATAAGCCCAAGCTGTATTAATTAGTGAGTGATCATCCAAAGGTCATTATTACCTAATACATTATATTGCTATGTGTCATCTTTAATGTTCCATAACAGTCCATCTGTTTCCCTTATGTGACTGGTGTAGACTAGCATTTCAGATAATTAATCTTCCCTTTCTTCCTTTTCTATTACAGCTACCAGTTTAAGCCGCTCTGAAAATCCACAATGTTATCCATTGGTTTATTTATTTTATTATGAACTGCTTTCATTCTGTCTTACATCCCACATAAAATAGTTTTAAGGTATGTGATCTGATTAATTTCAGATTCTATTCTATATTTCAGATTCAGGACAGATTCTATTGTGAAATGACTAGTGTGCTCAGTTACTACTTGCACCACTGGAAGGTACAAGGCGTAACATTGTCTTGTGCATGATTGCATCTCTAACAGAAAAGCTAAGGGGCATCCCCAATGTACTGCTCACCTTCAAGCGTATAAGCATCACAATGAACTGTAGGAACACAAATGTAAACATTTGACTGTATTGAGTTCCAATAATGTGATTACAATTTGACTGCAGTCTCTTCCCTTTCCTGTACATGCAAATGTGATGAACACATGCACAATATACTAAAACTGTTTCTTCCATCCACAACTCCTTTATTTTTTAAGCATTTATCAGAGAAGAAGTATATTGAAATAATATGAGCCATCATCCAAATGGACGCCAATGACAATTTAATGGTGTGCGTTAAAGAGTCAGCGGTGTCCATTTTGGTGCTAGCGTCCATTTTGGGAAAATTTGCCCATCACTACTTACTAACACACAGTGCAATTTTTTAAATATGGTTTTGCATTATGCACCTAGGGCAGCACACATTTCCTAACATATGGCAACACAACTATACAGAGGGCACATGTAGGGCAATAGGACAACTTTATTTAATTTATTAAAGGTTTCCTGGGCTTGTGTAGTGGAATGAAGTGGCTGTAAGCGTATTGCGCTTTGCTTGGCAAACTAACGTAGCGCTACTTCGCTAACATTCGCCGCCCTGAGCGCAAATTCGCATCTTAGTGAATTTGCGTAGTGCTGCCGAAGTGCGGTGAACGTTAGAAGCCAAGGCTAGCGAATTTTCGCATCTTAGTGAATTTCCCCCTATGAGCAGTCGGGGCAAGCACTGCTTCAATTAGCAGAATTAGTCCTCAATCCAAAGTGAAAATCTTCTTCTATTAGTTAATGTACAGTTCCCTTACATGGCAGGTGTCATAGAAATGCAAGCTTCTCTTGATTCTGGGTTCAACATAATGGTTTTGGGTTGGGTTTACTCATATTTGTATCTGAGAACATTGTCAGTGAATGCTGCCCATAGAATTATAAAAAAAAAATAGAAAATTCTCTAGAGAATTTGTACAATTAAGAAATGAAATAAATGAGCATGGAGTAGGTGAAATAATGAGATACAAAAGTGACAGCTCAATCTTTATAAAGGCAGTTTGCTGGCTTAAACCTGAAGAAATTTCTCTTGGCAAAAATAAATTTGCGTGCTCTTGGGAAATTTGTGAAGATTCGCTGAAATTTGCCTGACTTAAACATGTTTACCAATGTGATGTGATGATTGGTCAAAACTTGTCATACTTGCCAATTTCATAGCTAAATTTTGTTTAGAGTTTGGTTAGAAAGAGAGAGAAAGAGAGAGAGAGGGAGGGAAAATGTTTCCTTGCTATGGGTATTAACAGTTTTTTTGTGCCATTTTCTTTTCCATCTTTTAGCTCTTTTCCATCTTCTATCCAGAGCATATGTGAAGACATTTGCTGATGCTGCTACTGTCAACAGAACGGATTTCTTGGCAACTTAGCTAAGCTTGTGGCCTATGTAAGTTCAGTACTTCAGACAACTTCAGCTTTTTAAACTTGGCATTGCAGACACCTATTTTAAACACCTACCGTAACAAGACAGCAGCTAAAGTATATTAGTATTTATTTCAAGATGGCATTAAGAATGGAGAATATGCTGGGAGGCCCTCAGCAATGTTGCATTGTCGAAAACAAAAGTACAACACTTGCAAAATAAGTCAAGTGAATTGTTGAATACCCAAGGGTGGCTCATTTTCTTTATACCTAGCAAAGCATCTTGCTGTTATGCTCCTTTAAAGATGCTTCCTGGCAAATAAGTTTAGGCTCACTTCTCTCATCCTCCTACACTATCTCAGTAATTTTGAATACCACATAAATAGCTTTTGCTGTACTTATTTAACAGGAAAATATATTAATTACTGTATGTTTGTTATGTAGGATAATACTTGTCAAATATTCACTCTTAAATTTTCCTCCTTTACCCACCCGAACTGATAGGAAGAAAGTTCCTAGTCTTAGATCTCCTTTTGTTTTCCTTTTGTTAATTATTCCCACACATCTGGATTTTGGTCAACTTAACGTTAACCAAACATTTTTGGACCTTGATCTAGGTTGACTAAGTGTTTGAAGGAGATACTAATTGCTGAATTTGCAAAGTTAAACACTGGTTTCGCAATAATAACAGATGAAACCATTTAAACACAAGACACAGACGTATCAACTCTGGCCATAACTTTTTAAATCTGCTCTTAGAAGTGTCTTTTCATACTTTTGTAACAGAACTGGCCAAGTCATGATAAAAAGTGCTGGGATATTGCTTGGGATATTTTGATTGAAATCTAAATAAAACCTTGGCAATTTTTAAGTTTTTCTGTTCTCTGTCTTTATATATATGCTGATCAGAAAACTGTCCTACACTGATGGGCTCCAATAAAGGCAAAACAGGTCTCTATTTGGTAAACTGGAATTGATTGGCTGGAAGATATAAGGTTTTCTGCAATAAAGGTGAAGAAAAGACACAATCACTGGGGGAAGTCAATTTGTTGGACAACCCTTTGTGATTATTATCGCTTACGCTGGAGACCATTTGAGACCCTCAACCATTGTTCTTGTTCACTGAACACTGCACTGGCCCAGAGTACTACTGTAGAAGCACTGTGTCTCCACATAAGGGCATAACTACAGAGGAAGCAGATCCTGTGGCTGCAGGGGGGCCCCGTAGGTATAGGGCACCATGAGGCCCAAAATCATATACAAGTTCAATTAATATTGGTAATTCAGGTCAACCTCACATTTTGGGGGCCTGAAAAGTAATTTGTTGTGGGGCCCAAAAATATCTAGTTATGCCACGGATTCTGTCTTTTTGTGGATCTTCTCTATGGACTTGGGCCGGGTGCATAGAACAGCAAATGCTGGGTTTATGCTTCAAGCTTATTTAATTCTGGGTTTCTATAACTTGTCAAAATGAACCAGTTTCCTTAATATAAAAATCAACTATGGCTTTCAAGGAACAGGCATTGGAAGACTAAGGATTAGATGTGTCATGTGAATAATTATATATGTTTCATTTTCTTAGCTGTTGCTGTCTTAGCTGTTGCTGTTTAAGACCATTTTCATATTTATATCCTATCTGTGAAACTATGTATGCCACATGGAAAAATCAAAGCACGTAAGCTTGGAAGGAAAAACAGAATATAGAGTATACAGGAATATGTGCTAATATCTCTGGCATTTATTAAGCCAGAAATGGTTTCAGAAATATTCTTTTTCTCTCTTAGCAGTTAATATTATATTTAAAACAGAACAAGAAATGTTGCCAGCTGTGGACTTTGAATAATAAGAATTTCATGGGGGGAAACGTAATAAAACTCATGAAAAGATTTCATAAATAAGAGCAAAATTTCCCTTTTTACAATGCAATATTCTTCAGTAGACAGCTGTTACACTGTAAATGTTACATAGCACATTTGATGGTGACGTTTATTACCCCCTACAACTTCAGTTTGTTTCTCTGGGGGAAACTGCATAAAAGGTGCAAAGTTTGCTGCAGGTCAAGTCACTGCTAACAACCAATCATCAGCTGGCACTTCTAGTTACCTTTTTGAAAGCAAATGGTAGCTGTGAGTTACCTGGACACACTTTGCAGCTTTTATTACTTCCCCCTGAAATTTTTACACAAGGCTTTCTGGTTATTGCTCAACAGCCAGAGCCTTAACCAGTTCATAAAAATCTACGAAAGTCCTTGTTTTTTTTTTTATAAGATCCATCAAAACAGGGCCAAAAACTGATAGAATCAATAAGATTAGCAAGTCAACTACACTGCTAAAAGACTTTGAGCTGAATGCTATTCACTCCTTCATCTGCATGAGTTTCATGCCAGCTGTATACTATACTCAAGCATGTGTGTATGGTTTCTGACCCCAAAACCAAATGGAGGGATACCATATGAGGTGTCATACACAGGTGCTAATTGCACTATATTGTCCTCATAGGGGTATAAACAAATAACAATATTTCAACCAAATTACAACTTTGCCTAAACTGTAGAATGACAGACAATAGGAAATATTCCACGTTTTTAGAATCTGATGTTGCCACATAGTCATAGCAGCTTAGTTATATCCAATTTATAAGCGTGATGACTTTATTAAAGGAAAAGTATACACCCAAAATGAATACTTCAGCAACCAGTAGTGTATATCATAGTAAGTGGCATATTAAATAATCTTACCAAATTGTAATATATATTTAAATAATATTGCCCATTTACATCTCTTGCCTTGCATCACCATTTCATGATGGTCTGTGTGCTGCCTCAGAGATCACCTGAAATATTTCAACTCTAAGTGTAACAGGAAGAAGTGTGGAAGCAAAAGACACAACTCTGTCTGTTAATTGTCTCACATGACCTAAATTTATAGTTTGATTGGTTTGTTTGTGTGCACCATTGAATCATACAATCCCAGGAGGCTGTCCATATTTTTTAAAATGGCAATTTTCTATTTATGATTGCCCACACATGCTACTAAAAATATATATTATTATGAAAATGGTTTATTTACATGAATCAGGGTTTTACATATGAGTTGTTTTATGCAATATCTTTTTATAGAGACCTACATTGTCCAGGGGGTATAATTTTCCTTTAACCCCAGTCCCCTGGGATAGTGTTTCCCCACAACAGTTAACTAAATCTGGAGGTAATTATATTCCTTCTCCCTGGGAAATCACGTTGGAAGTTTATAAATATAATTTGCACTTGTCACAGTCTCTCCAGGCCCTGATTTGTGGGAAGCCAAAAAGGCCCAGGCCTAGGGCAGCAAAGTTTTATGGGACATGCCACTCCACTACCTACTGATCATGAAAGAGGGTGGAATTGAACTAGAGGTATTTGAAATTCCCAATCATGCCAATCCACGGTACCGCTCCATTCTCATGGGTGCTCATGGTCACAAGCTGGGGTTGGAGGAGCACTTTCTTTACTGGCCCATAGGTCTTTACTGGCCCATTTTAAAATCCGGCCATGAGTCTTTTAGAAGTAAAGTCTTTTTAATGCATCACCCCCTGCTGTTAGAGAGACCATCACTATCAGTCTCATGGCTCTCCGATATTA
This sequence comes from Xenopus borealis, assembly GCA_024363595.1. Classification (NCBI taxonomy): domain Eukaryota; kingdom Metazoa; phylum Chordata; class Amphibia; order Anura; family Pipidae; genus Xenopus; species Xenopus borealis. The sequence continues at coordinate 73,059,113 of CM044440.1, read as the reverse complement.
GATAAACATCCTTAAAGGGGTGTGAAAATGAAAATGTAATATAAGTCCATCTCACTGAAATAATACACTTTCTAAATGTAATCAATTAACCATTCTGTAACGTTTAATAATCTAGTTACTCTTCACTCTCTCATCTCACTCTCCACAGCCTGTTACTGTACTCTCTTCAAGCTGAGGCCTGGGTCAGATATTGATTGACAAGTCAGTCTAATACATTTCTTTTAGCGAACCAACTCCACCTCAACCAAAGGAAATAGAAATAAATAACACCCTGAACACAGAGAAACAGAATTTCCATCAGAGCCAGTTATTTTGAAAGACAGAACATCTTCTAGGCAAAAGGTTCAACCCCCCCTTCCCAAAGATTTAGATAGATCTGTATATCAAAAACTGACCCCACCTAGTGCAGGAGGAGAGAATGAAAAGAGACAGGTTGCTCAGAGTGGGAGAGTAACTTGATAATTTCATAAACAGTACAGAATATATAAATGAGGAAGCTTACATTAAATTTTCATTTTTGTGATATATCCCATTTAATTGATGCCTCCCTTATATGTCTTACTATGTAGTTATTGTTGGATGGAACATGTGTAACCCTCATGTCTCTAACCTTGACGTTGTCATAAAGTAACATTAAGACCCTTCACTGGCTGTGATTAAACTGATACTAGGGTGCTCAGGACTAACTCTTTACAGAAAATAACCCACTTATACTGATTCCTAGGTACCATTTAGCCTTTACCAGTAGGACCTGTCTAACTCGGAGATGGATTGCCATTTCTCTCCTCTATATAATGTTGTCCTATTTGTTCTTCAGAATTTCCAGCACTGAGCCCCCTATAGGCCATGTCCTTTCTCAACAATCTATGTTGACCAAAGGCAGTTTTAGGGGATGTATGTCTGTATTCCTCAGTCTAAGAGGACACTCCATCATACTTTCATAAAAGTCCTGTTTTTCCTGGGACAGTCCTGATTTTGACAACTCAGCTCGTAGTCCTTGATTCTTACTGAAATGTTTCTGAAACTTAAAAGGGGTAGTAAACCCTGCTGCACTGCACCGATCAATAAAACGTTGTTCCGGACTACAGATCCCAGAATAATATAGCATATACTGAAGGTTGAGGCATGCTGGGAGCTGTAGTCCACCAACATCAGCAATATTGCACAATAAATCTCTTCCAAAACTTTTTCCCAAATCTCCACAGCCAGCGCTGCATTGGCTCCCTGATCTTTGTTCCTGTAATTGGAGTTGGAAGCTTTAAGCACAGTTTCCCAGTACTGAACAAATCTGTCCTTTATCCCCATGTCTGATTCCAGTGTAATATAATGAAGAAATAAAATGACATACTTATCTCTATAGGTAAGATAACAACAAGATGCCTAACATGGTGCTGGAAATTGCATTTAAAATGAAGTTTTTGATCAGTAGAATTCTCATTGGTGAATTATCTTGCATCTATAATTATGGTTTTCAGTAACTTCTATAGAAAACTGGGGCACTGTGAGTTTACAACCCCTTTAATTAAACAAGTGACTTTTTGTCAGAGAGCCCAGAATACACAGCACCTGCACTCAGATGCAATTGTAACTAAGGAGATAAGCAAGTCTCTTGGAAGAACTGAATCTAGTAGCTTAAAGGGCAATTTCATCTTTGTTAGCAAACCTTTAATAACACATAAAATATTAGCTTGAAACCCCCAAAAATGTGTTCAAACTTCCAAAATGTGTAAAATGGATGAAGTATTTAGGGAGCATGGCCAAAAAACTTGCCACCACATGCAGCAGATCTTTTTGTCCCTCTTTACACTATTGTTGGGAGGTATGCTCTTTAACCAGAAACTGTCAATGATAAAGTTCTCATAATTATTGCTACTTTTTAAAATTATTGCTTCAGATGGGAAGTTGGAATTTGTAGCTGTGCATCAGCAAAAGGGGCTGCAGTCAGAAAACTATACTGTTTCTTGCCCAGCTATTCGTATGAGGTCACAGGCCTCCACTTCTCCATCTCCTGACAAGTTTTTTTTTATTGTTTACTGTGATCATATTCACACTCTAAACATTCAAATCACATTTCTCCTATTATTAATGCTCCTTACTTTGGATTTTACCTCAGCGGAGAAGGAAACTCTAGCTTGCATTCAATTTTACGTCAGAACTGTAAAACAATCTGGTCTAAGCTGTTGACACAAAGATCTGACAAACGTAAACATATGAAAGGGCAGGAAAAATCACAATGACTAGGCACAGGAAAATGATACCGCCGCAACCCCTAATGAAAGAACAGGAGGGAGCCTGCAATTATCTGGTTAGAGCTGGAACAGTATGTCATCTAGGCTGCCTGTTATAAATAGAAAGCAAGCATCCCATTCATATCAGTTACACTACTCTGCGTTCAGTAGGATATGTTTTTATTCCGTTTTCTTCTTTATACTTTCATTTGGCACAATATATGGGAACTTTTATTGGAAACTAATGAAAATGGGTAAAGAGAAATGGATCTTTTGCAGTAAAAATATGTGTGTGAAATCATATATACGTACGCAGGGGTGATCCACGCACTTTGCCGCCTGAGGCGGCCTTCAATTTGCCGCCCTCCCCCTTCCCCACAGCATAGGGGTAGGGGGGGTCCACGGCGCTAGAGCAAGTGTGCACGCTGTACTAGAAGAGCTGAATTTCCAGGTTGAAATTCAGCTCTTAGTTACCAGGAGCGGAATATTTGCCGCCCCTGGTAACCAGGGGGGGCGCTGCCGCCTGAGGGGAGTGCCCCAACTTGCCTCAATGGTGGAGCGCCCCTGTACGTACCAGCACTCACCTCCCATCTCTAAAACCACCGGGTGCAAACCAACAAAATATAAAAAGTGATATATATTTTCAGAAGAGTCTTTACTCCATCAAAAGCATTACGGACATTGTGTGTTTCTATCCTCTAGGGATCCATTCTGATGACGTCCCTGGAGGATCGGAACAGATTGATGTCTGTATTGCTTTTGATGCAGTAAAGACTTTTTGTAAATATTTGCCATGCATGCATAGATTTTTCACTATACTGTATATCATAGGTTTACAGCTGCTCAGGAGAAATCTCAAATTGGCAAACAGACAGTTAGAAGCAGGGGCAGACCAACTAGGCAAGCCTGGCCAGCCACCTTGCTCCACCCCCATTCAGACACACATTCGTGTTCACAATGTGGTCATGCTGGGGTCACCTACCCACAGCCCCTCTTCGTTGGCCCTAGGTAAGGTGCCTTTTCTGCCTACAATGGTTCGTGCCCTGGCTATGAGTAATGCAAGTATTTGCTCCTATGTATTTGTGTAACTATTAGTCCATTACACAAAGATTAAATGGAAATCCCACTAATATTTATTTTACACTAGGGATGCACAGAATCCAGGATTTGGTTCGGGATTTGGCATTTTTCAGCAGGATTTTTGTTAATTATATGCCGTGCATGCATAGATTTTTCACTATATATCATAGGTTTACAGCTGCTCAGGAGAAATCTCAAATTGGCAAGCAGACAGCTAGAAGCAGGGGCGGACGAACTAGGCAAGCCTGGCCAGCCATGCATTCAGGATTCAGTTTGGGATTTGGCCTTTTCTGATTCGCCCAAATCCTTGTGCTTGGCCAAACCAAATCCAAATTCTAACTTGCATATGCAAATTAGGGCCAGGAAGAGAAATCACAAATTTTTGTCACAAAACAAGATAAAAAAAAAATTCCACTTTTTGCCTTCCTGTCACTAATATGCATACGCATTCTGATTCCGTTTTGGGGATTCGTCCGAATCCCAAATCGTGGCTTTGGTGCATCCCTATTTTACACAAAAGATAATGTTAACGCCATTCTGCTGAAAACTGGTGGTGCTCAGTAGTGATGGCGCGAACCGCGGAAAAAAAGTTCGCGAACATGTTCGCGAACTTGCG
>CM044440.1:72975929-72999435 GCA_024363595.1 Xenopus borealis | reverse complement strand
AGTTAGGCAGGTTAAAAAGTTAAAAGGTTGAACTTGTGTCTTTTTTCAACCTAACTTATGATGTTATAATTACTATGGAAAATGGACAATCTGCATGTTAACCCAAGATGTGCCAGTAAAATTGCTACATAAAATTAATAATCCGCTTATTAACCCAAGATTTTCTCATAGAATTCCTACAAAAATTGGATAATCAACATATTAACCCGAGATGTGTCATGATTGTTATAATCATATTTGCTAATAAATTAAATTCTTACAAACTTTGCACCTAGTTACATAGGTATAGTCTTTGAAAAACAGGTTGTTTTTGTTCGATGAATTTGCACCCCCTTGGAATCTTTTTCTGCGGAAGCCTATTTCCCAGGGGCTGCAATATAAAAAAAGTACTTGTGCCCCAAGGCAGATTTCAGCCATTTGCAAGAAAAAATATACTTTGTGTTAACTGTTACAAAGGGTATTATCATTTTTTTTTGTCTGATAGGAAAGCAATGACAAAGGACCCACCATCTGTGCACCTAGCCTTAACGTTTATTATATCTTATTACCACATGAACACAAAGGTGCCTATTGAGAAGTCTCCTTTAAAGTCTCCCAAAAAAAGCTGCATTCTGAAAAGGGGTATTGAATTATAAGATTGTAGGTCCCACCCTCGAGGCCTCATATCTACAGTACATAGGAGAATAACACCCACACGCTTATTCACTTATAATTAATAGAAAGTTCTGTACAGGCATATAAATTTATATAGCTGTTTAATTAAATCAAATTTCTGAGATTTGGTCAAACTGTTCATCAATACTGGAAACTGATGCATGGGTATCTTTATTCTGACATAATTTGCAATTGGATTTGTTATTATTATTTGTGTTTTTTTTAGAGATTTAGCATTTTATTCAGCAGCTCTCCAGTTTGCAGTTCCAGCAGTCTGGTGTCTTGGGTCCAAGCAAACATGCATTGATTTGAAAAAGAATACGAGAGGGCCTGAATAGAAAGATGAGTATTACAAAGTAGCAATAACAATACATTTCAAGAGCATTTGTTTTTTAGATGGGGTCAGTGACCCCTCACTTGAAAGCTGGACAGAGTCAGATGAAAAAAGCAAATAAAAAAACTCTATAAATAATGAAGACTATGGGTCCAATTTACGAAATTCCCGTGAAATGATCGAAGTTCAATCAAATTCAGATCGTACGATTTTTTTTGTAAAATCAGATATTCTAATTTGGCCTCTTCGATCATCGAATACCGAATGATCTAATAAATCGAATAGATCAAATATTCGAAAATTCGATGATCGAAGGAATCAAAATTGTAAAGTTATTCGACTGCCTACTTCGCCAGGTTGAACCTACCAAATTGTAATAGAAGCCTATGGGAAACCCCCCACGGGCTTCTGAGGAGAAGTCCTGCTCGAATACCATTCGTACTTTCGGAGCATTTGATCATACAAATTTTTCGCAGGCTCGAAGGAAAATGTAAGGATTTTTTCGTGAAATCTAACGATCGGTATCCGATCGTACCAATTCACCGAGAAATTGTATAGCGAGCAAAATGATAGCCTAAAACAATTCGATAAGCATTCGATGGTTGAATGCTTATCGAATTTGGTCGAGCTAATTTTGGGGTAATAGTAAATTTGCCCCCAAGTGAAAAGTTGCTTATATTTGAACAATCTATAACACACTAAAAGTTAATTTAAAGATGAACCACTCCTTAAATACAGAAAGGGATATATTTTATTATACAAATGTTTTTCAAACACTTTTTTTTTTTTTAAATAACCAGGTTATCTTCTTAGATTACTATTTTGATATTTTGCAGTTCGGGGTCCCATGAATAACATTTGCCTTTGAAAATGATGTAAATTATATAGGATAACGTAGAAATATCAATGTCAAATATTTACAAATCAACATGAGTGATTCCACCAGACGCGAACACTATTTGTTATATCTTGTTGGGAAACTTTATAAAGCAGTTTAGGTAAATCTTCAAATCTTCAAATAAGCAACCTAAAATACAAAACAAAAAAGTTGTATCACTGCATTTTACACAAAAAAAAAAACTGTTAATTATACAACATTCAGTTTTAATAAAATGTACATGCCTTGGCCAACGGTAAGGAATTGTTATTAGAACAGGTTTTCAAAACACTTTCTAAATATTAATGATAGGAAACAGTAGGATTTACTTTAGCTGTACCGGTTATCCAGAATGCTCGGGACCTGGGGTTTTCTGGATAACAGATCTTTCCATAATTTGCATCTTCATGCATTAAGTCTACTAGAAAATCATATAAACATTAAACAAACCCAATAGGCTGGGTTTTGCTTCCAATAAGGATAAATTATATCTTCATTTGGATGAAGTACAAGATACAGTTTTATTATTACACAGAAAAAAAGTAATTTTTTAAAATTTGGATTATTTAGATAAAATGGAGTCTATGGGAGACAGCCTTTCGGTAATTCAGAGCTTTCTGGATAATGGATACCTGTAGTAGTTTCTTACTACAGATATGGGACCCGTTATCTAGAATGCTCGGGACCTGGGGTTTTCAGATAACAGATCTTTCTGTAATTTGGAGATATGAAGTTAGGAGGCGCACACCCAGTAAGTGAATATGAGGTGCAAATCCAAAAATTCAAAAGAAGGATAACTACAAAAATCATACCAAAATGTGCTAATGCCACTCATTTTGGTATGATTTTTGTATTTTGTTTATGTAATAAACACTTTTTTTTTTTTTTTAAACCCAGATATCCTTTCTTCCATAATTTGGATCGTCTTACGTTAAAGGGATTCTTGCATGGGAAAACATGTTATTTTCAAAATGCATCAGTTAATAGTACTGCTCCAGTAGACTTCTGCACTGAAATCCATTTCTCAAAAGAGCAAACAGATTTTTTTTTTTCAGATTAGGATTGTGGCCTAATCTTTCTCCCCAGCCGGACGGAATTTGATTTCCCTCCCGGGAGGGACGGGGTGGGAAATCACGTGGGAAAATTAGTTACCCCTTCCCATTCATAATTTGCATATGCATATGCAAATTAGGACTCGGTTCAGTATTCAGCTGAATCTTTCACAAAGGATTCAGGGGTTTGGCCGAATCCAAAATAGTGGATTTGGTGCATCCCCACTTATAACCAAATTCATGTACTAGAACACTAACTACGTTTCTTATCTAAATAGAAGTCCCAAAAACAATATGGAATTTGTTTATTTCACTGTATTTTACACGATTTAAGAATTTTAAAATCTCTGCAAAATAAAAAATTGGCATTCTATAAAACTGAAGGTCATTTAAAAGCCTGTAGCAGGTGTGTTCACATTCCTGCCACTGATTAACCAGGGTGATATGGTGCTTCAGTATTTCTTATAGTTCTATAGCTGAATGAAGGGCTACATTTGCTAAATTAAAATCAAACAATTTTCCAAGGCTCATTTAAAGGAATTGTTCAGTATAAAAATAAAACCTTGGTAAATAGATAGGCAGTGTAAAATAAAAAATGTTTCTAATATGGTTAGTTCAACTTCCTGCTTTTAAGCTCTCTTGTTTTCCACTGACTGGTTACCCGGCAGTAACCAATCAGTGACTTGAGGGAGGGCCACACGGGCCATAACTGTTGCTTTTGAATCTGAGCTGAATGCTGAGGATCAATTGCAAACTCACTGAACAGTTATGTTCCATGTGGCCCCCCTTCAAGTCGCTGACTAACTCAAAGTTAGAGAGCTGAAAAGCAGGACGTTGGATTCTGGCTGTTATATTTGACATCCAGTCACTCCAGCCTTTATAGTTTGCATTTTTCCCTGACTAATTACATTGGAAACATTTTTTATTTTGCACAGCCTATCTATTTATACAGTTTTTATTTTTACACTGAACTGTTCCTTTAAATAGTAGCGAATACCTGGACCATTCCAGCATTGATCAAGCTGGTACAATATAGAAGATATCTCAATATTTTCCTTATAAAGGATCAGAAAAATGAAGTCTGTGTCTCGCTCTCTATCCCTACAATTCATTAGCATGTTTAAACCCCTATACTTTTTCTTTCTTAACTATAACATGAATTAAAGAAGTACAGAAAATGATAGGCTACTCAGCTAAAATAATCTCAAATGCTTTAAAATGGAAACCAAAACCTGGAAAAAAATGGTAAACTTCCATTCGAATGGATAGAAGAGCCAAAATGGCAACGACTCTAATGTTCAGCTCCAGGAAGATCAAAAAAAGGCTTAAGTACTGTTATAATTAGAAGATGTCTATGTGAAGCCAAGCTATCAGCCAGAAGCCCCTGCAAAGTCCCATTGTTGAAAAAAAGACATACTAAAGAGGTTACATTTTCCCAAAGAACACCGACTGGCCTAAACAGAAATGGCGCAACATTTTATGGACTGACAAAAGCAAGATTGTTCTTTTTGGGTCTAAGGGCTGCAGACAGTTTGTCAGATGATCCCCAAACACTGAATTAAAGCCACAGTACACTGTAAAGACAGTAAAGATGGGTGACATAAGCATCATGATATGAGGATGTTCTTCATACTATGGTGATGGGCCTATTTATCACATACCAGGGATCATGGATCAGTTTCAAAACATAAAAATACTTAAAGAGATCATGTTGCCTTATGCTGAAGATGAAATGCCCTTGAACTGTGTTTTCCCAAAACACACCAGTAAATGTCAGTAAAAACATCTTGGTTCCAGACCAACAAGACGGACATTATGGAGTGGCCAGCCCAATTCCCAGACATTAATCCAATGGAAAACTTGTGCAGTGACATTAAAAATGCTGTTTCTGAGGCAAAACCAAGAAATGCATAAGAATTGTGGAATGTAACAGGTGCCAGAAGTTGTTTGACTCCATGTGCAGCAGTTCTCAGAAACACTGGTTATACAACTATAGTACAATCTCCTTGCATCCTTATTCACCAAATTAAATGCAACTGTGTAAGATAAATGATAGCATAGCTTATAAGAGGTCTATGATATCACAAGGTCTATTTATTAAATGTTGAGTTTCTATGGTCCAGTTTTAAAGGGAAAAAAATTGAATTTGAGAGGGAAAAACTCACATTTTTCGAGAAGTTTTAAAGCTGCCAAAATTTTTAATCCAAAAATACTCCAGTTATATTTTCTTTAATCTTTGGAACATGTTTTTTACCTTCCGGTTTTGGGCTGTTTGCACTGTGTTTTTTTTTTGTTTTTCGAGCAACAAATTTAAAGTTGAGTTTTTAGATCGAAAAAGTTGCATGATCTGAATTGACTTTCGATTCTGTCATAATGTTTTTGCAGCAAATTTATTGAGAGCTTTTAATAGTAAATAAAGCAGAGTACAGCGTACATGTTGCAGGAACTTGCTGTGGTAATTGTTTTCTTGTACTGGAGGTGGCCATGGTAGATTACCAAGAGAAAGGAAATTAAATCATGGGGCTCCGTTAGCAAAGTTTTCTGTGCTCCCTGGTCCCGCCAGCAACAGCCTGACCCCAACCACACCCCCAAGCCCCACCACAGTTCGCATCCCCCACAAGTTATAAAAAGCCATTGGTGGTCAGGCCCCCCTTTCAAGTTAAAATAAAATATTGGTGGCTATGGTTCCCCAAAAAGTTTTTAAAAAGCACTGGTGCCAAGGTCACCCATGAAAGTAAAAAAAAAAAAAATAACCCCACAGTGTTTAGTTCTCTTTCAAAGGTAAAGGTAAATTGCACTGAAGTAAAAAAAAAAAAAAACCCTACCCTACACAGTCCCCCCCCCTGCCAGCCTAGCTGCTACGCGGGCAAATGCCCCAAAGTCTTTACTTACCCCTCGTTGCAGATTCAAGCATAGGAGTTTACAGCAGCCATCTTGTGGGTGTTCCGTAATCTTCGTGTCTTCTTCTGATGCTTCAGTGATTTCTGTAAATTTTGGCGCAGGCGCATTTGTCGCAGACCGGGAAATTGCTCCAAGTGCGCATGCGCCGATACACTACTCCCATTCACAGATTACCAAAGACTAGGAAGACGGCTGCCATGAACTCCGAGTCTGCACGAAGCGGTATTTGCCCAGGATAACAGCTAGGCTGGGGGAAGTAGTGGGGACTATATAGGGTAGGGTTTTTTTACTTTAGGGTTCAGCTCTCCTTTAAAGGTAAGCAGGTAGCATAAAAGCAATACTGGAATATGCTCACGTAATATATATTGTAATATTTAGACAAAATGCTTCTGAAATTGATTTAAACATGTCATATAACACAAACATTTGACTTCATGTCAAACCAGGACAACCAATAGAAAGTAGTAAAAGGTAACTATTAGTGATGTGCGGGTCAGGGTTTTCCCGACCTGCACCCGACCCTAACCTGCCCTCCTTCAGCCCACGCCCACCCACACCCGCACTTTCGTGTTCCTTTTATAGATCCGAGCCGACCCGCCTGACGATGAGATTCAATAACATAATTAGCGGGGGTGGGCCCTGGCATGGTTAGGGTTGCCACCTGGCCGGTTTTTTACCGGCCTGACCGGTATTTTAGATGTCCGATCTCAATGTTATTAATAGGGAAAAAAGCTCACTATATAGGAATGCCGGTATTTTTTTTAAAGAAAAGGTGGCAACCCTAGGCATGGTATGTGCAGCCTGGCCCCCCTCCATACGTTATTTTCCAGCAGGAATCTGCAATAATCTGGCCGGAATCAGCAGCGCATGAGCTGCTGGGGGGCCCTCAGGGGGTTCGGGCCCAGGCCCAATTGCACCCCCTGCTCCCCTGGTAGTTACGCCACTGATGACATCACAAAAGGGGAGGGGCGAGCAGACATGCGGCTTTAAAGCCAGATGTCAGCATTTGATGGTGCAAGCAGAGCAGTGCGAGGTTGAACGCGACTCGTTTTTTTGGCGAAATTTCGCTGGTGATTCGCGAATTTATTCGCCAGCGGCGAATCGCGGGAATTCGCCGCGAATTTGGCCCTGGCGAATAAATTCGCCCATCACTACCTAGAACATACTGAAAGTGAACTTAAAGGAAAATTAAACCCCCCCCAGAGGTACAACAGTCCTTCTCAACTGCCCTGTATCAGCTCACCTATCCCTCCCCACACAGTGTATGCCATAGAAAGGTGCACCCTGTTTGCAAATCTGAGCTCAAAACACAGAGCAGAGTGGTTCTGTCCATTCAGCTCCTCTTTGGGTCTCCTCGCTGTCATGGAGCCTACAAGAGCACATGCAACTGAAGCAGATTCCTCACTAGCCTCTAACTGCACATGCTCCTGCAGGCTCTGTGTAGGCAAAGAGACCCTAAGTGATGAAAAGGGCAAAAGATGGTGCAGGGAGCTCTGCTGCACTGCTCTGTGTTTTTAGCTTATATTTTATTTTACATATTATACATTACATACTATTTACACTTTTATGCACAGAAGTGCATGAACAGAGATTTCATAAACAGGTAATATGTTACAATTTAATATTTCATATTATACACGGATATTACCTGCCAGTTATTCATGAAGCGCAGGGAGTTGGGCAAAGATGTATTGTTGAGCGACAACAGCAGGATAAGTTCCAAGCATGTGTTTAGAGGGAATGTTAATGGATGAGCACCAGTATCATTCATCCACTTATCAGCAAGCCTATAGATGAAAAAGAAATTAGCAGATGCAATAAGTCCAAATGTGAGGAACAATATATGAAATTTGTGGAAACAATAAAAAGCACAATATGCCCCTTTATAGAACTTGAGTTCCATTACTTGTGCCTGCTGTTGCCTGAGCTAAACATGAAAATTGCAGCTACTCCATGTTTTGTTCTTTCAATTAGATAATTACAGATACAGGTAAGCCACCTATATAATGGACTCCTGCTAACAAAAACAGCTACAACAAAGGGAGATGGGAAGGGATTGTGCAGGCTGCATTAAACACAGTATATGCACCTTTAGTGAGGTGCTTCTCAGGCGCTTATTTAATAGATTTGAGCTGCCGCTAGAGACTTATTTTCTAAATCCAGTGGCTGGCTGGGGGAAAGGGTGAGGGGTATAAGGCAGACTGTAGTGTTGCAGGTGGAAATGATGTCCCACATGGCAGGAATTGGCTACCTTGCAAGAACTAAACATGGGGTAGCTTCAGTTTCTGTACTTGAAAGTCCCTTTACTTCTGTTTACATCTCCAGTAAACTTAGGTGGCCACGGTGTGTTTCTCCTGCTTATCCCAACTTATGTCTTTCTCTCGCTGGTTCTGGCCGCTGATAATCCCTGATAACGTTATTGCAGGCATATAAAAGAATATAAAAAACAAGAGTAGCAAATATAAAGTAAGCTAGGAGGAAATATATTCCTTAAAAAAGTGCAGTGGAAAGCTAAGGCAAGATAGAAGATACAAATAAGCTAGAATAAGACAGAGTGGAAATAAATAAGATAATATAAAAGTAGTTAATATAAAAATAAACTAGTAGGACATAGTTTACTTATAAATAGGATCAAACAGTATAAAATAACAATAATCATATGATAGGATGTTCGATTAATAAACTTATGCAATATAAAATATACTTTGCAATATAAAACAAGATGTTAGAAGATATACAATATGTAGTAGGGTGTAAAAATAAGATATGATTCTTAAAAACCACGATTTTTAAGTAAGTTACGTTTCAAAAGATAAAGAATAAACATTAAGGTGATGGCACACGTAGCGCTCCGGGGAGATTAGTCACCCAACGACAAATCTCTTCTTCGGGCAACTAATCTACCCAAATGCCTTCCCACCAGATAGATTGTGAAACGTTGGTGGGATGGCACTCAGATTCCTTCATAAAACAGGTTAAGTAATAAGATGTTAGAATCTTTCATAAAATAATTTGATCTAATGATAAATGTAATGATAGAATTAGGTTTTATTGTTTAGTATAAATTAATGGGATTCATAGTATATATAGATTGAGCAGAGTTTATATCAGGAATGATAAGAAGGGATTTTTTCCCTGACAAATCAAAGTTGTTTCTGTTGGGGTTTTTGCCTTCCACCAGATCATAAATGAGTATAAATCATGTTAGCGCAGCAGATAGTAATATATATATATATATATATATATATATATATATATATATATATTAGGAAATAATAAGACTATTAGTGTAGGTTAGGGACCTGCTTATAAAGCCTACTTGTTGTAAACCAATGTGTTGGGAGGCATTAATATCTTTTAGCCAAATCTAGTCAAAAGTGGTTATTCACCTTCCAAAATATTTTTCAGTTTTGGTGTTTTTAAGATAGTACACAAGATACAATGATCTTTTTCCATTGCTTTCTATTTCTATTTTTCATAGTTGTTCTTAAAGGGGTGGTTCACCTTCAAATGAACTTTTAGTATGTTGTAGAAGGGCCAATTCTAAGAAACTTTTCAATTGGTCTTCATTATTTATTTTTCATAGTTTTTTAATGATTTGCAATTTTCTTCTGTTTCTTTGGAGCTTTAAAATGGGGGTCACTGACACCATCTAAAAACAAATGCTCTGTAAGGCTACAAATGTATTGTTATTGCCACTTTTTATTACTTATCATTCTATTCAGTCCCTCTCCTATTCATATTCCAGTCTCTTATTCAAATCAATGCAGGGTTGCTAGGGTAATTTGTACCCTAGAAACCAAATTGCTGACACTGCAAACTAGATAGCTGCTGAATAAAAAGCTAAATAACTCAAAAACCACAAATAATAAAAAATTAAAACCAATTGCAAATTATCTCAGAATATCACTCTCTACATTATACTAAAAGTTAACTCAAAGGTGAACCACCCCTTTAAATTTAAAGGAGACATTTTATGTGATATACATCTTAAAAGCAGAAGCGTAACTACTGGGGCCTGCTGTAAACACAATAAAATATATAGTGAGCAGAACATGAGGAGACATCTGAGTGTGTGTGTGAGTGGGGGGATGAGTTGTGTGTTTATTCATCCCAACAACAATCTCCATTTAAAATGGGTAATGGCACTCGCTCAAAGTATTGTACAGAAGCAAGCTTTTTTGCTACGCCTACTTTTTTGTTACAGATATCTGTGATTGTTAAAGGGGTTGTTCACCTTTGAGTTAACTTTTAGTATAATGTAGAGAGTGATATTCTGAGACAATTTGCAATTGGTTTTCATTTTTTATTGTTTGTGGTTTTATAGTTAAATAGCTTTTTATTCAGCAGCTCTCTAGTTTGCAGTGTCAGCAATTAGGTTTCTAGGGTACAAATTACCCTAGCAACCCTGCATTGATTTGAATAAGAGCCTGGCATATGAATAAAAGATGGACTGAATAGAAAGAGGAGTGATACAAAGTGGCAATAACAATACATTTGTAGCCTTACAGAGCATTTGTTTTTAGATGGTGTCAGCGACCCCCATTTGAAATCTGCAAAGAAACAGAAGAAAATTGCAAATAATTTAAAAACTATGAAAAATAAATAATGAAGACCAAATGAAAAGTTTCTTAGAATGGTCCCTTCTACAATATACTAAAAGTTAACTTGAAGGTGAACCACCCCTTTAACGACGGTGCTTGGATCAACGATCAGCGAACACGCTTGGTTTACTTTTGAGGCAAATTCAGTGAAATAATGGAACTTACTGTTTGTTCCTGTTTTCCGAGCAAGGTAGGTAGAGTACCCTCATAGCATTGCTAGCCTCTAAGGCTCTTGTAGAAGGCATGCCATTGTCAGGAAAGAAACAATTTCTCAGAGACCCATGCTTTCTTGATGATTCCACTAATAATGTATCTGTATTCAAAAGCCAAAGCTAAAGAGGGCATAACAAAAAAAAAATTAGGTAATTCATTCAAAGCCAATAGCAACAGCTAAATTAGATGGGATTTAAAGGAACAGTAACACACACAAAAATTAAAGAATTTTAAGTATACTGTACCCTGCACTGGTAAAACTGGTGAGTTTGCTTCAGAACCACTACTACAGTTTATATAAATAAGATGCTGTGTTGCCATGGGGGCAGCCATTCAAAGGATTAACAGTAAAGAACAGATAAGTTATGAAGAATCCCATTGTATACTACAGAGCATATCTGTTGTGCATCCTATGCCTTTTCTACTTTTACAGCTTTTGAATGGCTACCCCCATGGCAGTGGGGAGGTGTATAGATAGACCGATGGACTGCACCCAGGCTTCACACATTCTCGTATATAGGGGTATGTGCAGTTGTGAGTGTAATTTATAATTATGTATAGAGCATGCACCATTTAAGAACTTCATGAATGGTGTAAAGTTTATGCAAATGCATCTTATTTTTACCCAATATACAGTGTTTTTACCAGGATTCAACAGTAAAAGCAGCAGTGTGTTAATCTGTGTCCTTCAAAAATGTGTGCAATGCAACAAGTTGTGGAATAAGTTTTCAGAGTGGGAATGGCTTCAGGGTATAAAATGTCTTGCCCTTGCTAGCATAATGTGAACATAAAACCATGTCTTACCAAAAGAAAGTTCTTGCCATCTGACTCTTGGACGCAGAACCTAAAAGTACTCCTACAGGTAGAATGTTCCATGAGAAGCTGCACTAAAATACTTTCCAAAAACTGCATTCTGTAGAAACAGAAACTAGTCACAACAGTGTACAGCCACAATAACCATCACAGATAAGAAAAGCTGCTAAAAGTAAAGGAGAAATAAAATGCGTTGTACAATTTCCTTTATGAGTTGTGTGCATCCTACTGTATAGAACTGTAAGATTTTTGAAGGCTGGGTATTGTTAACACATGAGGAAATCAAACACTCTACTAAGTAATTTCACACTTTTAAAATAGAAGCAAACAGAGCCAGGTGTGAGGACAAACAATTATTTAATGCATTACACAGCAGTTTACATCCAGTTTGCCTGTCATTACTAGACTAAAGGTGGCCAAAGACGCATAGATAATATTGTACGAAACGAATTTTCGTACGATATTCGGTGCGTGTATGGTGGGACCAACATCGTCAGAAGATTAAGATATCGGTCGGCTGGTTGATCGGGCTGGACGGAAAATTTTGATCGGATGCCTTTGAAAGCACCCTGAACATTGGCCATTGTTAGTGCTGAATCGCCAGATACAAGTAGAATTCTATTGTTTCTACCTGTATATTTGACGATTCAGCTCTACACGTATGTGTTGAAACGAATGATCTTTCTTGGAAAGATCTTTTCCGAGAAAGATCGTAATTGTTACGTCTATGGCCAGCTTTAGGAACTCCTTAAGCCTCACTGGAATATTAAATGTATGCATATTTTTATTAATCTGTTAAAGCGTACAATCTTACCAACACAGACATTAGGGTAATTTGTGTGTAAGGGGCTGTGTATACGGTACAGCCATTCCTATAGAATCCTATTCCAATAAGCAGGGTGCCATCAGAAATCACAGAAAAATAACCAGCCCCGCCCCCCAGGGCTTAGTGGTTAAAAGCCAAAATATACATTGGTGGCCATGGTCGATAATGTCCCAAGTTCTCTATTAAAATATAAAAGGATTTCAAATACACATTTATTGAAAAATCAATATTGTTATTCTGAACAGCAAGAAAGCAGCTTGCAGGGTTGTTTCTGACAGAGGTTAGGCCCAGTCAGTGGCTACCTAAGGATATGTGCAATCAATCAGAGCTAGTGGAGTGAAAAAGAGAATTGCAGGTAAGGGTTGATTTTTTTTTTTTAAATAAAAAATGGTATGGATTTTCTAATAAATGTAAATTATAAATACTTTTTTTTAATGGAGAACTTGGGGCCATTAGAATGTGCTGCAACACCCACTTATATACCGTATATACTCGAGTATAAGCAGAGTTTTTCAGCAGCCAAAATATGCTGAAAAACTGCACCTCGGCTTATACTCGAGCCACACAAGACAAACAGGCCAAAGTGTGGTCCTCGGGCCAATAGCGGATCGCAGTATCTCTAAGAATATTTATGTAACAATAATAGTAGGGTACAGTCCTTGTATTCCCAGTGACTGGCTACTACTGGCTGACAGTGATGCGCCACTGTTGCGTCTGAAGGTGAATAGACTGACATGCCAGTACGTACATTAAGAAAGTACAGTATGCGAGAGAGTGGCGCGTTACGTGCTATTAGTACAGCCTTGCCTTGATAAAGCTCTCTATAGGGAAGCGTGTCGGCATCACTCTGCTTTATTTGTAATCCTTTTAATGGTAATTTATTACATAACTTTATCACAATCCGATACTTTGAAAACTAGTGAGGTGGTAAAATGCTTTAGCCAGCTGCTTGGTTTACCTTCCTTTTGTACTTTTTCCCTTACTACTTTCTCAAGAGGCCGTGGTTTTGTAGACTCACCATCTACAATTTTCTTATTCCTCCTATTCTCATTAATCAAGCAGTTGGGTGTGTTTACCCTTTTCAATTGATGGCCACTATTAAATATTTTTAGAATCTACTTCTACTAGAATAAGATATTTATTAGCACTGTACTTTATATCACCAGTATATTATTACTCAATTTTAAATTAATTGTTTAAATTGTCCTCAGTCATAATCAAATTACAATAAACCAATGAATATATTTCAACAAAGGAGAGTACTATTTGTCTAGGTGTTTTTAAATTGGTGGGATTTTCTAATAAATTGTCCTAATCAATTTATGTGTGATTTAACCAACTCAAGCCTCAATTTTTGATTATTGAAACTTATCAGAAGCTGCTGCATTTCTCACCCTAGGCTTATACTCGAGTCAATATGTTTTCCCGGGTAAAATTAGGTACCTCAGCTTATACTCTGGTCGGCTTATACTTGAGTATATACACGGTATATTATAAATTATGGCAAGCACCTCCACTTCAAATAAAGCCAAAAATCAAGTGAAGAATGCAGAGATGTAAAAAAAAAAAAAAAATAATAATAATAAACTGTTTTTACTAAAGAGGGACCCAGCAGTGCTGGTCATACCTGGATAACTGGGCCCCTTCTGTGAGCTGAAGTCTTTGATAGAGAGACCAAGAGCTTGGCTGCTGCACATTTGTTCCCCATACACAGGTTCTATACTATCGCAAGTCCTGGTGAAGCTGCACAGAGATTGAATGGGTGAAGTTTTAACTTCCCCTCCAGTCCATTCAATCAACATGCAGCTTTACCAGGACTTCAGTGACCAATGAGTGCACAGGAAGCTGCAGAGGAAAGGAGAAGCTGGCACCGGAGCTCCCACCCTCCCTTCCGAAGGCTGCATTCTACTGACAGCATGGGGACCTGGCTAATAGAGTAAGTGCAGCACAGCCAGGGCCCCCTGAAGACCCAAAACCATCCTGGCCCTGGACAACTGTACCCCCTGTCCCTCCCTGATGGTGGCCTTGCCAATAAGCAATTTGTTTTGTTACAGATCTGCATTTTATCTGTAATAATTAGACAATATGGGGGTACTTGATAATAACTAAGCAAGAATTAATCCAAATAGATCACAAAATATTCCTGTTAAAAATGGCCATACAAGAAGCTGATCAAATGAGACATATTGCAATACAGGTATTATCCAGAATGCTTTCTTTAATTTGGATCACCAGGCCTTACATCTGCTATAATCGGAATGCTCTTTCCACTGATAATACTTGGATAACAGGTTTACAGATAATGGATCATTTACCTGTACGGAATTATAAAGAACCAACAGCAACAAATCTTGAACGGATGCACACACACGCAATTAAATGAAGTTACATAGTTCAATTGGATTGAAAAAAAGACAAAGTCCATCAAGTTCAACTCTTCCAAATTAAAACACACACACATACACAGACACACACACCCACCCACCCCTCCACTGCACTATTTAGCATCATCTGCAAAAATAGAAACCATACTTTCAATGCCCACATCCAGGTCATTAATAAACAAGTTTAAAAGCAAGGCACCCTGTACAGAGCCCTGCGGTACCCCACTAACAACACTGGTCCAGTTAGAAAATGTTCCATTTACCACCACCCTTTGTAGTCTATCTTTTAGCCAATTCTCGATCCAGTTACAAATACTATGTTCCAGGCCAACATTCCTGGATAAATGACACTGTTGGTGACTAAATAAATAGGGAAGCTCCCCAACTGTGATTAATTGTGTGCGTGAAGATCCGTTCAAGATTTGTTGCTGTTGCTAAGGGACTAGACAGGCTCAATGGAGGACCAGCACCACCAGTGCAGTGGAAGTAAAACACAGGTGTGCGGTGGATTCATTACATTGTTATAAAGAACCAATATGTTTTGCATTGTTGAGTAGCTACCACTTACCTTGATATCATGCAATAACCTTGGCTTGATGGGTGAATCATCATCTCTGTGATATAGTACTTGATAGCATCTACAAACAGAAAAGAAAACTGACAACATTTGGGGGCAGATTTATCAAAATATGAGTTTAGAGCTTAATAAATAAAAAATCATCCATTTTCTATTCATAACTTTGGGATTTTTAGAACTTGAAGTTGTAACTTTCTGCTAATGATAAATACAATTCTAAAAATCCCAAAGAAATTAAATCGAACCTGGGTGAGTTTTTATTTATTAAGCGCTCATGCAGAAAGAGGGTTCAGTGAACAAATCAAGCAAAATTAATAAAGATAAGTTTTTTTTTTACACACATTTATATTCCACACAGTCACAGTGGGTATAAATTGGCATATTTAAGATGTTAATTTGGCTGATTTAGTCTGAGGTGGCATCTTATCCGCCTGAATATTGTCCAGATATTAATTGGCAGGCTTGAAAATTCTGTTGGATGAGGAGCCCACTGGTACACTGATACAGTCTCTGTAGGTCCCAATGGAGTCACACTGATTTGGTTCAGTATGTGGGTGGCCAAACCAGGCCCAGATTTACTCAGTTGGTGATCTCGCCAAATAAGTGGGATCTATTTGTGTATGGCCGCTTTAATTTTTTTTTTTTTTAGTTCAGGTAGGTTTATTTAACCAGTGATTACTCATATAGCCATCATGTAGTTTGTGACTTGTTTTTAGGCTTGGCATGTCAACAGGCTTGGCGGGGTCCATGCCCAGTAGGTAGGTCAAATCCCAATCTAATCTCAGAAACAATGTGTGAAAGTATATTAATTTCTTTGTCTGTACAATAGCATAGTGCTAATAAATATTTTTATTTGCAGCTCAGAATTAAAATTATGTAACATACCTGAGGACACTTTCTCTCCCAGCATTGCCTTGCATCGTTTGCAAATAACTTTGGTATTTTCCTTTGATTTCTGGAAGGCAGAGAAATACCACTTAAATGTTACATTTGTAGAAAAAGAATAAAAAGAATATAGAATTGTGCTTTTTTTTCTTCTTTGGAGCCCAGGCTGAACTTTAGCTAGTTCTGCTTTAAATGTTGCCATTCTGTCTTTTCTGTAATTGTTAAACAGGAATGTAGCTTTCTGCAGGAATACTACTGTTAGGGGCAGATTAACGAAATTTTTGTGAATAATTCGAAGTTCGATCGAATTTTTAAAAAATTTGAGTCTTCGAATATGCAAATTAGGCAAATTCGACCATCGAATTTGAATAATTCGAATAAAATGTTATTTGAACATTTGACTATTCACTGGTCGAAGTACTTCCCCCCTATTCGACCGCCTAGTTCGATATTCGAAAGATTTTACTTCACATTTTTCAATTCAAAATTCGACCAATAGTAAATCTGCCCCTTAATGTAGGTGTACCTTTGCATGTTCAGAGCCATTACCACCCTTGCATTTATACAGCATGCTTCTATACACTGATGTTGTAGAACAGCAGCAAGCTAAGGCTTTGCTTCTGTTGAGAAGCAGGTGGTTTACATGAGGTAAATATTTTCAATCAACCCTTTTTGATGTATCTAGCATGTGACAATATACAATGCAAAGGCAAAATGTTTTTTTCACACGTGCCTAATACTTAAATACTTAAAGTCTCTTCCATCTATTTACAGGCCTTGCAAGGATTTCCATTGCATATTTCAAGCTCAAATAAATGGAACAAAATAATAATTTACAGATTTTTATCACCCTTTCTTCCCTTTAAAGTACAACTAAGTACAGTATATCATTGCAACACACTTGTGGCAAATATGTAAATATTTTAAAACATAATCACAATTATTTCTGCAATCAAACATTTTGTAATAATGTCTAATACATAGTCAGTTTCTACTTTTATGATAAAGAACAAGAAAAAAAAAAGACTAAAAATAAACTGTTGATCATATAACTGTGTAACTATGTAAGGTTAAACAGCTGACCTGTTAAACAGAGCTGCAGTACACCAAAACAAAAAATAACAACGATAAAGGGTTTTTACAGTAAAAACTGTGAAGTTGTGGAATTCTCTCCCTGAATCAAGATTTGACTTTTTTTTTCAACCTAACTTACTATGTTACTCTGTAACTACAAGCTTATTTTCACCTAATCCGTTTAACATAGCTGACAACAAAAAAGTGCAAACTAAGGAGCAGATTTATCAAAATGTAAGATTAGAGCTCACTACAGAAAATAAATCACACACTTTCTATTCATTTCTATGGGATTCTTAGAAGTGTGTTTATGAAATGGTGAACACATTGATAAATATAGTTCTAAAATTCCAAAAGAATGAATATAAAGTGAGTGAATTTTTCTGTGGTGGACTCTAATCTCACATTTAAATAAAACTGCCCTTGAATAAGAAAGATTACACTATTTTGTTCCATTTAAAACAAATAATTAAGTCATACTTGGCAACATAGATGTCCTAATCAGTTGATTTTATGAACGCTAATAACTTACCAAGGCACTGGCATCAGGCACATGAGGAACAGATGACTTCTCGTTATTCTCTACAAGGGGGTCTGAAATATTTGCTGTATTCAACAAAAGGAAAGTGTCTCCGAGAAAACAGTCGTTCACCTTGGGCAGGCAACTGCGATTGGCAAAGGGATCAGGATGGCAGCACCATTCTTCAATTAGGGAGCTCCAGTTTTCACTAGGTAGTGGAAGAACTCTAAGGAACTGTCTTGAAAGGAACACAACATTATGTCCTGATAGATAATTATTACGTGCACCAATGAATACACAAATAGCACACATAAAAGCTTCCAGAATTAAACAGATCTGTGTGTACACCTTATGGCTAGAAATAATTTAACAACATGAAAATGAAGTAATCATATTAGTCATCTCGAATCAATATATTAAGTCTTCACAAACTGGACTGTGTTAAATTAAACTAACACTGACAAAGATGTAGAGAAATGCACTTGGGGTGTTCCTGCTCTCTGGGCAATGTATTCTCCCCACTCACTAGCCTCAGCGCTTGTCATCACTTGTTAACTACTTCAACCAATTGGCTACAACTGCCAGCATCTACTAGTCCAAGGTTTGGATGACATTCCTAAACTACAGCATGCTCTTGCATTTTTCACTGTTTCTGCAATTTCTAATATGCTTACAATTCCAATACTATGTTGTCTATACATCTACAAATTATCAAAGATGCTTTGTTCAAAAGTTATTTCTTGTTAATCCAGGCTAATGTTTCACATTTTTTATGATAACCTGTCCACTGCAGATGAGGTCACTTCATAAGAGGAACCAAGAGAACTCCCACCCAAACCAAAATGCAACTTTGTTAATGAGTTTGTGCTTCACATAAATGCAGATTAGATACCATTTTCATTAGTGTGTGGTTTTGTGAAAAATGTGTGCTCCATAATAAAAATCCAGGCAATTTAGCAAGGGCTAATTAATCGGAAGCTTATTGTGGTCATGTAATTTGAAAATAATTCTAATTGGTCTTTTGTTCCCAGGAATTGCTAGGTACTGTTTGAGGACATGAATAACTTTTCAGCTTGTGATAACTGCAAATATTTCTCATACATTGCCCATCCAGCCTTGTCCCTGTTGCGGATTTAGAATTTCCAATATTCCCAACCTCCAACAATTCAGTTAAATGTAGGTTACAAAAAAGGCAGAGCATATACAGGACAGGGCTCCACTGTGATTTTTTAGCTAAATCCATCTACCTCTACCCTTTCAGCCAAACCTTATAGACTGCACAAGTCATACAATCCTACTTATGCTACTACATTATAATATCATTTACTCCCTTTTGTATTTCTGTTCTGAGCAAAAGGCTGCGTTCATAAATCAAGATTTGACTTAATGACATGTTGAGCCCTGCTGTAAAGCTGGTGCCTTCACACACCGAGGAGCAATATACAGTTAAAGGCATGTTCTGTTTTGTATCACAGCATGCTCGATTTTAGCAGGGATCTTCAACATTTTATTCAGGTGAATTGTACATTAGAATGTCTTACTGTTCTTTGATTATGAGCTCTCCACATGACTGGCAGTAAAAATTGTAGTTCTTCTGAATCTTTAGGATTGCCTTCAGCAATGGAGGCATGTCTAGAAAACAAGTACGAAACAGAATTCAGCATTAACAGAAATTATGTGCAAAGGCATTGATTGCATATTTCCTAGTATTATGAATAACTTTCATAGTAAAATGTTCCTTTTACTGTGCTAAATCATCAACATGAGATTCTACTGAAAACAGTTAGGAAGAATCAAACTTATAAGTATATACTTAAATTTAGCCCAAGCATTTTTACATCACAACAATGTTTCATCAGTCTAGACTTGAAATTACCCTAATTTAGGGATCAAATAATTTTTTGGAGTAAAAAAACTTCCACATGAAACTGCCCAACAAGTCACTGCACCAGGTCTTGCAGCAAATTCCCATAGCAGTTAATAATTTTAAGACTTATCTGATGTTTCATCAGTATTAAGCAATGCAAACATCACAACACCTTCCTTTTCTCAGAGATCATATTCTTTTCTGAATGTAGACAGTTGGTTCCCTTAAAACTCACATTAATATATTGAACTTTCTAACTCAATAAGTGAAAAACTCAGTGGTTGAGTAATCGGGGCAGGTACTGGGAATGAAGACATAAATTCTAGATACATTACAAGCTAAACCAATATGCCCTCAGTAATAAAATAAAGATGTAGGCGATAAAACTGCTAAAAGATATAAATGAAAAGATAAACTATATTTATAAAAACTTAATGGCAACTATTACTTTGGATGCCTAGTGTCTAGTACTGCAATATTGGACCAATATTATTTGATGGGTCTATTAGTCATGTATTAGAGATGCAAGAAAAATCACAAGAGAACAATAGATTGCTAAATGGCTGAAATAAATATTTTAGCCATGTTCCTAGCTAATTTTATGCTTTTACTTTAAAACAGAAAAACTCAGTCATTAGCATGAAAACTAACAAGTCCATTTGCAGTCAAGGTTTTTGTATTTAATCTGTTTCTTAAAGGGAAACTGTCATGGGAAAACATTTTTTTTTTAAAATGCATCAGTTAATAGTGCTGCTCCAGTAGACTTCTGCACTGAAATCCATTTCTCAAAAGAGCAAACAGGTTTTTTTTATATTCAGTTTTGAAATATGACATGGGGCTAGCCATTTTGTCAATTTCCCAGCTGCCCCGATCATGTGACTTGACCAGCACTTTAATAGGGAACTGCTTTCTGGCAGGCCGTTGTTTTTCCTTCTCAATGCAACTGAATAGTACGCAGTGGGACAAGGGGTTTTACTATTGAGTGTTGTTCTACCAGCTGATCTACCAGGCAGCTGTTATCTTTTGTTAGGGAGCTGTTATCTGATTACCTTCCCATTGTTCTGTTGTTAGGCTGCTGGGTGGGGGAAAGGGTGAGATCACTCCATCTTGCAGTACAGCAGTAAAGAGTGATTGAAGTTTATCAGAGCACAAGTCACATGACTTGGGGCAGCTAGGAAATTGACAATATGTCTTTCCCATGACAGGATCCCTTTAACATAATACAATGATAAGAGAGGGTTATATTTACAATAAATGTTCCCTCATTCCACCAGTACCTGTATTGTTGGCAGCTTCAACCTTCAGCTGCATGTGTAATCCTTCTCCAGCAATCTGTTGCACTAAACGACAAGTTGAAGGAAGCAACTTCACATCTGCTGGGATACAGAACTTCTCACATTGCTCAGAAGTTTGAATCTGTAAAGATGACGGGCTCAGAGACACATCCACAGGTAAGCTTCCTAAGCCACTGATGTAGAAAAGACATTAATTTATTATTTAATAGGTCTTTTCCTAAACTCAAAATTCTAAAAATTTACAATCATCGCAAAAACCATTCAAAATTGAAACAATAGGTATTTTGGCATCAGACATTATGCACTGTGCGCTTAGAGTTAAAGACTACCATATTGCCATGAAATACCTACAAGAATGAGTTGCTATTTTGCTTCCTCCTCTGTATACCTGTCCCCAGGTGCCCGCCTGAATCATGGAAGATGCTCACTTGTTAGAATTCATTGCGGCTTTATTGTGCACATCATAGCATAACAGACAGTGGGATGGTGAGAGTTCCTACACGTTTCATGCCCTTAACTCTCCTGGCACTTCGTCAGGGTCATGTGATAATCACATGACCCTGACGAAGTGCCAGGACAGTTAAGGGCACGAAATGCGTAGGAACTCTCACCATCCGGCGGGCGCCTGGGGACAGGTATACGGAGGAGGAATTGACAAATCGGTTAGAAGTTACCGAGAGCAGCCCCTGAAACGGAGAGAAGCATCACTAACACTCGGGTGAGCTCCGCTACAACGTATTCTTTGTGACTGATGCTATTTTGCTTGCCTGACAAATAAGGTATAAGTACAAGGTCATACCTTTCCCAAGGCAATCAATATGGCCCCCTTCACACATAGGCGAAAACATGCAAAGAATAATGTCCGCACATAACTATATCTGACAAATTAAAAGAAAGAGAAATACAAATTTAAAAATAGTGTGTTTTATTCTTATTGATTTTACAATTAATTAGCATAGGAGTGTTTAGACAGAAGGCATGCTGTATGCAAAACCTTCTTACATTTTTGCAGTAGAAAAGTATGCATGGATCCATAAAGGGCAAACAGCCCCAATGTTATTGTTCATTGCTACCAGCCATTTATTTATTATTCTAGTATAGTGGGGAAATCACAATCTTATTTTAACCCATTAGCATTAACGGATGTTTCACTTTCATGAAGGGTAAGGCTGTGAGCACATGGGCTGAAGGGCTCTTCTGTTCTCAGCCTGCATATTTTTGCAGGCTCCGAGAAGTGGATTTGCTCCATGTCCCTGCTCAATCGATTTGAATCTGATCTGCAAGGCGTGAGTACGCACACACGTGGATCAAATTCATATCAATCGAGCAGGGACATGGACATGGACTGGATCACGTTCTCTCAGCCTGCAAAAATACGTAGGTTGACAGCAGAGGAACCCTTCAGCCCATGTGCCCACAGCCTTCGGATACTAGCAGCAGAATGTAACCGTCTATAAATACATGCTGATTAAAAATGCAACTCAAATTGGAGCAGTAAGATCAAGTAAGTGGCAACTTATTCTGGTATCATTTGTAGCTGGCAGGGGACTAGACTACATGCCAATTATTTTACCTTTGCCGTTTTCGCTGGAAGGTTATTATTGTTTGAAAACAATTAAAGAAGTTCAATTCATTTAAAGGAGGATTAAACCCCTATTTTAGCAAAAATCCCCACTGTGCCCCCCTGCATAGTCTTACTCCTGAATTCTGTCCCCTCTAGAAATAGTGATCATACATCAGACAGTGCAGCAGGTGCTTCTGTATTTTTCGGGTCCTTCAGCAATTCCGTATTTTTTGGGTCCCTTCAGCAATTCCGTATTTTTCGGGTCCCTTCAGCAATTCCGTATTTTTCGGGTCCCTTCAGCAATTCCGTTGCTTTCGGCGCATGCGCAGTTGTCGCGAAAATAGGGTTGCCACCTTTTCTTGAAAAAAATACCGGCCTTCCTATATATTTTTCTTTTTTTCCTATTAATAAGATTGGGCTCAACCATCAAAAATACCGGTCAGGTGGCAACCCTACGCGAAAAGGAAGATTGCTCCAACTGCGTATACGCCAATATGGTGCTTACATTACAAGGGAAAAGTGAAGTGCCAAAGATGGCCCCATGAGCTCCTCTTACTTTGCATGTGCAGTCACTATTTCTAGAGGGAGCAGAATTCAGGGGTGAGAGGGCCAGCGTGGACTTTTGCAGTAAGGGGGGTTTCATTTTCCTTTAAGTGGCCCATGTGGTAGCAATCACCAAGTTTGTGATATTAGCCTAAATTCATTGTTGGTATTTATTACTACTATTACTTTCATACTGAGTTCAAGCTGACAAAATGTGATGTATTAGTAAAATAAAGTGCTTACCCCAAAATGAGACTAGCAGACTGCATGTTTTTCCTAATTTCCAGACGAACAGCAATGTCACAGTCGCCCCGCGAGTTTGTCCCTGTGTCCCTCGCATGGGAAGTGGCCCCTAAGGCCGGACACACCGGAACATCTGTTGGCAGCAACATCTGCTGCTCTGCACGATAAGAAAACATGCAGAGTGTGTTGCGTGTTTCAAGGTAAGCGGCTAGTAGTTCCTATCCTCGGAAAGGACCTGACGTCACGGTCATGTGGTCCTACCATGTGACCGCTCCATTGC
>CM044440.1:72945874-72974338 GCA_024363595.1 Xenopus borealis | reverse complement strand
GGGGGGCTATGTGCCATCCACAGTCATCGTAGTTGCTCTGTGCTGGCCCAGGAGATCCTGGTACTACAATCTCCTGGATCTGTCCCTGGAAACTCCTGTGGCACTGCCCCCCTGAAATGACCTTGTCCAACAGGGGCCCCTTCAGGACAACAAACCTCAGCTCTTCACCTTAATGGGTTGGCATCTGAGGCCAACATCCTAAGAGAAAAAGTCCTTTCAGAGGACGTAATCCTAACCATGATCAAGGCTCACAAGCCAGCCACCTCCAAGATCTACCACAGAATGTGGGACTGTTATCCCCTTGGACCTACAGTTCTTACAATTTGGATTGTCCAAGGAGGCTCCGTCTTGGGTCCCTGAAACCCCATATTTCAGTCATCTATGTGCTCTTTCAGAAGCATTTGGCCTTGAATGAGAATGTTCGCACCTTCTTACAGGGGTTCTTTCATGTTGCTCCTTGGGACCACAATCTGGTCCTTAATGGCGTACTGGACCCTCCATTCAAACCTCTTGATTTGGTTGACCTCTGCCTTCTCACATGGAAGACCGTTTTCTTATTAATACAGGAAGATAGAGCAGTGCTCCGCATGGTACCTGGGTTTTTCTCTAAGGTAGCCACCTCGTTCCATATCAATGCTGAGATAGTCTTGCCCTCTTTCTGTAACAGTCCCAAGAATGAGAAGGAAGCAAGGCTCATCACTTGGAGGTTGTCTGGGCACTGAAGATCCTGTCATTGGAAAAAAAATGTTTTCAAAATGCATCCGTTAATAGTGCTGCTCCAGTAGAATTCTGCATTGAAATCCATTTCTCAAAAGAGCACATAGATTTTTTTATATTAAACATGTGGCTAGACATATTGTCAATTTCCCAGTCATATATGGTCAAGAAACTCCTTGGTAACTTATATCCTTATATTTTACAAGAGGGGATACTTTTTCACTATATATATCCAAGTCCTGCAAAGATCACATGCCATAGGGAAAGTGGTTGGGAGGGGGGATGCGGCATCAGGGCAGCAGCCACTTGAATGCCCCTGGTTGCCTTGTTTTTATGGTTTTCCCAGATTATTAATAGCAACACAAGGGCATTGAATTATTAACTCTCTAGAGGTACTCAATAGAAACATTGCCTAAAATACCAGCAGCTTCTGTGTGGAATTTCATTTGTACTGTTTAATATTTTTTTGTAAATGAAACCGATGCAAAAGATCCAAGCAGAAGACGGCTGTATGCTAGAAAAAAAATTGTACTATTCACCATTAGTGATGGGTGAATAAACTCGGCAAGCACGACATTGCGGCAAAAAAATAAAAAGGCCATGCGTCAGTATACTTGTCATGCATCAATATTATTTGGACGCCCATTGACTCTGTGTTTGGACAAAATAGTCACAAGTATAAAAACTGTCGCTCGCGTCGAAATTATTTTGACGCCCATTGACTTCAATGCACTTTGCGAATTTTCCACCATTTCATAAATTGGTAAATTCACTATTCACCATAAGCAAAACCCACTTTCAACCTTTGGTCTGTTCGGAAAAGAGACACCGCTTTACAAAATGTTTTTTTTAAATATGTAATTAATATGCAGGAGGAACAAGGGAACTCTGTATATAAAACATTAACTTTGCACTTTTTTTCCCCATCATAAAATATTGCACTGCTTTCCTCGGTATTTTGTTCTGATTGGATATCGGATACTGTGGTAAAAAGAGTGGTAGTAAATGGAACATTTTCTAATTGGACCAGTGTTGTAAGTGGGGTCCTGCAGGGCTCTGTACTGGGTCCCTTGCTTTTCAACTTGTTTATTAATGACCTGGATGTGGGGATTGAAAGTACGGTTTCTATTTTTGCAGATGATACTAAATTGTACAGAACTATAGGTTCCATGCAGGATGCTGCCACTTTGCAGAGTGATTTGTCTAAGTTGGGAAACTGGGTTCAATGTTGATAAATGCGAGGTTATGCACAAAAATAACATAAATGCAAGTTATACACTAAATGGCAGTGTGTTGGGAATTTCCTTGAATGAGGAGGATATTGGGGTTTTTATAGATAACAAGTTGTCTAATTCTGGGCAGTGTCATTCTGTAGCTACTAAAGCAAATAGTGTTCTGTCCTGCATAAAAAAGGGCATAAACTCAAGGGGTGCAACATAATTATACCTCTTTATAGATCCCTACTAAGGCCTTATCTGGAATATGCAGTGCAGTTTTGGACTCCAGTCCTTAGGAGGGATGTAAATGAGCTGGAGAGAGTGCAGAGCTGTGCAACTAAACTGGTTAGAGGGATGGAAGACTTAAATTATGAGGGGAGACTGTCCAGGTTGGGGTTGTTTTCTCTGGGAAAAAAGGCGCTTGCGAGGGGACATGATTACACTTTACAAATACATTAGAGGACATTATAGACAAATATCAGGGGACCTTTTCACCCATAAAGAGGATCACCGCACCAGAGGCCACCCCTTCAGACTAGATGAAAAGGACTTTCATTTGAAGCAGCGTAGGTGGTTCTTCACAGTGAGGTTGTGGAATGCACTGCCGGGTGATGTGATGGCTCATTCTGTTGATGCTTTTAAGAGGGGCCTGGATGATTTTTTGGACAGACATAATATCAAAGGCTATTTTCATACTAAACTCTACAGTTAGTATAGCTGTGGGCTTATATGATTTGTGTGTGTGTGTATGCTGGGTTTTAATTTGGAGGGGTTGAACTTGATGGACTTTGTCTTTTTTCAACCCAATTTAACTGTGTAACTGTTAACTGTGCAGCGCAAACATACATAGAGGCTGCAAACATGTATCATTCATCATACAGCTATGTCCTGTTTCCTATTATAATTTTACTCCCTGAACCTGACCTCCTTTAAATATCAGTAGTGTGTCCGTGTAAGGATAATGAAAAGTAGGCATTTTTTTAAATTGATGCTTTAAAAACAAACATTGTAATAAACTTGGAATTTAGCAGTTTAGGATTATCATTACAGCAAATCAGTTGGTTGCATCACAATAAACGGAAATTGCAGATTAAAGACACACAAACGTCTATGGCAATAATATTTTAAAATATTGTTTCTTAAAGGTGCAACTGCCATTCATAGGCCATGTTGGTGAGTTTCTTGGCATAATCTGCCCAAATGGGGGTTAAAATTCGGACAGAAATTGGCCTTTCTTCTTTGTGAATTATGTCTAGGTTAATCAGATTTTTCAGTCCAAGTAAATAAAATGTTTAGGACATACTGAGTTAAATCCACTAACTAGAATAGATCAAATTATTTCCGGGTCTTTTGCAGCAATTGTTTTAAAGTGGACCTGTCACCCAGACACAAAAATCTGTATGATAAAAGTCCTTTTCAAATGAAACATGAAATCCAATTTAATTTTTTTATTAAAGCATTCATAACTGTTTTAAGCTGATGCTTAATCCCATGTTTCAGTACAAGAGCATTACCACACATTATATTTGGATACAAATGGAAACTTAGATCCAACTAGGAAAATTGCTTTACTCACAGCACAGACATCCAACACATAAATGTCAAATTCTGGGTCATAAAACCAGAACTTTTTTTTTTATTGTGCTATGTACTTTGACCAGCAGAGGGCACTATTTCTTTATCCAATGAATATTTTTCTCCTTTTTTTTTTTTTCACTAAAATGCACGCTGCTTTGGGAGCACTAGGAAAATCAATCTTTTTACCAACCAACAGTTCTTCTAATGAGCATCACTGAGAGAAATGTGTTAGTGATCAGCTGTATCTGACAATATTTTAGCTGAAAACCTTATAAATCCCTTTGGCCCGTTACAAAATGTAGTGCAAAAAAAGTTTTATTTATTCCAAAATATCAGTTCCTTATTGGAACTTTTGTCAGTGAAACGTTCGTCAAGTGCGTGAGCGATGATGAGCCAATCTTTTATCTTTCTTCCCTGTTAATAACTGGCTTCAAGTCTTATTTTTACTGGCCAGATGGCTACTCTTAATAGGAGGCAGTCACTTGTTTAAAGTTAAAAGTCATACAAAATGTCATGATTTAGGCTTTAATACAATAGGTATAACTGGACAAATTATCACCTTCCACTTATACAACCTGGTTGTGCGATGCAGTTCAGCAATATGTCTGCTGCATCAATTCCATCGCCATCCACTAAAGTGCGAATTTTCGCCAGTCCACTGATGATTCACAAAAAATGCAAATTTGCGCTCAGAAAGGCGAAAAGTAGCAAAATTGTGCTACCGTTCCTTCGTTAGGCAAAGCGCATTTACACTAGTGATGCCTAATTTGCATACGGCACTAAGTTAAAAGCATAATAGAAGTATATGTTAAAGCCACTACATTACACTACACAAGCCCAGGAAACCTTTAATAAATAAAATAAAGTTGTCCTATTGCCCTACATGTGCCCACTGTATAGTTGAGTTGCCATATGTTAGGAAATGCAGGTGGGAAGGAGGGTAACCCCCAAAAAATTACGCTATTTTTCAGACTATCATCCTAAAAAAAAAAAGGAAAAGACAACAGTGTTTTTTTGTTTTTTTTGGGACTTCAATTTCGAGGTTTTTTTTTCAACCTCCTATCTATTGTATTGAACCTCACCAGGTCTGACCTGGCGAAGTAAAGTTGAGGTAACATTCAGTGAATTACTGTAGTTACGTCCCAGTGCGCAACTTCACCTGGCGTAAGGTCTATCTACTTCGCTAGCGAATTCTTTACTGTTCGTAAATAGGCGAAGTTGAGAAATTACATCACACTGGTGAATTAGTGCTAGCGTTAGACACTTCACACTTAACTGAATTTGCCCCATAGTCTGTACAGCAAAAAGAACATTTTGCAATAGATTAAAGTCATTCGTAGTGTCTTGGAAAAAAAAGTCCTGGGAAATATGCTATAAAAAAATCATTTTGTTATTTGAGCCCCTTGCACACAATTTCTGTTAATGATGAATGCTGTTCCGTAATTGTTTTCTATAGATGCCTATACATTGCTGAAGGAAATCCTGAATCTTAGAACTACACTTTTTTTACTGCCAGTCATGTGGAGAGCTTGTAATCAGAGAACAGTGATACATTCTAATGAACAATTCACAGAATATAAGATGCGAAAATTGAGCATGCTGTGATACAAAACAGAACATGCCTCCAACTGTCTAATGCTCCTCAGTGTGTGAAGGCACCAGCCTTACAGCAGGGCTCAAAATGTCATAGTGTCAAAGTTTGATTTATGTGCTGCCAGCTATGAATGCAGCCTTTTTCTCAGAATAGAAATACAATAGGGAGTGAATGATATTATAGCACAGTCTATATGGGTTGGCTGGAAGGGTGGATATATTTCGCTTAAAAGCACCATGGAGTAGAGTCCTGCATCTGGTCATGTACCCGCGGGTTTCCATACAAATAATATGACTGCTTGGGGTCATCAGTATATATCTAGTCGCATGCTATGGGTCCTCTAGTGACCAAATAGAGGTAAAGCCCAAAACAATACACAAATCCCATAAGCATGCTGTTTATATGTAAAAACGTTTTATTAATACATGATTAAAATATGAAACAGAACCCGATGTGGAGCCTAAAGCATTTCATGCTTACCTAGCACTTAGTCATAGGCAACATCTGAAATATTCCATCTTTACTACTACTTCCGATGATGTCACTTCCGGGTTTACTGCAGAACTTCCTCTTTTTTTCTGAGCATGCCTACTTCCGCCGATTTCCGATGATGTCACTTTCAGGTTACAACTACAGCACAGATTCTTGATGGTCAACTGGTCACAGATCGAGTCATGGATAAGGTACTTGCAGGTCAGGTCGGGTATCGGGTCAGAATACTGGTTGCGGGTCCGGGTTGCAGTTAGGGGATTGCAGGCATGGGTCCCGAAAATGGGCCCGCACAGGACCCTACCATGGAGTCATTCAGGGCCTACCTGGGACTGTAAGTAGATGCTGGCAGTTGTAGTTCTTTGCGAGAAATGGTTTAGGCTAAGGCCAGACGGGCGACTTATCGCCGCGACGAATCTCCCCGAATAGCTTGTTAGCGATGCGCACCCGCTAGGCGTAAAGTTGCCTGTGCTTATTCACACGCAGCGGACGCGATTTTCAAAGTCGTTGAAAATTGCCTCGCTATTTGGGGAAATTAGTTGCCTCAAAGACGTGGCGTTTTGTCGCCAGGCAACTAATCTCCACGAATCTGCTCGTCTGGATGAGCCCTTACAGGTGTTGGTACGGTAAGCGTTGAGACTAGTGAGTGTGGAGAATAAATTGCTCAGCCAGCAGGGACCAAGCAAGAGTATTTTCTCTGTCTGTCAGTTCTGCTGCTTGAGCTGATAATTTAACATAATCCCGTTTGTAAAACTTCCTCAGATATGTTGATTTGTGACCAATGTGGGAGTAATTGAATCATCATTTCACTTGCCAGTTTAGAAGGAACGTGGTGTTGTTTGTTACACTGGAGGTTTTGTTTTGATTAAGGACGTTTCAGTTACTGTTCAGTACTGACAGATGTTGTGCTTGCCTGATATATAGGAGGAGAAGAGTGAAGAGCAGCACTTATATAGCAATACATAACAAGAAGTGTTTATTAATAATAACCACAGCATGCCTTCCTGCTAAACCTTCTGTGTATTGCATTAATCAGTACCCTATGGCTCACGTTGAACTACAATACTCCGCATCCACAAACAGCAGTATCTGATGGTGCTGGCATTAATAGTTCAGCGGGAGGGTGGCAAGCTTCCCGATACGGGTTTCATACTTTATGATGTGAAAGAAACATTCATTATAAGTACTAAATATATAGATTTCAGTTGTTTTCCATTAAACATTGAAATATAAAAGCTAACAAAGCTGTTAATATAGCAGACATTACATGCCCATACAACCGAATACTAAACACTTATAGTGACTGATTCTGCAATGCCTAGTTTTCTTATGTTTCATTTTATTTTGTATATGTCTTATAGAGGTGACCTACATAGTCTGGTATCATAGTATGGAATATTTTTCATACTGAATATTTATAATTTGTTGCACATAAAGCATAGATGGTGCTGGTACATTTATAGGGAAAGGTGTGTTTGCCCTATATTAAACTGAAATCCATAGAACCATGGCGTAGATATACCAAAGCATGTGGGCATGTTCAGACCCCAAATGAAAACAGTGCTTAAGAATTTTCTCTGCTGTCAATTCGGCTTCTGTGAACATAGCGCCCTGACTGCAAATAATGTGTCATAAAACCCCCTAACAGTATAAAGCCATATATTTTTGGAAAATACACATTCTGCCAAAATAAAATTTGCTAAAACTGTCTTTCTACTCCAAACTTACATACTGCAAAGCTATGTTGTTTTTATGATATTTCTGAAAATTGCCTAAAAATATTGCAGTTGGATCGCATATATCTCACCCAATTTCTTACATATAATTGGAAAACACCCTAAATATTGACACCAAGGGTCTACTGAACAGTTCTATTACCAATATGCACAGGTCCGGATTTGTGGAGAGGCCACCTAGGCCCAGGCCTAGGGCGGCAGGATTTTAGGGGGCGGCATACTAATGCATATACATACTAATTTGTGTATATGTAAATGCTTGTATATGTGTAATAAAAGAGGGCTCATAATGACTCTAGATGAAGGGGGGTCCTTATCAGTGCTGGAGGGTCCAGGATCACAGAGTCCTTATAGCAGCACATGAAGTTCGGCTTCTGTTACAAGGAAGTCGTTGTTGTGTCTGTGTCGCTTCTGTGCCATCGTGGAGGAGGGGATCACGATCTGCTGCAGGTAAGCTTGTTCCCTAGGGGGTTCTGCCGCTCTTCGCTCCTCTCTGCATGCTGATTTTGCGTTGCATGCAGAGAAAGTGCTATTTTACTAAAGAATGTAGCTCCTAAGTTTTTGGCACGTAAAGCCTTTTTTTTTAAACTTATGTAGGATATACGTTGTTGGCAGGGAAAGGGTTAATAAATCCCGACCAGAATCAGACTTTAATAAATAACCATCACAATATGAACCAGTAAGACTTTTTGATTACAGTTAAGGTGCGAGAGCTTTTGCAAGGAACCCAGTTTGCTGACAAAGGTACAAACAATGTTAATATAAACATTTCCTTAGATCTGTACTGACGGCAAGATACCGCTTGAGTATTGCACAAACGAAATGATAGCAGATATAATGACTAAGCCAGTAACAAAGTTGAAAGAGAACTAAACCCTTAATTAAAAAAAAAAAAAACCCCTACCCCACTACCCTTAGGGTTGCCACCTTTTCTGGAAAAAAATACCGGCCTTCCTATATATTTATCTTTTTTTCCTCTTAATAACATTGGGATCAAACATCAAAAATACTGGCCAGGTGGCAACCCTACCTACCCTACATAGACCCTCAAACTGTGCTCCCCCCACACACACCCTAACTGTTACCCCTGGTAAATTCCCAGATTCAGAGCATTGGAGTCCACGCATGATCTTCTTCTCTTCGGTAATCAGTCTCCTGGCCTCAATATCATTGAGCCACTCTGGGGAGGCCTCCAATGTGCAGTTCATGCAAGACAGCCCAAGAATTTATGGGAACTGGAGGCATTTTGCCAGGAAGAATGGGCAGATTTACCGTCTGAGAAGATAAAGAGCCTCATCCACAACTCCCACAAAAGACTTCAAGCTGTCATTGATGTAAAAGGGAGCAATACACAGTATTAAGAACTGGGGTATGTAAACTTTTGATCAGGGTCATTTGGGTAGTTTGTGTAGTGATTATGATTTAAAAAGAGTAAACACAGTTGTTTGACAATAAATGGCTTCAGCCAACCACTAATCAGGGGTGAAAGAAAAGTAAACTTATGATCACAACTGTATAGCTTGGTGCAGCAGAATAACTGGTTTGGAACAGTATTGGAATTTGCAAAGAAGATAAATACTGAAAGCCAGTCTATCTCGATTGTAAAAAAAAGTAAACTCTATACCTGGAGGAGATTCAAACAGTTTTATGTTTTTCAAAAGAAGCCAGTGTTATTCAGTGGTACCTTTTGAATGGAATTGATGCTATTAACATAAGGAATCTGTGAAGCCACAGAAACAAACTCCAATGCTACCTTATAGAGCTAGCATTTTCCACTAGACTTTAACAAAATCAAGAATGTGTTGAAATTGCTTCTTTTCTTTAGCTAAAGCTGCTACCTTCATAATACACCCTGGGAATATTTTATATACATGCAGCTCACAGAGAAAACCTTGTCTTAGAAAATAAATTGCACAACAATGTGAAGAACTTACATAAATGTTCGAAGAAATTTCAATGCACCATGCAATGTTCAAACAAAAGTTTCTCTTAATTATTTCTTCTCTACATGGTGGCTGTGTGTGTTCCCCAACAGTGCACTATAATTTACTTACAATTTATTGTTTCGTTCTACTTACTTTGAGAAATAAGTAGTACGTGCATTCATCTACCATTAATTATACAATATAAAGAGTAAAATCACATAACTATTGCAAGTACGGACATTCTTTGCAAAAGTTCTTACCTTGCAAGCCCATTAAAGTAACATTCTGCAAAACAGTTCACTGGTAAATTCTCTTTGGCAGTAATGTAAGGTGCCTATTGCAAAGTAAGTTGTTAAGTATTTATTTCAGAAAGGTATGGCTCATATAACCCCTTATATGACTTTTAGAGGACAAAAGAATACCCATCTAAATTGAATGATTTTGCAACAAAAACAAATGTCAGCACTTTATATTGAAATAATCCCAGCCTTAACAACTGCAGTGCAGTGCTTACTATTAATATTTTGACATATTGCTACAGGCTTATGTAGGTAAACCTCTTTGTCAGTGTATCTGCTGGTGTATGACTCAGTTTTGCTCCTTGTGGAGCAGTTATACTGATAATAGCATACAGCTAACTAGATCAAAGGAGTGGGCATGCTGCGATTAACTGTGTCCACTGGACTGTTCAGTAATGTAACCTTGCTCACCTTGCACAGGAAAGCTTCGAATCACAAATAGAAAAGAGGACATTCATATCAGCTTTTAAATGTATCAAATGTAAGTAATTAATTATTTTCACCTATAAGTCCTGTGTTCTGCAGGTTTTGTTATGTGAGTGTATGTATATATGTGTGTGTGCACACAGTGAACATTAACTACAATGCCTGTGTGTTGGTTGCAAAATCGTTATGCATACAGCAAAAAAAGAACCGCACCAACAGGTCTTTGTAAGAAGTTTAAAGGGGTTGTCCACCTTCAAACAACCAGTTGTTTTCAGATAGATCACCAGAAATAATGACTTTTTCTAATTACTGTCTATTTTCTATTTGTAATCGTTTTTCTAATATTAAAGTGTAAAGTGTAATTTTTCACCTTCTAAAGCAGCTCTGGGAGGGGGGTTCGCCCCCCCCCCCAACTGTTCTAAACTGATACATTTAATGGATAAATTTCTTATCTTTGTCCCTGCTGATCAGAATCTCTGGGTTTCATTACAGGCAGCTGTTAGAATTGATACAATAGTTGCTAATACTGTTGCTGTGAAATGTATCAATTAAATGTTGCAAAACTGTATCAGTTTAGTCTGCGCCTGAATTACTAAGCTGCCGGAGTCAAACACCACAGGCACCAACATTCAACTTTAAACTTAGATTTTGGAAAAACAGTAAAAAATAAATAATGGAAAGTAATTGAAAGAAGTCTTTATTTATGGAGAACAATCTGAAAACAACTGAACAGAAAAAAGTGTTTGTAAGGTGAACAACCCTTTAAGTATCAAACTGTATGCAAAATAAAGTCTAATAAATTGATACTTAAAGGGATATTGTCATGGGAAAAATGTTTTTTTTTCAAAACGCATCGGTTAATACTGCTACTCTGGCAGAATTCTGCACTGAAATCCATTTCTCAAAAGAGCAAACAGATTTTTTTATATTTCATTTTGAAATCTGACATAGTGCTAGACATATTGTCAATTTCCCCGCTGCCCCAAGTCATATGATTTGTGCTCTGATAAACTTCAGTCACTCTTTACTGCTATACTGCAAGTTGGAGTGATATCACACCCTCCCTTTTTCCCCCCAGCAGCCTAACAGAACAATGGGAAGGTAACCAGACAACAGCTCCCTAACACAAGATAACAGCTGCCTGGTAGATCTAAGAACAACACTCAGTAGTAAAAACCCATGCCCCACTATAACTCCTTCAGTTACATTGAGAAGGAAAAACAACAGCCTGCCAGAAAGTATATCCTTGCTGGCACAAGTCACATGACCAAGTCACATGGCAGCTGGGAAATTGACAAAATGTCTAGCCTCATGTCAGATTTCAAAACTGAATATAAAAAAATCTCTTATTATATATTGTATAATGTATTAAAAAAGCCTTGGTAATTTACAATCTGCTTGAAATGGACTGCTTTCTGCTCCAATGCACCATGTGAACCTTTTTCCAATAGACTATGATGGGACTATTGCAGTGGCAGTAATCACTGTATTTTTGTTAAGACGAGAATTTTTCTATTAAAGGGGTTGTTCACCTTTGAGTTGACTTTTAGTATGATGTAGAGAGTGGTATTCTGAGACAATTGGTTTTCATTTTTTATTATTTGTGGTTTTTGAGTTATTTAGCTTTTTATTTAGCAGCTTTCCAGTTTGCAGTGTCAGCAATCTGGTTGCTAGGGTCCAATTTACCCTAGCAACCATGCATTGATTTGAATGAGAATATGGAATATTAATAGGATAGGGTCAAGAAATAAAGACAAATAATAAAAAGTAGCAATAACAATAAATGAGTAGCTTCAGAGAGGATTTCTTTTTTTGAGGGTGTCAGTGACCCCCTTTTGAAAGCTAGAAAGATTCAGGGGAAGAAGACAAATAATTTATAAACTATAAAAAATAAATAATGAAGACCAATTGAAAGGTTGCTTAGAATTGGTCATTCTATAACATACTAAAAGTTAACTTGAAGGTGAACCACCCCTTTAAAGGAGAACTAAACACCTGGAGATGCAATATCCCTCTTTAACTGCCCTCCATTTGCCACCTTACCTTTCCCCTCTCTCACATTGTATTATGTAGAAATTCTGTTTGAAGAGCAGTAGAGTTTATCAACACCTTCTTCTTCCCATTCGTATCTGTACGGGTCTGTTTGCTGACACGGAGCCTGAAGGCACATGCATGATTGAAGCAGATTCCTGACTACCCTGAGTTGCATATGTATTCCTTTGTATGGATGATGTGCTCTAATACTAAAATGACTAATGGGGATATAGTGATGTCAGTGGAATGGAAAGGGGGTACATAGGTTCCTCCATACTTTGAATGCTTATACAGTGCAAAAAGGGAAATTTGTCAAAACTGAAGGTATTGTTTCTTGAAACTGATCTACTTTTCCAAAAATATCCTTTCTTTGCACTTTTACTGGTTGGCACGTATGATCTTTTTGTGTGCAGAGAGGTGGGTGGCTCAGAATAATTGCAAAATTTTGTTTACCAATTCAACATCTGATTGTATGATGGTTTGGAAGTATATTGGCAAAGTCAACTTGGCTGGTATGAAACTCAACTTTTAGCACTTTGTGCCAACCACTGAATCTAATAGCAAAAATGTGTAGATTCAAAATGATGGACAGAAAACATACTTTAAAAACTTGTAGAAATGCAAGAGAGTGAACAGAGTGAGTGTGGATTACTGCTCAAAGTACCTTTGTATTATGCACATGGACAAGCTCTTTGTTATTATGTGTGTTGTAAATTTGACACCATAATGCCGCTAGAGGTGCCTTGATGCTCTAGAAAATTTGCCTCACATAAGGGTATAAAAGGGAGCCACACACAGGGTTTAGGGTTTTTTGATGGGAAGAAGCTGTTGAGTAAGGAAGTCCAGATAGGAAGAGGCCCAACAGGAAAAGAAGATAGTGACAGGATAAGCCAGGAACATTGTAAGTAAACCAGGCACCAGGTGCAGGTCGTTCAATGCCCTGATGAGGAGGTTAGTGGAGATAGTACCCTGTGGACACCCCTCAAGGTAGGGATTTTAGAAGGAAGATTAGGAAATAGAGGGTATGAGGGCCTTGGGCCAGAAAGCTGCCAGTGGGGAGACCTGACCAGAATAGCAAAGGGGTGCTGAAGGAGCACCGGATTGATGAGACATGTGAGCCTGAATGGTGAAGGAGCACCAGATTTCCGAGACAAGTGGGGGCTGGAGCTGCAATCTCCAATCTTCCGGGTGGACCCTTTGGTAAA
This sequence comes from Xenopus borealis, assembly GCA_024363595.1. NCBI lineage: Eukaryota > Metazoa > Chordata > Amphibia > Anura > Pipidae > Xenopus > Xenopus borealis. The sequence goes on along the minus strand of CM044440.1, from coordinate 72,961,118 downwards.
GTAAGGAAAACCGAGCTAGCGTGTGGGCACTGTACTGTAACAGAATGGAATACCTGTAATTTGTTGTGAGAATGGCTGCGTGTGAGTTTGAGAAATAAAACTCTGGATGCTTTACCAACTTCTGGCCTGCATTTCATGTAAGGAGTCTAACAACTGGTTTGCACCCTTATACGCTCAGCAGCAATCTTTTCTTCCTGGCTTCCATTCGAAATTTAATGCTGCCTTGCCTCTTGCCACACAGTGCTGTGAGGAGCCTGGAGCTACTGTTGCTTCCTGATCTATTAGTAACTCCAGGGTTCCCTTAGAATCCTGCATCAGTAGACACAGTGTATTTGCTGTTTGGTATGCAGTAACGTAACTAGGTGGGGGCGGGCCCTGTTGTGGGCCGTGCAGCCAGGCCCCCCCACTCCCCCCCACCTCTGTGCCGATTTTCTCAACGGCTGCAGCCGGCTACAGCTAGGGCGTCTTCTGCCGGGGGGCCCCTGAGGGCTCTCCTGATCTTAGCAACTGCTGCTATGAAAATCAAATTTCAGCACTCTGTGCCAACCACTGAAGATAGCTAATAGATAAAATGTGTGCATTCAAAATAATGGACAGACAACATACTTTAAAACTTGTAGAAGTTTGTCACTGCAAGAGAGTGAACAGAGTTAGTTAGTTCAGATTTGAGCAACGTGCAGTGATATAGTGCAGTTTACTGAGCAAAGTATTAGAACAGTATCTGCATGTAAAACATCGGAACTAACATGAGAGAACATTGAGCTGATGCCAAGTAGACTGTGAAAATAATCAGTTGCTCCAGATGCATAGTGCAAGAGTCAGATATAGTGTAGTTGCATCTTATTCAACATCTTATTGTGCGCAGAATGATACATGTCATGACTGCGGAAAAAATGGTGCATTGTGGTAAAAAATTGCTTCTGAAACTGCACTGTGCTCACCACGTCAGGGTAAATTAATTCAGTCTACAAATTATAGAGTTATGGCTACATGTCACGGTGAGTGTATTATTATTACCTTATATTACCATATTACCCTGTGGCATAATTTTATTCTATAGCAGTGTTACGAAAGGGTTCAAAAACATTGCTAAAATCTGCTGTGCCAATAAAACTTTTTTATCCTGTGCTTTGAAATGGTAATGAAATATAAAATATTTCTTCTTCCAATCTGTAAATTCCCATAAAACTGTTATATTTTAACCCACTCTTTAATTTAATCCAGGGGTTCCAACCTTTCGGCTTCCCTGGGCCAACTGGATATTAAATAGACTTATATTATTATTACTGCTAACTGGGCAATGGGCAGAGTCCCCCCCTACTGCCTACTCCTATATCCTTTGCAACATGACATTTCCTCGGGAACCAAGGGTTTCAAGCTGGGCCGTATTCATATCCATCCTGGGCCGCATGCGGCCCTCGGGCCGCAGGTTGGACATCTCTGATTTAATCAATAAATCTGACCTGCAGTAACATTTGAGTTATTCATTTACTGTAAGCTTACAAGAGATTGGGGTAAGAACATTTTTACTGCACCCTGCATACAATTTCTACTAATAAAATTGAGGTCTAACTATGACTGTCATAAACTAGGTTTGGAAATCTCTACCAATGTAACCTTCTTTTATTAGCCATCTTTTGACTAAGTGGGGAATCAGGCACTGGTGCTTCTCTCTTGTAGGCATAAGGTATCCACAGTACAATACAAGGATGAGATCTGTTATATGGAAAACAGCTATCAAGAAAGCTTCAAATTAAGGAAAGTCCATCTCCCATAGGGGCAGATATACTAAAGGGTGAAGTGTAGGCGACAATTCGCTAGCGAATGGGACTTTCGCTTGTGGTCATTTGCACTCTATTGCCAGGTGACTTCGACACTTATTACCTCTTTCTCCAGAGTTGACTTTGCCACCTCTGATCAGACGAAATGCTAAAATGAAGCTAGCTCTTCCTCAATCTTATGTCGGTTACATCAAATCCTGTTTGCTGGAAATGCATTGAAGTCTTAAAAATGCTGGCGACTTGACCTTTTTTAAGCGGAATTGCCTTCAAAAGTGCTAACTATTAAACTTTTTTGGGTTAACATTTTTCTCCAGACATTTGAGGGGCATGGAACATTCATTTTAGGGTGGGCTCGTGTGTAGGGCATTAGAGCATCTCTTTTGTCTTTTTTAAGGTTCCTTTGACATTTGTAATAACAAGTGGCCACTTCAAGCATTTGCACCAATATCTCAAATAAAGATGTCCATATGACTTTAATATACCTGCCCTATTGGAATTGGCCTAAAAGTAAGAGGACTAATGAAGTTTTGCTTGGCAGAAAAAATTACCGGGGTGATTTCACTTTGAAACGCTTGCACTGCCTAAGTAATGCTAGCGAAAAGTCGCCAGCGTTCTGAATTGAGGAGGCAACTTCTCATTTTAGTGAATTAGCGCAGTGATAATGAATCTTTGTCTGGTGAAGTGGCGCAGTGTGCAAAGTGTTTGCTGGCGACAATTCAAATATTTAAAGAGCACTCGACCTACTACTCATTGCCCAATGTAGGTCTATTTTCCATGGCTCCTGGGTGTGTTTATTAAGTCTGATATTTGTTACTGACCCTTACCTGTCCCTGACTTTGTTATCTTGCATGTTACATGTACTGACCACTGCCTGTTATTGACCATTCTTCAGATCCTGATTCTGTACCATATGACTCTTTGGTGTTGACTTTAGCCTGTGACTTTGACTACACTTCTATTCCTGATTTTGTACTGCATTGCCTGTTTGGTACTGACCCAGCCTGGCCATTGATTACGCTTCCAGTTTCCTGTTCTACTTCTATACATTTGGTTCCCTTGCCTGCCCAAAACTATCTCCTTGGTCCTCTCACATTAAGACCTGCTGGCATCTGAGTAGTGGAGGGCTCCTCCCAAAGCAAAAGGTGGCTGCTATAAGCATAAGAGTAAGCCATGACCATGTCCTTGGAGTTAGTTCTGGGTTTGGGATACCTTACTTTGCAAGGAGATTATTTACTGTGTATAAATGGAATTGCAGCTTCTATAGCACATCGTATTGAAAGGTTATAGGTTTACAAAAGTCCAGGTCTTTTCCCCTGTCCAAATATGAGTAAAATGAGGAGTCATATCAATCATGAATATTTTTCACAAAATTCCTTCTTTGTCAAAACTCCTTGTCAATTCTCGATTTTAGAAGTTCTTATTATGGCAGTCTATGACTTAATAGTATGGGGAATAAGTGGAAGATACATATTTTTTCCTGGCAACATAAAGATTACTTTTTACTTGGGGAACCCTAATAAAAGTAGCTTAATATTTTTATCTATATGAAGCTTTTCATTTTCTGTTGCTGTTTCTATACCATTCATAAAGTTTTTGTCAATTATATGCTATTAAATAGCCCCTTGTTGCTTATACAAATGTGATATTAATTTCCCATCAGATGCTTGGGATAGTTGGATTACTGCAATCCACAGTGTATCTTACTGTAAGGAATGCTTACTCTGCACCTGCCATGCCTTCTGCTGGGATGCCCGCCGCATGCGTCTGGTTCCTCTAAGACGAGCACTGCCGCACGCTTCCGGGTTTATGTGCTGGTGTGATGACATCATTGCGCAATGGCGCAAAACTCAAATGTATAAAAGGGAAATTTAGGTTACAGTACATTGCCTGTTGTTAGGTTCTATTTGCTAGTTCCTGGGTGTGTTATTCCTCATGAATATTATTGATCTTCTGTGGATTGGCCTTGCCTGCCTGCTTGACTATTCTGACTCTCTCCAATCCTGACCCTTGCCTGTCTGGGACTATTCTGATCTCTCCTATCCTGATCTGGCCTGTCTGACAATTCTACTCTGTTTGTGCTGGCCCGGCCTGCCTGTTCCACTCTGTGTTATCTGGCCTGCCTTCCTAAGTGGCGTTCCTCCATCCAAAATCCTTGGTGAGACGATTGTGCCCCTTTGCTCTTCCAGAACCTATAGCTTTGCTCCTCTCTCAAAAAAAAACCTGGCGGTATCCAATTGGCCGAAGGCTCCTCCTGAGGTGAAAGTTGGCGGTTATAGGCAGAAGTGAGAGCCAAGACCAGGGAGCTTAGCTTGGGTTTTGGATTTAGGGTGCCGTTTGTGACACATGAATGTGATTATTTCATTTTTGTTAAATTATTTCTAAGCCATAAAGAGCTCACAAAAACATATTTAGTTCTGGAAGCTTTTCCGTGTGCTACATGTGTGTATTCATTATCCAACAAGTTTCGGGTGCATTCATAATTATTTAACAGAACATAATGCTTTAGGAATAGCGGTTGCTTGCCCAAGGTGAACAACTGTTCTCTGGGAGACACTTTCCTTTTGTTGAATACAGCAAATATTTCAGAGCCCCTTGTAGAGAATAATGAGAAGTCATCTGTTCCTCATTTGGCTGATGATAATGCCTTGGTAAGTTATTTACATTAATGACATCAACTAATTGGTACATCCATATTGCCCAGTAAAACTTTATTATTATTATTCCAAATGAGATTTGTTTTAAATGGGCTAGAACCGTGTAATCTTTCTCACTTAGTGTTTCCAAGTTTTTTTGTCAGATATCATGTGAAATGGAGTAGGGGAAAATAAGGTTGTAGCTAATTATTAACCATCTCGCTTAGAAATTACCTCCCAAGCATGCATATCATCACATGAGGGTAATAAAGTAAAGCAGAGAATTGTTCTTTTCACAATTGCTTTCTTTCCTTCTTCATAGTATTTTTTTCTTCTCTTTGATTAATGCCCTTCCTCCAGTTGCTTAAATCTGGTGAATTTTAAGATTTTCACATTGGCACTTTGCATGCTGCCCTGGAAGGAATATCATTTTACACTTGGGGTACCAAAAGTTAGGCACCCCCAAGTGACTACTTACCTGACACCCCAGGTGGGTGCTCCTATCAGCAGAAAACCGCACCTGCCCGGGTTTCTTCTAGAGAGCACCATGAAGTGACCCTCTTCCTGCTTCTTCGGTTTTTAAATTTCCTTGGGCAGAAGCATGTGCTGTAGAACAAAATAGCCAGCTTTTTTGTTAAAGTTTGGCTTTCCACACTACTTTGCATGCGCAGCCATGATAAGACACTGATATGATGCCTTACACCCAGCCTTTATTTTGCAATAACTGTCATGTCATGATAAAATTAATCTGTTGGAGGAGAAAATACAACTTCTCGCCACGACGGATCGCCCCCGAATCTCCCCAAATAGCTAGGCACCGGCAAAGCTTAAAAGCGCCGGCGCGTGTCCACACAGAGCGGCGCGATTTTTAAAATCGCTCCAAATTGCCTCGCCAGGCAATTTGGAGCAATTTTAAAAATCGCGCATTCCAAGTAGAGAATTTACCATTAACAACCACCCTCTGTACCCGATCCTGTAGCCAGTTCCCTATCCATGTGCAAACGACTTCATTAAGCCCAACAGACCTTAGTTTAGAAAGCAGTCGTTTGTGGGGCACGGTATCAAACGCTTTGGCAAAATCCAAATAGATCACATCTACTGCCCCCCCACTGTCCAGCATCTTACTTACCTCATCATAAAAAGCAATCAAATTTGTCTGGCATGACCTATCCTTCATAAAGCCATGCTGATTGCTGCTCATAATGCCATTCACTAGGACAACATTTTGAATGTGATCCCTTAACAAGCCTTCAAATAATTTGCCCACCACAGATGTCAAATTTACTGGCCTATAATTGCCAGGCTGAGATCGTAATCCCTTTTTAAATATTGGGATGACATCAGTTTTTCTCCAATCCATAGGCACCATACCAGATGAAAGTGAATCTGAGAAAATCAGAAATAGGGGATGGTCTAAAACTGAACTAAGCTCTTTTAGAACCCGTGGATGTATACCCTCAGGCCCTGGCGCCTTGTTTACATAAATTTTTATTAAAGCTTTATGAATCATATCCTGAGTCAGCCACTGACTAGATTGAGCTGAGTCAGTGCATCGATGAAGCGAGCCTGGGAACTCAGACTCTATTGTATACACTGAAGAAAAAAACTGATTTAGCACATTTGCCTTTTCTGTATCGGTTACAACCATACTGGTACCATTATTTAATGGAGTAACACTCTCAACATGCATCTTTTTACTATTAATATATTTAAAAAACTTTTTAGGGATACTTTTCGCCTGCGCCGCAATTAATTCTTCATTTCCTTTCTTTGCCTTCCGGATTGCTGATTTACAACATTTATTACAGTGTTTATACTCATTAAATGCAGCTTCTGTCCCAACAGATTTGTAGTTTTTAAATGCCTTTTTCTTCTTTCCTATTATCATCTTTACATCTGTATTAAGCCACATAGGCTGATTCTTAGAGCTTCTACATTTACTCCTTAGGGGAATAAATTGAGAACAGTAATGATTTAATATAATTTTAAATGACAACTATTTCTGTTCTGTGGTTTTAGCTGAAAACATAATGCCCCAATCAATACTCTGAAGGGCAGCTTTAAAGGCACTAAAATGAGCTTTTCCAAAATTCATGGTTTTTGTTGCCCCAGTATATATTTGTTTTTTGCACCAGACATTAAATGATATAACATTATGGTCACTATTACCCAGGGGTTCAATGACTTGCACATTTGCTATAAGTTCTGGGTCATTTGAGATCACTAGATCCAGAATAGCAGTTTTTCTGGTAGGTTCCTCCACAACCTGTGTCATAAAATTGTCATGCAACAAGTTTATAAACTTATTCCCATTAATTGATTTGGCAGTACTGTTGCTCCAGTCAATATCTGGGTAATTAAAATCCCCCATTATCAATACTTTTCCCAAACCAGCAGCTTTTTCTATTTGTGTCAGGAGCTTAGCCTCCTCCTCCTCACTTGCATTAGGTGGTCTATAGCATACCCCTACAATTAATTTGCTGGACTCTTTACAATTGGCGAAGAATTCTACCCATAAGACTTCTGCCCTTTCATTCTCTCACATAACCTCCTCCTTTAAATAAGCTTTTAAATCCTGCCTAACATACAGACATACCCCTCCTCCTTTTCTATTGCCTCTGTCCCTCCGAAACAAAGTATAGCAGCTGATATTAACTGCCCAGTCATTCGACTCATGCAGCCATGATTCGGCCACACCAATCACATCATATTTTCCCTCCAGCACCTCCAGCTCTCCCATTTTAGCAGTCAGACTCCTTGCATTTGTAAACATACATTTAATACTGGTACCATGTTGAACATATGACATGTGGTCCTCCTTGTCCTTAACAGTACCCCCAACCAAATCTCCTCCCCCATTTTCCCTTTCTTTGCCCACTATCTCATCTAACCTATCTTCCCCTGTACCTATTACTGAACCCTCATTATGGACTGGCTTCAGCACCGAGTTGTTTTCAAAGACTGATGTCTTCTATACTCCATGACGTACCTGGTGTACAATGCTACTTGGATGATATAATTGTCTATGTTCTGAAATGCATTGATTCTGCAGGACTGAAACTGAACCTTTACAAATGCCACTTCAGACAAACTCAGCTGTCATTTCTGGGTCATATAATTTCACAAGAGGGATTACTGCCTGACCCTGACCATGTCAACGCTATTACAGAAGCACCTACTCCATCTGATTTTCAGACCTTACGAGCTTTCTTAGGTCTTACTTCATGGTATTCTAATTTTATTCTCAACTATGCTTCAGTTGTGGAGCCACTGCTATGGGGAACTTCAAGTCAGGTCTGGTCAGAGACTACACAACATAGCTTTGAAATAATGAAACAGTTAGTTGTGAACAGTCCAGCACTGACTTTATTTGATCCTGCACTACCCACTATGGTTACTACAGATGCTTCAGACTATGGGGCTGGTGCAGTTCTCACACAGATTCATGTCGATCATGCAGAGAAAACTGTTGCATTTGCATCCAGAACACTTACAGAGACAGAGTTTAAGTATTCAGCTGTTGAAAAAGAAGCTCTAGCATGTGTTTGGGCAACAGAAAAATGGAGAACCTACCTATGGGGTAGATAATTTACCTTATGCATGGATCATATTCCTTTAACTACACTGCTTACAACAAATGGGACTAAGAAGAGCTGGAATGTGTATAGCTAGATGGTCAGCAAGGCTACTGAATTTCAACTACAAAATGCAATACAAACCCGGTTTGTTTATCATGTTTACCTTTACCTGCAAATTCTAATACGTAGGGGAAAAGTCACTTACCTGTGTAGTTGTCGCCTGCATTGGCTTCGGTAGCGTTCGCCGCACTTCGCCAGAGGCAGTTTCCCCAGCGCTACGCAAATTCACTAAAATGCGAAGTAGCTCTCAGGGAGGTGAACGGTAGCGAAATTGCGCTACAGTTACTTTGTCAGGCAAAGCGCATTTACGCTAGCAATGCCTAATTTGCAGATGGCACAAAGTTAAACGTATAATAGATTAACAGCCACTACATTACACTACACAAGCCAATAAAATTAAGTTGTCCTATTGCCCTAAACATGTTCCCATTTTATAGTTGAGTTGCCAGATGTTAGGAAATGTAGTGGGGAAGGAGGTAAGCCCCCACAAAAAATTACGCTATTTTTCTGACTATCACCCTAAAAAAGTAAAAGACACCAGCTTTTTTTTGGGAATTTCAAGTTCTTTTTTCAAACTCCTATCTATTGTATTGAACTTAGCCAGGTCTGACCTGGTGAAGTAAAGTCTAGCGCAAGGTAATGTTCAGTAAAATGGGCATCTTATTGAATTAGTGTAGTTACATCCCTTCGTCAGTGTGCAACTTCGCCTGGTGAAAGGGTGCGAAGTTGCGCTAGTCTTTGCTAGTGAATTTTCACCAGGGACACTGTTAGTAAATCAGCAAAGTTGCAAAATGATATTACGCTGGTGAATTAGCGCTAGCGTTAGACGCTTCGCGCTTTACTGAATTTGCCCCACTGTATGAGGACAGTTGAGGAAAGTTGTAGTATTGCCTGATACAGTATACTGTCATCTACAGTACAGTTGCTGATTTTAACTTGATTAAAGCTTGTCTCACATGTCCAATTCAAGTAAAACTATGGGACATCTTACAAAGCAAATGGCCAAATGCCAAGAAGAAACTCAGTCCTGATCTTCAACTTTACTACAGGATTAGACAGAAACTGTCCTTAGTAGATGGCTATATTGTCTGTGGAGCTCACATCTTACTGGTACCAGAGACCTTGTGTGAAAAGCTCATACAACTTGCACATGAGAGACATCAAGGAATTGTACGTACAAAACAAAGACTACAAGAAATACACTGGTGGCCAGCAATGGATGCCGATGTGGTAACTGCCATCAGGGGCGATCCAGATCTGGCGGCCTCCAAGATACCGCCCCCCCCTTCCCCACGACGCTCACTTTTTCACCGCCGGACGGGGAATCGGGGGTCCATGGCGCTAGTAGCAAGTGCGCGGTCTGTACTAGAAGAGCTGAATTTCCGGGTTGAAAACCGGAAATTGGTCTCTTAGTTACCAGGAGCGGCTTTTTTTCCGCCCCTGGTAACTAGGGGGTGCTGCCGCCTGAGGCGAGTGCCTCAACTCGCCTTATTGGCGGAGCGCCCCTGACTGCCATTCATTCTTGTGTTACTTGTCAGAATCATAACAATACAGCTATCACACATACACCACCACTTCAGCCAGTATCATTTCCTGATTCAGCATGGGAAAAACTTGCTATTGATATTGTGGGCCCTTTCGCAGATGTTCCTTTAGACTGTAGATTTGCTATAATTTTGGTAGACTATTGCAGTAAATGGCCAGACATTTAATTTGTTTCTCATATAACATCAGCTACAGTAATAACATTTCTGTCTTCAGCAGAGATGGTTATCAAAAGGAGTTAATATCAGACAACGGACAACAGTTTTTCTCATCCGAGTGAGAGAGAGGAATATGGTGCATAGGAAATTTTCAGTGTATTACCGACAAACAAATGGAGAAATTGAGTGAATAAACTGAAGTCTGAAAGAAGCACTACAGATAGCAAATCTTACTGGGAAATCTTGGAAAGTATTTACAACAGAGTTCCTACATAACTACAGAGCAACATGCTTGCAACAACCCAAGCATCTCCAGAAACCAGGACTACTGAAACAAGAACAATCTAAATTTACTAAACCACTTGAAGTGAGACACCAGCGAGGACCATACACTTATGAACTGTCTGATGGACGCATATGGAATGCAAGTCATCTGGCTCCTGCTAGAAATGACTTTGGAGAAGTTCCCTTTGATGAAGGACATTTTCCTAAATAGCAAAACCACACCCCTTTTTACATTTTATGGCACAGTCTGGCCTCCAAGCATTTCATAAAAGACAGCCCTCACAGTAAAAATCTGAAAAAAAAGAGACTACAGTCCATTCTACTTACTTGTTTTTTCAGCTTTTGCTACTTCTGCCTCTTTTATTTCTCCCCTTATTATTTGTTATTTTTCCCCATTGGGAATGCTGAATTGCCAATCCATGTGAGATAGATGGAGTAACCCGGTGTCAATTTAAATCTGCATCTTACTGAGTTCCAAGTTTTATATGTATCAAGAAATAGTGGATGATCATGCATATCTCGGGGAATATCTTTTAGTGGGGAATGGAGTATAAAGTTAAGAGATAAACCTCCTGTCAGTTGTTGATCCAGATCTATTGAGGTGTATATGTTTCTGTTATGTATCCAATCACCTGCAAAACGTAGTAATGAGGCTTCATTATATTCTTTTATATTTGGGAAGTTGACTCCCCCTAGTTCTCTACTTTGCTGTAGTTTAAATATGCTTATCCTTGATCGTTTTTGTTTCCAGATGAATTTGCTAAATATTTTGAGTAATCTTTTGTAGTCTGAAGATTTAATTATGTAGGGTAACATCTGTAATTGGTATAGTAGTTTAGTGAATACAATAATTTTTATTAAATGTATTCTACCCAGAAAGGTTAAGTTTAATGTTTCCCTTGCTGTATGTTATCTATTGTGTGGCGTATATCTGTATGTTTTTTTGATTCCCAAATATCTTATATAAGATTGGGCTATTTTGAACGGGGAGCCTGTGTTCCCATTTCTTTCCCCCTGGTCCCCAAGTTCCAATGCTTCTGATTTATTTAGATTGATTCTAAATCCTGCAAAAGTGCTGAATAATTGTATAGTTTCTAGTATTGTTGGTAGTTCTGTTTGGGGTGATTGACGAATAATAAGATGTTGTCTACAAAAGCAGTGATTTTCTGTCTTACTATGTCCGAGGGGGATGCCTGTGAAGGTTTTGTTCTGGAGAATGTGCTTTATCAGGGGGTCTAATGCGATATTAAATAATAAAGGATATAGGGGGCAGCCTTGCCTAGTCCCTTGTTGGATTTCAAAGGTCTCTGAATTGTGTCCATTAACTGTAAGGAAAGTTTGCGGTGAATTGTATAGGGCTTTGAATAGATTAAGCATATGTATTCCAAAGTGTTGAAATTTTATTAGTCATCGTATGTTTGTGTGTGAGATTCTATCAAAGGCCTTGTCTGCATCTTGGTTTATTAATAGTCCTTGTTTTCTTTTTTCTAGGTAGCAGTGATAGATTGTTGCTATGGCTTTCCTAATTGCCTGGACTGGATGTCTGTTTTAGAGAAATCCCATCTGATTAGAAGTGAGTATGAAGGGAAGCATTCTTTGTAATCTGTTTGCTATTATTTTGGTCATGATTTTTAAGTCCTGATTTAATAGGGATATTGGTCTATATGAAGATGGTTCTGTAGAATCTTTACCTTCTTTATGTAACAAAATAATTCTGGCATCGGCCACTTTGTCCCACAATGGGTTGCCCTGTAAAACATCATTATATAGGGATGTTAGAAACGGTGTTATTTCTGGGAGTAGTAATTTATAGAATTCCACTCCCAACCCATCTGGGCCTGGGGATTTGCCATTTTTACATTTGGTGATGATCATTGAAACTTCTGTGTATGTTACAGGTGCATCAAGGATTTCCCTATCCTGGAAGGTGAGTTTATTCAATTGTGCTTCTTGTAAGAATTTGAGGCCGTTCTCTGGAGAGTCGGGAGTTTGCTGATAAAGTGCCTTGAAGTGAGATGTCATTATTTTAGTAATGTCTTATGTCTCTCTCGCCCATCCTGTAGAAGTTCTGAGTGTCCGAATAAAGGTATTTGATTGTTGTCTTTTAATTATGTTGGCTAGCAATTTCCCTGATTTGTTCCCCCAACGGTAATATCTGTTTGATGTGTGACTTAATTTATATTGTATTTGTTCTGTTAATAAAGTTTTGAAAAGAGCCTTTGTTTCTGTGTATTTTTTTTTGGCTGTTGGGGAGTTCTTAGTTTTAAATATTTTGTATGATTGGGTAAGTTATTTTTGTATTAATCGGTATTTTTCATCAAATGATCTCTTCCGCTTAATCAAATATGATATTATATGACCTCGTAGTACTGGTTTTACAGCAGCCCATAGTAAATTTTTATCCTCCCAATGTATTAGGTTATCATCGATATAGTTGGCCCAGTTTTGTTTTAGATAGTTTCTGAAATCTTCATTATGGTACAGATATGTCGGAAATCTCCAATTATGAGAATAGGGTTGTGGGTTAGATAGTCTTAATATCACTCTCATGGGGGCATAATCTGAGATGTCTATGTTGCCTATACTAGTGTTTTCTATTGATGCTAGATGGTTAGTTGAGAGGAAAATGTAGTCTATTTTAGAATGGGAGTTGTGAACTGCAGAATAAAAGATGTAGTCCTTGGTGTCTGGATATAGGTATCTATATGAGAAAAAAGAAAAAAGACCAATACCTTAATCAAAAATGGGGTGCTCCCAGGTTTATTGTAGTGCTCCAGACACGTGAGTCATTTTCTCATATATACTGTATACTGGCGGTGGGAGAGGCCAGTACCAATACCTTTCCCCAACTCACATTAATTTATAGGTATCTATAGACATCTTGTAGTTGGAAATTATTACAAAGGGTATGTAATGGTGTGATCCTTCTCATTGTGTGTATGGGTGAAGTACCTGTTTTGTCCATATATGGATCGTTCACCGTGTTCAAATCACCACCCAGGAGTCAATTTTGATGCCCCCCAGGAGTCTACCCGTTCTGTGGAAAAAGATTGTTTATCTTTATTAGGTGAATAAACATTGAGACTTATTAATTTTGCTGGGTATAGTAAGGAGAATTTGTATCCAGCAGAGTATAGAGACTTGCATATTGGAGAGAATTCTCTTCTTTTTGCTGAGACTGAAGCTGAGTAATCTTGAGAGTTTATGACCATCTTGTTGTAGAACTTTTGTTTTCCTGTAGGCTTCTAAAATCTTGGTTTTGTCTGCAAAATTGAGTATCCGGAAAATCACTTGGCTTGGTCGAAGGCAACTGTTTTTACACCAGCATGATTGGTATGATGACATGTGTATACCTTTGTTTCTACAATGGATTAATTTATACAGGTATGGGACCTGTTATCCAGAATGCTTGGGATCTGGCTAACAGATCTTTCTATAATTAAGTCTACTAGAAAATCATATAAACAATAAATAACCCCAATAGGCTGGTTTTGCTCCAATAAGGATTAATTGTATCTTAGTTGGGATCAAGTACAAGATACTGCTTTATTATTACAGAGATAAAGGAAATCATTTGAAAAATTGTGGATTATTTTACTAAAATGGAGTCTATGGTAGATGACCTTTTAGTAATTCGGAACTTTTTGCATAACAGGTTTCCGGATAATGGTTCCCATACCTGTACAAATCAAAAGTTCTACCTCAACTGGCTAGAATTTCCCTTTTCTCAACCAAGGCAATTACAATACAAAACCTTCTACCACCTTCTATATATTACCAATATCAGACGGCATTGGTCGCTCACTAATCATTCGTGTCCCAGATGCAGAACACCATCAGTATCTGAGGGGTTGAACAAAATGTTGTGACTGATTTGTGTATAAAAGTAAGCTAAAATGTTGTGTGGAAATGTGTGTTGAAAGAATTATGAGTGTATTGTGGGTACATGGCCACTAGATGGTACACAAGTGTAACATAAGCAGAAGTGTAATTATTTTCCCTGTCACTAGAGGGAGTTTGTTTTTTCATAGGGGTATAAAAGGAAGCTACACCCAGGGTTTAGGGTCTTGTGATGGGAATCGAAAGAGGGGACAGAACGAGGCCTGATGGAAAAGAAGACAGAAGGTAGTAACAGGTTAAGATCGAAACTACTACTACTGCTACTGTTCAATGCAAAAAAAACAATAGGCTTCTAACATAACTCCTAATGGGGAACCTGCTTTGTGTACAAGCTAAATAACTTTTCGTGTTTAAAAAAAAAAAAAAAAAAAAAAAACTATGTTAGGAGAAAGACGTAGGCTATTAAGTTATATTAAATTACTTGAATGTTATTAATTAATTTGCTCTAGCAAAAGTATATATTATATATATATATATATATATATATCTAAGTAGGCCAGAGCTATCAACAATTGCTTTTTTTAATGTGCTATTCATGATGATTCTGCAGTTTGCTGTACTTTTGCACAACTTATTAAAAATGGTGTAAAATCATAGGAGAAAAAGCTGACTTGTCAGCTGAGCTAGTAATAGCCTGATCCCATGTGGTGGGTGGAAGAAATCTGCTAACGTTTCTGTGCTATAATTTGAAATGTAAAAATGGAACGGTCATTACTTTTCTGTTATAAATACACTTGTCATTATGCCATGATTAAATGATGGAACTAGGGGTAGCAGTCACTAAATTGTCCTCTGCCCCTGCCTTTTTGCATTACTTTGCTTTCAGCTATATCTTCACTATATCAGACATCATGGAATAGGAATATTGTCCATTCATTCACTTTAATATCTTGAAAATGGTGGAAGGATGGTAAGAATGAGCTGAGTGGGATGAAAATTACTTTATATTATAGTATGGGGTGGCATGGTGGTGCAGTGGTTGGTATTGCTGCCTTGCAGTGCTGGGGTTATAGGTTTGATTTCAGCCAGTGTGCTATTTGCAAGGAAGTTGAGTGTCTCAACTCAACTTCTACAATCCACATAAAAAAAACAAATATGCAGGTTAATTGGCTCCTGATGAAACATACCTGTAGATTGTAAGGGCAGGGAAAGATATGAATGATGTATAATCTCTGTAAATTATTTTTGAAAATGTTGTTGCTATATAAATAAAGGATAATTAAACTTTTCTTTCACTCATGGTAAGTGGTTGGCTTAAGTCATTTATTGTCCAACAATTTATTCCTTTTAAATCATAATCACTA
>CM044440.1:72908372-72928246 GCA_024363595.1 Xenopus borealis | reverse complement strand
ATCTGGAGAGATTTCTGGAGATGTTGCCCATGGCAACCAATCAGCAATTACATTTAAACAGCCACCTAAAAATCAGAAAACAAAAGCTAAGATCTGATTGGTTGCAATGGGTAACATCTCCAGAAAGCTCTTCAGATTTTTATCTCCAATGTTAGTAAACATGCCCCTTAGTGCCACCAACTGTAGAATTTATGGACTATAATGAAAGTACCATTGTAAATTCTTTGGGCCTGGTTTCTCTGCCGTCATCTTGGAAATACTGTTTTGTTTGTGCAGAATGGAGCAAGAGCAGGTAAATGTTTCTGAAAATGAAGAAGCATCATCTGAGGATGAAGAGGCATTAGATAATATAGCAGGAGATCAAGAACAATCATAAATGAAAGGAGATAAGGAAATTCAATCAACAATAAGAAACCCACCTAGGAGAGAAACATTTTACCCTGCCACTATTTACCCAACCTTTGCTCCCCAAACACCTTCCCTAATTATCCACAACCTACCCCAAAACTTCAATAGAAGTTATTTAAAACAAATACTGGTGTTGAAAGACTCATAATCAGGCACATGCATATGCTGCAATAGGTTCTGTGCAACTTTATTATATACAATTAAGGGGTCTATAGTCCCATGCTGTGTAAAACATTGGAGAAAAACAACAAAGCAACCAGATGAGCTCCTAAATGTCTTAAAGGTATGGGACCTGTTATCCAGGATGCTCAAATCCTGGGGTTTTATGGATAGTAGATCTTTCTGTAATTTGGATCTTCATATCTTAAGTCTACAAAAAATCATGTAAATATTAAATCAACCCAATAGGCTGATTTTGCTTCCAAATTATAAATGTGGATCAAGTACAATGTACTGTTTTATTATTACAGAATAAAAAGAAATCAGTTTTAAAAATCTGGATTATTTGATTATAATGAAATCTATGGGAGACAGCCTTTCTGTAATTCAGAGCTTTCTGGATAACGGGGTTCAGGATAACGGATCCCATGTCTGTAATAATTTAGTAATTTTTAAACTTTCGGCGAATCTCCCTAAAGGAAATGGTTTCTATAGGTTGGATATAGACTATCATGGTTTGCTTGCAAACTGTGGGGAATCCTCTATTTTGGGGAAATTTATACTTATTTTTGGATGTTCAGATAGGACACTTTATTTTAAATAAGCCAAACTGAATGTTAAAAAGGGTAATTTTGCCCTTTGACCTTACCCCAATTAGCTAAAAGTGCTTCAGATATGAACAGACAACACAGTTTGCAATCCGAGCAATGATAGTTCATATTGTTTATATTTATAATAGTGTTGTGAAAAGGCAGTTTGTTTATTACTTGTTACTGGTGGATTAATGCAGCAGTTTGTGGTTTCACATGAAATAAATGTATTTAAAAAAAGATTTCACTTCAGACCTTTGTAACAGACAAAGATTAATCCAACAAGAGCAAATCATGCTTTTTTAATGGAAGTTCAGGTTGATATCTTTGATAGGTAAATATTACTTTAAAATGTAATCCTATCCTAAGTATTCGGGATCTACAGATACTAAGGTCACTGTAAAGATTCTTTTCATTTTATTCAGATTGCTGAGTCAAAAAAAGATTACTCTGCAGTTTATACCTATAGTCATTTCTTTGTGGAAGTTATAATGTAGGAAATTCTAATGTTCACTTTTGAAAACTGGATCAAATACACTTAATTATCTCAGCTTTAGACAAATACTGACATCATTTGCCATTTGATCTAAAATCAATGATTTTATCCAGTAAGATGTTTCAAAGTTGTCAAGATACTCCATATGAAGTATCCCTTTAAACAAGAGATATGCTAACATTGTGTTATGATAAATAGGAATACCAAAGATGTCCAGTGTTCTATACAAATTGGAAAGAGCTGTCAAAGGTTTAGAATCAATTAGAGTCAAATCATCTATGCAGACTCAGTGATAGGTGTCCACTGCTTCAACTCCAGAAAGGTCCAGATTAGAACGTATTGCTAATGCCAGTGGCTCAAAATCCAAATTAAACAAAACTGAGGACACCGGGCAGCCATGCCTAGTACCCAAATATGTAGAAAAGACAGCAGAAGAGAATATTAATTACAGCTGTTGGGTGCAAATAAAGCAAACTGACCCATTTCAAAAATCCAGGGCCAAAACCTCACTTTCTCAGTACTGTATATAATAAAAGTAGTCCCATTAAAGGAAATCTTATACTTCAAGTATCTCTGAATACCAAAATCAGCCTATTGGATTTATTTAATGTTTAAATGATTTTTAGTAGACTTGAGGTATGAAGATCCAAATTACATAAATATCCTTTATCCAGAAAAGCCCTGGGCCAGAGCATTCTAGGCAACAGGTTCATACCTCCCAACTGTCTTGTTTTCTGCAGGGAGGCTCAGCCTGCAATCCCAAGTTTTTATAAATCAGTCCAAATGTATTTATTTCAAGAAAACCCCAGAAAAAGATACAAAGTTTCTGAAACTTAATTTTAGGCAGAGAGCCCAGAATATCCAGCACCTGCACTTAGATACATTTGTAACAATTTATAATAAGCAAAGAAACAATTATAACTGTATATGATAAGCAAGTCTTTTTGGGAGAACTCTGACTCACAATTTAAAGGGAAATTTCACCTTTATTAGCAAACATAAAATATTGCCTTAAAAATCAAAGAAATGTGTTAAAACTTCATAACCTGCCAAATTTTGGAAAATGGACATGGGGTGTGGCCATAAAATGGGTGTAGATAAACAACATTGCCACCCTACGCAAAGCAGATCTTTTTGCCTCGCTTTCCATTTTTCAGATATTGGGAGGTATGAAACAATTAAAACCAGCTGGGTGCACAAAAAGATGAATGGTTTCTTTGGAAGGGGTCATGCCAAATAAAGAGAAAAGCAGGTATGGTCTTTCTCCCCCCAAGGAAAAATACTCTATTTTATCATTTAGGACTGACACATGGAGACTGCCTTGACGCGGCACATGACCTTACGCATACTTTGTACAAATTATGTAGCTAAAGATGTCTCTTTTTACTAAATGTAGACATGTTCACTTAAATGTGTGCACAATAAGGTTCTAGTTTTCTCTTAAGGCTATATATTGGAGTGCTGGAGTAATGTGTTTAGCATATGACACAAGCTACACCTACGTGCACCCAACTGGCTTTAATAAAAAAAATTTTAACCTTATTTGGCTTTGCTTTGTTGGCTAGTACACAGCTTGTCCGCAGCTACTGGATTTTTAGGATGATTGCTGTAGTTATTACTGAAATGTCAGATGTTTCATTTTAATGCGGTCTATTGACTTTTAAGGTCATAGAGTTTGAATTATAGTTCATTGAAAATAAAAAAAAAATTAAATATGGTACAGTTTAGTCAATCCCTTTGTCAGTAATAAAATGTATTCTCATTTTATTTAAAATGATAATGCCCTTAATTCACTACTGAAAAAATCTGAATAAAAATTGTATGCACAAGAGAAAGACTCAAAATGTGGGACATTTTGAATTGTGCAACAATTTAAAAATGTTGCACCCAACATTTTTGCCCCATAAAACCAGGGTCAAACAGCCTAACCCCCCCCCCTATAAACTATGAATGAAAAAAACATCTTCCAATTGTAAAAATGACATCTGCCATTGACTTTATATGTTTTAGCTGGAGTATTTTCAGATTCACATTTTTAGCAGCTTTGTAGCATAATACAGGAAGGGGTACATTTACTAAGGGTCAAAGTGAATTTTTGAATAAACATAAAATTTTTAAAATTTGAATTGCGCAGTAATTTTGGGCTACTCCGACTATCGAATAGCCCAAAATTTGATTCGAATTGAAAAAAAAAATCAAAAATTTGTATTTCAAAAGACTGGCCCTTTAAAAAAATTCGATTTTAACTATTTGCCACCTTAAAACTGTGAAATAGCTGTTTCCTGTAAATTTTTCTAAGTCCTGGAAAATCTAATTTAAAAAAAAAATCGTTTGAATTATTTGATCGGTTGATTCAGACGATTTTAATTTGAATGAAAATGGATGTTTTCAATCGAAAAAAGTAATTTTCGATTGAAAATGACCCCCGAAAAAATTTGAGTCAAATTTCGATTTTTTTAAAATTTGAAATTCAACCAATAGTAAATCTGCCCCTAAATCTCTAAAAAAAATAAGTTTTTTTTTCCCCTTTAAAAACACATCCAGGAAAATTTGAGGCTTAATAATTAGGTCCCTTGGTGGGAAAACTATCACTGTAAACCTGAAATTTTTTGTCAGAACACCTGTCGAGAACCCCATTTATATCTCCAATCAAGTTATCTTCTGTCTATAGCCTACCAAAGATTCAAATATTTTCAACTGAGCAAAGTTAGGAGGCTAATACGATAGCAAAATCTAACATTTGCTTAAGTAGTCAATTGCAACACCTTTAATTTTACTATTACTATCTGCCATATAGTGATAACAAAGTGAATGATGAGTTTAACTTTTTTTACATTTCGAAGGGGATTTAAGCTCTGCACATTCCTGCGTGAAATATAGACAAGATTGCGCCCATCTGACAAACATATCTTACAATATATATATATATATATATATATATATCTATTTATATTAATATACATAAGAACATTTCTGCATTTCTGTAAACCCCTCTAATAGAATAGAATGGTGTTCTGACATATTACTCTGAATTGATAAATGCATCCAAAAAGTGTATAGTAAATATGATAAAGGGGGAAATTCTTAAAACTGAAATGATTTTGCTTCTAAGAACATTACAGGTGTGGGATCGCTTATTCTGAAAAACTGTTATCCAGAAAGCTCTGTATTACTGGAAGGCCATCTCCTACAGACTCTATTTTATCCAAAACAATCCAGATTTTTGAATTTTGTTTTTAATTTTGCCAACTAATGATAACACAGTACCTTGTACTTGATCCAAACTAAGATAAAGTAGAATGCCCATTTTACATTTTTTAGCAGACCAGAAAAAAAATGGTTTAAAATCCAGGAAAATGTAAAATCAGGGAAAATGATGCAGAACTTTATTTTACCATAACCTTTTCCAGCTTAAGAACAATCTACCCATAACTTGACTGAATGTTTTAACGATTTGAAAAGGATATGCAGGTACAACATAAACTGACAACTATTCATAGGGGCAAATTCACTAAAGCCAAAGCGTCTAACGCTAATGCTAATCGTGACGATATTTCGCAACTTCACAAATTCACTAACACGGACTCTGGCGAATTTTCGCTAGCGAAGTAGATAGACCTTACGCCAGGCAAAGTTGCGCACTGACGAAGGATTGTAAATTCGCAAATTCACTAAGATGAACATTTTCCTCAACGTTAGCACGTACGCTAGACGTCACTTCGCCTGGTCAGACCAGGCGAAGTTCAATAAAATAGATTTTTTTTTAGAGGTTGAAAAAAAAGGAATATTTTTTCTAAGTCCCAAAAAAACGCCGGCGTATTTTAGCATAGGAGGGTGATAGTCTGCCCCTATGAATAGTTGTCAGTTTATGTTGTACCTGCATATCCTTTTCAAATCGTTAAAACATTCAGTCAAGTTATGGGTAGATTGATATTTTTTTGGGGGGGTTACTCTTCTTCCCCCCTACATTTCCTAACATATGGCAACACAACTATACAGGGGGCACATGTAGGGCAATAGGACAACTTTATTTAATTTATTAAAGGTTTCCTGGGCTTGTGTAGTGGAATATAGTGGCTGTAACATATACTTCTATTATAAGTTAAAGTTTCCCGCCGTATGCAAATAGGCTTCGCTAGCGTAACATCGCTCTGCCTAGCGAAGTAACATTAGCGCAACTACGCTACCATTCGCCGACCTCAGCGTAAATTCACACTTTAGTGAATTTGTGTAGTGCTCGCGAAAATTCACCTGGCGAAGTGCGGCGAACGCTAGCGAAGCCAACGCTAGAAAATTTGCACATCTTAGTGAATTTGCCCCATAATTGGGAGGCCTATTCACTAAACTCAACTTTTTCTCACTCACAATTTGATTAAAATCCAAAACCCAAAAATTATTCTTGAAGAAAAAGACTTTTTTTAAATCTTGCTCCAAAAACTCAACTTGATTGAATTGTAACCCCAAAAACTCGAATTTATCGGATTATCAAACAAAAACTAGTGCAAACAGCCTGAAACTATCAACAATCCTGAAGTGAAAGGGACCATCTGCCATTACTGTTTACAGGTTAAGTTCATATTGGTCATATTTGTGACTTATGGGGGCCCTGCAGATGTGCTTTTAAGTCACCCAACGGAGCCCCTGTACTCTTATGTATATCTTTTGGCTGTGATTGTGCTGCAGTGAGCTGAATCCATCAGCAGGAACAGACCTATTGGAACTCTGCAATTGAGCACTATTTGTTCACATTGTATCTTTATTTTCTGTTGTATGACCCCAGGCAATCTGTGCTGTGCAACTGCAAAAAATACAGAATGTGGTTAAAATATGTAATTGGAAGCTGTCCAAATCTCTAAATCCAATCCAAAATGTAGTACATCTGTCATCCTCCATGACAGCATCATTATTACCTTGCATTATTATACTGCACCATTTTGGTTATTGGTTCAAATATTGATTTCTTTAGTAGATTATGTAATAACTGTCACTGAAATGTCGGTATTCTTATGTATGGTATACATTGATTTCCAGTGTAAAAATTAATAATTGTATGGATTTCCAAAATAGTGAAGAGCTGCACAGAAGTTGATGCTTTCTGCTCTGAACCAACTCATTCATGTATTCATACGGAAATTTGGAAAAAAAATTCTGTCAGTTTGAGAACAAAACAGGAATCAGCAACTATGTGTTCTTGTGCTGAGCCAGCAGATTCTATTCATGCCCACAGGAGAACAAAAACATATAGTCATGGTCTAATTTTTGTTTCCTTTCCAGGAGTGCCATCATTAAATATTTCATTTTCCATTAAATACCAGTATAGAAACTAGCTGGGTGAATTGGAACAAAATGTGAAGCTTTTCTTTCTTTGATTTTTTTTTGTTTGTTCAGTCCTTACATTACTAAAGCTTATACTGTATGTGAAGTTAAAGATTATTATGTATAAATGTACAGTATATATCTTACCTAATGCTACTGTAAATATGGTAAATGAATATTAAGCGGAATATTATGTGGTATTCAGATAAGTGGTTTTACATAATTTTGATCACCATAGATTTACTAAGGGTCGAATTTCGAATGAAAAAAAATTGAAATTTGATCATTGAATTTTTTAAGGCTATTTTCGATTGAAAATTGATTGAATAGGTCCATTTAAATCAAATAAAACTCATTCAGATTGTTCAAATGCATTGTTTGATTCAAACGATACAAACGATTTTGGGGGGAAAAAATCGATTTTACAATATTTTAAAAAAATCTCTGTAAAGGTTCTAGGCCCCCCATAGGTTAAAATAGCAATTCGGCAGCTTTAAGGTTTCGAAGTGTTTTGAAATTTGACATTTTTAAAAAAATTAATTTAGGGCTATTCGATATTTGTAGTAGTTGAAGTCTTAAATGGTTTCTGGTATGTTCAATTTAAGAAATTTGAGCAATATTTTTCTTTAGACTGCTGCCTATTTGGTGCATTCCTAAATATAGGAGGGCATGTGGGTGAAACCATTTCTGTCAAGCAAAACCTAAAAAGTGTGCACCTGTACAGTTTTATGTGAAATATAAAGAACTTGCCCTCCCAGCACAGCTCAAGTTGTTTTCCCACTTCAACTCCCTGGAGCCTAAAGTGCCATGTCTGACCATCTGATATGTAATGCCTAGTTCTCATTACACAGCTACTCAGATTCTACAGAGCTTGTTTAGCTTTAAATACACCATGGTTTCTTTACAATTCCCAGTTTAGAAATGTGGCTCAGGGGTTACCCAATTACTGCTTCTTTCACAGCTTTTCTACATTATGTGTTGTAACTTTCTGCCCTTATATGTTATTTTAACGTAAGAGGGTCCAACATTCAGGTAATGTGTAGTGGGATACGGCTGTTTGCTAATTAATTAATAATAACACTGTTAAGAAGAAAAAAATATTATTGAACAATTTCTTTAGCCTTACTAGTAAAGAGTAGCAAAATCACTGCTAAAAATGTACCCTAGAGAAATATCCTAGAGAAATAGGAACACCAATGTCAGGTATCTGAAAGAATTAGACTAACAAGCCTAAGAGCTGGAAGTCAGTACAGCGCAGGAATCCCTGAGCGACAAACCACCAAGCTGCACACATCAGCAAACTAAAAAAACCTCAAAGATGGGGAGCTACTGGGGCATCTTTGGCGACACAGATCTTTACAGACCACATAAACTTCCAAATAGGATGGGACCTCTGCTATTGACTTGATGAATCCCGAAATATTCAAGTTTTTTTTCCACTAAAATTCAGATTTTAATGTAAAAAAACTAAAATTTTTCAAGTTTTTCCATTCATACTTTAATAAATAACCCCTGTAGTGTTCACCTATTGTACTTCTAACCCCTCCTTTTTTATTGTAGTAAAGCACACTGTGGTATGGAAATAACTAGTTACAAAGGACAATACATTCTGTTATCCAGAAAGCTGCAAACTATATTAAGGTCATCCCCCATAGACTCCATTTTATCCAAATAATCCAAAATTTTTAAAATGATTTACATTATTCATTAAAAAGAAAGCATCACCTCTACTTGATTCAAACTAATATATAATAATCCTTATTGGAAACAAAACCAGCATGTTGTGTTTATATAATGTTTACATTATTGTCTAGTAGACTTAAAGGGGTTGTTTAAATTAACTTTTAGCATAATGCAGAGAGTGATATTCTGAGACAATTTGGGGCAGATTTAATATTGGTCGAATTTAAGGTTGAATTTACCCTCGAATTCGACCAATCGAATTGTGGTCGAATTTAAAACCTTCAAATTCAAATATCGAATTTGAAGGTTTTTACCGCAATTCGATCGATCGAATGATGGAATAAAAAAAATTTGATTTTAACCATTTGATCGATTTTTTCTATTCGATTTAAAAATGTTAAATAAAACCTATAGGAGCTTCCCATATGGTTTAATAGCTATTCAGTAGGTTTAATCTGGCGAACTAGGCAGTCGAATAAAAAATTAAAGGGCAAGTAATTCGACTGACGAATATTCAAATAGAATTTTATTCGAAATTATTCAAATCATACGATTCGATTCGATTCAAAGTGGCCTTCAAAAATATTATTTCAAATTCCAAATTCAAATTCCAATATTTGTGAAAATTAGATTGGATTTCGAATCATTCTTGTGAATTTAGTAAATCTGCCCCTTTGTAGTTGGTTTTCATCTTTTATTTGTGGTTTTTTAGTTATTTTGTTTTTTATTCAGCAGCTCTCCAGTTTGCAATTTCAGCAATCTTGTTGCTATGGTCCAAATGACTCTAGTAATTATGCATTGATTTGAATACGAGAATAGAATATTAATAAGAGAGAGGCCTGAACTGAAAGTTGAGTGATGAAAAGAAGCAGTAAAAATACATTTGTAGCCTAACAGAGCATTTAGATGGGTTCAGTGACCCCCATTTGAAAGCTGGAAAGAATCAGAATGAGTTAAATAATTCAAAAACCAATTGAAAAGTTGGCAATTATTTTTTACAAAACTAAAAACTGCACTTAAAGGTGAACCATCCCTTTAAGGTATGAAGGTCCAAATTACAGAAAGATCTATTATCCGGAAAACCCAGGTCCCAAGCATTCTGGTAACCGGTCCCATACCTGTACTACAAAAAGGTATTACTATATGTTTTATATAGAAATACTTCCCTTGCCCAAAAATTACTTTTATGAGTAATGAAAGAAAATGCAAACATAAGTCACAATATAAATAGTGATGGGTGAATTTATTCGCCAAGGGCGAATTCGCAGCGAATTCCCGAGATTCGCCGATGGCGAATAAATTCGCGAAACGCCAGCGAAAATACGCCAAAAAAACGACTCCAATTCGCCAATTCGCAAATTTCGCTGGAAATTCGCGAATTTTTCTGCGAAGCAAAACGGGGTAGATTCGCCCATCACTAAATATAAACATTTTCCATCATTTTATAGTTATTTGCAAATATAAATGCGGCTAGCAGTATCTATCAGCATAGTGGCTTTGGGGGGAACACTACTACCTTGCAGGACTGGCGTCCTGTTCTTTGTAGTTTGTATGTTCCCCTCATGAATCCATGGGTTTCCTCTGGGAACTCCAGTTTCCTAATGCCTAAAACATACAGGCAGGTAAATTAATTTGTGATACACTGGCACTACTGTGCTTTAAATTGTGAGTTCCACTGGGGCAGTGAATGATAGACTAGATAATCAAAATGTCAGCCTTATATACCAATAATTAAATATCTGGCACCTTTTCAATTGGCATTCATTTTTTTTTTTATAGTTTTTAAATGAGTTGCCTCCTTTTGGTTCTTCTGGTTCTTCCAGCTTTCAAATGGGGGGTTACTGATCCCATCTAAAACAAATGTTCTATATGGTTATAAATGCATTGTTATGGTTACTTTTTACTACTCATCTTTCCATTTAGAATCTCTTCTGTTCAAATTCCAGTCTCTTATTCAAATAAATGCATGGTTGCTGGGGATCTTTGGACCAGTATTTGGGTGTTTTATGACTGACATTGATGTTTTGAGTGTTTTGGACATGAGTGGGCTGTGGGTTGTTGAAGTTCCCTTTTGCAATAGCTATGCATATCTTTTTATAAATATTGCCATGAAAACTTGCTTCTTAGATGGTGAATGTACTCACTTGTAAAGAGAGATGTCAAGCTGAGCCTTTAGTTTTAACACTAGAACCAGTTTCACATTCTTAAGTTTACCTTCATAATCAAACACAAAGTTTATGCCTGGATTTAAACTTGTTGATCTGCTACACTGAGCTTCAAGAGATAATTTCTGCTTTGGTGCTCTTTCGATCTTTGTGTGCTATACAATATACATATGCAGCATAGATTCTATATTTTTCCAACTTTGTGGTTATAAATTCCCTGGTATTCTGAAGCATCTTTTTCATGCACTAGTGTTAAAACTAGCAATTGTCTTTCTAGAATATGCTGTTTATGGTAACCTTTCACTCATATTCTGTTTATTGCATACATAGTTACATAGTTAAATCGAAGCTGAAAATAGACAAAAGTCCATTAAGTTCAACTCCTCCAAATGAAACCCAGCATCCATACATACAAACACTGACACTTACCCCTCTGTACATCCACATAAAATATATATACTCATATCTATACTAACTTTAGATTTTCGTATCACAATAGCATTGGATATTATGCTTGTCCAAGAAGTCATCCAAGCCCCTCTTAAAAGCATTAAGAGAGCCATGCCAACAACAAATTTGGCAGTGCATTCTACACCCTCACTGTCCTCACTGTGAAGAACCACTTACGCTGCTACAAAATGAAAGTTCATTTTCTCTAGTTTGAAGGTGTGACCTCTGGTGCGGTGATGGGTAAAAAGATCCCATGCTATTTGTCTATAATGCCCTCTAATGTACTTGTAAAGTATAACCATGGGCCCTTGCAAGCACCTTTTTTTTCCAGAGAAAACAAGCCCAACCATGACAGTCTACCCTTACAGTTTAAGTTCCATCCCTATAACCAGTTTAGTTTCATGTCTCTGCACTCTCTCCAGTTCATTTACATCCCCTCTTAAGGACTGGAGCCCAAAGCTGCACTGCATACTCCAGGTGAGGACTTAACAGGGACCTATAAAGAGGCAAAATTATGTTTTTATCCCTTGAGTTAATGCCCTTTTTATATGCAAGACAATAATGTATTTGTTTTAGTGGCCACAGAATGACACTGCCTGGAATTAGACAACTTATCTACATAAACACCCAGATCTTTCTCAGTCAAGGAAACACACATCCATTTAGTGTATAACTTGCATTTATATTATTTTTGGTGTAGCCTTGCATTTATCAACACTGAACCTCATTTTCCAGTTTGCTGCCAATTTTCCAATTTAGTCAAATCACTCAGCAAAATGGCAGCATCCTGCATAGAACCTATATTTCTGCACAATTTAGTATCATTAGCAAAAACAGTACTTTCAATGCCCACATCCAGGTCATTAATAAACAAGTTGAAAAGCAAGGGACCAAGTACAGAGCCCTGCAGTACGCCACTAAAAACACTGGTCCAATTAGACAAATGTTCCATTAACCACCACTCTTTGTCATCTATCACTTAGCCAGTTCTCTATCCAGGTACAAATACCATGTTATAGGCCAACATTCCTTAATTTAACCAATAATCTGTGTGGCAGTGTATCAAATGCTTTATCAAAGTCTAAGTAGATCACATCCACTGCCATCCCAGAATCTAGGTTCCTGTTTACCTTCTCAAAAAAGAAATTAAATTAGCCTAGCAATATCTAGTACACATTAAACCATAATGCCACATTTTAATAGTATTATGATTTACAATGAAGTCAAGTACCAGAGGCCACCCCTTCAGACTAGAAGAAAAGGACTTTCAAGCAGCGTAGGTGGTTCTTCCCAGTGAGGACAGTGAGGTTGTGGAATGCACTGCCGGCTGATGTTGTGATGGCTGATTCTGTTGATGCTATTAAAAGGGGCTTGGATGATTTTTTGGACAGACATCATATCAAGGCTATTTTGATATTAAACTCTACAGCTAGTATAGCTATGGGCATATATGGTTTGTGTGAAAGAGTGGAGGTGTGTGTGTGTGTGTGTGTATGCTGGTTTTTAATTTAGAGGGGTTGAACTTGATGGACTTTGTCTTTTTTCAACCCAGTTTACTATGTTACTATGTAAGTATGTTATCCCTTAATAACCCTTTAAAAAGCTTTCCTACCACCGATGTCAGACTAAATGGCCTATAGTTTTGAGACTGAGAATGGATCCCTTTTTGAATAGCGGCACCACATTAGCAATTTGTCAGTTTCTCTGTACCATGCCAGATCTCTCTGCACCATGTCAGGCCTCAATGAATACTGAAAAGTTTTGGCAATCACAGAGATAAGATCAATAAGTACCCTGAACTGAATATCATGGTGCCCCAGACCTTTATTTATCTTAACATGTTCTAGTCTCTTTTAAATTTCCTCAAGAGTGAACCATACATCATTAGTTATGTATTACTAGAATTGGGACTATTAAGAAGGAAACTTACATTAACTGGTTCCTCATTTGTGTAGCATAAAAAAATAGTTCAGAAGCTCTGCTTTTTTCTGTTCTCATTAACCAGTAGTGATGGGCAATCTGTGGCGCTAAATGAGACGCACATCAAAATAATGTCACTTTATTGTTGCGCGTCAAAATCATTTGTCGCAAACGCATATCTGTGTTTCAACATGCTACGTTAATTTTTTGATGCCCAATGCAACCCATCTTCTATGGGTGTTTTGTTTGTCATCTTTTTTCAGCTTTGGGGCTACCAATTAAAAATGTTCTCTTACTTTCAAGCTTTGTAAACTGATGATAAATGAATATGGCATATTTTTCTTTTTGTCAGAATGTGCTGAACTGCATTGGAGTTAATAGGAAGGCCAATTTACAAGAAAATTCACTTAGTATAGTGCTACACACATGGCCTGCATTGTTAGAGGACTTCTATCTTTTCAAATGAAGAAAAGGGCTCCCATTTTGCCAGTTTCCTAAAAACATCTGTGATTATTTTACATTACCTTTGGTCGACTGGTAATGGTATCTACTACTACTCTATATTGATGTTCAACCAAAAAATACCAGCTATAGTTTTATATTACTAATAGTTTACTAACACAGGCACAATTAATAATACATCTGAACACATAATATCTGGGAGCTTTGTAGCTCACATTAAAATGAATAAACCATGTATTTATGTGTAAATGTGTAAGGAATGAGTGATACTATGTATTACATGACTGAGATTGAGAATATTTGTGTCATATTTTCCTAACAACTTCTGTATTATCGGAGTATTAGTTAAATGAAAAATAAACTCCAAATATACAGGTTTGAACAGAATTTTTTTTTTATAAAACATAAGGCATACACAGTGCAAAAACATACAGAAGGCACACAGAAATTGTCTGCTGCTGGTGGAGGAGGAGGAGGGATATCCCTGAAGGAATGAATAAAGTCGAAGGCTTCCTGCAGTTCCCTCCTCATCGTGCCAACCTGCTCAGCCAGAGCAGACACAATGTTGAAGAGGAGGTGTTGCATTGGTGGTTGTCTGTGTGGCATCATCAACTGGCTGAAATGCTGCCAAGGCCTGCCTCTTCTGGTGCCTCGCCCTCTTCTGCAGCAGGATCATCTGCTAACCACTCAGCTGCCAATTAAAGAATTTCAGTTTGAGTAATACCGCAATTGCATTTGTACAGTTTGAATTACATAGGATGAGGTGTGTCATGTAACCATGAAAATTAAACATCATCTATAAGGAAGGCATTGGCAGGTATGGGGCAGGCAACACCATTAAGATTTTCACATTTTTGCTGCAGAAAATCTCTATTTGATTTACTTGTTCTCTGCTGTTATATGACAGTTAACTGGTACGGATGTTACACTATTCACCTAAACACACTTTTGCTCAAAAATAGCAAAATAAATAGGACTCAAGTGGATTTATTGTAGTTAAGAAGGCAAATCTATGTATTTTGTTTAAATAAATCTTCCTTTATTTGCTAACTATGTGGCAGTACTAAAAGTAAAATTATTAGTCTTGCTACAGGCCTAAACAAACTCACATTTACTCCAAAATAGCCAAATAATTATGAATTATGGATTTATTGAGATTAAGAAGAGAAAT
Organism: Xenopus borealis; assembly: GCA_024363595.1. Taxonomy (NCBI): domain Eukaryota; kingdom Metazoa; phylum Chordata; class Amphibia; order Anura; family Pipidae; genus Xenopus; species Xenopus borealis. Next base: position 72,913,426 of record CM044440.1, on the reverse strand, counting down.
CTATTTATTTTGTTTAAATAAATCTACCTTCGACTTCACCTCTCAGCTGCTCAATGAGGTCTGTGTGCCACCGCTTCAGTTCGCTCCAGATCCTTTGTACAGCACGCAGACGAATATTAAACCACCGACGGAGCTTGCACCTTAGCTGCTCCATTATGTCCCGTCTTAGTGAATGGATCCCAGGGTTGATATTGTCATATCCCTCCCTGTGCAGGAATCTGATAAAGTACTCCATCTGCTCATCATTCATCAGGCCTGGATCTGCCATCTCTCTAGAGAAAAAGTTTTCCACTCCTAGAAAAGGAGTACGATGCACGCGTAACGTGACGCACGCACAGGAGTACGAGTCTGGCGTGCAGCGACGAACTTTGACACTACGCCGCCGAATATAGACGTAAATACTCAATTATATTAAAACAGAAGAATTAAATGAGGCAGACCTCAAACAGAAGACATTTGACAAATAATGAGACAATAGTAGCAACAGCAGTAATTTTTTAATCAACTATATTAGGACCATAATAATTAAATGAGGCAGGCCTCAAACTGAAGACATTTGCCAAATGATGGGGCAATAGTAGCAACAGTAGCAGGAGCAGCAGTAGTATTGAAAGTAACTATATTAGGACCAGAAGAATTAAATGAGGCAGGCTTCAAACATAAGACATTTGCCAAATGATACAGCAGTAGTTTTTTAATCAACTGCAGTATATTAGTACAGAAGAATTAAATGAGGCAGGCTTCAAACAGAAGACATTTGCCAGATAATAAGGCAATAGTAGCAACAGCAGTACTTTTTTAATCAACTAAATTAGGACCAGAAGAATTAAATGAGGCAGTGTCAGGGCCCGAAGGCGATGATAGGAGTGAGGACCAAGGAGGAAGCGGAAATTCGTGGTAACAAAAGGGATGAGGCAGAGGCGAAGTCAAATCCAGGCAAGAGGTCAGTTCAGGCAGCAAGGTATCAAGGTCAAAGTTCAGGCAGTAGGTCAAAAACAAGAAATCCAATCCAAAAGCGCACCCAGGAACACAAGTAGTAGAACCTATAATCGGGCAATGTGTAAGAGTTCAGAGTTCCTTTAAATAGGCCTTGTTTGGCGCCAAGAGTAGCGTCAGCGTGATGGCGTCAGAGCGTGCGCCTGTCTGACACTTTGACGCGTGCGCCCGTGTGGACGCGCGCCGAGACCTTGACGCGCGCGCCCATGTGGACGCACGCCGACGCCTTGACGCGCGCCGACGCCTTGATGCGCGCCGACGCCTTGACGTGCCCCTGTGCGTCTGCGTCCGGCGGGAATCCTCACAGGCAGGCCTAAAACAGAAGACATTTGTCAAATGATGAGGCAATATTAGAAGCAAGATTTTTAGAAGCCATGTTAGGCCTCAACCAGAAGAAATTTGCCAACTAAGCGGCAATATTACAAACAACATTTATAGAAGCTTATAGAAGCTTATAGAAGCTATGTTAGGACTCAACCAGAAGAAATTTGCCAACTAAGCAGCAATATTAGAAGCAACATTTTTAGAAGCCATGTTAGGCTTCAACCAGAAGAAATTTGCCAACTAAGCGGCAATATAAGAAACAACATTTTTAGAAGCCATTTTAGACCTCAACTACAAAAAAATGTGTTGACAATGCAGTAGAAGTATCTGCAATAGCAGCAAGAGGTTTGATAGGCCCCCGGCAGAAAAATAATTTGCTGACAATACAGCAGTAGTAGCAGTTCTACTAGGGCTAGTAGCAGGCTGCAGCAGCAAGTACAGCAGGTACAGACATATGGGTAATAGGCATACAACTGAGGAGGAGAGTATGGGCAGCAATGGAGAGAGGAGGCTACATCTGTGAAGAGGAGGAGGAGAGGAGGCTAGTCTCTGCTGTCTGCAATGGGCACTTGGATATCCCCGCTTATCCAGGCCTTATTCATTTTTATGAATGTCAGCATATCTGGGGCCTACTCTCCTCCTCAGGCACGTCACCCTCCTCTAGCATGCCATCCAACATGTGCTTGAGGAGGAACACCAGGGTTATCACATCGCTAACACACGCATTGTCCCTGCTAACAAAGCCTGTGACCTGCTCAAAGGCGGCAAGTACTCGGCAGAGCTGCCTCATCTGCTGCCACTGCTCTGCGCTGAAGTACCCTAAATCTGCCCCCTGAGTACCACTGGCACTGTGCTCCAGAAGGTAATTACTGACCACCCAGTGCTGCTCTACGAGGTGCTCCACCATGTGCAGGGTGAAATTCCAGCGTGTGTCGGAAGGTCCCATATGAGCCGGTGGGGTGGCAGATTATGCTGCCGCTGCATCCGTGCCAGAGATGCACTTGCGATGGGGTGCCTGTAAAAATAGCCACATACCCTACGTACCTTCTCTAGCATGTCACCCAACCCTTGGTAGCTCTTTAGGAAGAGCTGCACCACAAGGTTGAGGACATGTACAAAGCAAGGCATGTGGGTCAGGTGGCCTAGGCGGATGTCGGCCAGCAGGTTGCGACTGTTGTTGCAGTTAATGTTACCTTCTTGGAGCTGGTGGGGAGTGAACCACCTCTGGTAAGCAGGCATGAGCTCAGGTGCATTATGACTCCTCCTGCCCAGGGAGAGGAGTTGCAGCACAGCCTGACATCGCTTGTGCTTCACTGAAGCATAACTGCGAGTACGCTTCAGGGGTGGTTCATCCACAGCGGAGGAGGAGGAAGTGGGCATGTGGGGTTTGCCCCATACCCCATGGGGAGGCACCTGTAGCACGAGGGGATTGCCCCTGCTTGCACCCTCCCCAGCACACATCAGGGTGACCCAGTGTGCAGTGTACAATATGTACCTCAGAGGTGCAGTGCACCCTGCCGCCCACAGCATGATCCAGAGACAGGGACACATTCTCCACTACCTGCTGGTGGAAGGCAGGGACAGCCTTCCTGGCAAAATAATGGCAGCTGGGGATCCATCAGTTAGGCGCGGCGCAAGCCATCAGCTATCGGAAGGGGTCTGCTTCGATTAGCTGATAGGGCAGCAGCTGCACTTCCAGAAGTTTTGCCAGGGAGGTATTGAGCCTCTGCACTTGGGGGGTGGCTGAGGAGAGAGGTGTCTTGTGGGTGAAGAACTGGGGGAGGGAAACCTGGCAGGACAGGGGCCGAATTGAGGAGGAGGCTGCAGAAGAGACTGAGCTACACAGTGGCCGCCTCCGACTGTGAGAATCAGAATACTCTTCCCTTGCTGCAGGGTCTGGGGAGCTAGCACCTTTTCCCTGAGGAATGGGAGGAGGGGGACAGGAAGCACCACTACCCCCCACTGCCCTGCCAAATTGGTGCTGCTCCCACGTCATCCTGTGATGACATTTCATATGGGAACTTAAAGCCCATGTTCCCATATGTGACCGTGCCTGCCCCCTTCAAAAAAATGCCCACACTGCTGAAGTGCTGGCCACTGCCTTGCCTGCTGTGGAGGGCTGGGGATGGTCCCCACCCGTAATTGCCTGCCCCCCCCAGCAGTAGTTAGTGGAGCTGGCTCTTCATCCTCATCAACAGCACACAGTTCCCCCCCTGAACTGCTGCTGTTATCCTCCTGAGCCAGCTTCCAGGGTCTTTCCCTGTCATCATTCTCCCCCATACCAGACCCTGCCTCATACATGGCATCCATTCCCACATTCAGTATGCTGGTGTCTGACCCCACAACAGCAGCCTGCTGCCCTGCCATTAGGGGACCCTGTCCAATATCCCCTACTGATGTGGGCTGTGCCATGACCTCCTCCTCAGACATGAATGCCCCCCCATTCCTGCCTGATCATCAAAAAGATCCCCTCTCTGCCCGCTGCAGACGAGGTAGCCTTGGTCAGCCAGTCTACCACTGCCTCTCCCTGCGGCAAGTGTATGGGTCGTGAAGCAGTGGCAAAAAAATCTGGCACAGTCCTACGTGTGCCAGTTGCCCCACTGTGACCCAGAGCCACCTGCTGCTGTGGCACTCGCTGCTGCTACTGCTGTGATAGCAGCTGGTGCTGCACTACAGTGCTCGGACTGGGCATGGTAAGTGGGCTGGGCTGTTGTGGGGTTGGATGCCCACAGCCAGCACCACTTCCTCTCTCACACCTCCCTATCCCACCCTTCTTCCCACCACCACCCAGGCCCCTCCCCATAGCCTGTCATATTGTGCTCAACTAAACAAAAAAATAAATAAAATATGGGGGGCTTGGATATTTGGGAGAAGGTAAGGAGAAAAAATAAAACTCAACTAAATCCCCTCAGCGCAAGTGTGTACCCACAAGGTATACACACACAAGCACAAGAGAGACAAAGACAGGTAGCCCTAACGAGGGCTATTGGGTGGTGAGCAGGCAAGCAGAAGAGGGAAAACAGTAAACAGAAATCCACAACCTCCACTTGTACTGACTCACTAAACAAACTCCACTAGCTGACTAAAATAAAAATCTCTCTCTCAATCCTGCTCTCTCTAACCTACCAAAAACACCTCCTCTGCACCTCCTTATATAGACAGTGGGAGGGTTCAAATCTGATTGGCTGCTGTTGGTGACATTCCATTTGTCGCACATTTTTTTTATGTTCAAATTCAACGTGCGTCAGAAAAATCAATGTGTGGCAAATTGTCGCTGTTGTTTTCGCATATTCGCCGCAAATTGGACCATGGCGTTATTAAGACCAGGATTCGCCCTTTTTCAGCCAGATTTGGATTTGTCCAAATCCAGGTGCCTGGCCGACCCAAATCTGAATATTAAGAATCACATGATTTTTGAACGAATTCCAAAATAGTAGATTCGGTGTATCCTTAGTACAAATGCAGACAACTGCTCAATTGTTTGAACCACATACAGCTGAACTTCTGCTCCCCAGGTTATTGCAGGGGCTTTACTTGCTCTTATGTCTTTTCTCTGTATTTTATTTATATTTAGTGATGGGCGAATTTGTCCTGTTTCACTTTGCCAAAAAATGTGCGAATTTCCAGCGAAATATTGATGCCCGCGTTAATTTTGACACCTGCAACAATATTTATACTTGAGTCTATTTTGTCCAAATGCATTAAAGGAATTGTTCAGTATAAAAATAAAAACT
>CM044440.1:72867942-72886012 GCA_024363595.1 Xenopus borealis | reverse complement strand
CTTCCGCATCTCCACCTCTTCCTGGAACCGGCACAGCGAGCTCTGCAGTTTACTCCGTCCAGCATCAAATTTTTCAGCAGCCTCTACACTGCGCAACTTCTGCTCTAATGCTGCTTTCTTTTCCGCACAGCACTGTTATACTCTGCTCATCCTCAGCTACCAAAACACAACAAATTGGCGACAAGATGTCTCTTCTACCTTTGCAGTAGCCTGCACCATTTTTCCCAAACCCTGGTGAGCCTACCATACCTTTCACTGCTTGGATTCATATGTTTGTTTACGTTATTGCTGCTGACCAAGGGGAGATTTCTGCTGCTAGAAAGCGTGCTTTACTTATTCACTGACTGGCAGCAGAGGGACAACGTTTATTCTATACATTACCTGATGAGACTTATAAAACTGCTCTTACTGCTATAAAGAACTTTTTTATGCCAAAAGTAAATGTGGCTGCTGAAAGATATAAATTCATCCAATGTGGAAACATGATGGCGAATCAACAGAACAATTGTTAGCAGCTTTGAAAGAGCTGGTTGTTACCTGTGAGTTTTGGGAATCTAACAGATGAAATGCTAAGAGACCAAATAGTGGAAATAACAAATTCACCTTGCATTAGAGAGAGAGACTGCTCCTAGAGCAGGATTTATTACAGTTGCTAGCCAAATTAAACAGCAGTGGCAGAGGCTAAAACTCTTAGTCAGGAAACCTATGGAAATGTACAGTTTGTGAATCCAGCCCTGTGGCCTAATAATGAACAGTCACAGGCAAAATACAGTGCTAATAAAAGGGGTTCACTGCAAAACTGTGCAGCAGATACAAATAAAAAATACTGATTTTGCTGTGGTTCAACACAACACAATGCAAATTATGCTACATGTCCTGCTGTACAGTGGAGCAAATGCAAAAAGGTAGGACATTTTGCTAAGATCTGCAGTGTTCTGCTAAAGATGTTCATGAAGTCACTACTACAAATTTTACAGTATTAAGTGGGCATAAAGCTGGTACATTTATTCGAGACTAGCACTGTCAAAGACTACAAGAACTATACTGGTGGCCAGCAATGGATGCCAATGTGGTAACTGCCAGTCATTCTTGTGTTACTTGTCAGAATCATGACAGCTATCACACATTCACCACTATTTCAGCCAGTACCATTCCCTAATTCAGCATGGGAAAAACTTGCTATTGATATTGTGGGCCCTTTTGCAAATGCACCTGTAGACTGCAGATTTGCTATAACCTTGAAAGACTATTACAGTAAATTGTCAGAAATTGCATTTGTTTCTCATATAACATCAGCTACAGTAAAATATTTCTGTCTACAGTCTTCAGCAGAGAAGGTAATCCAAATGAGTTAATATCAGACAACGGACCACAGTTTGTCTCATCTGAGTTTGAATTCTTTCTGAGAGAGAGGGATATTGTGCATAGGAAATCTCCAGTGTTTACTCACAAGCTAATGGAGAAATCGAGTGATTCAACAGAAGTCTGAAAGAAGCACTACAGACAACAAACCTTACTGGGAAATCTTGGAAAGTATCTACAACAGATTTCCTACATAACTACAGAGCAACGTGCCATGCAAAAACCCAAGCATCTCCAGCTGAATTATTACATGGCAGACAGATGTGCACTAATTTACATGTTGCAGACATCAAACTTCCCCAAAATACTGTGCCTACAAAATCGTCTACTGCTGACATTGTCAAACGTCAAAAAGCCAAATGCAAGGCTTATACTGACAGTGGTGCAAGATAAGTGCACTTTCAGCCTGGATCTTTAGTAAGAATTAAGAAACCAAGACTACTGAAACAAGGACAATCTAAATTTACTACACCACTTGAAGTGAGACGCCAGTGAGGACCATACACACATGAACTGTCTGATGGACGTAATGCAAGTCGTCTTGTGCCTGCTAGGTATGACTTTGGAGAAGCTTCATTTGATGCCAACTGAAATAGACCTGAAGAAAGGGACCCTATAAGGTGTACTTAGAGAATCAGAAAACTACAGTACCTGCATGGACCAATGACTATGTCATGTGAAGAATGTTTATAATTTTGCTTAAAGATGCATTGTTGTTGTTTATTACATTACATTCCTAATATAGGGGGAATATGTGGTGTTTATACAAATGGCCTGTAGATGCCACTGTGCACATGAGTTATACTGTGCATACACAGTACTTTGCTTAAGAGTTTATGTTTCTGTTGTGTAATGGCTACATGAACCTATTAATAAAGCACTATTTTTTTTATTCTGCTCATCCTCAGCTACCAAAACACAACACGTAGACTGCATCAAACACAACTATGACAGCTTATAAAGTAGTGATTTGCAGATGACTGAGGTAGAAAAACTACTCAAAATAGTTTCTTTTAAATACATTCTTTATACAATGTTGGTTTCAAGTTTAAAAGCATTAACAGAATCAGCCATAAGGTTCTTAGTGGAGTCCCTCAGGACACGGTATTGGGCCCACTTTATTTAACTTGCTCATTAATGCCTTAGGGGAGGGTATTGTATTGATAAGTAATGCATCACATTTTTTTTACAGTGAAATCAGGGCCGCCATCGGGGGGGGGGGGGGTACAGGGGGTACTCCTGTACCAGGCAAGGCTTAAAGGAAGCCCATCTCTGTTGCACTTTTCTGAAGTCCTAAAGCCACAAGTTCAGTTCTACTGAATACCAATGTGGGTCTTTAATTTTTTTAAACCCCTTGCCACCAATGTATTATTTTAATACTCTATAGGTCCCTGCCACCAATATTTTTTTATAAAAATATTCTCTGGGCCCCACAAATGTGTGTGTTTTTTTTTTAAACCCCTAGCCACCAATGTATTATTTTAATGCTCCCAAAAAAATCCGCACTCTCAGGACTGAAACATTAATAAAATTGTTCTTTATTTACAGAACTTCAGTCTGACGTTTTGGCCCCATCCAAGGCCTTTTTCAAAATACTGAAACATTTTCAAGTCTGCCTTAAATCTGCATCATTGGCAGGAAACAGCAGTGTCAACCACATATAATTATGCTCAAAGACTATTAACCTATGATTAGAGTTCATTCCTGCTATACAATGCAGTGCTGCTTTCTCACTAGACATGTTCTCCAAATAATTCACCAACATTACTATTCATAAAAAAAATTTAACCTTTAAAACAATACACAAAATAGCGGTAAAATTGTATCAATACATTAGTATAGAGTTGCACTCTAGTTGCAAACCTTTTCGCTACTGTGTTTAACTCGAGAGCAGACTTTGGCTTTACTGCAGTGGTATATCACCCCACATATAAGTGTCCTCACACAACCAGGGGATCCCCGCATTAAGTTTAAGTAAAAAAAAATTTAACTTGTAAAGGGGGCCCTGGCCCCAACATTTATTTTGAACTTATGGGGGGGCCTGGCCACCAATGATTTCTAAAAAAAAAACTTTTATGAGGGGCCCTGGTGCCGCAGTTGTTTTTTAACTTATAGGGGCCTTGTCCATAATTGGCCTTTTATAACTTGTGTGGTGGGGTTACCGTTTTTAATAATTAGGTCTGTGTGGTCTTTTTTTTTCAACTGAAATGTTTTATTGGTTTTTCACATAGATCAAGCAAATTTACTGAGAGTTATCAGGCATGTGAGTATACAGCACTCGATATTGCATCATCACAATTTAACATAGATAACATGAGGAAAGAGTAAATATAATAAAAAAGACTGAATTATGTCGGCTGGTATCATGGGCATGTCAGTATCACTAGGGGATCTAGAGGTCTGTGTGGTCTTTTAACTATGGTGTGTGTTGGGCAGGATCTGGGGTGGGGTTTGGGGGGTAGGGCCCCCAAAATTTTGTTGTACGGGGCCCCGTGATATCTAATGGAGGCCCTGTGCATAATACGTACCATACCTGTAGTTATTTACAATGCCATTGTCAAAGAATTTCTGTCCAAATAGACCCATCTAAACGTGCTTTCATATAGCTTTACCACTCCTGATTAATAATACTGCATATATTTTTGAAAGAGCATCAAAGTTTCATGTCATTACTATACATTTAAGAAAATCTACACATACCAGTTGAACTGCTGGAACCCAGTTATTACTGATCATTTTATAATAATGTATTTGTAAATTGGATAACACCAATATAAGACTATATCCTCCAGTGGGCATTATAATTCTTTTGAAAGACATGAGTTGTCAATATCATTGAAATTCCCTCATGCATTTAGTAGGTCCAACCAAACTTTAAAATTATTATTCAAATTGAACTATTACTGACTATTTAAAGACAGGTGAATTAGAACTCGTATCCGACGTCCTATCTAATCCTGAATAAGATTAAAGTTACTAGCCAACAATTTAATACCTTTCACAGGAAAATGAAAGTGATTGCCATGAAAAATTACCTGCCAAATAAACGCAAATGGTGTTGAAAATAAACTTACAAAGTTTAATATTAAAGAGGCAAATGCATGAAAAAGAAAATATTAGGGAAGCACCGAATCCAGGATTCGGTTCGGGATTCTGGCTTTTTCAGCAGGATTCGGATTCGAATGGATCATTGAGGCATTAAGATTGATTGCAGGTGAAAGGCAAGAGCCTGTGACACCAATTATTAGGAGGGTGCACAATTCTAAGCAGAATAGGATAATGTCATGATGAGTTGCTTGAGAATCATGGGGATATCTTGGCAATATTATAAAGAAACAAGTGTCAGGTTTTGGCAGTGGCATTAAAACGATTTGAGAAGAATAGTGATTGGTTAAAGGTTAGAATGAGGAGAAGGCCATGTGTACAGTATATAGAAAGATGAGCTCTGTTTTAGCTTGGTTCAGTTGGAAGTGGTGTTTATTCCTTCAGAAGGAGATAGCTAGGAGGCATTAATGAAGGGGTGTCTAAATATATATAGATGCCATCCTTATACAAGTGATATTGAAGATCATATGACATGATAAGGCCACAAAAATGGAAGTGTACAGGAAGGGCTAAGTACCAAACCCAGAGGCAACATTGACACTGAGATAGACCAGAAAAAAGATTTGTTAGCAATATGATGGAACAGTTAGAAAGGTAAGATAAGCAGAATGTAACTAATATGGATATCAAGAGAAAGCAAAAACAAAATTACCAAAAACATCCCTTATCCAGAAAAGCCCAGGTCACAAGCATTACTCCATAAGCCACGGGAGCTAACTAATGATGATGCCCAGAAGATGCCCACAATGTATCAAGGGAAGCACAAGCTATTTTTCCTTTAGCCAGTATGTGCAGAAGTGGCACTCCCTAACTATTGGGCGGTAAGTGAAAATATTTTTTTTTTAAATTATTCAACTGAATTGGCTGTGAAAATATCTTTCTGAGAATTCTTGTTTCATTATTTGGAAATTAGCTTTGCTCCTTAATGCTATCTCACAGCATCGTTTTCTGAAACAATTTTTCTGTGCTTTTCCTTTATTCCTTTTCTATTTCAGAATTCAATATTTGCATATAGGCCTTTTTCTTATTACAATTATATGATCTATTACTCATGGTTTGGGCATTTCTGGATAAGGGATCTTTTGGCTCACCGTTTATTAAGTCTGCTAAAACACATAAACCCAATAGGATTGTTTTGCCTCCAGTATGGATTAATTATATCTTATTTGGGATCAAGTACAAGGTATTGTTTTATTACAGAAAAAAAAGATTAGAATTATTTGGTTAAAATTGACTCTATGGTGGTCATTTTTTAACAATAAAGTTTTTTTCTGTGAATATTGAAAAATTTGTGGTTTTCTCATTCTTTTATAAAAGCTCTAAAATTCGAGATTTATCAAGTGAAAAAAAACACAGAAGCCTTTCATGCCAAACTTTAAAAGTTGTTATGATGCTGTAGTAGTCATGGGATGAGCTATGATTCTATAGAATGTTACGATCAGGAATGTTAGAGGTTTTGTTTATCACTTAAAACCACACTGTTAAAGACCAACTAAACACTTCCTCCATGCCAATAAACCTTTATGAATATTTAGTGCTAAAAATGAATCTGAGAACTCACGAATTTTGCATTTGAATTACATGAAATGTATGATTTTTATTTTAATATGTACAGTAACTATGTATGTATATTGATCAATTAGCAGTATTTACTCCTGTTTTTAAAAATGGTACAGATTTAAGTACATATTGAACATTTGTAAGTACTAAAGGGGGATATAATTAAAAATTGCAAGCATTACTTAAAGCAAGAACAGAAAACTTATTCAACTATTTACACTACAAAAAGGTGTTCTACTTCTATCCAGTGTAAGTGCTATGCTGGGAGACATTGAGAAACATCAGGTATTTTGTTAAGTACATCAAATAATCAGTGCATGGGCAATAACGGAATCTCTGTTCTGCAGCATATAGTTTTCATTAAAATAAAGCAAAAGAAGAAGAGTTAAAGGGTAAAAAAAAGCGCTCAATACATAAAGTAAAAAGGAGTAAATAAAAGCTCTGGTACATTTAACTTTGCCCTTATAAAAACATTTAATGAATTGACCCAATTCAAGTTACTCGCCAGGACATCTGAGCATGTCCCCCATTTTTATCTTTTATCTTTTACCTTTTATCTTTTATTGCTTGTATACCGGCAGATGATGTGTGTCTTATTAGTAGTTACTTCTTTTTGTTTTCTTTTACCATACTTTTCTCCTGTCAAAATGACATACTAATGAATTAGTAAAAAGCACATACACATGTACTGTATATGTAATCCAAGCAAATGGAAATATTTTGATGAAATGATTTGGGTTGTGTGTGCTGCTGGAAAAAATATAAAATCATGGAATTAAATGGCCTATTAATTTTGACCCATTCATTGTGTTGTAAATGGTTTACTACTGTTATAATGATTGCTGGATTTTAAAGTAATTTCATAAGGATAACTATAAATATACAGTATATTATGATTGAAACAGAGCAGGAAAAATCAGTGTAGACCACAATAACAAAATTCTCTGCAGTGTTAAATTATTATTTTATATATCTTTCAAATTTTTATAAATTAGATTAAGGCATATACCAAAACGCAAAAAGGTTTGCAAACACTATTATGAATGTTAGCAACCATGTTTGCTTTCTTTTTGACTGATTACAGAACTCAACAACTTCATCTCAATGTTTGCAAACAAATTGCATTTGTGAAGATTTGTAGTAATCGCAAACAAACTTGAGTTGAGGAGCTCAACGCCTTCCGCTCTCTGCAGGCCTCCCGACACTCACCACTCGGCAACGTGGTTAACAATTAGCAACTTGTATTGTGTCTGGAATCCACCGCAAACTTTCACACAGTGTCGTTTAAAACATCTTGCTTTATTTCGCCTTCTTCAAAGCACACAATATTTGGCTACATTACAGTGAAAAGACTGCCAACGCGTTTCGTGACCACCTTGGTCACTTCCTCAGGAAGTGGTGGATTCCAGACACAATACAATTTGCTAAGTGAAGATTTGTAGTGTATGTAATACAATTTCACAATCACAAAGCTATTTTTTGTTACAAAATACAAAAAAAATTAAATTGCAGAGCAGGTGTTAAAGGGGACCTGTCACCCCAAAAATATATTCAAAATCATATTTTATTACATTAGTCAAGCCAAATGAACTTTAATTACACTATATAAATTATTTGGATCTTGTTTCCTTCAGTCTGGGAATTCATAACTATTGAAAACAGGCAGGAGCCATTTTGTGGACACTGTTATTAAGGCAAGCCTTGTATCATCTCAGAATCTTGTTTGTGCACCAGAATGGGGGACCCAACGTCCATCCCCATGTCCTGGCTACACAATTAAATGGTTAAGAGAACGGGAGGAATGTGGGTAGAGCAGTGACATCTAGGAACTGCTGAATGGGAAGTGAAAGTAATTGTCTATGCCTAAGGCATAGAGGAGTGTCAGACAATATTTGATTGACAGCTGAGACTTTTAAATGAGCTTAAACCAGCTATGAATGCATTAATAAAAAAATGAAATTGGATTTCATGTTTAATTTGAAAAGGACTTTTATTATACAGATTTTAGTGTCTGGGGTGACAGGTCCACTTTAAGGCTAACCTTTGCTTAAAATGGTGGAAAAGCTCCATTTTAAATAACACTTGCAATTTTTAATTATATTCCCCCTTTAGTAGAACAAATGTTCAATATGTACTTCAATCTGTACCATTTTTTTTTTAAATTAGTAAATACTGCTAATTTCTCAATATACACCCATTGTTACTGTACATATTAAAATAAAAATCATACATTCCATGTAATTCAAATGCAAAATTTGTGTGTTTGTGAGGTTTATTAGCATGAAGGAAGTGTTAGTTGGTCTTACAGTGTGGTTTTAAGTGATAAAGCAAGCAATTATAATTGACAATTAATTAATTGTCTTCCATTGTTTCCAAAGATTCATAATTCAGTATAATTAATTATTCTTCTGTGTTACTGTCTGACTTTGTTTTAGCCAGACTGAGATGAGGACAGGCAATTCTAATAACTACAACCAACTCAAGGCTAAATATTTTTCTTCTGTGGCTTTTGGTTACTTGATTAGACATATTTCTTACCATTTTAAGGCTCATCTTTGTGCCTGTCAAATTGAATAGTTGTCCTTATTTGAATAAACTGTTGTACAGAGGGAAAAGGTATCTGACCTTGAAATGTTTAACAATTTTTGTTTTTTGTTTTTTTAAATTCCCTGACCTGCAAATGTTGACATATTGATGCCTACACTTTATTTATAAAGAATTGAGAGGGTCTGAAAAGGGAAGACTGTACCAGTTTAGTATAAAAATAATTGCAAGTAGTGTTATTTAACAATGTTCCTGCTAAATTAATTTTTGGTGCGTTTCCACCAAAATATTAAAACAAAAAGAAACAACATTTTTTAAATCCTATTCACTTAGAATGCACGTAAGAAGATACTGTCAGATGGTCACTAGTGATGGGCGAATTTATTCGCCTAGGTCGAATTCGCGGCGAATTCCCGCGATTCGCCGCTGGCGAATAAATTCGCGAATCACCAGCGAAATTTCGCTTGGCGAAATTTCGTCGAAAAACGAGTCGCGCGTCAGTCGCGCGTCGTTTTTGAAAACGACGCGGCGCTCAAAGTTGACGCGACGCGTGGCAAAATCGGCCCGCGACTCGTTTCGTGAATTTTTCGCCGATTCGCGAATTTCTCTAGAAATTCGCGAATCTCTAGGCGAAGCAAATCGCGGGAGATTCGCCCATCACTAATGGTCACTGGTCTTTTCAGGACACAGGACACTCCAAACTATTTTAGACTGAAGGAAGTATCTGCTGTGTGTGGGAAAACTTAGAGAATAAAACTACAGTATGGGCAGATTTACTAAGGGTCGAATTCAAGGGTCAAAAAACCCTCGAATTCGACCATCAAATTTTAACACAATTCGATAAATTGAACTATTGAATAATGATTTTAACCATTCGATCAAAATTTTTTTTATTCGATTTAAAACCCATAGGGTTATACAGCAATTTGGTAGGTTTAATCTGGTGAACTAGGCATTAGAATAAAAATTTAAAGGGCAAATAATTTGACCATGGAATAGTCGAATAATTGAATAGATTTTTTATCCGATCTATTCTAATCATTCGATTCGATTGAATTTTAAAAATTCGATGGTTGAAGTGGCCAGAAAACCTATTAGAAAATTCAAATTTTAATCTTTTTTTAGAATTTTGAATCATTCACACAAATTTAGTAAATCTGCCCCTTTGTGTCAGTGGAAAAGTGGAAGTTGGGTCACTGCTATAGAAGGTATACATGTATGTGGTGTATAATGTGCCTTCTATTGAAATAGAGCCTTTGAATGTTATAGAAATGTACCTGTATGATGTATTTGAAAGTGCTTAGTGCAATTGTTATAAAACTTTTTTTAGACTGTTTTAGTTCAATCCCCCACTCCTACCCTTTGCATTGGTTCATATTCTGGCATGTTGTTTGAAACCTCCTAGCTTCTCCACATACCCCCTGTGAAAACCTCAGATAGATAGTGGGCATCATTTATAAAATTTGCGCAGAGCATATGTATTTGCAAATGGTTGTATTGCCTGTGTGAATCATTCTGTGAAGTTTATAAATGAGCCTCAGTGTCTTTTAAGCCAAGATCTTAATCTCTGAGAAACAAAGGGAAATAGCAGCAACACTTCATGCATTGTCTCTAATGCACTGCTTTCCTTTTCGTTAACGCAGTTTCTAAAACATGTACAAATCCCTAAATCAGATCCAAAGACTAGCAGTTCCACAATTAAAAAAAATAAAGGTACAGAAGAAACTGACAGACACATCCATAATTTAAAGTCTCAGCAGGGACCAGATCAAGAAAGATTTATGAAAGATTATTGTTCAAATGCGACTGGGCAAGTACACCACAGTCTAAAGTAACGAGATTGAAGAGTTTGGAGAAATATTGCTGTTCCACAGAGATATCATTGCATCAGAGTCAATCATTCATACTAGATCAGATTAAAGTGAAGGGAACAAGAATGGGTTTCGTCAATTTTAAAAGAGATGTTTTATCAAAGCTAAGAAAGTTAAAGAAATCCTCTCAGAAGGTACAAAACCAACACAAAAGCTTATGATATCTTTCCTACACAAGTTCAAACCTAACAGTGATGAAGCCTTTGATTAAGAAGCATATCCATAAAGCTTTGTACAATATTGTATGCCAATAAAGGCATGCAATATATTTATAAATACATTTTCTCCAGGCTTCCCAATTACAGAAATAATCCGTCGCTAAGTGCTGATAGCACTGCTTATAAACCTGGTGTAACCTTTTGAAAGCAGTTTTTCTCAGTAGTATTCTCATGTAAAATGTAGTGATAGAAGAAGGCAAATGAACATAACTGCTTTTAAAGGAAAACTATAGCCCCGAACAATGTAGGTTTCTATAAAAAGATATTGCATAAAAAACCTCATATGTAAAACCCTGCTTCATATAACTAAACCATTTTCATAATAATATACTTTTTTAGTAGCATGTGCCATTGGGTCATCCTAAATAGAAAATGGCCATTATAAATAAATAACGACAGCCTCCTGGGATCCTGGACAGCTCCGCCAATGAGGCGAGTTGAGGCACTCCCCTCAGGTGGCAGTATGTTACCAGGGGTGGCAAAAAGCCACTCCTGGTAACTAAGAGCCGAATTTCATGTTTTCAACCAGGAAATTTGGCTCTTCTAGTGCAGAGCGTGCACTTGTGCGCTCTGCACTAGCGCCATGGACCATATTGAAGGCCACCTCAGGCGGCAATATCATCTAGATCGCCCCTGCTGGGATTGTATGATTCAACGGTGCACACAAACATACCAAACAAACTATAAAGTTAGGTCACATGAGCCAATTAACAAACAGAGTTGTGTCTTTTGCTTCCACACTTCTTCCTGTTACAGTTAGAGTTGAAATATGTCTGGTCAGGTGATCTCTGAGGCAGCACACAGACCATCACCAAATGGTGGTTCAAGGCAAGAGATGTAAAAGGGCAATATTTACTTAAATATATATTCCAGTTTGGTAAGATTCTTTAATATGCCACTTAATTTGATATAAACTATCTGTTGCTCAAGTATTCATTTTGGGGGGTTTGGTTTTCCTTTAAGCATTATTTTTTCAGTGGGGTCAAATCAGGTGACGGTACGGATTTGGGATTTTTAATCCAGAATGTTCAGGACCTGGGGGTTTCCAGATAATCTATCTTTCCGTTATTTGGATCTTCATGTAAACATTAAATATACCCAATAGGCTGGCTTTGCTTCCAATAAGGATTAATTATATTTTAGTTTGGATCAAGTACAAGGAGCTGTTTTATTATTACAGAGAAAAAGGAAAAATTATTTTGGATTATTTGGATAAAATGGAATCTATGGGAGATGCCTTTCCATAACCCATACGGGTTTCAGGATAAGGGATCACATACCTATATATTTATGCTCTTTTTCATACATTAAATGCATTGAGCAGGTTGTTATAGGTAACAATTATACTTAGTAGTGATGGGCGAATCTGGGGCGTTTCGCTTTGCCGAAATTTCGTGAATTCCTATTAGAAATTCACGAAACGGTGAAAAATTCATGAAATTTTTTCCGGATGCGGGCATCCTTTTATGTTTTTTTGCCCAGCACTAATACTAAAACTGGAATCAAGGTCCATGCCAGGGGTAACTAGATGCTACAAATTAATTTTATGGCCCCCCAAAAATTTAGAAGCTTTCCGGTTTACCAATGCATATTGAAATTGCTCATTAATTAAGGCCTCCTGGGCTCCTCTGCCCAGGCCTCCTCTGTAGTTACACCTCTGCACCATATATTATTTAGAAATGTCCACACAATGAGGGTGATTTTTAGAAATGAACTATGTGTGTCTTGTTTCAAACACTCCCAGAATCAGCAGCACATGTGCACTCCCTACTCTTTGCCCAGTTCCCTGAACTAACTGTAAATGCAAGCAGTGACAAAAAAACTTCAAAGGCCTCCAGCGCACTCCAATCCCCATTCTCCTGCCCCCTTCCAAACTGGATGCCACCCACTCTCCGACCAGAACCCATCCACTCTCCGACCAGAACCCGTCCACTCTCCTCCGTGCCGACATGCTCTGCCTCACCTCTGCCACAGGTAATAGCACAGCTGGGGAAGGGGGGGAGTTTTTGTTAGCCTGCAGTCCAGCCCCCCTTGCGACTGTGGGGTCTGCTTCCTCTATAGTTACGCCACTGAACACAAGATTCTCGCAAGCCTGGAAAGAATGAAATATCCACGAGAAGCCTCAGTTTTTGACTGTAGATAGTAGATATAGCAGCAGAATGTGACTGGGTGATAGTTTGATCTGGGAAATTCCTTATTAGTGCTGCATTCTGGGACTTCTAGTCTTTATCTCTTACAAAGCAAGTTAGAAACAGACCTTACACTGCTTAATAATAGATTACCTAAACCTGTGTTCCTTAAGGTGTTCAGATATGCCATGTATTGCCATCTGTTTCTGTTGTACCTAATGATGTTTGTCACAGCAGCAAAAATTCCAGGTACTGAGAATGTATTTGCTTTGATGAATTCAGGCATTCTTATGATTTACACTCTACTGTAACTGAAATATGTTGGCACATACAGTATCTCTGACACTTGAGATCTGCCTAGACTTCATCAGCACTTTCCCAAATATACAGCTTTCATTTTTTTTTTTTTTTGCATGATCCGTTCTTAGAAACTCAGAAGCAGAAAGCAGTAATTGGAAAAACTTAAATATTGCAAAAAGGCCATCACTTCTGCATATGACATATGGATTCATCCATTACTTCACCTGCACTCACATTTGAGAATAAATGCTGATATGCAAACATCACAGCAGGTGTTTGCATTCAGATAACAATAATAGAACATTTAAATAAAAAAAACAAGTGAGCAGCTGCACACTGGAAATGAATACGGCTGAATATTGGCATTGTGGGTGGAACGAGTTTGTTCTATTAAAAGCTTTAAAGTAATACCCAACCTGAGCAAAATCAGCTTTTGGCAACTCTATTCCTATATAGGTTGATAAAGTTATAACATTTGGCAGGACCAGCAGGGAGCTGAAGACAAACTAGTGAAAAATGGACTCCGTCAGAGAAAACTGATTTGCAATCATAAAAACGCACACTGGGGTGTGTGGCGCGCAGTCTGTTAGTTGTCCATTTGCCGCTATACCTGCCATCCCAAAGGAGAGGCTTCTGATTAAATAAATCTGAGAGCTTTCAGCTGTCAGCTATTCCTCCATGGAAATTCACTTTGTAGCAATTTCTGTCATAAATGATATCTACAGTTGCTATGTGATTTTACATCTCTTTGCACAATACAACTAAGGCTGTTGATTCCAGAACTTTGCTATGCTCTTTTACTATTGTTTATAAATGCACAACTTTGTTTTCTCCTATAATACGTGCAGCACAATGGAAAATGTTTCTGTTTTAAAAATGGACCAAATTAATTAAAGTGATAAACTTCTTGCATTTTGGAAATTCTTGTTATAAAAGAAACATTATCATTCCATTAAGTATACTTTTTTTTTTTTAAGTTTACTTTAAAATGTCATTATTTCACAGGATATTATGCATGCTATTTTTAAAATGAGCTTGAATTAATGTGATAAATTCTGAATTTGTGGAAGTCTTTTTTTACTAAAGAAACATTTTCATCCCGGGTGATTATTTTTCAATTTGATTTTCATTGCTGCCATGTAAAAGGATTTTTCTGGCTGTGATAACAGGTTTTTGTAAAAGAAAAAATTGTTATATTCAGGTACGTTTATGGCTCCACTAAAATGTTATTGTGCATGTTGTTACCTTATAAATCAGGGAGCCCTAGCACTGTGCTCTGCACCTAGCACCCCATTTCCAGTTAAAAATTATGTTTAGGGTTGCCACCTGTCCGAGACTGCCTGGTTTTCCTACAGCCAGGATTCCATAGGACTTAAGTGATGATCAACCAATAGCCTATTGCCACACCATAGCTCCACCCATCAACATACCGACCCACGCCCATAACATAATCAACACACCCACAATGTCACCGTCCTCAGGCCATGACATCAGTGTACCCTCCCCCTTCTGGAGTTACTGGAGGGGAAAGGTAGTAACTATAATTATGATACAGCAAATTAAAGGAGAAGGAAAGGCTAAGACCAAGTAAGCTTTATTAAAAAGGTCTCTATAAATACACTGGTTAACCCTCAAAGTAATGCTACTCTGAGTCCTCTGTCAAAAGAAACACAGCATTTCTTTTCTTCTATTGTGTATACATGGGCTTCTGAATCAAACCTCCAGGGCTATGACTTGAGCTTGCTCATGTTTGCTTCTCTCTCCCTCCCCTTGCTTTTCCCCCTCCCTCCTCCCCTCCCTGCTGTTATCTGAGCCCAGAGCTAGGAGTGAGAATGGAGAGACTCAGGCAGGAAGTGATGTCATGCAAAGCCAATATGGCTGCTGCTATCCTAAACAGAAAGCACTACTAGAGCTGTATACACAGGTATGGTAAAGTATTCTGCAGAATAAATATAGTGTTATAACTTGCACTATTGTAGCTAATCTATTGGCATTAAACTGCTTCTGTAGCTTTAGTTCTCCTTTAAGATCGCATTTTCCACCAAACAGTAAAGTAAACTAATCATGTTGTATTGGAAGAGGTAATTAAATACATTGGTATAGTGCAATGATGCATGTCTTGTTAAGTATCTGGTTTTGACTGATCTCAAGCAGCACATATTAAATCCCCTGATGTAATTAATTTTATTTTATTATTTGCAATAGTTTTATCATTATGTAGCCCTGCAGGCAAATGTATTACCTTGTTTTGTGGATTAACATGGGGAGACATATTTATGAAATGTAGAAATTCAAATCAGTTTTTAAAAACTTACCTAAACTCCCATAAATTCGAAATTCAAACAATCGAAATTTATTAATAAAATCAATCAGTTGCATTTAACCGACCCGAAAACTCAAATGGAATTTGAAAAAAAACTTGAATGTCAGGAAGACTGCAAACAACAAATTGGTCCCCGGACCTCTTCCATTTTTTTAAACAGCAATTCAGCAGGTTTTAGGTGATGAATGGTAGAATTTGAGTTCTTAAAGGGCCAGACTATTATAAATCACAAAAATCTAATTAAAATTTTTTTTTTAAATTTGAATCGAATTTATATAACTCCCTAGTCGAATCTGAGTTTTGACTATAAAAAATTTTGAAAATTCAAATTCGATTTTTCAGTTTGACCCTTGATAAATCTGCCCCCATCTGTTATTCTGAGAGTTGAATCATTATAAATAATAATGTGAATGAGGGGACTACGGCTAGGGTTGCCACCTTTGCTCATGGCTAGACCCAAACAGATGGGGTGGGCAGATAGCATTGGGATGGAGCAGAGATGTTGGGGGGGGGCAGGATGACTTCAGAGGCAAGCATGATGACATCAGAGGTGGGCACAATAACATTGGTGTAGTTATGACTCGGGTTAGGATTGCTATAATAAGAAATAACAAGAAATTAACTGCATTTGATAATAACTAAGCCATGTTGAGATGAGTATCTTATGTTTATCATTTATTGGCTTGATCATTGTTTGGTTTTAATAAGGCTGAAAAAAGAACAGAAAGTTGAAACTCAAACAGGTCTTAGAAAAACCAAATTGTTGGGATCAAAACCCAATAGGTGGCAAGCCTAACTACAGATCCAATAAGGCCATGGTCTACAGAGGAAGTGGGAGAGAAGAAATTCTCTAGAACAGGGGGTCTCCAACCTTTTTTGGTTCTGGGATCAGTGTCGAGGCAAAAAATCTTTCAAGGACCGGGGGGGGTGGAGGCTCAGGGGGGAGTCAGGGGGCCAGAAGGAGGTTCGGCGGACAATTTGGCACACCAGCGTCAAATCCTGGTGTGCCAGCATCCAATTTGGTATGCCAGCATCCATTTCTGGTCCATTTCGGTGCACCTTGTTAATTGCGGGCTAGGCTCTGCGGCCCACTCCAGGACTGCCCGCGGCCCGGTTCTGTTAGGGACCCCTGCTCTAGAGAGAGAAGAGAGAGAGCCTTAGAAGAAAGGCCAAGCATGAGTACTACAGTATCCTTATTAACAATTACAAATCCAAACATGACACCTGTTTTCAATAGATTACTCTAGTGCAGCAACTCATAGTAAATATATATTTGCTTTTGTGTCCTAACCTAAAGTAGCCTGATGAAATTTGATGAATTTGAAATGAGATGAGATGCTGTGAAGTGACCCCCATAAAGCAGATACACAAACAACTTCTGGGACTAAAGAAAACCTGAACTGACTACTTTATAGGCATTATAAACTAATGTAAAGCACTGCATAACTTGTTGGTGCTATATAAATAAATGATGATAATAAGGAAAATATACCTTGTTAATATTCCATAGTAAATCTAAATCTTACTTTGTGAGATAATGAGAAAATCATATAAAACTTTTTTTTTCAGTAAACCAGGTTTACAGATGCATATTTGTCTTATCATAATTATTATCTGAGTTAAAATACATGTGTAATGTGCAAGTGAAAAACAATTAAACTTTTAAAAGTAAAAAAAAACAAAACAAAAGAATTATGGAAGAATAGTCCATTATCTTACTAGATGTGGTCTGGTCTACTTTATTTACCCACTGTATCTGTAATGTAGCATGTGAAGTTCAGTAGAAATAGAAATTGCTGTAGAGTTGAGAAAAAAAAAATCAGATTTTAGTGTAGATTACGGCTTATGGAGTTTATTAAAGAAACTAGAGTTAATGGGTCATTTATCATAAAACATATTGCAAATTGCTTTTCGAAATAAGGGTCTTAAAATTAGTCTAGTTAGTTTTCTAATTCCAGGAAATGAGTCCACTTTACTAAATAGGTTGCAAGATATTTGCATAATTCTCTGACCCTCGCCCAATTTACCCATGTGATAAATTGTACTCAAGTACCTTATCAATGCAATACATATACTGGATATTCAGGGGCATTCTTATAAAGCTATGTAGTTTAATTCACTACAAAAAACAGCATTAATGTTGATGGAGTGTTTATAATAAAGTTATAATAAAGAACAGGAATCAGAATCAGAAGCTTAACAGCACAAGGCACCAGGAAACTCGCAAAGAGAAAAACCTATAATGGGCAATGATGAAAACACAGAGTTCCCTTTAAATAGGTTTGAATTTTTGTGCCATTGCACTCTGACGTAATCACGGCAGTGCCAATGCACCTACAAGTAGAGAAGATGCGCGCTGTGCGCGCCCTAAGGATCCGGCATTTAGGAGGAAGCAGAGAAGTGGCGTGACGGGCGTTCCCGCCACACCACTAGACCACCAGGGTGAGTGTTTCTCACAATTGGTTTATCAGGCAGGTTTGAAAATTTCTACAAGTGTGCGTTCCATGATGAAAATATGATTCACAGTTTTTTTTCACTTCCTGCTATTCTGATCGATATTTTTTTTTTCAACTTGTTTTTATTATAAGGTTAGTCATGTACATCAATGTAAAACAGTTAGACCTACCCGAGGTCTAAAATATTAAGTAGCATAACATA
>CM044440.1:72854099-72867180 GCA_024363595.1 Xenopus borealis | reverse complement strand
GAATAGGTGTGGTTGTGTGAATGGGAATTTTTCATTTAGTTCTGTCAAGGATAACAGGTCAGAATTATTTTTAAATAGGTTACCTAACTTGTACAGACCTTTATTTTTCCAGGTTTGCAAGGTTGGATGTGATATACCTATAGGGAATTTTGCATTGCCTATCCAAGTAAGATAAGGTGAATGTTGCAAGGAAAGATGGAATTTTAGCCTTAGGGAACGCCAAGCTTTGTAGGTATCTGCGAAAAGCGGGTTGTCTTTCATTGGTTGTGGGATGGTTGAAAGTGGAGAATGCAAGAGGTAATTTAGAGTTAATCCGCAGGATTGGGATTGATCTAGGTCTATTGTTGTAAACCAGTTTCGCTCTGTGAGCCAATCCCCGGCATAACGAAGTGGTGCAGCGTCGTTGTATTCTTTTATATTTGGCAAGTTAACCCCCCTAAGGCTTTAGGGAGATGTAGTTTATAGAGACAAATCCTAGGGCATTTGTTTTGCCATATAAATGTTCGAAGTATTTTATACAAACGTGTCAAGTCTGATTTTTTAATACTGTATGGCAACATTTGAATGGGGTATAGAAGTTTTGGAAATAAAATCATTTTAATGAAATGGATTCTACCCAAAAAAGTTAAGTTAATATATTTCCATTGATTGGTCTCTTACTGTATTTTGTCAATGATAGCTCTAATGTTTACTTTATATGTATCTGTGTGTCGTTTCGGTATTTTGATACCTAGGTATTTAATATATTGATCAGCTTTTTTGAAGGGGAAATCTGGAGGCCAGTCTTGTATTGTCGTATCATGTAATAACAGTGCTTCTGATTTATCTATGTTAATTTGGAAGCCCGCTATTTGTCCGAATCTGTGAATTATAGAAAGTATGGGTGAGATTTGTAGTTGAGGGTTTTGTATGAAAAGTAATATGTCATCAGCAAAAGCTGTGACTTTCAGTTGGGTTTGGTTAATTGAAATTCCGGGTATTGCTGGATTTTGTAGAAAGTGACGTAGGAGAGGGTCTAAGGCCAAATCGAATAACAGGGGGAGAGCGGGCATCCCTGTCTCGTTCCTCTATGTATAGTAAATTCGTCAGAGTTGGAGCCATTAACTGTAAGAAATGTTTGTGGGTTTGAATACAAATTATTGAATAAGTTAAGCATGTGTATACCGAAATGTTGGTATTTTAGTAGTCTTTTAATATGTATATGTGAGATCCTGTCGAAGGCCTTGTCTGCATCTAAGTTTAGCAACATTCCTAATTTTCTTTTATTTTGGTTACTATGGTAGACTACTGTTAAGATTTGTCGAATGGATTTCACCAGCTGTCGATGTCTGAGGAAGCCTACTTAATGTTCGGTAAGTATTTTTGGTAGGATCAATTGCAATCTGTCTGCCATAATTTTAGTTAATAGCTTCAAGTCTTGATTTAGCAACGATATTGGTCTGTATGATGTCTGGTCAGTCGGGTCTCTCCTTTCTTTCGGAATTAATATGATTCTTGCAATATTAGCTTCACACCATAGCGGGGAACCTTGTAAAGTTTTGTTATATAATTTAGATAACATGGGGGAAATTTCATTAACCAGTATTTTGTAGTATTCAGCAGAAAGGCCATCAGGGCCTGGTGTTTTGTTGGTTTTCAATTGTTTAATAGTTTTTGTTATCTCTTCTTTTGTTATAGGTGCGTCAAGTATCTCCCTGTCTTGAACCGACAACTTTTGAAGGCCGGCCTCCTGTATAAATTTGAGCCCGTCAGTTGGGTCGTCCAAAGGAGTTTTATATACATTTTTAAAGTGAGATGTCAAAATGTTTTTTATATGTGCGAGGTCTTTAGTCCAGCTCTGTGGGGATCTAAGTTTCTGAATGTAGTAATTAGTCGTTCGTTTGTTCGCTATTTTAGCCAAAAGTTTCCCAGATTTGTTACCCCACCTATAAAATAGATTAGCGGTATAATTTAATGAGCTGTGTGCCTTTTCTGTTAATAAAGTATCAAACAATTGCTTTGTCTCTTTGTATTTATTCTTGTCTTCCGGAAGGTTGGATAATTTAAATGTCGCATAGTGTTGAGTGAGTTGTTGTTGTAGGAGCGTATATTTGTCTGAATAGATTTTTCTCTTTTTAATCAAGTAAGATATAATGTGTCCCCTCAAGACGGGTTTCGATGCGGCAAAAAGCAGATGTGGGTCTTCCCAGTGCTCAATGTTATCATCTATATAATTGGCCCAACAAGATTTTAAAAATAGGGAGAAGTCTTCATTTGACGTTAAATATGAGGGAAATCTCCAATTAGAGGAACGCAGTATCGGTTGTGAGAGTTTAAGTTGCATAGATATTAAAGCATGGTCAGAAATATCTATGGGACATATTGTAGTCGCAGTCAGGTGAGGCAGCAGCACCCTTGAGAGCCCCCCAGGAGTCAAGCTTCTGTAGAACATCTGTGAAGAAAAATTTATTGTCAGCGTTAGGAGCATAAATGTTAACAATGGTATATTTGACATTTTGTATTTCTATGTCTGCTATGAGGTATCTTCCCCTTTTATCATTATAAGTTTTCAGAATTGAGCCTTGTATAGATTTGTTAAGTACAATCGTGACCCCTCTAGATTTAGTTCTATAAGACGCTGTTAATATGGTGTGGATCCAGCGTGCTTTGAGCGAAGTGTTATCTTTAGACTTCCAATGAGTCTCTTGTAGTAATATAATGTCAGCTTTTTCTTTATGTAAACGGTCTATTACCTTTCTCCTTTTAATCGGAGTGTTGAGCCCGCCCACATTCCAGAAAATCGTCTTTAAATGTGTAATCAGATTTACAGGATTTTGTATAATCGTGTTTGTTTCCGCCATAATTATTTATCCTATACCTTTCTTTTGATAGGGAATCAGAATGTGGCGGTTAGAGTTAGGGTGGGGTCTGCCCCAGTGAGCTGACCTCAACCCTAAGTTTTGTGGTCTATGTAGGAAATGGTCTAGGAGATTTTGTGATCTAATATAGATATTCAGAGCATAACTTGCTATAAACATATATAACCTAAAAAATAGTATAGAAGAGTAATCAGAGTGTTGTGTCAACTGTGACATTAATTCTAACAAGACAAAGTCATGACTTATCAAACTCTCTATGTATTGAGTGTCTCAATGTCTAAAGGTCGAGTGTTTCCAACCGTTTTGTCGGGTCGAATCCATTTGCCAGAAAGATATTCAAGTGTCCCGGTCATCCATTCCTTCCGCCTGTTGTAACTTTTTATAATAGGACATAGCTTGTGTAGGGTCTTCAAAAAACATTAGTCGTCCATCAGTTTTATTTATTATTTTAAGTTTGGCCGGGAATAACAAGGCGAATTTGTGTCCTGAAGAAAAAAGCATTTTACAGATGGGTCCAAATTCCTTTCGTTTTGTGGCCACTGAGGCGGAGAAATCTTGAAACAGAAGTAATTTGTGTTTCT
Organism: Xenopus borealis; assembly: GCA_024363595.1. Classification (NCBI taxonomy): domain Eukaryota; kingdom Metazoa; phylum Chordata; class Amphibia; order Anura; family Pipidae; genus Xenopus; species Xenopus borealis. Next base: position 72,863,741 of record CM044440.1, on the reverse strand, counting down.
CGTAGTAAAGAGCTTTAGTCTTTCTGTAGGCTGTGAGAATGTTCATTTTGTCTGCATAATTTAGTAGTTTGAATATGACCTGTCTAGGTCTGGTGGTTTCTTTTGTGGGGGGAGGTCCTATCCGGTGAAAACCAAATCAATTTGGAATGGTAGCGTACATTGTTCCATATGTAGTAATTCTGGTAGTTTAGAGGTCAGGAGAAGTTCGGGTCCTTTTATCGACTCAGGGATTCCCACCAAACGCAGATTGTTTCTCCTACTCCTGTTCTCTAAGTCGTCGACTTTCTCTGCCAGTATTGTAATTTCACGTTGCTGTGTTTCCACAGTTGTCTGGGCTTTTTCTAAGTCATCTTCTAGGTCTGAAATTCGTTGTTCAGTTTTCGTGTGATTGAGTGGTAAGTTGTTGTAGGGCCTCTGTTACTGACTCCTTTAGTCCAGCCAGCTTTTGATCTAATAAGGGTCCTAAAGCTGCGAGTAGTTCTTGAGTCTGGATCTGTAAGGTGGGTGAAGGACTCAGGGTTTCCATTTCAGCAGAGGTGGGAGAGGCATCTTTTTTGTTCTCTTTGGTTTTAGACTTGGGAGCTTTTGGTGGCATGGCTGGATTTTGTCCTAGAAATTTTTCCATATTATTGTGGGTAGAGTTTAGGAGTTTTCAATGTGCCAGATAATGGTCTGGAGTTAGTGGATAGGTCAGTACCCCCCTCTTATTGTGGATATGAGAGTATCATATCTGGTAGATAAAGTATTGGTTGGTGGGTATTGTTAGGTTGTATTGCAATATATTTAAGATGGCCAACTATGTCAAAGTCATCCCATATCTGGCCAGTCCTACTCTCAAATTGCATCTGATTCATTTAGAATTCTATTGCTTCATTATACATTTTAGAAAAGATACTGGGGCTCATTTATGAACACCGGGCAAATTTGCCCATGGGCAGTTACCTATAGCAACCAATCAGTGATTAGCTTTTTGAAGCCAGCTGCAAGTAGAACAATGAATGCAGCAATCTGATTGGTTGCCATAGGTTACTGCCCATGGGCAGATTTGCCCAGTGTTGATAAATGACCCCCACTAAGTTTTACCTGCAACTTACTTGCTGCTTTCAAAGTAAAACTCACTGGGCATCAACTCCCAGGGCCCCCCGCTACCTACCCACATGCATGCTTGCTCAAACACCCACCCACCTACCATCTGCCCCTCCCCCCCCAAGGGAGGGCTAGTTGGGGATTGACTATATTGCAATAGTTTTTCAGGTCTGGGTCAGCCATACATAGAAAAGAAGCCATACAGTGTCCAAGGCTGATCAGTTGGATCCTGATTGGAACAGAAATTTACACTCTCAAAAATTTACTTACAATTTTAGATATTTACGGGTTCAGATTAAACAAAAATCAAAGGTTCTTCTATTGCATCCATATGCATGAAATGGATTTCAGTCCTCCTCTTTCCTATTTAGGCCCTATAAACATTACATCTTTAGGAATACAAATTACATCAGAATTACATAGACTCCAAAGCAAAAAACATTAAACAATTTTTGCTTACACAGTGCCTCTATATTATAATCCTGAACTAGCATAACATAACACCTTAAACAACTATAACCTTAAACTTTAAAAAATGAACAGTGTGTAACAGAACCTACTGTATGACATCAAGACTGTAATGGCAATAATGAAGTGGAATTAAAATGATGATATTCTGATCCCACAACTGATTCTGTGCTCTAGCACTGTAGATTTGGTCACACACTTACATATAGTTAAAGGGGTTGTTCACCTTTGAGTGAACTTTTAGTATAATGTAGAGAGTGATTTTCCGAGACAATTTGCAATTGGTTTTCATTTTTTATGGTTTGTGGTTTTATACAGTAGTTATTTAGCTTTTTATTCAGCAGCTCTCTAATTTGCAGTGTCAGCAATTTGGTTTCTAGGGTACAAATTACCCTAGCAACCCTGCATTGATAATGAATAGGAGACAGGAATATGAATAGGAGAGGGACTGAATAGAAAGATAAGTAATAAAAAGTGGCAATAACAATACATTTGTAGCCTTACAGAGCATTTGTTTTTAGATGGTGTCAGTGACCCCCATTTTAAAACTGCAAAGAAACAAGAAAATTGCAAATCATTAAAAAACTATGAAAAATAAATAATGAAGACCAATTGAAAAGTTTGTTAGAATTGGCCATTCTACAACATACTCAAAGTTAACTTGAAGGTGAACCACCCCTTTAAGTTACAGAGTAAAAGATAAAGAAATATGACAATATGCAGACAAAACAGCACTTTGCACATTGCACTTATGGGAAAAAAATTATCCCTATTATCCTTAAAGAGATTGTTCACGTTCAATGTACAAATCTTATAGAATCACTAACCATTCTGTCAATGTGTTAGAAAACCTATTTTCCATAACACAAAGTAAAAATGCCATTGTAAAAGCTAAATTTTTATACCTGTTAACTCAGTCCTTCTCCAGACACTCTGACCAGTTTTCTGAAGGGATGGGAGTGGCCTATTTTGAACCTGACACACCAAAAACATTTTATATGATTACATCATCATGATGTGCTGCCAGATTTGTCAATCTCCAGTAGTGTTCATCAGTATGTCACAGATATCGACTATGGCCATACACATACCTACAATTTTCTAGGCGTGTATGGCCACTCATTTGAATCTGCCCTGCTGAACAAGAGATTGGATACTGGTGAGTACCTGCCAGTATATAGTCACCTTAAACCTCTGGGCATTTTTTGTGCACTCCTCTGGGTTCTTGGGTTCTTCAGTGAGGGGCGAATTCGCGGCGAATTCCCGCGATTCGCGAAACACCAGCAAAAATTCGCCAAAAAAAAAATTTTTCGGCGAAGCGAAACAGGTGAGATTCGCCCATCACTATTCATAAGCTATTCAGATGAAAAACTACTCAAGGCAGGGCCGAATATATATAAATCTGAGGATACCGGCACTCACGAAAAAGTTATTTACTGATTGCCTGAGTGCGCAACTCAAACAAGTCAAACAGATCATGGAGAAAAGAAGGCACTCACAGGTCTTACCAGTAAAAGAAAAGTGTTAACTATGGGCACAAAAGAAACTAACGTTTCGCTGGGTCACCAGCCTTTTTCAAAGTGAAACCACATTGTAAAAAATCTGAAGATATACACAATGACAAATCAAGGGGGAAGTGCGTAACACAGAAATGTGTAAGGTGATTGGTGTAGTGTTCGTGTCAATTGAACACACAATTCAAACGTGCTAATCTTCTTGCTACAATGTGAAGAGCTAGTAACATAAGATGATTAAACTTAATAACAAGGAACGTGTCAGTATCACTTTAAGATCTTACTGAAAATATTGTTTTTATGTTGCTTACCATCCATACCCTCCTGGTGTGAGAGACTATATTACATATTCCATACCCAGATTTATTTTAGAGTTGAAATTAAAAAGGATCCAAGGGCAGAAAGTGACTGGAAACGACAGCATATTAGAGGGTCAGGATTTACTGTATATGTTATAGGGCTTCTGTATCTGTAGGTTGCAGGCTCTTTGCGATTACCTCTGTGTGTTTTTTTGTTTTTGCCTTAGCATGAGGAAAAGCTTTTTAAATAGAAATGCACCACTTTATTCTTAGTACGGAGATAAAAAGGAATAGAAGCTATAAACCTTCACTTTGACGTAACAATCATGCCATGTTCATTACCTCTAAAAGAAAAGGAATTTCTGTAGATCAAATGGAAAAGTCACCAGCAAATGATTAGACTTACAACCCAGAAAAGTGACTTCTTTTCATAGCTCCCCGGAGATACTTTCCACGTAACATGGAACAATGACAACCAAACAATGAGTAATTACTGGTTTGAAAACCAATTAGTTTTAAACAGTGCTAACATTTTGAATTTCATTTCTTTCCCATTCGCTGTTATAGAAGTTTGTCCTTATCTATTAATATAACAAACATTTTTTTTGTCTACAGTTATGCATTTGACTTGAGATACACTACACTACAAACCATTTTATCGCTGCCCTCTAAAAATAATTTGAGAACATCACATATTTTCAATACAGGATGTTTCCAAGGTTGTGCATAATTAAATACAAAGATGGCAGAGTGTATATTAATTGAATACAAGACTGACCTTAAGCAAGAATTGCTGGACAGGAATCCAGTTCAACATTGTATGATTGCAAACTTTGTGTGCCCCAGTGCTATTAGAGTTGCTCATAAATAACCAAGATTACTAGAGTTAATGGTTTTATGCTCTATAATAGCACAGGATACTTGCAAATTAACCATTTTGCACAACAGATGGCATTGCAGCACCCTGGGATATATTTGTATTGAACTTGCTGTCATGATAGCATATTAGCTCTTTTTTTTGAGCAATAAGCCTCTTTACTCTGTAACTTACTGACAAAATATTGACTGTCTTCATTCAACGTGAATAATACACTGCCACAAAGCAATAATGTGTATTTAAATCACTTAACTTGTTAGTTGATTCTTGTAGTATTTTGAATACAATATAAAATATCAATTAAAATTAAGTGCATCACTCGTTGAAAATTAACCTTTAGTGCACAAAGTTGTTTTGCAACATTAAAATGGGTCTCCTGAGGATGAGAAACCATAATTTAAGAGCTGGGGGAAATCAAAAACACCTTTTGAAAATTAATTAAAAAATATACACTGGATGCTGAGACTTTGCTTGTCCAATTAAAAAAAAACCCTATTTAGTTGCCTTTATTTAATTAGAGGAGAAATGTCTTATATACTACAGATATGGGATTAGTTATCCAGAAACCCCTTATCCAGAAAGTTAATAATTATGGGAAGGCCTTCTCCCATAGGGGCAGAGTCACTAAAGGGGGAAGCGGCTAGAGCTAGCGACTCTCTTGTCTTTATTAAGGTTCCCTGGTCATGTGTAATAAAAACCGGTAACATAAATCATTTACACCAACATTTATAATAAAGACCTCCGTAAAACTTAAAATTTCTCGCTGTATGCAAATCGACCTAAGCGCAAGATCACTAGTGCATTTGCGCTAGGCACAAATTAACTCTAGTGCATCTTCACTATGAAATGTTCGCACATCCGAAGTAACGCTATCGAAAAGTCGCCAGCGTTCGAAGCCCGGAACTAGACTTCACATTTGAGTTAATTAGCGTATTCATAGAGCATTTTCGCCTGGTTAAGTGGTGCGATGGGTGCGAGGCTGACATTGGCAAAAATTTGCCCACAAGTGAATCTGCCCCAAAGACTCCATTAAATAAATAATTCAATATTTTTTAAAATTATAATGGTTTTTTTATGTGTAATAATAAAACAATACCTTGTACTTGATCTTAAGTAAGATTTAATGAACCCTTTTGGGTTTAATTAACCTTTAAATTATTCTTTAGTAGACTTTAGGTATAGAGATCCAAATGATAAAAAACACCAGGTCCCAAGCATTCTGGATAACATGTCCAATACCTGTATTTCTTAAAAAAGAGACATACTATTAACTGTGTTTTAAAAAGACATTAGGTATATTACTTTAATAGTGGGAATCTATAGTAAGGTAGTATTCATTTAATGAAAAGTAAACTTTACTGGCCTGCTTCCATGATAGTCTGCCCTCTGTCATGAGTGCCCTTGTAGCCTCACAGCTCCCAGGCAATGATGTGCAGGCCAAGGATTATAGAATTCACTTTAGTTGTCACACATCCCAGAGCAGGTGAGATACTGTTGCTGGTCCTCATCCAAAACTGAAAATGAAAAATCAAGCACTTAAAATTTATTTAACAGCTTCAGGAAAACAAAAAAAGATGCAAGGAAAGCAAACAACTGAGACTACAGCTAGTTAAATACAGAATGTTTCAGAAGACTTATTATCTTTAGACTGCAAAGATAGAGACCAGAGACACTGGAAACAATATTTGCTCTGCATCTGCATAATAAAAGTAATTACATGACCTTGAGATCTGCATATTTAATAGAGCTCATTGGGGACATCCGCAGAACTTGACAATGCACATCAATGCACATCAAGAACTATTCTTGCATCTCAGGTGTAAAGTCTGTAATACAGGTCTGCACTACAATGAGATTTGTTTTGACAAATTAATTTATGATCCTTTCTGGGTATTACTGTTAGGGGCTGATTTACGAATTTCACGTGAAATGATCGAAGTTCAATCGATTGTACGAATCTTTCGTGAAATCGTAATGTGAAATTTGGCCTCTTCGATCATCGAATATCGAATAGATTGAATGATCGGATATTCGATCATTCGGTGATCGAAGGAATCAAAATTTTAAATTTATTTGACTGCCTACTTCGCCAGATTGAACCTACCGAATTGTAATAGAAGCCTATGGGAAGCTCCCCATAGGCTTCTGAGGCTAAGTCCTGCCTGAATACCACTCGTATGATCTGAGCATTCGATCGTTCGAATCGTACAAATTTTTCGGACGCTCGAATAAAATTTCCCGATTTTTTCGTGAAATCAAACAATCGGTATCTGAACGTACGAATTCATCGAGAAATCGGATATCAAGCAAAATGATGGGAGCCCCCCCATAGACTTCTTTTGCTAAGTCCTGCTTGAACACCATTCGTATGATCGAACGCCTCGATCGTTTGAATCGTACTAATTTTTCGGAGGATCGAAGGAAAAAGTACGATTTTTTCAAGAAATCGAACGGTCGGTATTCGATCGTACATTTTCATCGAGAAATCGAATATCGAGCAAAAAGATAGCCTAAAACTATTTGATAGTCGAATGCTTATCGAATTTCGAATAAATTCGTAGGATTTTTGGGTGAATTTTAGTAAATTTGCCCATTAATCATGGGTTTATGAGCCTATAAACTTAGTGGCTACTCTCCCAGAATTTCTTTCTTTCTTAAATGTAATTCCTGGCAAAATCTTTTTAAAACCTGTAAAAGTCCAAATTGATTAAAAGCAGTCCAATACGATCAGCATAGCTTCCAATAACTTCTATAGCACCTCAACATCTTTTACTTGGTGAATTTATGCATTACAGGTTTTTGTGATTTTTACATTAAATAAATCTGTATTTTTTAGAGCTTTTAAGAAATAAAGGAAAACCACACATTTTTCAAGATTCATGGAAAAAAATCAGAAAGAAAATTGTACTTGTGGGAAAAGTCACAACAAAATCAAATGTTTCAAATTGTCACCTAAAGTACAATTTTTCAGACCTCTAAACAAAAACCAGTGTCAAACAGCCCAAAACCGTTGAACATCATGAAGGCAAAAAAACATCTTCCAATTGTAGAAAATACACCTGCCATTGACTTTTCCATTACTTTTTTCGGATTTGGATTTTTTGCAGCTTTGGAACATATTAAATCTTAAAAAATGTTTTTCCCCCTTAAAAACTAGCTAACAATAGTATTGTTTCCATTAGATGAAGAAATTCTAAAAACTTGTATTGAACAAACACTTTGGGGTCAATATACTAACAATCAAATTTCTATTTTTAACATGGATCTTGAACAATTCTTACTTTTCTTATGTTTCTTAAAAAGCTCTAAGAGTAGTATTTTTCAGCTTGTCTTTCTATGCCTACATTTCTATTTTACAGTTAGTTCAGAACCAGTTGGGTGAGTCACAAGACAAACATTTTTGTGTAAAGTACATAACATACTTTTTTTACTCACAGGTAGCAGAGAAGGTAAGAATTTTTACTTTGCACAAATAATGCTGAAATTGATGGCTAAATGTTTGAAAACTGTCTAGTAGGTTTAAAAATGCTCTTGAAATAGAAATGAATTTATTAATGATTTAAAATACAAGGGATAGTGATGGGCGAATTTATTCTGCAGGCGCGAATTCCCGCGATTTGCCACCGGCGAATAAATTAGCGAAACTGCAGCAAAAATCGTCAGCGAAAAAACGAGACGCGCGTCAAAAATTACGCAACGCGCCAAGAACGACGTGACGAATATGACACGACATTCGTCAAACCCAGTGCGCCTCAAAATCGTTTCGCAAATTTTTCGCCAATTCTTTTTTTCGGTGAAGCGAAACGGGATAGATTCGCCCATCACTGACAAGGGACTCTATGAATTTGATGCAATTAAAATAGTATTTTACACTACTTTAGAGTACTTCAGATGGTTTTCCTCCCATTCTTTTCTAATATATACATAAGGTAGATATTTTACTTATTAGAACTATTTAACTTTTTTGGTCTGTTTTCAGAACACACACAAGGTTCAGTAAGATATACTATACTAGTGAGATGCTGGATTTTCAGTCTTGCATCTGAGGCAAAATCACTTTCCATATATAAATTCTACTAAATGTGTATACCTGCACATGATTTATTTAGTTCTGCATCTCTATTATCTCCTTAATGCACTAGAGTATCTAAAATCTATTACACTGGATACTAAAGCCATATTAAAATGAAATATGCGAATCAGATTTCTCCAATGACTATAAATCATGGGCTATTGCCAAAAGAAGTCAAATCTTAGATTGTATTCCTTAGAGATAGTGAATGAAAAAACCAAGGCAGAGAGAAAATGTACACAAAATGAAGCATGGTGGGTTTCCATTTTCATTTCTCGTTGTCAGAAATTGATGGCCTTGGTGACAGAGTGGCTTATGCGCCCTTGGTTTACTGCTCTGTTTTTTGAAGTCTAATTTTATCATAAATCAAAAAAGCCATCAACTCTGCTTCCCAAGAGGTTATGCAGGGGCTGAAATCTCTCACTTGTCAAAAGTAATGTGTTTTACAGGTCTGACTTTATTTTCTATATTTTAGCCTAAAGATGTGTTTATTTATTGATTTGTGTTTCTTTTGTCTTATAAGAAAACTAAAAAATGGATAATTAAACTACTTTTAGGGGGTTATTTACTAAATAATTTGAATAAAACAAACTCAAGCTAAGTCCCATTCACAAATTTAGCTAATTTACTAATAATTCAGGTCAATATAATCAGATGAAAAAGAAGTCAAATCGAATCACGCAATAAACTTGAATTATTCTTGAATTATTATATTGAGTTTTCTAATGAATACCAGTGTCAAACACCTCAAAAGTCCCAAAAAACGCTAGGGGAAAAAACTTCTTCAAATGCTTAAAAAGACCTCTACCACTGATTATTTCATGAATTCAACAGGTTTTAGCTGGATTTTCTTGTTTTAGTCAGATTGTCAGATTCTGAATTTTTGCTGGCTTGGGGCTTAATTAATCTCTAACAATTTGGGGGTTATATGTTCTCAATATTTTCTGAAAACCACTACGACCAAATCTGCATGGACCATCCAACCAAATCTACATTGATTTGTTGCAGAAAACTGCGACTTTTTTAGGTTTGATGCCTGAATCCTGCAACTTTTTTGGATTTGATATACAAAATCTTTGGATTATTGTACAAAACCAAGCGCAGATCAGTATATCTTCAAAATGTCAATGGGACAACTGCAATGGACTTCAACATGACTTCTGGGTAGTTTTTTATTCAGAATATTAACACCATCAGGGTTTAATAAATCTCGATAAAATGTTTCCCCTTTAAAATTGCAACCAGATATAATTAGACTTTAATAAATGATGTGGTACATTAAAATGATCTTTCATCTCACTGGACAATCGATCTGGAAACCTTGGT
>CM044440.1:72830070-72844783 GCA_024363595.1 Xenopus borealis | reverse complement strand
TAAAAAAAAAAAAAAAAAAGTTCAGTGAAAAAGTTTCTAATGCTGCAGTGTGTCTGTATTCTCATTTATTTATAAGCCGCCCAAAGGATCCATTGCTGTCTACCATTTCTAGTGCAACTGCAGCACTACTGAAGCCAGTTGCTGTATTTACTATGCCTGGAGGGAATAACCCACCGCTTTGCAATTTACTTATAATTAATTCCCTTCTTATTCTAACTGCAAAAAGTTGGCTGCCTGAAAGTTACCCACAGTTCCTTTCAATTAGCCACAGAGACATTGAAGAGCTGCAAAGCTTTTGGATTCGTGTTTTTTTTTTACAGGTTTATAATCTTTTAAGTTATGAATGCCTTCCCTGGACATAGCACCAACAAATACATCATCCCAATATCCAAACAATGTCTGTTTGGCACTCTTTTTTCCTTTTGTCAAGAATGGAAGCTAAAAAGAGATTTATCTACATGAGGTCTGTGAGTGCCTACATAAATATCCTCATTATTTTAATGGCAGTTAAACATATGGCTTTGCTTTTCAATTCTGTTATATTTTGTCATGTATACGACAGCAAAATAGTTTGAAAGTTACCAAGATGAAACTAGAAAAAAAAAAAAAAGTACAGAAATGTACAATCTTGCATTCAACACACCGAGGGTCTGCCGAATGGTATGCCAGACAAGAAATGCTGCAGACAAATAATTGTCATTAATAACTAACTGGCCTTTGCACAGCCAGAACTTAATTATGTAGGAATCGGACTGACTCAAGACAAAAGCGTGCCAAAAGATACATGGTTTGTAAATGTACACATATATTTATTAATAAAACCTCCCATAAACGGAAATAAGGAAAATAAAATACAAATACTAGATGACTAAAGAAAGTATGCAATTAAAGGGAGAAAAAAGTCTGGACCTTTTATGACAGTGGCTGAAAATGGTAAATGACTAGCTTGCATGCACAAGTTAAGAGTTAATGTCATGGGAAGTGTACATATGGTTACTTTTGGTGAATTTTCACACCAAAATGTTCCCATCTATGTACTTGCCAAAGAAAAATGGAAAGCTAATGGCAAGCTAAGGATTGTGCTATTTCTCCACCAGTATAAATGCTACCAGTATAAATAGCCTGAGACATCCTATCAAGACAGAAACCCTTGTCTGGACAATACATATGAGTGTGTGGGGTTTCCCCATGCAATTTCTTCAGTAATTTTCTGACATTCCAGTATGGTATGTTAAATAAATTCTCTTTATTTTGAATGTTCCCTACTGGCATCAGTGCCATGAAAGCTATCTTGCTTTTGCACTGTTATGTTTATAATTAGAGGTAAGTATAAAGTCTACTTGCTAAATGATTTTATTTGAAAAGCTACTTTTGTACTATAATTAATATCAACACATTCAGAAAAGATAGATTGTAAAATAAAAAGCCAAAAAAATGAAATGTCAAAAAATCTGAAAATATGTCACTGATCCATTTTGGCTTGTTTCTTAATTCCCTTAATTCAAGGGTGAACATTACTGGGTAGTTGTGCAGAATTGGAACACCAAATATTTATTTACAAATGTTTGTGAAGATTCTCATTCATCCAATTCATTTCTTTAGAGATAAGTCTAATCAACTGCAGTTGTGTGCTGTGTTTTTTTTTTCCTTGAATACATTTCACCAGTCATCCAACTGTTTTTCTCAATTCTGATTTCCTGAATTTTTAGAATTCAATAATAACTTGTAAATCGGATCTTCCTTTGAGAATATATCCTCTTGAATGTTGCTCCAATCAGCATAATCTGTTTATCATAACCCACAATGATGTCATTAAATTTGGCATTGATTGTTTTAGCAAGATTGTAGCTTTGAGGTGTTATTAAACCTTCCAGTGAGAGGTGCCAAAACAGCATTGTATGTGACAGACAACAGATATTGCACCTTTATTCAAACTATGGCTTCTTTAACACTTCTTTTGAACCAGTCACTCTCCAGGTCTAGAATCTGGATTTGGCAGTCTTGAAAAGTGTGCCCTTTTTCGTTTAGATTTAGGTACATGGCTGAGTCCTGACCAGAGGAGCTGGCTCTTCTGTGCTGCGACATATGCTGGTGTAACTGTTGTTTGGTTTCTCCCACATACAAATTAGAGCACTCCCCACACAGTGTTACTCTTCTTGTGCTTTGGGGTTGGGTTTTTTGGAGGAACTAGTTGCTGCCTCAGTATGTTGCTGGGTTTAAAGCAGATAGGGATATGTTGTTTATTAAAAACCCTTCTAAGTTTTTCAGACACCCTAGCTGCATATGGGAGAACCAAGTTCTTTCTCCTGTCCTATTTTCCACCTTCACCAGCAGTCTTGGTGTTATTGCTTCTTTTTGTAATGGTTTTCACAAAAGCCCAATCTTAAAGATAGTGATTCATAAATAGACCTTTCTAGATATTCCTTCAATTTTGTAACTGATGTTTTCTAACTTTTTTAGTATCAACAAACTTCAGGAGTTAAGTTGTTCTTTAGGAACTGATCCAGCAGAATGCTCTGTTTCATTATTTTATTGCTTTCTTTGCCTCCATTTTCCCGTTACCCTACATTCTTCATAAATAATAAATTATGTGTAGATTTAGTATGGAAATTAGAATTCTATAATGGTGTTCAATGCCTGAAGCGTTTCTTAAAGTGAAATAATTGGAGGAATAAACCAATTTCTCTATCATAGTCTGAGTGCTGTTAAAAGGCCATGTTTTATTTTAGATAGGCCAATTGAACTGAACTAAACTGAGGTGTTGAGCCCTGAGATTTTTTATTGGTAAATTTGTGTGTTCAAGATTAGTTTAATACACAGTGAAAATGGAATAAAAAACTATTTCTTTTAAACAAAAAATGTGTTGCAGAACATGATTTTATTACTTCAATAAAATTACATTTAAACCCTTCTATAATTTGTTTTCTTAGTACAGTATTGGAAAAATTAAACCCTTCTATAATTTGTTTTTTTCGTACAGTATGGCTGTCTTTCTACACCTCAAAGACAAGGGACACTCCTTTGAAGATAGCAAGATCCAAATCTTGGATAAAGAAGACCGCTGGTTTGAAAGAGGCATGAAAAAGCAATTCATGTCAAGGTAGAAAAACCATCCCTGAATAGAGCTGGGGCTTCGACACCACCTGTCTTCTACATACAATGCTGTTCTCACATCGGTACCCAAGCGGTTTCAGAACACTTTACACATCCATTCATGCAACTCTCACAAGTAACACTTGTGTCTAGGAGTTGCATGACACATTGGTAATCCCATCACAGTAACTACACAGAATCAAATTCAGATGTCACCGCTTTGAAGAGTTACAATGTGCCATTGTGATTGGATTATTGGAAGAGTTTATATGACGAGAACTTCCCATACCAGTCAGTTGAACTGAATAAGATGCTCGGATGAGTAGTGAAACGTCTTCAATAATTACTCAGCAAGTCCAGTTGTTTTAGAATTACTTATATCACAGTGTTGAATTTGTTTTCAAAGGAAGACTCCACACATTATTAGATGCTTTGATTGGGTGACAAAAAAGTTAGGAGGTGGGGAAGAGAATGTTTTCATGGTAGTTTGAAACTGTTATTTGCCCTGCCCCTCGCAATATAAATTAGACTTTAACAATACGGTCTTGTAATTGTAACACTTTGGGGTTTATTTCCTAAAACTCTACTTTTTCTCACTTTATTCAAAAAAACTTTGTCCAAACTCCTAAACCCAAATATCCTTAATTTACCTTTATAACTACTTGAAAACATTGGTGCCAATTTGAATCATGCACCTTTTTTAAACTGTTGCTACAAAAACTTGACTCTATCGAATTGCTGGCTCAAAAACTTGAATTTATTGGATTAGTGAATGAAAACCAGCACAAACAACCCAAAACTATCTAGAATCCTGAATGTAAAAAAAAACATGTCCCAATTGCTGAAGGGACCATCTGCCATTGGCTTCTACATGATTTTGCCAGTTTTAGCTGGAATTTAAATTTTTAGCAGCTTCAGAGCATAATAAATATTTTATTTTTGAGTTTTTCTCCTTTAAAAACGGAACCATAAACATTTTAGGTTTAATAAATAGGCCCCTTAGTGTATAATATTTATCATGCTCATCTGTAGTTAAAGAAGAAAGCAAAGAAGGAAGGGTGCAATAAGAATTAATAACCCGGTGTTGTTGAGCATTTACTATTTATTTGAGTTCATGCCCAGCGGCACCTAAACAGGGGCAGTAAAATGCCACTTTGACTTTGATAAGACTGAGAGCCAGATTTCCATTTTTGGCTTTTTAGTGTAGAGAGCACAATTTCACTTACAACACATATATGTGGACAAATATGTGGGCACTGGGCAGAGATGCAGCAGCAACAGCCTTATTTTTCCACTTTTTTTCTTAAGGATACTATATATTGCAGTAAAATAATAAGTCAGACATTACAGAAATGTGAAAACTAATGACATATATAAATTTAGACTAAAAACTGGAGCAGGCTGCATGGAAGACAGAGCATGCTTCAGGGTTGCCCTAGTATTATACAGTTAATCATAATAGAGCACTATCTGCAAGTGACAGCAGTAAAGAGCACTATCTGCAAGTGACAGCAGTACCTACTCTTAACCATGCTGCCCAAACTTCAATTTTATGTGTCCTTAACTGCACTTATAAATCTTTTATTTATGTTTGCATTCTCCAATTTGTGCACAAAATAAGCGATTCCTTAGTTGCTACTTCTTTAATACAGGTATGGTATACAAGAGAGATATTTAGGGGCAAATTTACTAAATTCTCCTGAAGAATTTGAAGTTCGAATGAATTTTTTAAAAATTTGAAACGAATCTTCGAATATGCAAATTAGGCAAATTCGACCATAGAATAGTCAAATTCGAATATTTTAATTCAAATTAGAGTTTTAGAAATTCGAATTATTCGAATATTCGATTAAAATTCTATTCGAAAATTTGATTATTCGATGGTCGAATACCTTCCCAGTTCGACCCCCTAGTTCGCCAGATTAAACCTACTGAAATGGGGATCATTCCCTAAGATCTAAAGAAGTAGCTATATATGTTGCGCATTAGGTTTTGTACCAGCTCCAGGCAACCACAGTCCTTTAGCAGTAAAGATCTGTGTCTCCAAAGATGCCCCGATAGCTCCCCATCTTCTTCTCCACTGATTCACTGCATATGTTCTGTGCTGCTGTCACTTACTGAGGTTAGGAACCCACTCACAATATACAGAATATAAATGTCACAAGATAAGGCTGATTAGTAATTAATACAGATAATTAATACATGACAGGACAGAAACCAGTGCAACTAGCATCAGAATTTAAAGGGGATGAATGGTCAAAAATTATAATCCCCCTTTGCCTTTGGGGAATAAATATAAGCATTATTCAAATTGCAAACAATAATTTTTTATGAGCCGGTTTTGAGTTGCTCGAAGCGCAATTAATTCCCCCACATACCTGATAGTTTCAGCAGCACACAAAACCATCAAAGCCCATGGCCATCTCTTCTGCTTGGCCCATCTGCCTCTTCTGTTAGGCCCACCCACCTACCAATGAAAAATGAGTAGGCAGTCAAGTAACGGTGGTAGTGATGGTGTGGTGCACACACATCAAGCAGGTGTCTGCAAACATGACTGCCTACTAGTTTTTCATTGGTAGGTGGGCGAGACAAGCATGTGAATAGGTATCGGCACACACAACGGTGGCAGAGCAGCTTGAATAACTGAGTTGGGTATATGGCACAGTTATATTTTCACTATAGCACCTTTAACATTTTTAACTGTTAAACACAGAAACTTTTTTTAAACCTTTATATTATATTCTTAACCCAATCATTATTTCATCCTCTAAGCAACATTACATTAATCAACATATTGCCAGTTTCGCAGGTACCCCTAGTCATGTGATAAAGTCACTCTTTACTGCTGCGCTGCAAGTTGGAGTGATATAAGAACGGCAATCAATAGTAAAAATCCATGCCCCACTGGGACACCTTCAGTTACAGTTGAGTAGGAGAAACAATAGCCTGTCTGAAAGTGCTAGCTCTTTCTGAAAGCACATGACAACACAAAATTACTGGAGATGGCTGCAGCGTTGGACTGGTCCCTAGCCCAGAAAAACCCAGTGGGCCCCAGCAATTGTGGGCCCAGCTGGCCAAACCCACACAACAGAACCGGTACTCCTGACCAACCCTCCCCTCGCCCGATCGCATAAAGATGATGTGAAGCAGATATGCACTGGTGGGGAGGAGTGGGACAGAGGGGGCCCTACCACTGTGAAGAGGGGCCCTTGGAGGGAATTCAATTTTACATGTTAGAGTGTTTTATTTGCCATGCAAACAGTGTAATTTAGAGATAAAAATTACACCATAAAATCATGACAGACTCATTTTTATGTGGTATTTGCTGCTTTTAAATTTTTCCCATTTACCATCATCGGAAGTGAATGAATCTCTCACGGCTTAACCAAGTAAAGCAAATTCCACTTTGGAACATACCCTCAGCCATCACCTCTATAGATTACCAGGCTGGCTAAGGTCCTAGACCTTCCTATTGGGCTGGAGGCTATAGTTCCACCTACCTGCCTTAGTGCACTGGGCTGCATGCTGTAGTCTGGCTAGAGTCTTATGCCATAAATATTGCAGTCTACCTGCCTTAGTGTCCCTTCCCTCAAGTCCCAGACTATCTTGGGGTATCCAGTTGTACCTTATGGATTGGTTAGTACAAATATTATAAGCAGCATAAAACAAGTAGTGTCCAGTCACTTGCCTAAACAATCCAACAATCCTGTGCATTTCTCCCTCTAGTTCGCACACATATACACTTTCATACCAGACACATGGTTAGGACAAAAAGCAAATACCTGAAGTGGGTCCAGGCTTCTGCTGCAAAATCATCAATCATTGAAAGTGGTGGGTGAATTTCTCCCGTTTCGCTTCGCCAAAAAACTAGCAAATTTCCTGCCCCAAAATTTGACAAGACATTGTGAAACTGGAAAATTTTATGAAAAATTTTTGAAAATTGGACACCACGCAAAAATTGTGAAAATTATAAATTTCACGGAAATAGTGAAAATCAAAAATTGACGCCCTTGTCCAAAAGTAGTTGACACCAGCAAATTTTCACAGGAGACTTGCAAATTTATTCACCGGCAGAGAAAAACAGAAATTCACCGTAAATCCGTGCCAGGCGAATTTATTCACCCATCACTATTGATAATACAAGGGATGATGGGAAAACAGGCAAGGACTTTTTCATGTCTTACCTTGCAGGGCCACATCTGTCTCTTCTTTGGCTATCAATCTGGATGGGTGGCATCTGTGATCTCAGGTCAGCCCCACATTAACTCCACCATTTGGATTCTTAATTCACAAAGAGTCAGAACTCTGTACAAAAAGACACCGGGGGTCATTTATAAACTTTGCGCAGGGCAGATTGGTTCACAGTGAATATATTTGCCCTGCGCCTGGTTATATTTAGAAAGCTGAATAAGAGTGTGCAAACAGATTAGCAAATTTGTTTTTCACATTGCGAATGTCTATAGGAGCTTTTTAAATATAGCAAAAATCACAAATTGCGAACCACAACTTTGGTGGCGGAGAAAATATTCGCAAAACTGTTTTGCAAATTGCAAGTTTAAGTTACTGTTAACGCTATTTTCACGCAAAACAACCTCGCAAAGTGCTTGTACTCACGCAAAGACCAGTCTTGTTTGCGAGTTGTTTGCAATGCAAATTCGCAAAAACTGGAAAGATGGGCACAGTAGTGCAATATTGTAGCGTTCAGGAAAAAGCATGGGCAAAACTACCATTTTGGAACAATTATGCGCTGCGTGAACTTTATAAATGACCCCCACTGTGTTTTTAGAAACTTGAGAACATATAACACAAGAACTTATGGGCATAAAAGGACGTTACTATTACGAGACCATAGAGATATGTCTTTGCAGTACAGAAAAACTCAAATAACCAATGGGATGGTTCTTCCTCATGGTCAAGGTAGTAGTACCAAGGCTAGCTCGAGAAAAGAATCCATCTAAGTTAGGGGTGGCTCCCAGGGGAATCTGCATACACAGAGTTTTGTTCATTCTCAATGGGCACTCAGTGGGTGAAATCTAATATTGCTGGGAAATAATCAGTGTCAGACCAGACCTGCTCCCCCGGCTGCCCCATACAGAAATGAACTCTGCTACCGGGCAGGTGCGTGGTGAGTTCGTTCATGCGAGCAGCACAGCGTGGTCACACATGCACAAAGCTTGATGTATATAGCCAGAGAACTGGCAGTTGGAGGGGGTCCCAAGGACTGTCAAAAATTATCATATTTTCTCATAGTATTAAAAATAGCAAGACATTCTTTGTACAAGAGTCTACCCATTATCTTAAACTGTCAATGTTCTTAGGTACACACAACTGAGAGAAACCCATTTAAAATTAAACCCTACTCAATCAATAATTCCAACAGATAAAACCAACATGTTTTGCCCCCCGGTTAAAGGGGTTGTAAACCCAACTGTGTCCCCTACTTTTCTATAAAAGTTACTGAAAACCATAATTATAGATGCAAGAAAATTTACCAATGAGAATTCTACTGATCAAAAACTTTATTATAAATGCAAAAAACTGACCAATATGAATTCTGATTCCCAGCACCTTTTAAGGCATCTTACTGTTATCTTATTGAGATAATTATGTCATTTTATTTCTTCATTATATTACACTGAAATCAGACATGGGGATAAAGGACAGACTTGTTCAGTGTTGGGAAACTGTGCTTAAAGCTTCCAACTCCAATTACAGGACTAAAGAACAGGGAGCCAAATTGATGTACTGTAGATCAGCTGGGATTCTCATTGGAGGATTTTTTGCATTTTAATGCAGCAGCTGGCTGTGAAGATTTGGGGAAAAGTTTTGGAAAAGTTTTATTGTGCAATATAGCTTTTAGAATACAACCCTGATGTTGGTGGACTACAGCTCCCAGCATGCTTCAACCTTCAGTATATGTTCCTGGATCCTACTTGATGTATCTTTGACAAATAATCTACTGCAGTTTATATAATAACAACAAAGATCTGATTAGTTGCCAGAAAATTTTTGCTTCAATGTGAGACCTAAATGAGTCTCTTTAATGAATAAAATTATATAAATAAGCTGGTTTACATTTATATTAAGCTTCCTGGTGTTTATTTACCTGTTTATCACCTGTAAAGAGATAGCAAAAATAATAAAGCCCCTGAGTGACAGAAAGGGTGTTATGATCTAAAGGGTTAAAGCAAGGGGACACAGCAGTTTTAAATAAAATATGAGTGGCCAGAGGCTTTTTGGCAGATGCCATGGAACCTTTTTCTGCAGAATATCATTGTTCCAATGACATAATAAAAAGCACTGAATAGTTTTCATACGCAATGAATTGTCTTCCCATAGACAATAGCTTTGTTTAAAATGATTACTCCCTAGCCTGTGTGTTTGAGTTTCTCTACAAATTAAATATTTATTTTATCCTCTATTTATTTTAAGCCTCTATTATGAAAAGGAAAGTGCTTGTGCTCGTAAACTAAGCATCAAACAGGTTTTCCAGCAGTGCTGCTTGGAGTGATTAGAAAATGTGAGAGAAACTGGACTTATTAGCTGTTTGTGCAGAAGCATCTCGATAGTAAGACTGCCAGCACTTTCTACAGCTAAGTCCCCTGATTACTATAGTTTGTCTTTTATTTGTTATTATTTTCACTGTGATCTGGGTGCAAAACTAAAGAAACCCATAGGAAATATTGTATGGTATTTTCAGGAACAGACCTGTCATTATCATGATCCAGAGAATAAGCAGGGGCCCTGTAGGTCAGCTTGTAACCACATTATTGTCCAAGACCAAGTGCCACTCCATTACAGGCTACAAGTAGTGATGGGCGAATCTTTCCCGTTTCACCGAAAAATTTGCGAAATTCGCCGCAAATTCGTGTCTGGTGAATAAATTCACCCATCACTAGCTACAAGTTAAATAATTTTTAGAATCTAGAAGCTGGGTAGCACGGTACCCTACTGGGTTAGAACAGTTAAGGAATATCCATATGCTACTGATCATTAATTATAATCATTATATATTTATAGGGTAAAAGTGAAATAGAAGTAATGCAATTAAATAATGATTGATTTGAAAACAAATCTGACATCTTCTGAAAGCTTAACTGTTTGGAAACTGTATTAAAAAAGAATTACTTTCAATATGGGAATTCCTTTTACTGGTAGATGGGTTCAGTGGTAGCTCCCTCCTTCACTAATCTAATTGTGTATGGGTAAGAAAAAAACTTATTTCTCATTGAACGACACCTGCAATATATTAAACATTATTCTAGATATGTGAATGATATACCAATTTTTTTGGGAGGGCCCATTGAAGAAGTTTGAGGATATGGTAAATAGTGTGAATGAAGTTTACAAAGGAGGTCTCAGACCATGAGTAGTGATGGGTGAATCTGGGGCGTTTTGCTTCATTTTAAAATTTAGCAAAATGCCGCTGGCATCTCATTTTGGATGCAGACGTCTGTCTTTTGACAAAACAATCAGATCTGTAAATGTTGGGATCAAAGAACATAAAAATGCCATACATAACATTGAAGCAGATACATATACTGATACCTCTGTATCTAGACATTTTGCCAATGTTAAACATAATGTTTGTCAATTAAGATGGAAAGTATTGGAAGTGGTCCCGAAACCATTGAGGAGAGGTGACTTAAATACACTGTTATTACAGAGGGAAGCACTGTGGATCAGATGTCTATAGAGTTGGATGAATGGCAAACGTAATTTATTATTCTTTCTGTAGTTTGAATATGTAACAACATTATACTATACATATATACAGCTAGATGTACGTCACTGATCTCCTGCCATATCCAGTTTGGTTGAGCCCGTTGTTACAGGTGACTACTTTCTAATAATGCTGACTTTGTTTAACATTGTGGCAAAGTTGTAATTGTAACAAGTATAATATGCAACATTTTTCAGGAAACTAAAAACTGGATTGGCTTAGGACAGAACTACAGGGACGATTTCAGTCTGTTCTCTGCACATCCGATGCTGGGAGTCAAAACACAGTCGCAGGGTTGATCGGGCCCAACACGACACGATGTCGGATGAAGACGCAGCTTGCGGCATTTTCATCCAATAGTCGTATTGCGACAGATCAACCCTGCGACACCATACACCCACAACTTGGTAGGTCCCTTTATAATTGAACTACAGCAATTACAGCTCATACAGGGAAAGGTGCCGACTTTTGGTGTCCCTTTAAACTGTATTTTTTTGTTACTGTTGGAAAATGCTACAGGGCATAATAATCCAAATAAGGACTAAATAAGGAATAAATCCAAAAGGACTAAATGAACAAATTAACCTATCATGTTTTCTCTGATCTTGTAATGCTTATTCCGTCTTTTTTCCTGTTTCAGAAATTATTGATTGCCAGCTTTTCAAATCCACGGATCTCCTGCCGTAACAAGTTGTGGGTGAGTCCCTATGATACAGGAGACTAGTTTATACTAATGCTGGCTTGCTTGCATATAATTGCATTTAATCACGGTAATTATGAATGCAACAATTAAATGTTAATCGTTACAACAACAGTTTTATGAATTTGGATAGGCTTACATGCAATTTCTCTTTATACAGGTTAGGCTAATCCTAGCAGTAGCCTGGAATTTTACTAACTAAAACAAAATGAACTTTTGTACACGACTTTTCAACGAACTTATTGCTGAATATGGACTTTTCCACTATAAATGGACTTTATTATTGGTAATGTCACTTAGGTTGTTTGCAGGGTACTGTCACTTTATGCCTACTACCCATGATGCACTAGCACAAGGGGTCAAGGGTCACTTTTAGGCTTATTAAGCACCTTTTTGTATATGATTACACACTTGATAAAGGGCTTAGCCCGAAACATGTTGTGTGTATTGCACTTCCTCAATAAAGGAATTTTGCAGCTTTAACTGCCTGCCTGGATTCATCCTACAATCTTTCATTTTCTGCTTGTGAGACCACTTTGGGATATTGACACAGGATACCCAGTGGGATGAACGATATAAGTCTCAAGATTGAGCTACAGTAAGACTACTTTATTTGAATATTCTTGACTTCTGTGATCCTGACCTTGGCTTGTGACCTGACTATTCTACCATCTGTAATCGGACCCTGCCTGCCTGACCATTCTGATCTGATCTCCTGGTTTGACCCTTGCCTGTTATCTGACTCCGATCCTGCCTGATCCTGCTGCTAGTCTTCCTGGTTTTGACCTTGGCCTGTCTGACTCCATCTGTGTTCCGCCTGTCCTGATCTGGCCTGATCTAACTACGTTATCTGCCTCCGTACTGTCCAGTGACCTTCTATCCAAAGACCTTGCTAACAGTTGTGCTCCTTGCTAGCCAGAACTTTCCCCTTGCACCTCTCGTTAAGTCCAGTGGCATCTGAGTAGCTGAGGGCTCCTCCCGAGGCCAAAAGTGGTCACACTACTGGTGAAGCACGAGCTAAGACCAGGGTGCTTGGCATCTGTTCTGGTTTGGGTGCTGACCGTGACATAAAAGAGACAAAAGACTGAAAACAAAGAAGTGCAGAAAAGAGATCAGAATCAAAGAAGACAGGAATATGGAAAGTTATTGCAGACAGGAGAAAAGTACAATTTAATGAAGTGGTGCTGGTGTCTGAAGTTTTCACAAGGGTCCCCTGTTCCCCAGTGCAACAATATAATTACGGAGAAGTGTTTATATTTCAAAATGTAATAAAAGGTTACAAATATCTAAAATGGCCCAAATTGTTGCATTTATATTTTATTTAAAAAATATATAAAATTTTTGCATACTTTACTAACATAATTTGATTGTTACTAAATGGTACCCCTAGTGAAATTATGTATTTTTCTACTTTGCAACTAATACTGGCACTTAATGACTGGGGTTTGTTTTTGTACTGAAACAGATTTGTCTGTGGTTCACAATTTCCTATTCTAAAATTATTTATGCACTTTTATGTCTTTTTTTTTCCACCTTTGACATAGCTGATCAATCTTTTATTGGAAAAGTGTTCCATGCAGGGTTCTGTGACCTGGCTAGGCAAATTCATTAGTCAACTTAGCCTGCAATTTAATGTACATAGATGTTATCCAAATAGAGCACCAATTACCCTATGATATCAGTTCTTCGTACCCATTGTGTCACCACTGTCTTTCTGTTAATCCTCAAAGTCATTACCTTAATGTAAGCATTTCTAAAACATGGGCTACAAGCTTTTTCTTTCTCTTCTTTCTCTTACTGATAGCCAGTTTTCTTAGAATTGTCTTTGTCTCCTCATGTTTGTTTTTCCCCAAGTAACAGAATAACTTTTGCTGTCAGCAGCTTTACAATAGCTGTTCTATGTTATCCCAAAAAGAATAAAAAAAACCCACCACAAATAGCTCTTATATATCTCCTGGCAATGGAACAATTATTAGTAGTGATGGGCGAATCTATCCCGTTTCGCTTCGCCGACAAATTCTCGAATTTCCAGCGAAATTCGCGAATTGGCGAAAATTTTTCAAACCGAGTCTTGTCAAGTTTTTGACACACGGCGCGTCGTTTTCAGGAGTTCGCCGCGTATTCATAAATTCGGCCATCACTAATTATTAGCTTGCGTCTTTAGAAACTGATCATAAATGTAAATAACACTTTACAACTCCTGCATATTCAGAGCATGTAGAATAAGGAAAAAAACCTATACAAAATTTACCCTGTGTTTATGGTGTTCGTAGCCAGAGCTAAAGATAACAGTCTAACCCACAGGTAACAAAATATTTCAGTTGAAAGAAGACTAGAGAGTGTAGAATCTCATACTGGAATCTGTAGCACTTAGAGGTCAGATTACTTTAGGTAGGTCATGTGGAACTGAAAAAGAAACTGTTCTACTATGCTTCAGACCATGTACAGCACAATTCAAACCATCAGATAACTATAAATACACATTCTTTCAAACACAAGAAAAAGATGGCTAGGCAACATGGCACACTACTATTCAGTTCTGTAGAAGGAATCTTATACATAGTAAATCTGTATTCCTCATAGTTTTGTGGTTTGTCATAGTACAAACCCAAGATAATACACAGGCTGTGGTTCTAGCTGTTATGCAGAACAGCAGCCATCTTTATAGCAAGGCTGTTATGCCAAAGGTCTAGGAACAGAAAAGGTTTTACTGCAAAATGTATTCAGCTATTTTGTTAATTTCTAAGTAGGAACAAGATATCCTTACTAAACGCACACAGTAAGGGGTAGATTAAATAAGGGTCGAATTTTGAAGTTAAAAAAATTCGAAATTCGAATATCAAATTGTTTTTAAAAAATGGACTGTTTTCAATTGAATGAAAATCATTCAAATTGTTTGATCTTATCCTAAGATTCGAATGATTTAAAAAAATACTCCTTAAAGGGATAGGAGGTCCCCCATAGGCTAAAACAGCAATTTGTCAGGTTTAAGGCGGGGAAGGGTCAAATTAGAATTTTTTAAAGAGATAGTACTTTGATTTTTGAATGTCATGGGAAAACATGTTTTCTTCAAAACGCATCAGTTAATAGTGCTGCTCCAGTAGACTTCTGCACTGAAATCCATTTTCTCAAAAGAGACAACAGATTTTTTATATTCAGTTTTGAAATCTGACATGGGGCTAGACATTTTGTCAATT
>CM044440.1:72715036-72749537 GCA_024363595.1 Xenopus borealis | reverse complement strand
ACATCCTATAGTATTCCTGCACTTCAGGAATATATATAATATATAAATATATTGATGTCTTATAAAGCATAATATTATTACAATAAGTACATTTTATGGTTTTAAACAATTGCTTCATATTCCACAGCTCAGCCATGCAATATTCCTTTGTATCTATCCCTAATGTCATGATTAAAGTTAGGTTAAACTTACATAAGCACAAAAAGCCTTTCAATTATGCAATAGCAATGATGGTTACTGCTCACTAAAACAAAACCAATGCTTTCAGATTTACCAAAAATGTTTCAGAACTGGAATGATTTGCTCCATCATGTCCAAATTTTGGCTTAAACATGGGTAACATTATAACCTCTTTCAGCTAGATGGGCCTTTGCCATGTGGAAGGAACAATGTGAGGATGATGTTGATCTACACCTCACTACTGCCAGGGGTTCTTTCCAAAACAGATAAAAAAACAGAGTGCCACAGGATTCATACTAACAGTATTTTAATGCCAAATAAAATCATAGGAGACAGTAGCACTGCAGAAATAGTAAAGGTTCACCTTCTAGGGTGTCAATACCGGGTCAATACCAGGTCAAATTAGTGGCTAACATGCAAACCGCCGCTAGGGAAGCATATGTGGCATGAAGTTGCCCAAAGTTTCATCACAAGGGAACTTTGGTCAATCTCGGAGAGTAGCCACACTGTGTATGTTTCCCCAGTGGCAATTCATATAGTAGCTACTGTGGAAGCATTGGCCATACTAGGCGAGACTAATCTCCTCATGTGCCTAAAGAGGCACTTGAGAACTTAATGGGCACCAACCAAAGGTGTGGGCTAATAGAGCCTGCACTATGAATGGGGGTAACAGTAGCCATTGCTAGGACACTTGCACTGGGAGCGATCTCTCACTGCAAGCGGCCATGTTGGCTAGAGAGCATGTGCATAGTGGACTTCTGACGTCACACGCACCCCGGGTGGCCTAGCACTGGCACAGGGCATATTTTTTTAAAACCATGTTACCCCAACCTTTGTTTGGAAAATATGTATTTTGTCAACAGGTGCCATTTAAGTCCCTTTTTGCAATAACTAACACTTTGGCAAACCCCCTAAACCCCTTTCCTGGCTGTGTTTGATGCATATTAAAATAAAACAGGTTATGGGTGTAACAGAAGACGGACAAATTGCAATTATCTAATTATGTGGCCCACAGGTCTCATGGGAAGCAGTATGGGGAGGAGGTGTCTTCCAGGCCAGTCAGTGACTTGACACGCACAGATAGTGCCAGATTGATTACAGGTGATTTGATGGCAGAAAAGAGTTTTCTAAGGCTAATGCCACAGAGAGGCCTGCCTGAAGAAAACTCAGTAAAATCTGCCCCTATGCTGGCATCAGCCTTCCTGAAACACTGTGTAGGCTCAAACACAGGAACACCTGGCAGATTTTGGTACCAAATTGCACATTGATCTGTTTCTGTGCTGAAATCCGACGCATATACAGTACCTGCATCTGCATTGGTTACTGCATGCAACGAAGAAGTCTGATGCCAGCGTAGGGGCTGAAATGGTCTGTGTTTTTCTGCAGGCCATGAATCAGCCCCATGCAGCATTAGCCAAACTGCTTCCCAGGATACTTCACATGGACAGGAGGTTGGATAAAACTTCTGGAATTATAACATTTGGCCATCCATATCACTCCATGAATACCCTGTTTTATATGCCAAGCTGCCAAATAACATCTGTTACATTTCAAATGCAAAATAAAAGAATAATACAGGTATGGGGATCTATTATTCGGAAACAATTTATCCAGAAAGTCCTGAATTACAGAAAGGCCATCTTCAATAGACTCTATTATAATCAAATAATCGACTTTTTAAAAAATGAATTTAATTTTCCTCTGTAATAATAAAACAGTAGGTAACGTGCACTTGGTCTAAAGCTAAGATATTATTAATCTTTATTGGAAGCAAAATCAGCCTGTGGGTTTTTTTTAATGTTTATATGATTTTCCAATCAATATGAAAGTATGAAAATCCAAATGATGGAAAGATCCATTATATGGAAAACCCCAGGTCCAGAGCAGACTAATATATTCAGAGTACTTACAGTGTTTAAAGC
Organism: Xenopus borealis; assembly: GCA_024363595.1. NCBI lineage: Eukaryota > Metazoa > Chordata > Amphibia > Anura > Pipidae > Xenopus > Xenopus borealis. Next base: position 72,747,435 of record CM044440.1, on the reverse strand, counting down.
TAAAATAAAAGAGAACTAAAACAAACATGTTACACCATAAGATACAGACTTAAGGCCCCCATACAGGGGCCGATAAAAGTTGCCGACAGACCAGGTCGGCAGCTTATTGGCCCGTGTGTGGGGCCATCCGACGGGCTTCCCCGATTGATATCTGGCCAGATCTCGATCTGGCAGATTAAAAAACCCAGTCGGATCATGGGCGCATCTCTGCGTGTATGCAGTCCCGTGATCTGACCACCCATATAGCCTAGGGCCCATGATCGGATCAGACTGATATCGCCCACCTTAGTGTGGGCATAATGGGGAGCGGATCTCCCTGTCTATGGCCACCTTTATGTAACAGCCCAGGACTACCACAGCCCTTAATTAGTAAAGACGCATGCTGCCAGAAATGCCCTTGCACATTCTTCTAATGTTTTTAATCATTTTTGTTAATCTTTTCAGTAAAAAACTAGTCTGTACTGAGCCACTGCCTTGCAGTCATTGGTAATTATCATTATATATGAGCTGAACCTCTGAGCTGGTAAAATAACTTCATTATTTAAAATACAGTAGCCACAATCGCTTTTAGACTTTACTTCTGCTTTAAATCTCTAATGGAGACTTTAGATCCAAGAAAACTGAAGATTTGTTTTAACTATGGGCTTCTTATATTTGTACTGTTGCTTTACTTGAAACATTGATATGTCATCTCCCCATTTTGTTTATATATGTTGTAGCACAATTTTAGCATCATTAGGGTGTTGTGGAAAGCTTATGTTATGCTGAACGTGCAAGCATCCTGATGGCTCTGCTGATGTCAGGCTCACAGCAGGAAGACTATCATAAGCACAGGAACAGCTGAATAGTGAGCCAGCTGGAGTCTATCCCAGGGTTTCAGTACATGCCAGATTACAAATTATGTATGGTAGAGCAATACCCTTGTCAGATTTAACAAACTTTTTAAAAAATATATATTCTCTTGCAGTAACCAGAAAAAAAAAACTGAACATTTTCTCATTCTGTGGGATTAAATTCAGATTTTATTATCAGATTTATTACAAGTCACAGCAAGGGATTACACATAATACGGTGGTTGTGCTATTTGTAACTTTATATTTTACTGTAAAACTAGGGTAAGAAAATTATTTATCTAGTGAAAAGAAAACTCGTAAAGATTGTAGAAAGCATTATAAATTATGTCTTGCTAAACTGCCAAAGACTCCTATCACATGTATGAACCAATGCCTACAGGGTCTGACTGGGCCAGCAGGAGAAGACCGTGAAAAAAAACCTGGTGGACATAGAAGCTGGTGGGCCCCTGTCAACCCAAAAAACTATGGCTTATGGACAGTGATCACACTGCTCCCGTTGTGCATACGATTGCAGCGCTCCCTTCGTGCACTCCCCGCCCCTGCATGTGCATGATTGCATTGTGTGTGAAGTACAGTATGTGCTGGTGGGGTTGGGGTGGGCAGCAGCCACGGTGGGCCCCTGAAACTCCAGTTGGATACTGTCACCAAGCACTAAGGCTCTGAAAATAAATGTAGCCTGGGAGGCAGGTGCAGCAAGTAACGCAAAATTACCCATGTGAAGGAAAAATCTAACTGGGACAGTCAGTAGCAAATGCAGCATTGTATACTACCGTTATTTTCAAGAAAACAAAGCAATTTAATAAACGTTCAAGCATATGAACAAGGGCAAAAAAACAAGAAAATTACATTATAAAAATCATATATATATATATATATATTATAACCCTACAAAACAACAACAGAGAGAATAAAGTTGTATATGCTCTCAAAAGATGGCATTTGTACAGATCTAGTACCATAGATGCATTCAAAAATGGCTTGCATCTCTGTACGTTTGTATGGGGTGTTTATTAGCATGTTTATCAAAGGGTGACTGCTCATTTTTACCAATGAATAAATATGCCCCAAAAGTCCTATGCAAGTAAATTGAGAGTGTTAGAAGTTCACTTTGGTGAGCTCTAATTTTACTCTTTGATAAATATATCCCTAAAGGCCCCCATACATGGGCCAATAAAGGCTGCCAACAGACCGAGTCAGCAGCTTTTTGGCTCGTGTGTGGGGCCATCTGACGGGGTTCCCCGATTGATATCTGGCCTCGATTGGGTAGGTTAAAAAACCTAGTCGGATCGCGGGCGCATCTCTGTGTGTATGTGGTCCCGGAATCTGACCGCCTGTATCGCTTCTATTCTGATCCGATCATTGGGCCCTAGGGCCCACGATCGGATCAGCCCGATATCACCCACTTCAATGTGGGCACATCGGGGAGAGATCCGTTCGTTTGGCCATATCGCCAAATGAGCGGATCTCTCTGTCTATGGCCACCTTAAGTTACCAGGTTTCTCATGGATCTATACAGTGCTGCAAGTGTTTTTGGGTGTGTGTGTTGTGGATAGCACAGAAAGGTTTAATGTGGTTTCTATGAATGATTTATATTCAATTTTATGTTATAAAGGCTTGTTTAGTCATACTGGTGAATTTATGTTCCTTTTATTGGGAACAGATGAATATTATCATCTTATAACATCATGCACAAACTCAGATGTGCTGTTTGAGTAGAGCTGAGATTCCGTACCCCAATGCGTGATGTCAAAACAAGTAGGAGCAGCACTAGTGCCATGAAGAGTGCAACTAAGCACATGGTATCAGCACCTGTGAGGAATGTTTTTTAAGTCTCTTAAATATTTATTACTTTGACTTCTTCTACTGCTACTTCATGGTGCTCCAAGCAGAATAAAGCTGGCCTTGGACAGAAGCTGAAATATCAGACAAAAATATCAGAAGGTGGGCTTGCTACAGCTTAAATATAAGACAAAAATTGCATTCCCAAATAATATTTGGGAAATGGACACAAGTGCAATGCCCAGTGATCATTAATAGTCTAGCTTTATGAGGAGTCACTGTCTCAGCCTTAATTATGCCCAGGCAGAGGTCACAGCTGTAACAAGGAAAAATTCCCTTGCATAGCAATTTAGAGAAGCATTGTTTGAAATCAATCATGTTTTCTGTATGAATCAGCATTCAGATTCCACACTAGCTTAGTGGGCACAGAGGGGGGCCCAAGCACTGAATTAAGTGAATGGGAAGATCTACTTTATTGATCAATGGAAGAAAATTAAAGCCTTAGAAAACAATAACAGTACAAAAATACCAGAGCAATTATTTCAGATATTACCCTTCATTTTATGTTAATGTTTTGAACAATGTTTGTTGTAAAACTGTCAATTTACTGTAAGTGAGATATATTTAATAAAGCAAAGTGTCTAGAAGAAACAGTGCCCTGGAGTAACACTAAGGCTGAGTCATTAGGCAATGTCCCATTGAGCAGGCACATTCCTTTGTTCATCTCACAGTTTTAATTAAATTGTTTTTTTTTAATAGGATGTTTTAGATTCTTAATATGTCTGTGTCACAAAAAGTTTCCTGTGGTTTCAGTTATGTAGGAGACTGGCTGTACTTAGCATATTTTGTCCTTCAACGCTTAAATTCAAGTTAGAAAATAAATAACCAACAGCCACTTAGAAAAGAAAAGGGAAAAGAAAGAATCAGGTGAAAGTAGCCATTGCCCTACTTATTTAGCTGGGTAGCAGGTGCAACGCTTAAGACATATTTGCAGAGGGAACACCAAGTGCCAGATCTCAGTAACACTCTATAATTCATCCTGAACAACATAAATCTCTGTTTTAACAGGTACAGTGTACAGTGTAAAATAACCATAATAAAAAATGACTTTTTCTCAATTCATGAACTAGTTCATAACTGTTGTCTCTTGTAAAACAAATGGACCTGCATGGACCATGTGAAAATCCAGTAAGTCCAACATATGGAAAATCATCAGGGAGCACGGAGTTCTCCCAAGGCACAGTGTGATATGAACTGGAAGACTGATGAAATTACTTTGTTGTTAGGATTTATTACACACTGACCAGAGCCTATACTGTAGCTGAAAAATATCTCATAAGCATGGCTTTTGGGAGAGGCATTCAGTTTTATTAAACATTGAATTGGCATTGTCTATAATTTTCAGTTTGAAAAATGTAATCTCTAAAGCAGATTTGGCTAAGCAGAGACTCTCCGGTTGTTGAGCTATACCTTCTAGCACCAATAACAAATTCTAGAGTGTTCCAAGTGCCCATAAGTGGTCTAAAGACTCTACTTCTAAAAGCCTTGCCATTTAGATTCTTTGTGGGAAATGTGTAAAAATTACATTTCTAACTGACATGCCATTATAGCATTTAGCCCCAAACTAAGTATTAGTGCTCCTAAGTGAACAAAAGGATACCCTCTACCCCCCTAGTGTGTCTGAGGGAGGGAAAGAATTAGAGTAAGCCAGGCAGTAGGCATCCCATAAATAAAAATTAGCTAAGGTAGAGTTCGATGTAGCATAGTGTTGTTTGGGTGCAGTGCTCAAAAGGGATACTCTTCAACTAGAGAGAATACAGAAAAGAGCAACTCAACTGGTTAAGGGCATGGTAAGTTTTCAGTTATGAAAAAAAGGTGGCCAAGATGGAAATATTTACACTGGAGAAGAGATATGATACTATGTATAAATATAAAAGAGGATCATATAACGATCTCTCTAATGCTTAAAGGAGACATATGGGATAAATGAAAAAAAAAATATCCCCTTTATTGGAGCTCCCTATAGATGTTCTCTGGTCCCTGTCTGTGTTTCAAAGGAGGGGTGGGCGTGTTCTAACAGTCCCTGCTAGAAGCACAGTAGGAGGGGGACAGCCAACCACAGCCCTGCAGTCACACAAGCACAGACAGGCTTCAGTTCCCTATCAGGTCCTGCTAGCTGCTGATTGGTTCCTGTCCTACAGTGCAGTGAGCTGAGAGCTGCTGACTCCCCTGCACAGCCTGGGAATTCAGGGAGCAGGAAGTGGAAGAGAAGGGAGGGATTATTAGGGGTTTTGCAGAAATATTCAATAAATCAGACTGAAACACTACTTTTTTAAGCACAATTCTTCTATATCTTAATGAGTACACAATATGTCTCCTTTAATTTACCAGTAGCTCTTTCTAGCTGACACAAAGTCACTCATTCAGATTTGAACAAAGGAGGTTCCATCTAAATATTTGGAAAGAGTTCTTTACAGTGAGAGCTATGACGTTGTGGAATTCTATCTCTTAAGTGGTTGTACTTGAAACATTAAATAAATATATATTTATGCCTCATTTCAAAGTGATCCAGGTACTGGACTGATTGTCAAAAGATGGGTTTCTTTTAACCTTCCTCTGGATCAATAGCAATTAGGCAAGTTTCATTTAGACCAAAAGGTTGAACTTGATAGACATGCATCTTTCAACCTAAATTACCATGTTACATGCTGTTGGAGAATAAAACAGAGAGGAGTAGTTTTTTTCTCAGTTGAGAAGTAGTTTGATGCCATAAGCTATGCATGTTCAACAAGGACACAAATTCAAATGTCTAGGTTCCCTTGGAAGTCTATGCAAAAAAACAATATGAAATCTATAATCCAGAATGTTGGTCTGGTGTTTCTGGATCCAGGGGGGTTTCTGTAATTTGCATTATACATTTAGTCTGCTAAAATAAATGTAAATGATAAATAAACCCAATAGGATTCTTTTGCCACCAGTATGGATTTATGCAACTTAGTTAAAGTAATAGGTACTGTTTTATTATTACAGAGAAAATGGAAATTTTAAATATATGCTGAAAATGGACACTCTGGGACAGATTTGCTAAAAAACTGAATTGTGCTTTTTGGTGAAATTTTGCCAAAATAATAATTCTCAGCAACTTCACCAATTTACTAAGAGGCGAGTAACACGCTAGCGAAAAACCTCAGCACTAGAGACTTTCACGCCATTTCTGCTCAGACAACCAATGATTAATCCGTTTATTTATCAAAATGTGAAAGTATCTATTTGTTACCCTTTTCATCAAAGTCTATATTGCCAGGTTGTGACTGGTGAATTAATAAGATGAAGCTCTTCTGCAGTATTAGTCAGTGACATCATATATTCCTGTATCCAAAAAAAGTAAAAAAAAAAAATAAAAAAAAGTCGCTGCCATTTTTTTCATATTTGAAGTGAGATTATGATCAGAAAATGCAACTGTTGAAAATATCTTATTTACACATTTTTTTTAACATTTGAAGCTCATACCAGATAGGGTGGGCTCATGGCTCATGGCCTAGGACAATAGAGGATACCTAATGTCTTGATTTTGCTTACTTGGACATTTTTAATAAAAAGTGGCCACTTCAAGCAATTTCACCAACATCACTAATAAATACATACATACATATGACTTTTATATGTACCCACTGAATAAGTATGCATAAGTAAGTTTCGATATTAAGAAAGTAATGCTGGAGAAAATGTTCTATTTTGTTGAATATCCGAATTTATCACGATATAATGGCTGACGTAGTTGCGTGAAGTATGGCAAAGATTTCTAAAGTGAAAATTTGATTGTAAATCTGCCACTACGGGAGATGCCATTCCCGTAATGTAAAGCATTCTTGATATTGATTTTCCTGAAAAGAGATACAATAAGATGGATACACACAAAGAAATACAAATTATGTGTAAGGTGAGTTGCTGGCATATAGACAACTATATTACACCCACTTTTCTATAACACACATTTGTGCACTTTACTTTTACTAACCCCTTTTACCATCAGTGTTTAACAGAAAAATACATATTGCCTTATAAAAGGAAAAATAAATCGAAGCAATTTTCCAATTTTATTATACCTGGACTACTAATATACGTTAGGTCTGATGTCCCGGTGCTAACTGGTTGTATTGATACCAATAAAGATATTTGCCAGAGGGGCCACTTTACTCTTTTGCTTACAGACCTGGGAGGAAGTGTGGTGTTTATAGAAATGGCCTGCGGGCGTCACTGTGCATACACAGGACATTCTGTACAGCTTGAAAGTGAAAGTAAGAGTTCATGCTGTTATGTAATGGCTGCATGAACCTGCTAATAAAGCACTGTTATAATCTCCTCATCCTTGGCTACCAAACACAACAAATGGCAACAAGGATGTCTTTTCTACCTCTGCAGCAGCCGGCACATTTTCTACCAAACTCTGGTGAGCCTACCTTTCTGTACAGCTTGAAAGTGAAAGTAAGAGTTACTGCTGTTATGTAATGGCTGCATGAACCTGCTAATAAGGCACTGTTCTAATCTCCTCATCCTCGGCTACCAAACACAACACACTACAATCAGGAAAATCAGACATTGTTTTCTTGCATGATAATATTTGAAATCCTAAAATTTGTAGACAATAAAATTACTTTTTGTGTTTGGAATTATATAACAACAGAACGGAATGTCTTAAAAAAAGATATTCATCATGCTCAAACACTGTCCACTTAAATGTATCTGGGCAACAGCACCAGCTGGGTAAAGGCAGTATCCCTGGAAACATGAGACACAAAATAGGACTGCTTCTCCAGAGGAAAGCATACCTTGCATATCCACACACATACTTAGTCTATGCTTAGTTTATAATAAATTTCTTTGCCATCACTATGTATTAAATTGAAGCTCTTGCTGAATCAAATGCCAGCCGTATGAAAAGCACTTCTTTTGTGATCTGCTGTATTTTTCTAAAATACATCTAAAGCAGAATTTCACTAATGTATTGAATGCCTGTATATTTTTTTTTATAAAACGATTGACGTCACTTGCCATATTAAGTCTTCATTGTAATACATTGTGAAACATTATTTTAGACAATTGTGTTTGGCATGTGCTTGGCAGAATTGTGTTGAGGCACCACCATCATAGCAAAAGGTGTAAAACAACATGAGCTGCTGAAGGTGTCCCATAAATCAAATACATAAATATATTCTCAGCTTTCACTGCGGCTACAGATATATTGCTGGATACAGCATAAAATAGCATCCAAGGTCATCAGATGTGAACATGCAAGGTGAACTTAACAATGAAATCAACTGTACTTCCCAAGTTAAGCTGGCCATAGACGTAAAGATTTTTAAAAGATCCAATGGTTATCATGAGACCACAATTGTCTCAAAAGGATCATTTAAATGTGCGATGTGTCCATAAACTAAACAGACCATTTCAGGCGATATTGCCTGCTAAACTGAAGGGTGACTGCCTGCTTGGCCCTGCAAACATAGGTAGATTGCATGGGGACCGATTAAGATTTTCTAACCTGGCCGATCAATTTTCAGACCGATGTCAGACGAAAAATCGTAAGATGTATGAACGTTCAAATCCCACTAACCACACGATAATTTGACAAATTGGTCGGACTTTGCTAAGATTGGTCGTTCGGCAGAGAAAGATCTTTGCGTCTATGGGGACCTTTATAGTGACATCATCCCAGACAAGCATTGTTTTTACCATACGGACCATTGCTTAATAGTGTCACATACCCAGACACTAAATGTACATAGAGAGAAGCAAATACAGTACATGTGGAACAGAAACAGTATTACAGAGAGGAATGAAAAACTAGTGTAAATCAAACCTGTTTTGAGGCAGATTTCCATTATCCACAGATATGTGCTATGTTGGTAAGAAAACAAATATTAACAGGCTTAAAGGACTATTTACTTGCAAAACAGCTCTACACTACAACAACAAAGTTTTTACAGAGAATTATCGTTATTCTGCAAGTTCATCAAGTGTGAGCTTTCCAATACGTTACCCTTTTTACCCGAGTCTGCTTCTCCAGTTTATACCTGGTGAATTGATAAGATGAAGCAACATCTTCCTTATTTTTATGTCAGTGACATCATATCCTGTATGCTGAAAAGTCATCAAAAAGACGAAGACAAACAAAATGCTGGTGTTTTTTCATATTTTAATGTAGACTTATGTTTAAAGGTTGTAACTGTTAAATATATTTTTGGTAAAAAAAATTTAACCATTTGAAGCTCATTCCACATTTGTTTTAGGATGGGCTCATGTCGGGCACAATTGAGGACCTGTTTTGTATTTATTTTGATTCCTCCACCAATCACTAATAAAGACATATATATGACCTATATGTACCCCTTATATTTAGATTGATGTAAGGTATGTCAATGAAGTTTCGAAAGGAAGAAAATAACTCTAGGGAACATTCACTTAAAAATGTCCACGCTAGAGTTATCTCATCTGCTGAGATGAAACTTTTTGATAAAAAATCATGTTTGCTGCAAATCTCTGAGGTGAAAATTAGCCCTTTAGTAATTTTGCCCCATAGTCTAGGAGAGATGTTACTACATTATAGTATTGAAACTTGAATGCATTGTGAAGTCTAAATGGGCAGTTCAATATGAAATTATGTGCCACGTGATGCAAAAAGTGATATTCTAAGATAATTTGCAATTGGTCTGTTTTTTTAATTACTCTGTATGTTTAATTAACTTTTCTATTCACATAAAAAGTTAAAAATAATAATAATAATGAAAATCTAGCCTAACATCCATTAGTTGTAAAATCAAAAATAATGACATACAATTGGCTTTAGAATGTCATTGCTTGCACCATACTTAAAATTTAGTTTAGCACAAAAAAAAAGACTAATATTTAATAATATAAATTAGGCTTTTCCTATGTGTGTATAGATGTTATATGCTGAATGGTAAATTTATACCTTTAGATATGACAGATTATTATTTCTGTTTTTTACACCCTGACCAAAGGAGTAGAAGACAAAAAAAAGATACAAGCAAAGAACAAATACAGATTGGTATCCCTTACAGTTAGTGAAATTCCAGTGTCATGGGTATCCGCAGACAATTTTCCAGGGGCTGGGAAAAAAAGAAAACATATTACACACATTACTTACATTATTTGTACCAATATTTTGATTTCCACACAAAGCTAAAAATAGCTTTTCTAAAAATATATAGGGGCAAATTCACTAAGCAGCAAAAATGCACTAGTGATGGCTTCGCCACAATTTGCCAGGCGAGTTTTCACCAACCGCCACTGATTCACTAAAATGCAAATTTGTGCTGAGGGAGGCGAAAAGTAGCGAAGTTGCGCTACTGTTACTTCACAAGGTAAATCGCATTTACGCTAGCAATGCCTAATTTGCATAGGGAGTCAAGTTAAAAGTATACTAGAAGTATATGTTACAGCCACTACATTACACTACACAAGCCCAGGAACCTTTAATAAATAAAATAAAGTTGTCCTATTGCCCTAAACATGTGCCTACTGTATAGTTGTGTTGCCATATGTTAGGAAATGTAGGGGGGGGAAGGAGGGTAACCCCCAAAAAATTGCGCTATTTTTCAGACTATCACCCTAAAAAAAAGTAAAAGACACCAGCGTTTGTTTGGGTTTATTTTATTGAACTTCGCCAGGTCTGAACTGGCGAAGTAAAGTCTAGCGCAAGAGGTAACATTCAGTAAAATTGTCATCTTAGTGAATTAGCGTAGTTACATCCCTTCGTCAGTGCGCAATTTCGTCTGGCGTAAGGGTGCGAAGTTGCGCTAGTCTATCTACTTCACTAGCGAATTTTCGCCAGAGACACTGTCAGTGAATTGTTGAAGTTGCGAAATGACGTTACTCTGGCGAATAAGTTCTAGCGTTAGAAACTTCGCGCTTTAGTGAATTTGCCCCATAAAGTATTAACTGTTGCACATATATAGCATTGCCATTCTACAAACTCCTTGTCTGCCAGGACAGTACATGATATTTTATGAATGCTGGACAAAGTTAAATGCATCGAAATATTTTCTTACCCATCTTCCCTAATGACTTGTAAACCACTATTATGATTGATGAATAACAAAATTTCTTATATACATTTCAGGGAACCCTCTCCATACAGAGAATTCTGCATAATGGCTAGAACGCATGATGTTTCTGAAACAGCCCTGTAGACCCATTTATATTCCAAGTTATGCAGAACCTAGTTTATACCTTAATTGTGCTTTATATTTGTGCTGAGTGGAAAAATCAACAGAAAAAATATATTGCTGGATAGAATCAATGAGATAAGATGTTTACATAAGAAAAGTTTTATTTATTTCCAAACAATTCAGATTTCCTAATAATTTTAAGGTATGCTTTGGGTAAATTCAAGAAAGGAATCATACTGTATGTAGTATTATGCAGAAATGTTGTCTTTCATCCAGCATTTATTTCACGAACATAAAGTAAAAATCAGTGTCCACTAATACACTTGTCATGTAGTAGCATTTTCCTAGCAAAGCTTATTGCTGATGAAGTGTCATACATCCAGTCTGCAGTGTTGGCCATTGGTCAGTACTGCTGATTGGTTATGGGGGGCTTAATTTGCAGAGTTCATCTTGCGTCATAATGACATTTCTAGAATGTCTACAAAGGCATCCCAGGGGCATAGCTGCCTACTCATTAATTGCCTTCCAAATTGCACCAATGCAGCTTGCAAGTAAAGAGAGCAAGCTATATAAGGATCACAGGTCAACCACCCTCCCTGCAATCAATATCTTGGCAGATTGCAAGGATAAATTATAACAAGATCTGCTTCACAGGCAAATTGGTCCATTGGTCAAAACAAAGGTGATACTGAATGGAACATGAAGACCCAGGGCATGGAAGCAGAGAATAAGACATCCTGAGGGATATAGCCAGAAATGTACACCAGTTCTGTGTTAGCTTATACTTTTTACATTGGTTTCTTTTTATTATTCTTTTACTAGCCTATGATGAGATCAGAATTGGCCTCCAACCTTTAAACCCATATAAAGTTTAAGGTAGATGGTCAACAGCTGGGACCATAGATAAGAATTTCTGCCCCATCTACTGTACCTCCTGAAGATACTCTATATCCCATCAAATCTCTCTCACCTTAAAAAATTAGCCATCAAGATTAATCTCCTTGGGAATCATTTATCAATACTGGGCAAATTTGTACCTGAGCAGTAACCAATAGCAACCAATTAATTAGCTCCTTTCAGCCAGTGGCAGGTAGAACAATAAAAATAAAACCTTGCTTTTTATGGTTTGATGCACAGGTGAATATTTGCCATGGGTTGAATCAACCCTATCAATCGACATACTGTAACTAACCATATATCTGAACTTCTGTGATTCATGCTTATAGCCTTTTGCCCAGAAAAGTACTCAAAATTATTTGTTTCACTTCAAGAACATCTCTTTTCCTCTTGCAAAGGTATGCCGATAATTGTGCCCCATAGTGCTCATTCAGGAAGCAATTCTTACATTTCACATGCATGTTTCTATTTTGTAAAAGCTTTTAAAAGTTGCCAGTGCAGTTCTTTCAGTGAACTAATAATATTGAGATAAATAATCATAATAAATAATTGTTCAGTACATCTGTTCACCCATGCGGCTTCTGCAGCTTGAAGAACGAAAGGCTGAAAGGATAGGATAAACCATGGTAGCAAGCCAAAAATGTAGAATACAATATTGCATTAGTAAAACAATAAAGGTGCTCATAACAATGACTGTGTCTCACAGGACTTTCTCTAAACTAGGTCATAATAATTTTCTTTATATAGAAGTAACAGTGAAAAGTGAAGCAAAAATTAAACCTGAAACCCTTCTCCATATACATAAAACATTTATAGACTGGCACCAGAACTGAAAGAAACACCGCCAAAGATATTATATATATATATATATATATATATATATATATATATATATGTGTGTGTGTGTGTGTGTGTGTGTGTGTTTAACCCCTTACCTGCCATGGCTCTTTCCATTTCCAAGTGATTCCAAGCAACATGCTACTACATGGAACATTTCAACATGGTTATACAGAAACATAAATTCTATACTGATGGCAACCAGTTCCGTATAATTAACAATCTAGGAGCGGCCAGCAGCTAATTTAGCACAACTTTATGTATGTTGTTTAATTGTGTCCATTAATTTGTAATATCTAACAGAAAATGAAGGAGAGGTAAACAATTATATTTGTATTATAGCAACAGGAGGGTTAGATAAGATATGAACTATTCCAGGCAGGATCAAAGTCTTTGCTGTAGACTTAATGGAACAGATGCTACCCATACCATTTTCAGATTGTATAGGAGGATACAACTGATAGCTTATATGATAAACTGAATCTAATGGAAAGACATCTAAAAACAACCAGAAAAGGAATTACAAAAGAGGGAAAAAAGCCAATATTATCCTTTTGATAAATATTCCTAATTCTTTCTCTAAAGGATAAATAACTTCAAGGGACTAAGTCTAATTTTCACAAACACCAAATTAAAATTAGAAATGCATGCAGGGCTACGGATATATTTGCCATATTTACCTGCAGGTTATAGGCATAATTTATTGCTGAGTTGGGTAGTGAAAATGTCAGGAAATAACTCACCACAGAAGAACTCATTTACATTCTTTTCTTTCCTATTGGATATATAAAAGCAGATTTTTTCAAATGGTCAACGCCACAAATAAATACAATTCTAAAAATCCCACAGGAATGATAGAAAGAGAGTGAATTTTTCTGTGGTGAGTTCTAATCTCACATGTTGATGAATCTGCCCCTTAATGTGTCTCTATTTGCACATCTCAAAAAAAAGGTAGTCAGAACTATAATAGTAGAATGACACTTTTGTGACAGCTTGCAAACTCACTTCCTTCTGCCTGGGGCTCTAGCGTTATAAACCACTACTGTTTTCTCTCTCTTTTGCAGAACAGAAGGGGAATAAAATAATTGAATATCACTATTATTTGCCTTCTGTTCTTCTAAAACAACTTAAGTTTGAAACAATCTTTCTGACTGCCAAAGGAGAGCTGTAATATATGACACTTGGCTGTGTGCCTAGATTTTGCATTTGCTACCAAGTTCCATATTACATTTGCATTCTCTTGGAATGGCACCCTTAGGCTGTTCATATTGTACCATGAATGTGGTTGTGGTAAGATAGCATTTTACATTTTTTAGGAAAAAAGGCAAACTTGAATGGCAAATTGTTCAAAAACAACCAAAAAATAATTAACCACAAAACGAAAAAATTGTGGGACATAATTATAAAACACAGTAAAAATCTGTGCAAAATAAAAGCAATGTTTAAAAACTGTTTATTTCTCTTTATCCTGATTTTACACTGTTCAGCACCATTTCTGAAATCATCAGGAATAATTCATTACAAGAATAAAATGGGGGTATTCATATGGGAACTGCCCTTTAAAATGGAGAACCGATGTTACATGAGCAACCAAAGTTTGGCCACCCCCTTCCAAATTACATATCTAGTTAATTATGTAAGTAAAAAAATAACCAACAAAGCACTGTGTTAAATAAACAATGTGTATTTGCAAATGTTAAAACACAGATACATTTTATTTCACATTTTAAATTATAGAAAAAGTAAATAGCAATCGTGTTAAGTGAAAAAAATGTATCCACCCTAGTTTAGGAATTTTAGTCCATTCTTGCAGATCATTTCTAATTCTGAGACCTTTTTGGACTGTATTGCTTGTGTAAATCGACCTACAGTTTTTCAGTGGTTTCAGTCAGATCAGATCCTCACTAAGCCCATGGTTTACTAAACTCTGCAATAACTAAGCTCCTAATAGCTATTAGGGTAGTGACACATGGGCAAATTCGGGGAGATTTAATCGTCTGTTCTTCTGGGCGACAATCTCCCCAAACTGCCTTTGCGTGTCTTCCTGTCAGCTATAATGAAAAGTCAGCTGTGCTAAGCAAACTCGGCGATTCTTTTTCCAAAGTCGCCTGAAATGTCCTCATGAGGCACACTGCGTGTGCTTTGCACAAACGACTCATTATTGCTGACGGGAAGACACACAAAGGCAGTTCAGGGAGATTGTCGCCCAGAAGAACAGAATCTGCCAGTGTGTCATTACCCTTTTATTACTGTCATGGGAAAAAAAAAAATCAGTTAATAGTGCTGCTCCAGCAGAATTCTGCACTGAAATCCATTTCTCAAAAGAGCAAACAGATTTTTTTATATTTCGTTTTGAAATCTGACATGGGGTTATACATATTGTCAATTTCCCAGTTGACCCAAGTCATGTGACTTGTGCTCTGATAAACTTCAATCACTCTTTACTACTGTACTGCAAGTTGGAGTGATATCACCCCCTCCCTTCTCCTCCCCCCCAACCCCAGCAGCCTAACAACAGAACAATGGGAAGGTAACCAGATAACAGCTCCCTAACACAAGAGAACAGTTGCCTGGTAGATCTAAGAACAGCACTCAATAGTAAAAACCCAGCCTGCCAGAGCAAACAGCTCTCTCCTAATGTGCTGGCACAAGTCACATGACATGGGGCATATCAGATTTCAAAATTGAATATAAAAAAATCTGTTTGCTCTTTTGAGAAATGGATTTCAGTGCAGAAATCTGCTGGAGTAAGACTTTTAACTGATACATTTTGAAAAAAAAACATGTTTTCCCATGACAGTATTCCTTTAAAGCCTATTGAGCTAATGATGACAGGGACATTGCAAAAAAAAGTGTTTATCACTGGACAAGAGGAAGGGTGTCCAAACTCTTGCACAAGCCACAATTATTGTTTTCTTTGTTCCTATTTTTTGGCATTTGTGAAATAAAATTTAACTGTGTATTAACATTTGCAAATACGTTGTTTTCTATGTGCTGATTTATTTAGTTTTTGACTGTTGAATACTGTTACCTAATTTTGTACATCTTGATAACAATTATGTAGGAATTCATTATCTGACACATCTGACAAAATTTGTATCGTAGTGATGGTCTTCCATATTCGATTCAATTTTTCATTTATATGTATGGTTTTTGTGGAACTAGATGAGAATATATATTATTTATTAATTTTTTAAAATCTATTCTCATAAATTCTTTATTCAAACTTATTTTCAGATTTATATGTTATACATTCTTTTGATTCTGTCTGTTATATGAGTATATGTAAATACAATTGATCAGGGGTAGTGATGTTTTTGCTGCTTGACCATTGATTAATGTTTGGTGACGCTTAGTGATGCTTTGATTCTAATATACATATTTTATTGTTACGATTTTATAAACTGCATACCACTAGGGGGCTCTTTAGCTTCTGATGAAGTGACTTTCAGTCACGAAACGCGTTAAGCCTTCCTCTGCCCGCTTATACTATGCTTTTAAGAATAAATAATAAAGTTTTGAATTCCCCTGACTCTACATGAGGTCGCACTCCAAACAATTCGTGCTCCGTAATTCGTGCTCCGCGGCCAGAGCAGTCCTGGAAGGTGCGTCTCTATTTGAGTAAATATTGTCTGATTCTCCGGTGCCATGCTCGACAAATGCTAAACTTTATTTAGTACTTGTTTACTACCGTTCACAGAATAAACTAAACATGGCATTTGAAAAAAAAGGTGCCACACTTTTGCATTCAACCGTAGATTGTTGGCATGTCACATGTACGGTTATGTTTCATGTCAAGGACCATCCAGTTCCCTATTATAGGTATATAGAGGTTCCCTGGTCCTGTGTGTATACATGTGCATACACATGTGAAGGTATTGCTTTAAAACAACTTGAAAGTGATGATCATTAGCTTGAGCATAAACTCAATGGATGAAAACATAATTATACCTCTTTATAGATCCCTAGTAAGGCCTAGTAAGGGTATGCAGTGCAGTTTTGGACTCCAGTAAATGAGCTGGAGAGAGTGCAGAGACGTGCAACTAAACTGGTTAGAGGGATGGAAGACTTAAATTATGAGGGGGGACTGTCCAGGTTGGGGTTGTTTTCTCTGGAAAAAAGGCGCTCGCGAGGGGACATGATTACACTTTACAAGTACATTAGAGGACATTATAGACATCAGGACATATCAGGGGACCTTTTTACCCATAAAGAGGATCACCGCACCAGAGGCCACCCCTTCAGACTAGAAGAAAAGGACTTTCATTTGAAGCAGCGTAGGTGGTTCTTCACAGTCAGGACAGTGAGGTTTTGGAATGCACTGCCGGGTGATATTGTGATGGCTGATTCTGTTGATGCTTTTAAGAGGGGCCTGGATGATTTTTTGGACAGACATAATATCAAAGGCTATTTTGATACTAAACTCTACAGTTAGTATAGCTATGGGCATATATGGTTTGTGTAAAAAAGTGGAGGTGTGAAAGAGTGGAGATTTGTGTGTGTGTGTGTGTGTATGCTGGGGTTTTAATTTGGAGGGGTTGAACTTGATGGACTGTCTTTTTTCAACCCAATTAAACTATGTTACTATGTAACTATGTACATCACCTACAGCAATTGTCTTGTCTAGGATGAGAATTTAATTGTTACATAGCTGCCAGCAAATACACACAAATTTTTCTAGGGCAAAGTGGCTGAGCAAAAACACATACTGAGTATGATAGAAGGGCCAGTGTGAATTCAGTGTACAAAGATGCTGTTTTGATAGGACAGAACAGAGATAAAAAGGTAGAGGAAGCCCTACTACTAACCAAAAGTGTTAAATCCAAATATGAACAGTTTGAGAAAGACAGCAGGCACTCAGAGGTCAGGAACAAGATGAGGTCAAACCAGACAAACAGAATACATCTTGTTAATGTAGTTGAAAGACAAAACTGTGAATTCTAATTATAAATTACACATGGGTGTAACATGATAACGGAAAAGCATTTGAAGGTTACTGCCCTCAGAGTAAATCATTTTTTCTGGCTTTAGTCTAAAAAAGGTGAAGATGAAAGAACATAATTGTGCCTATTTGGCAAAATCTATACCATAAAGTAAGTGAAAGGGATTGATACTAGTAACATAACGAACAATGATATTTTCAAAGATGTTGTAGTAAAAGCACACAACATATGTTTGTGTTAATTTACCTCTAAGTTTGTCTATTGGAACTATTAGGTAATGTTCACCTTGAAGTTAACTATTAATATGACGATGATCCATTTGCATTTACTTTTTTGTAGCTTTTTAACTATTTGTTCAATTTCTCAAGACTAAAATGTTCATCGCACTCTCTTTCCTGGAAGTCACCAAGGGGCAGATTTACTAAATTCGTGTGAATGATTCGAATTTTCAAAAAGAAAATTCGAATAGTTTTTGTGGCCACTTCGACCATCGAATTTTAAAAGTTCGATCGAATGATTCAAATAGATCTAATACAAATCTATGCAATTATTCGAATATTCCATGGTCGAAGTACTTGCCCTTTAAATTTTTATTAAAATCCCTAGTTCGCCAGATTAAACCTACTGGAATTGCTGTAGAACCCTATGGGAGGCTCCCATAGGGTTTTTCCAGCATTTTCAGATCGAATAAAAAAAATTTGATTGAATGGTTAAAATCGTTTGAATCGTTCGATTCAAACGTTTTTATTGTTTGATCAAATTTTTACTATTCCATCATTCGATTAGTCGAATAGCGTTAAAATACTTCGAATTCAAATATCGAATTCAAGGATTTTAATTCTATTAAAATTCGATGGTCGAATTCGAGGCTTTTTTAACCCTCAATTCGACCCTTGATAAATCTGCCCCCAAGTGTTAGACACTTCTCAGTCTACTGATTGTAATCACTTACTTGATACCCTGGCCAGTGCTCCTGTTAGCAGAATACTGCGCTGGCAGGAGAGTACGTTTTAACGGGAACCATGGAACAATCCTCTTCTTCCACTTCTTTATTCCACAATGGAACCTGCCCAAGGCTTGAACATTAGTGTGAAAATTCAGATTTTCTGTTTGGATTTCCCTCTTCTGCCCATTCACACCCACAAGAAAAAAAGAAGAAGCAGGAAGATCACTTATTTAATCAGTTTCCCTTTTTTTAAGAGCCTTCCCAGAGCAAATTCATTATGCATGGAAAAGATGGAAGACACATGAAAGATGCATTTTTAGGTATGTCACATTTTACCTTCTCTGCTTTAAGTAACTGCTCTCCTTTTCTGGAAACTGCCCCATTTAAAATAGAGCCTGGGGAATCCACTTAAACGCAGCTGCTTGAAAAGCTCAGATTCTTATCACCATCATGCTGGTTTAATGCTTTTGCAGCATGGTCTAAACATGAAGAGCCAGATGCCGAATAATTTATAGCAGAGGCAAGGAGACAACCCAATACTACATGACATACAGTAACCATGTGCTCATGTCTGTTAATAGATAAAGGTATGATTATAACCTAGCAGTAATACATCTTTGTTTTTTAATATAACTTCCACTGATCAGTACAAAACAATAAAAGGGATACTGTTGTCATTTACAGCCTTCTTGGTTAAAATAGCCACAACAAAAGCACTGAATAATAAACTCCTTATATGTAAACCTAAATCTGAATATACACACCCAAATCTGGTTGAGCAGTTTGGCCAATTTCACAGCTAGATTGGTCAGATATGGTAGAGGATGGGCCTGGGCCAGTGTACAGACATAGACAAAAATGAAAAAGGAAGCATTTAAGCAGAGCTGATTATCTAAACTAAAATAGATAAAAATATCAAAACGAACATTAACACTAGAGCAGTGATCCCCAACCAGTAGATCGTGAGCAACATGTTGCTCTCCAACCCATTGGATGTTGCTCTCAGGGTCCTCACAGCAGATGCTTATTTTTGAATTCCAAGCTTGAAAGCTATTTTTAATTGCATGAAAACTATGTATAGTAGAGCCTTTTGTGTGCTGCCAGTCCACACAGGGGCTACCAAATAACCAATCACAGTCCTTATTTGGCACCCCATGGAACTTTTTCATGCTTGTGTTGCTCTCCAACGCTTTGCACGTTTGAATGTGGCTCACGGGGTAAAAAAAGTTTGGGGACCGCTGCACTAGAGTATATTGCATCTTTAAATTTGTAGTTCACCTTACAGGCAGAGACACACCTGGAGATTTGGGGAGATATAGTCGCCCGGCGACAAATCACCTCTTCTTCGGGCGACTAATCTCTCCGAACTGCCTTCCCACTGGCTTGAATCTAAATCTCCGATGGGATGGCACTCGGAGCGTTTTGTTTTCCAAGTTGCCTCACGTTGCCCGAAAACTAATCTCCCTGAATCTCCATGTGTGTCTCTGCCCTAAAAATTATTTTTAGGGAAATTTAGCTGCTCTTGTTTATTTCTATGGGATTTTTAAAAGTTTATTTATCAAATGGTGTACTCACACTTTCATCCTCTGATAAATATGGTGAGCTCTGGTTTCCATAAATAGCAGAATTTAGCAGAATTAGAACAATTAGCATACTTTTTACTTTAAGATTCACTTACTTTAGTTCTGTACTTCTCTGGCTTTGAATTTCATCTGGTTTCTAAAGGTGTCATTGCCCTTGCAACCAGGCAGTAGTTTGGAAGTAAAATGGACGATCAATAGGAGAGAACCGAGAGGACCTGAAATTAAAAATAAACACTTAAAATAAAAACACATATATTTGAACCATTTTAGTTCTAGTCAGACTAGAGAACAGAATTTTCAGTTGCAGACTGGAAATTGGCAGAACAAGAAAGCTAATAATGCAAATAAATAACGAAGATCAGTTGAAATGTTGCTTTGAACAAAAATATTTAAAGGTTAATATCTCCTTTATGTTGGCAAATTAAATTATACTTTCACCTACATGTTTCCTTTAGAGGATTTAATACCTACAGTGTTGGAATAGCATGGTTAGTGTAAGGATAGATGCCAGTATGAGTCAGCAGGTTGTAAACCTACCATTTTATTTTTACCCTTGTATGATGTTACTTCCATGATTTCACTTCCTCGTCAGATTTTTTTTATTAATTAGTCTGGTATTTTATTTTACAACACTATTGGCCCTCCAGTGAAAATAAAGTTTATGTGGAGTGAGGTGCATGCCTAGTAGAGAATTAGTAAGCGATCACTGATATATAAATATATGTAGTCAATATTATCACGTTATGCAGCATATAAACAGGGGTCTTATAATAAATTCACAAAAATAAGGAAATAAAGGATCAGAAGCCTCTGCTCACACATGTTCATAATACTAACATACTCTGTAACATGCGTTGAGAAGAACCATTGATTGATTATGGTATGTTGACTCAGATGATTCAGAGTGCATCAAATTGGCTTCTTAAGGGCTCATACACACGGGCGTTTTTGACCTGCACTCCCCTGCGTTGCGTTTGGCTGCGTTCAGCCGCAGGGGAGCGCAGGTCTAGACGCACCTCATTTTGTTCAATGAGGTTGTACCCACGAGACGCGTGTAAGTGCCGAATGCAGATTCAGACGCAACATGCTGCATTTTTCCAGCGTTCGGCGCTCACATGCGTTCGTGTGAGTACAGCCCCATTGAAAATAATTGAGTGCGTCTATACCTGCGCTCCCCTGCGTTTGAACACAGCAAAACGCAACGCAGGAGAGCGCAGGTCAAAAACGCCCGTGTGTAGGAGCCCTAAAGGCTTGTTTATAGATGTTTAGGGAAGAGCCTGATGCAACATGGTAGGGATACAAGCAAAAGTTTGTGAGAGCATAGGGTGTGTAAAAGAGTGAGACGGGACCAAATTAATGAATTCATATAAAATACCAATGGGATTTTCTTAAGGTTGTACATGTTTCATGTCACATTGGGATATTAAAATTACAGTGCAAAATCTTACTAAACTTAAGCCTACATGACGCTTTGACTGCTATAATGCTACCAGGAATACATGTGGCCGTCGAAAGATCCTTTGATCGCTGTAAGAGCACTAAAGTGTTTGTTAATTTAGATTATCTTTGCCATGTAATAAATACGGGGATTAAAAAAGAAGTACTACTATTCTGTTGAGCTGCTTCTGTTGGGAATATTAGTTTGGATGCTTCTTAACATGCATCATGGAAAGGAGACTGGATAATGCAGTGGGTGTCTTGGCTGGGGGAGCAACTGAAGGACACCCCTGTTAGTTAACATTACGTAATAATATTTATTTACTCATCTAGATGCTCTTGGAAGCCCTAATTAAAGGTAGAGTGAGGGTGCCCACACTGCTGTAAAAGGAAAGGCATGTGTTAACACTAAGGGGTATATTTATCAAAGAGTGAAGTTAAGAGTGAAGTTCCGCCACTAGGGTGAAATTCCGCCGCTCTCCATTCATTTCTATGGGATTTGTAAAGTCGTATTTATCAAAGGGTGAAATTTCACTTTCACCCTTTGATGAATACTCCTTTCCAAATACCATAGAAATCAATGGAGAGTGGCGGAATTTCACCCTAGTGGCGGAACTTCACTCTTTGATAAATTTACCCCTAAATCTTTAAGGGTGGTATGCTATTTTTGGTTATAACTGATCACCTTTAAATGGCCAGCAACAGCCTTTATAAACTTTCATAGATTCAGCCCTAATAACATAACAAATAAAATATTTCTTTGCAACAAGAGTGCTATTTTGTATAAGAAAGACTTCCATATTATAGCTATGTAGAGTCATGAATAACAATTTCCCCTAATTTATTAGTAGTAAAACCACAGAATTCAAAATAGCTTATCTATTCTTGGTATGCAAAGTGTTTCGTAAAGCAATTTAGGACCTTGCAGTGCAGCCTACGCTGTTCCAAAGGTGCTTATTTACATACATTTTAATAGCACATCAAAAACGAAAACTTCCGAGTGCAGTTTACATTTTATTATTATGAAGCCCTTTTATTTTGTGAGGTTACAGACAAGGATTACATATACTGGAATAAATTCAAAGGGATACTGTCATGGGACATTTTTTTTTTCAAAATGCATCAGTTAATAGTGCTGCTCCTGCAGAATTCTGCATTGAAATTAGGGATGCACCAAATCCACTATTTTGGATTTGGCCGAACCCCTGAATCCACTGCGAAAGATTCGTCCGAATACCGAACCGAATCCAACCCCTAATTTGCATATGCAAATTAGTGAGAGGAAGGACAAAAAGTCAGCTGCGCACACAGTGCGCGGCAAGAATATTTTTGATTTCCTTGTTTTATGAAGAAATGTCACATGATTTTAAGGATTTGTATTCGGTTCGGCCAGGCACAAGGATTCGGCTGAATTGCATGCCTAATTGAAATCCATTTCTCAAAAGAGCAAACATATTTTTTATATTTCATTTTGAAATCTGACGAATAGGCAAAAATTCTATTTGAATAAATTCAAAATTTTTTATTTCAAAGTACTGTCTCTTTATAAAAAATTTAATTTGACCATTCACCACCTTAAACCTGCCCAATTGGTATTTTAGCTTATGGGGGACCTCCCATAGCCTTTACAGAGTTTTTTGTAATTTTCTTTTTTTTGGAAAATCATTCAGTCAATCAAATTCGATCAATAGTAAAAACGCCCCATATTGTCAATTTCCCAGCTGCCCCAAGTCATGTGACTTGTGCTGTGATAAACTTCAATCACTCCAAGTTGGAGTGATATAACCCCCTCCCTTTCCCCCACCCAGCAGCCTAACAACAGAACAATGGGAAGGTAACCAGATAACAGCTCCCTAACACAAGATAACAGCTGCCTGGTAGATCTAAGAACAGCACTTGATAGTAAAAACCCATGTACCACTGCATTCCATTCAGTTACACTGAAAAGGAAAAACAACAGCCTGCCAGAAAGCAGTTCACTCCTAAAGTGCTGGAACAAGTCACGTGAACAGAGGCAGCTGGAAAATTGACAAAATGTCTAGCCCCATGTCAGAGTTCAAAACTGAATATTAAAAATCTGTTTGCTCTCGTGAGAAATTTCAGTGCAGAAGTCTACTGGAGCAGCACTATTAACAGATGCGTTTTGAAAAAACGTTTTCCCATGACAGTATCCCTTTAATATAAATGTGAAATTTTAATTCTCCAGCAAAGTTGGACCTACAGCATATTTACATGCAATAAATATTTAATTGTCTTGTAATTAACAAATTCTGTTCAGGAAAATTAGATCTGTTCTTCCCTATAAGAGAATATGAAAGAAGAATATACATTTCAAAAACTTTATAAAGATATTGAAAACCAAATTCCATATGAGGTTTCATTAACTTACAGAAATGTAAAATAAGGTATAGTTTCACATTCTGTAATTGATGATATGCACAAGACAGGTTTATTATAATCCAGTACAGATTCAGTGTTGCCAGTAACGGAATGTAATACGTATCAGCACATTATATACAGTATGCATTTCTACATAACACTACTGTTGCTTTGAGCAATCCCTTTGTTATTTTACAGGAAAATGAAATAGCTTGGAAAATAGACTTTAACTGGACAAGGTTATTCTTTCATTCAATGTTGAAGTATTTTATAAATATACAACAGTTAACATAGACATGCACCTAGTGAATCAAAACATAAAAAGGGTCCAATTATGAATTTGTGGCAAGCTCTATGGAGTCTAGTGCTGAATTGATAATGAGTATACAAACCACAAGAAAAAACAACCTTCAAAAGGTCACTATAACAAGTGCAAGCACCCACACACAGCCTGGAATTCACTGATGAACTTTCTTAGATCACCAAAGGAGTTATTGGAAACTATAAAAAGTAAAAGCAAACATCCTTTTTCCATGACATTTACTTTTTGCATGTTTTTAACTCATTTTTTGCATTTGAAAGTGAAAAATGAGGGTGGAATGGAGTAACCAAGCAAATGACTTACATGTACCCATAAATGGGGCGATAATAATAGTAACCTGAATTTATAACAGAGAAATGAACATAAGTAAAGTGTACTTGTCAGAAACGCTCATCTGTAGTCTTATGTACATTTAAATAGCTAGAAAGAAAAAAAGCTCACTGCAGCAAGTTTTTTTAATATTTATGTTACATTTATGGTAAATACCATTTTCCAGAATGTTCGGACCTGGAGTTTTCCGGAATAATGGATCTTTCCATAATTTGGATATTCAAACTGTAAATCTACTAGAGTATCATGTAAACATTAAATAAACCAGAAAGGCTGTTTTGCTCCAAATTAGGATTAATTATATTTTAGTGTGGATTAAGTACAATGTACAGGTTTATTATTACAGAGAAAAAGGAAATTGAGATGTAAATTATGAAAAGATCTCTAATCCAGAAACCCCCAAGCATTCACCAAGGGGCAGATTTACAACGTGTGAATGATTCGAAATTCGATTGAATTGAAAATGTTTGATTTCTCGAATTTTCGAATATGCAAATTAGCCCACTTCGACCACTGAATTTGCAAAATTCGATAGTATCAAATAAAAATCTATTTGATCATTTGATGGTTGAAGTACTTCCCCTTGAAATTGTTATTCGATGGCCTACTTCGCCTGATTAAAGCTACTGAATTCTAATTGAAGCCTATAGGAAGCCCCCATAGGCTTTTTTTAAAGTTTTATGTTAAAATACAAATCATACGATCAAACGCTTATATCGCAAAAATTGAATAGCGGTAAAGTCCAACAAATTCAATGTTCAATTTTGTCGGATTTTACTCCGAAAGATCGTAAAATAGTCTAAAAGCCCTCGATATTCGACCCTTGACAAATCTGGCCCCAAGAGTTCCCAAGCAATTGACCCGATACCTGTATTGAAATCAAATGAATGTACAGTTATAGGACCTGTTATCCAGAATGTTCAGGGCCTGGGGTTTTCCACATAAGGGATATTTCTGTAATGTGGATTTTTAAGTCTGCTAAATATAATTTAAAGGATTTAAATTTTTCAACAAATTTTTCTATCCTGCGGTTGAAGTAAAATCATTCAATCAAACAATTAAATAGTTTTTTTAAATCGATTTTAGCATACGATCGAACGATATTTCTTCGACTAAAAAAAACTTATAAACATGCTCTAGAAGGTCCCCATTGGCTAACTTAAGACTTTGGCAGGTTTAATTAGAAGTATTGATGTCGAAGTTTTTTTAAAAAGACAGTACTTCGATTATAGAATGCTCGAATGTTCAAACGATTTTTACTTCAAATCAAAGTCATAGTAACCTATTCGATGGTCCAAAAATGACTTTGAACTTTTCAACTTCTAAAATTCCCTCAATTTCACTTCGACCCTTTGTAATTCAGCCCTTAGTCTATGTGAGATAGCCTTCCCATAATTATCAGATTTCTGTATATTTTCCATATAACGGATCCCATACCTGTATATGATTACAGAATATGAATAGTCTTCCAGTCCTTTCTTGGCACATTCTTTTCAGATTTTCACTTAGAACAAATAACAACTAGGCTACGATCAGGTTTTGCACTATGAAATATATACTATTTTTATTAGAAATTGTTTTACTGTTGAACAGATCTGCGCAATGACTAACACCAAACCAAGAGAAATATGAGGGAATAAGGTAGCTTGGACTTTTGCATTGGAAACCGTCATTTATAATCCTTTAGTAATAACTTCTGGGAGACTTGCATTTTGTTGCTCCAAACCTTCATCATGTTAATATATCCATGTTAATAAATTAGCTTGATTTCTACAGCTCAGACTCTAGATATTTCATAGTAATAAATCCTTAGCAGTGAAAAAGTTGTAATGCATGGCAAAAAGTGACAATACACAGAAATTGACAATTTTGAGATTGTGACCAGGCTGGTCTCTCTCCCATCAGCACTAAACATATAATCATTTGAATAGACAGATCTCCTCCCTTTTCAAATTTTCTAGATTTTAGGCTCTTCTGAGTCTTTAGTTCGCTATTTAAAAACAATTTTCTTTCTCCATACATTTCCTCTAGACAGTTCAACAGACATGAAAAATGTATAACATTCTCCCATAATTATGTTTTAAATTTATAACAGATAGAAATAGGAACAGATACAGGTCGACAGATACAGACAGTCAAACATAAACCATCTCACAAAGAACCAATAACAAAAAAAAAAAAAGACAAAAAGAAAGAGACAGAAAAATATCTGAGGTTCTCGAGTGAAATTAAATTAATGAATGGGGAAAGAATCACACATAAGGATGCACTAATGCTTAAGTCACCTTACTGATTATTCAGTCTAAAGTGATAACTATAATGCAGTTTCATACTCATTTTTCAGTTTCACTTATCTAACCACCTTCACTAGATGTGACATACATGAATTTCTATTTTTTTGGACGGACCAGGGTTAGTGAAATGTATAATGACATATCTTCTTTGCCTTTATTGCTGCAGTGTTAAATAAAAACACTGACATTACACATTGTACAAAACAATAGTTCAATTGTGG
The DNA here is from genome assembly GCA_024363595.1 of Xenopus borealis. NCBI lineage: Eukaryota > Metazoa > Chordata > Amphibia > Anura > Pipidae > Xenopus > Xenopus borealis. The sequence continues at coordinate 72,720,421 of CM044440.1, read as the reverse complement.
GCAATAGTAAAAATGCAAGGTTTTCCACCAAATATATAAAAGTTGCAAGACAAAGCTTGAGGGCTCATGAATTTTCCCAGCATCCCTGTAACCTATAATGCATATATATATGTATATATACATACATATACATATACACACACACAAATTAACAATCTAGTCATTGTATTGATAAGGATTGAGAACATAAGCTTTTCCTAACAGATTTTAAATTAAGCTGCACTGCAGATATGATTCCACACTAAGTTTATTACATTAAAATACACAGAAGCATGCACACATACATTTGCATAGGTTGTGCCATTTTTTTAAAGAAAAAAAGATGTTACTCATGCATATTTGACTATTTGAGGTGAGTTTTAGAGTTACAAAAAAAATTAAGTATAGGCATGGGACTTGTTATCCAGAATGTTTTTGACCTGGGGTTTTACAGATAACGGATCTTTCCGTAATTTAGATGTTCATGCCTTATGTTTTCTAAAAAATCACATAAACATGAAATAAATTGGGTTTGCTTTCAATAAGGAATACATAATATCTTAGTTTGGATAAAATGCAAGGTACGATTTTAAGTATAGAGAAATGGAAATAATTTGTGGATTATTTGATCATAATGGAGTTTATGGGAGACGGCCTTTCCATAATTCAGAGCTTTCAGGATAATGGGTTTACGGATAACGGATCCCATACCTTTATTAAGAATTCAGAAAAACTGTCTAATTATCATTAAAAAAATAAAAAGATCTGTTTAGAAAATAAGGACTTGTCCTCAGCTTGGCATTCAGTATACTGACATGAAATGCTTTTAAAGCTTTATTGCAAAAGCAATAATGTTTAATAATTTTTTTCAGATTTGGGGTTTAACAAATTTGTGAAACTTTTTAAAATGCATAATAGTATTTATTTTGGCCAAGTTTTCTTCAGTTAATATTTTGGATTCATAGTGTATACGGACATGTATTGTGCTTTCAGAGACTCCTGTTTCTATTCAGGTAAGCAATATATAGAATAAGAACAATAAAACACTAAGATATTTTAGCTCTATTCATCACTAGTATTCAATTAGAAAAGTTCCCAATTTATTTTACTAAATACAAAAAAAGTACAAAAATTATTTGGCAGAATATGTCCACACAACAGTAATTAATTTAACATAACCTTTATTTCATTAGTTCCTGTTAAAAGTTCTGGGCAGTTTACCAAAAACTCTGCTTGGATATAAACTGCATTTTGTTATCTTTATAAAAAAACAGTGCAAATGCATTACTGTGTAAATACATCCATTAAGATTTTGAAATGGAAGAAATGCTTGTACATGCTAATTTACTGTAAGAGCTCCCATGTTGCACATGCAAAGTTCTAGAGACCTACAAAATTAAACATTTGCTCCAAAGAAAATCTGAGGCAGTTGCTGAATGGTAATCTACTAGGTTGGCATGTGGGTGTAATAATTAAGAAACTCTTAAAGAGGAAAAAAGTTTTTGGTGCAATTTTTCTAGCCTTTGAGTCTCATTCACAGGAATAATCCCATAACATAATAACAAAGAAGAAAGACTTAAATTGGTCTCTTATGCATGGATATTCAGCATGCGAGAGTTAGTCTGCAATGCAAAGTAAATTATAATGCAGCAATAAACTTCACTGTCAGATGGACGCATTCAAAAGTCCTGCATGGAGAAGTTGCAATATTGTCATTGCCTTCCAGCAGAGAGTTAAGATGAGAGCAAGCACAGGGTTGGGATGCACTGTAATTATGTTTTGTTCATGCATAGTTGAAGTGTTGCTCTTGCTTTAAAAAAATCTGGTCTCTATACATCTGAATTTGTGCTCACATTTGTTAACCTTGGATCTGCGTTGATTTCATATCTGTAATGGTAACTCTCCAGGTGATCTCTGCATGCATCTCGGATGTTATAAATCCATTTTTTAATCCCTTTCCTGTTTAAATATAAAACAAGCAAAAAGATCACTCCAATGAGGGCTAATACTATGCCCAAAAAAACATAAGAGGTTTGCAAGCTGGTGTTGTCATCTGGTTCCTGACATCTTAACTCTGATATGTTAAGGTCAACAATTGCTCTGCCCATCATATTCTCTGGCAAATCACACACCAGACTGGATGCCTCTTTCACTAACTTGGTCTCCTTAAGCCAGCTGGCAAAATCTTCAATCATACAGTCGCAGTCCCAGCTGTTATTATCAAGGTTGATTAACAGATTTTGTTGGCTAAGAAGATCAAAACTTGTGACATTTCTCAAGCGCTTCAGAGAGTTGTTGCTAAGATCCAGAGTTTCAAGATAGCTGAGATCTTTGAAAATATATGCGGACAAGCTTGTCAAGGAATTATTGCTCAGGTCAAGGTGTTTGAGGTTAGGTAATTGACTAAACATACCTTGGGGAAGAAATAATAAGTCATTCCCAGCTAACTCTAGTTTTTCAAGCTTACTTGGTGCTCCAATTAAGAAGGCCCTTGCCAGCATAGAAATTAACATTTCATTATTAAATGAGTTGCTGAGTTTTAACTCCTTCAGTGGGACACTGCCACTTCCAGCTCCTAGGAATGACAAGTTACTCATGATCCCCAGGTCATTGTTACTGAGGTCGAGAGATGTGAGGCTTGGTAAATAGCTGAAAACATTGCTTCCCAATTCTTGAAGGTGATTGTCACTAAGATCAAGATTTGAAAGTTCTGATAAGGGTTGTTGCGTGAATGCCCCATTCAAAGTACTGATATTGTTGCCAGAGATGAAAAGGTTTTGTACATAGGTTGGTATGTTCTCAGGTACAACGTGGAGATCCTTTTTCTCACATTTCACAGTCCTAGATACTTCAAAGCACTCGCAAGAAGTAGGACAAGGTGGCTGTTCTGGTTGAGACGACACATCACCCAAAACTTGCAGCAGAACACATGCAAAGAGTAGTACTTCTTTCTTTCTATCAGTATTCACACTCAGTCCAGGACACCTTCTGCCACTCCTAATTCCCAGGAGGCAAAAAATATCAGAGGCAACCATCTCCCAAGGTTTTGCTTTTCAAGCCCAAAATGACTGTTTATGTTGCTGCTTTTTTAATCACAGTTGTATCACCAGGAAGCAGAACAGAAAGCAATATATGCAGGCTTCTCTGTAAAAGTGTATAGCGCACACAATGATAAGAGTGGTCGTTCAACAGAGAGGAAACGCTCAATAGATGGCTTTTTTTCTTGTGCTAATGTGACTCTTCCTCTTCACCTCCTAGGAACTTTGGCTTTGTCCAGCTCAACCTGCAATTACCACATAAAAAAGGTTAGCGGTGACAAGACAGATTGTTCCCAGTAAATGTTAACTGAAATGTAAAATTCCTTTTATATCCATCATTCATTCCTGCCTTTTCTTGCTTTTGTTTTCAAGTTTAGCTAAGCTTCAGGTTACATTATTCCTGCCTTTGATCATCTCCTAAGGATCATCCCCTTCCCCCTCCCTGCTGCATCCCACAAGTGGCCTTTACAAGGCAGATGTTGAGAGCTGCATATGTTTATGTAACTATTCTAAAATACCTTAGCCCTTATTATGGGCGGATAAAATATCTTAGCCTCCCATTATGGCGGGTTAAATACCATAGCCCCCATTATGGGCGGATAAAATACCTTAGCCCCCATTATGGGTGGATAAAATACCTTAGCCACCCCATTATGAGCGGATAAAATACCTTAGCCCCCCATTATGGGCGGATAAAATACCTTTACCCCTATAATAGGCGGATAAAATACCTTTGCCCCTATAATGGGCAGATTAAATACCTCAGCCCCTCTTATGGGTGGATAAAATACCTCAGCCCCTCTTACGGGCGGATAAAATACCTCAGCCCCTCTTATGGGTGGATAAAATACCTCAGCCCCTGTTATAAGCACCTCAGTAAGGCAGCTAAAATACTTTACTCACAGTTATAGGCAACTAAAATACTTTAGGCAATGTTTTATAAAGATAAAATACCTTAGCCACTGTTAGGGAAGGATACCATAGCTTGCTATATATCCACACAACAGCCTGGGTACTATTTTATAATGACGAAACACCCAAGGCACTGTTATTAATATATATATAAAAAAAATAAGGCTGGAAAAAGAAACAATAACAGGTAACTTAGTGCCACACTGGTGTGTATCAAGACGAAAGAACTGAGCAGAGACAAAACTGGAAGTAATTGTCTTACATTCTTTGATGAAATCTGTTTCCCAAGAAGCAGATCCGGTAGATCTCTTGCGCTACTCTCTTAGGAGCAGCGGAGGAAGCAGCAAACAGCCTGGGAAAAACGGCTCCACATACAAGAAACACGCTCTCCCCTTAGTGTTGTACTTCTTTATCTTGCGCTCTCCGTGATAGTCCAGCCTCTTAGGGAAAAACCATTGCAAGTGTAAAGGAGGGGGGGGAAGTAAAAGTCAAGCGCTCTTACAAGTACAAACAAAATGCACACCGGCTCACTTCCTCGCTGAATAATCAGAGCAAGGTTAGTAAACACTTTTGCAATAAAGACTGGCTATTCAAAAACAAAGCCCTCCCCGAGACCAAGATTTTTTTTGTATTTGGGTATGTCCCCCTCTCCGTAGTTGAGTTGGGTTTCTCTCCTCCCCTTTTGTCACTGGCTGTAGTTTGGCCCGGTGTGGTTACTAGAGAGCGCGGAGTTGAGTGATGTGCGTGTTAGAGGCAGAAAGCAGGGATTGCTTTGCAAAACTCAGACAAGGATAGTCATATTTCCAGTGTCGGACTGGGACATCAGGGGCCCACCCAAAAACCTTACACTAGGGGCCCACTCTCAGTACTATTATTCTTCCTCTACTCATTAAACCTCTATTCTCCTAGTGTATTTTCTTTACATACTATAATCTATTATTACATCTATTTAGCCTCTAGAAATAGGGAATGGCCATGAGCTTGGCCAAATTAGCAGCATGAGGGCCCACTGATTCCTGGGCCCACCAGGACTTTTCCTGTTATCCTGGTGGGCCAGTCCGACACTGCATATTTCATTTCCAAAACTGTCTAAAGCCATTTCAAAAGTAGCCAAACCAGCGCAATACCGTAAGTGCAAAGAAAACATCTTAAAAAAAAAAATACTTGGTATCACAGCTCATGCCCAGTGCCCTAATCTTATGCACAACATATCAGGAGACATGATGTGCCCTGACCTCGCTGCCTAGTAGTGCATGTAGTTTTACTTTATGTGCTGCCCCCAGTTTGAAGTAAACTACATTATCTAGCATGCACTGGGGTTCCATAGAGCGGGTTGAAAAAAGTTCATAAAATTGAAGCCCTCCAAATGAAACCCAGCATCCATACATACACACACTCACACAGTAACGTAACTAGGTGGGGGCAGGTGCGGTGCAGGCTGCGCAAACGCCCCCCC
>CM044440.1:72697312-72713861 GCA_024363595.1 Xenopus borealis | reverse complement strand
CCTCCTCCACCCCCGCCTACCTCTCCCCCCGGGCTATTGCCCCTAAATCCCTACTTTCCCTTTCATGCAGGTCCCCTCCAGCGATGTTCAGGGGCCATCTTCTCTTCTATGGTCGTCAGGAAAACAAGACATTAAAGGGATAATCTGGGACCATGATTGATAAACTGATGGCTGATAAACTCCTGTCTTCAATGGACAGGCTCTCTCTTCAATAAGGTTGCCCAGCTCATGTGTCTTGTGTGGGGCTGGCTGGACCTCTGCCAATAGTCTTGCATACCTGCCAAGGTCCTTCTAGTTGGTGCACGGTCCCTTTGCATGCTGGGTACTGTAGTTTTACTTTAAGCTGTTGTCTGTTGCCAGGGTTAAGCAAACCTATATAAACCAGTATGCACTGGAGTCTGGAGACTGTCTAATTCACAATGAAGATTCACAACTGGGAAAAGGGAGAACACATAATGAAAACAATGTGGTAGTTTTTAAATTACAAACCCGACAAAGCTCTAAACAAATATCTCACATACAGTCATTAGCAGCATTTCAAGTACACAGAGGACCAAATTGGGCTCCTACATGTCCAATAAATTGTGATTATGGCATCTTACAACAGTCCCTCTGGTGTTTGCCAGAATCCACAGATTACCAATCTGGGCCTGGAGGGTTAGTACTTATAAAATCCACCACAGGCTAAACAAAAAAAATTGCCCAATATGGTGAGAATGGGTGCGCAAATGTATATGTATAGAAGCGGTCCGTGACCGAGCTCACCCGACTACTGTGTGTCAATGTGTGTATAAAATAATGAGAATATATTACAAGGAGGGCTGAAGAAACAAAATTAATATAGTTTCTGTTTCCTATAAATGAGAATGAATACAGAGACAAAACAATGAATAGAATGATATACTTACATTTATATAAATGAATAATAGTAGAAAAACTGAGCATAGTATATGAAGAAGTATGATAACACCTCATGTTAATTTGAAATGATCTTAAATTAATGAAATTAATGTTTTTATCAATAAAGGAGGTAGTATAAATTGTTTGTAGATATTATGTTAGTTTTGTTTCTTTATTTTTCATTCACAAGTACCACTAGAAATGTTGTAACACTTTCTCTTAATGATATGAATACGGTGTGCAAGACTTCTTTAAAGAAGTTGATTAAAACACGTCTTAGAATCTATTAATGAGCACATTGAACACTATTTAAATCTCTCATCACGTGGTGTGTATGGACTCTGAGGAAGTGCCGTGTGGACGGCAAGAAACGCGTCAGTCAGTCATGTAGCTTTACCCACTGTTAACACAATGTGTGTGCCTCAATAAAGCCACAGAATTTGAAATGAAGAATGTGTGACGATTCTCCTTCGAATAGCGCCGAGGATACGGGAGTTCAAGTTGTGCAATATGGTGAGAAGCCTGCCAGTCTAGCAACCCTGATCCTGATAGAAGTTACCATAATGTGAGTTGGACCTTAGATTATAGATTTTTCTGTTGCAACAAGGACTGCTATGAATGTATGGTACATGTAAAGTGCTTCAGAATATATTGGTGTTTTATAAATAAAAGATTATAATTATAAATATTCAGTTGCAGAGCTAGCCTCCAGATTTAATGCGTTTCCTAAGAAAGACTAGCTAGAAATGCAGTTGATTAACTTGGGACCTAGAGGTCCCCCTGATATGCTCATTACACACGCAGAGCCAGTTTAGGCAGTGAACAAATTTCACGTGGTATCAAACTGTAAGGTGACAGACAAAGGCTGTTGACAGGCAAAAGCTGGTGGCAGAGTTCTAGTTCTGCAACAACTGCAGGGCAACAGACCAAAAAGCTTTGATTAATATAATATACAGTCCTTCTAGCCTAAACAAATTATTCTGATCAACAATAAAAGAATGACACAGCATACCTTTCTAATTTTCTATGCTGAATTCTAAACAACAGCTTTGTGCTTAAATTACTTTCCTGTCTATTCCATATATTTAAGGAAAGACCTACAATTCTATCTCATTCTAGAAACAACTCACTTAAAAATGTCCTTAGCAGTCTCTTTTTTTCAGCTGGAAACCAGGTATTAGCACTCTTGCAAGGTGTTAGACAGAAATACTCCTGTGTGACCCCATATGCTTCATATGGCATGCAGTTTATCACACGGCCACTGCTTTATCGGATTAAAAGCATATGGTAGATTTTTCATATTAATCTAGTACTATTTTTAACAGTTTTGTTACTCATGCAGTAGGACAAAGACTATTGGCCCTGGTCCTTTTGCCTTAAAGGGACCTCCTTGGCTAGAATATGTCCTTGGTGACAGTACATATGAAATCATACTCTCTGTAATATTAATATATATTGTGTTTTACACTAGCATGAAGGATTGCTGGTTGGGATTCATTTTTTGTCAGTTTTTGGAGCCTTCTTGCTTTGTAAAGTGTTCTAATTCTGTAACTCCAGCCTTGTTTGTAACAGCAGCTCAGCTTTTAGGTCAGTAATATCTGGCTTTCCAGATTTTGTTGAAAAACAAATTCAAGCGTCCCCTTCAACAGATGAATTTCCAGAGAAATTCGCAAATTGGCGAAAAATTCGCGAAACGAGTTGCGCGTCGTTTTCGGCGCGTCACGTCAAAAACAACGCGCGACTCGTTTTTGGCGGCGAATTTTTGGCCGCAAATTTTTCCTGCCGTTTCGCGAATTTATTCGCCAGCGGCGAATCGCGGGAATTTGCCGCGAATTCGCCCCTGGTGAATAAATTCGCCCATCACTAATGATTTCTAGTTCCACTAGAACTTGTCTTAATTGTCTTTATCTCCCTGTGCATACCCAGCTTACAGACAATATATCTAGTGAGAGTTATTAGATATCATTTAAGATGGCTGCTGCAGCGTTCAAATAAACCACAATGAAAGCATGACTGCAAACTCCGTAAGGCTGGTGCAGATTATGGCTTGGATATAAGGAGTCGTAGGCTCCGCTGCTCTTAGGGTGGGTGGTACAAAGTGAGATTAGTCGCCAATGGGCAAATTTTCATTACTGCAGGCAACTAATCTCCCTGAAATGCCTTCTTGCTGGCAAGAATATGAATCGCTGGCTGGATGGCATGTGTATCGATTTGGTTCTCTTAAAGGGGCTGTTCACCTTCCAAACATTTTTTTTCTGTTCAGTTATTTTCAGATTGTTCCCCAGAAATAAAGACTTTTTTTTCAATTACCTCCTATTATTTTTTTATTATTATTTTTCCAAGTTTAAAGTTGAGCATTCCTGTCTGGTGTTGGTCTGGCAGCTCAGTAATTCAGATGCACTCTAAAAAGTTACAATTCTGCAACATTTAGTTTATACATTTCTCAGCAGAATCTCTGGAGTATTATCAACTATTGTATCAATTCTAACAGCTGCTTGAAAGGCAATATAGGGATTCTGCTCAACAGGGACAAATATAAGAAATGTAACCATTAGAACAGTTGGGGCAGTCAGCAACCCCCACTCCCACAGCTACTTTAAAAGGTGAAAAATTACACTTTACACTTCAATATTAGAAAAACGGTCACATTTAGAAAATAGAAAGTAATTGGAAAAAGTCCGGTGATCTATCAGATAACTTGTTGTTTGAAGGTGAACAACCCCTTTAAGTCGCCCGAAATTTCCTAGTGAAAAAATAATAAGCGATAAGTATGTCATCCTCACGGCGATTTGCATTCTTGCCAGCAGGAAGGCATTTGGGGGATTTGTTGCCCGCAGTAGTTGAAGATTTGTCGCTTGGTGAATATCTCCCCATGTGCTACCCGTAGCCTGCATTTTGCAGGCTGAGAGAAGTGGATCTGCTCCATTGATTTAATATTGCTCCTCCAGGATGTGCACACACAGTCAGCCCATATACTGTACATGAAAGGAGACATCTGCATTCAGAATTGGCTTAGATCAATGGAGCAGGTTGAACCTACAGCTATGTGTGCCCATAACCAATGCTCACCAGGTGACTGTGAGAAAATAAAGTATCACATATGTTTTACTACCAAGGATTCATTTTATCACAGGTGGAAAACATTTACTAGAGATTAATTGCCTGCAGAAGAGGAGCTTTATTATGGGTGTCTAAACTTCTAGCGTGCCATCAGCATTAAGTGGTCCACCTCTGCAACTAAATATGCAAAAAATTAGCATCAAGGGTACTGTCTTGGCTCTGTAGATGCAGTAGCATGTCTCCTGTGTGGGTGTTTCATGGCAAGGGCACCTTGTTTTAATAGTTTTTAGGCCAAAGTCACACAGAGCACTGCTCTAGATAGGCAGAGAGAAGTGGATGCACTGTCTTCCATAGCTCTGTATAGCTACACTGACGCACAGTTTATGCAGGTACATGGAGCAGAGATTGGCCTTAAAATGCCTTCTTTCACCTTTTAGAGATGATCTCTGCAGACAGGCAGCAGAATCAACACTCTATGACCTTGGTATGTGAGCTTTTTCTATTCCATTGTATACTGCTGTTAGGGTTGCTGCCTGGCTGGTATTTGGCCAGCAATTTTGTGCATCCTATTTTGTGGTAACAGTTGTGGAAGGACCATTCCTGTTCCAGCAAAATAACACCACCATTTCCATTAGGAGTTGAAGAGTTTGACTAGACTGCACAGAGCTAAACCCAACTAGTGATGTAACTTCACCCTCCCGGGCCACCGGCAGAAAAATTATTATCTACTGTATGTATTGTTACCAAGTCATCTTCCCTACTGCACACATAAGCAATGGATGTTTGGATGGTGTCAGTGAGGTTGCAGATTTTTCTGAGCCCCCCTGCAGTCTTGGGATCTGCTGATATTAACCTAATTGAACACCTGTGGGAAATATTCAATGTAATTTTGTGGCTACATGCACAATCATGATCTTTTGTATGCACTTTGAAAACTGTGTGTGCACATGGAGTGGGCCAGCATAAGTACAAAATTATGTGTTTTTACCACAGTTTATTGGGAGTGGTAGCAGGAGCTAATAGCTTAGTGGGCATAATGCTTACTAAAAAAATTGCCTCTAAAAGATGGCCAGTTCATGTAGAAATCAGTAGGAGTTGTCCTACACAAAATTTGAGTCATTCTTTAAACCAGTGATTTTCAACCTTGTGCCTCCAGCTGTTAAGGAACTACAAGTCCCACAATGCAATGAAGGAGTCTGACAGCCACAGTCAGGCAAATGCATTGTGGGACTTGTAGTTTCTTAACAGCTGGAGGCACAAGGTTGAAAATCACTGCTTTAAACCCATGTTTTAATTCACAAATTTGATTTTTAAGCATATAAACTACAGAATTCTATGTATAGTAGTTTTTTTGACAATTATATTCAGTCAAGTTTTTTACAATCAGATTTTTTCATAAATAAGCAAACATTCCAGTTTATTCGCAGTAGAAAAAACTGTAAGCCTCACAAATTAGAATTTTGATAAATAGACCTCCCCAACTCATGCTACCTGAATGGCAGCAAATCCCACTAGCAATGTTCCAAAATCTAGTAGAACGTCTTCCCAGAAGAGTAGCTGTTATAGAAGCCAAGGGAGGACCAACTTTATATTAATATCCTTGGTTCCAGAAAAGATGTTGGACAGGTAGTTGTTCAGATATTTTTGTCCTCATGATGTATATGTACACAGACATTTCTGCATATTTTTTTTGTACAAACACATGAGCAGATTTCTTTTGATATATAAGATAAATCAGTGAACCCTTTTCTATGTATGGCAAATTAGCATTTTTCAAATACCTCAAATGGCTTTCTCTATAGCCAACCGGAACACCCCCCCTTCCCCAGCTGTCTCTTACCTGCTGAGGGGAACCAGATCCATCCGCACTGGGCAGATAGTGGGCATAATCTGGGTGCTGAGGTGGGTGGAGTCTGTTTGGTGAATGGGTGGGAAGTTGGTGGAGGCAGGAAGTGGACAGGAGAATGGGGATCAGAGTTCACTTGGCCCCTCTGAAGATTATTTTGTAAGGGGGCCCAGCGCACTTTGGTTACACTGCTGGGCAACACTAAACTTACATTGCAATATTACATTATTATCGATAGATGCAGCTGAAGGCTCAACTTGGTTGCATTTGATGCACATTATGCAACATAACATATAAAATAGCCCATTTCAAAGTCTACCTTGTTCAGATAAGAGATTTTTTAATATTAAATTTTGAAATCTGACATGGGGCTAGACATATTGTCATTTCCCAGCTGCCCCAAGTCTTGTGCTCTGTGACTTGTGCTCTGATAAACTTCAATCACTCTTTACTGCTGTACTGCAAGTTGGAGTGATATCACCCCCCCTGCAGCCTAACAACAGAACAATGGAAAGGTAACAGATAACAGCTCCCTAACACAATATAACAGCTGCCTGGTAGATCTAAGAACAGCACTCAATAGTAAAAACTCATGTTCCACTGCGTTCCATTCAGTTACATTGAGAAGGAAAAACAACAGCCTGCCTGAAAGCAGTTCCCTCCTAAAGTGCTGGCACAAATCACATGACATGGGGTAGCTGGGAAATTGACAAAATGTTTAGCCCCATGTCAGATTCAAAACTGAATATAAAGAAATCTGTTTACCCTTTTGAGAAATAGATTTCAGTTCAGAAGTCTACTGGAGCAGCCCTATTAACTGATGCGTTTTGAAAGAAAACATGTTTTCCCATTAGTAGACAGTATCGCTTTAAAGAGGCAAAAAATAAAATCCCATTTTTACTTTCTTTAGAACATTTTACTTTAGTTTAAAAATGTGCACCATTTTTAGAATAAACCTGACTATATGCAGTGAATTTCTACCTTCATGCACTTGCTCTGACAGCTACAGATAGAAAACTTCAGACAGTCCCTAACTGCTCTGCAGGGAAACAATCAAAACAGCAGTGGGGAGCTCCCCACCTTACCTACTGAGCATGTGTGTGGTCTTGCAAAAGATGTTTAACAAAGTAACAACCCCCTGCGGCCAAATTTGAAAGCATTAGTCATTTGTTTAATTAGGCTTCTGGTGCAGTAAGTTCATGTTTATGTTTAGTATACAAAATACAGCATTTCTAGCATTATTCTATTTTAGATTTTATTTCCGATTTAATTGCAGCTGGCACATGCACTGTTATCTCCTGTCAGTGGTAGTTTTCTCTCTCTGGGTACTGAAAAAGAAAAAAGTACTGCAGGGAAGGGTGGGTGCCATGCCAGGCCAACTATTACTGCCTTGACACTGAGCACAAGGGTTTCCAGTGAACCATAGTTCATACTTTATGATCTTTTACTTTTGAGTCCCATCAGAAAAAAATAATTGTCATGTAAATTACTTACTCTGACAACCATTGTGTTTATGGTTCCTGGTTAGTTGTTTTGGGAAAGGGTGCTGGAGCAAATATTGCAACTTTGCACCCTGTGCCACCAGCTTACTGTATATATGCTTTTTTCATTTTGTTACTGAGTTCTTGTCTTGTTTTACCTTTCCAGGACTTTTACTTCACAAATATAATACGTGAAATCATTTGCCGATGCAAGCATGGCTGTACTCACCAGATTTCCCCGATTGTATTTATTTATTTTTGAGATCACCCAAACAATAAATTTATAGTACTATTAGAAGGAATATTTAAATTGAAGGTTAGCTACTGGGAACTGAAAACATGAACTCTTCCAAATTCCCTGTGCTTCAACACCCTCTAGTGGAAAAAAAGAAAGAGAAAAGCAAAGAAATGAAATTGATGTTAAACAATGCTGAAGTTTCAGCTGGTATAAAATGTTAACTCTCTTGCAAACAAAGCATTTACTTTATTTGGCCTATTGAAGCTATAACAATCAATAACTAGAGGAAGGACAGATTCACTTCTTTCATCTTTTAATATTATCTACTGCTATTGATTAACCTTTAGGTACACTGGGTAAAAAAAACAGGATGTATCATGTAATGCCAAGACATGGTCATAACCTGCACTGGCATCATCTTGTATTTCTTGTACTGTATTATATGACTTGAAGAAACCTTGATCAGGGCTCAGTAGTTCAGATTCTGAATTTGATCTGTGTGATTTTGTTAGCTTATCTAGAGTTACCAAGGATTGCTGATGGAGCCTGCAACTGATTCATGCATTTTATCATTTTGATCTACTCACTTGTGATAATGGAGCTTCCCATATACCTTTTTCTTTACTGTAAGACTGATACCTATAATAAAAAGGTTTAGGACTGGAAAGGACAGTCCTTTAATTATGCAATGCATTATAAATTATGAATATGTTTGGAAACAGCAGTGTACACCGTCTTAATGTGACAGATAGGTTCCTGGCCACACTGTCAAAAGCTGTATTCATCAAATGTTAATATTTCCCCTTAGTTTATATCATATTTACAAACTGTTGTACAAACTTATCTTTTTAAACTTACATTTTATCTTAGATCTGCCAGGCATCTCTTAAATTTCTATTGTAAGCTAGAGCTGCTGCATATACGGTGAGTAGTCTGCAAAGAACAGTGCAGTGATCTTTAGCTTGTGGTTTCTTGGCTCTTAAACGGCAACTAAAGTCTAAAATAGAGTAATGCTAGAAATGCTGTATTTTGTATACTAAATATAAACATGGACTTACTGCACCAGAAGCCTAATAAGACAAATGATTTATGCTTTCAAAGTTGGTGCAGGAGGAGCATCTTGTAACTTTGTTAGACATCTTTGCAAGACCAAGACTACGAGCATGCTCAGTGTGATCTGGACTTCAGTTGGGAGGTTAAGTTTAGGGATCGTCATAAATAATCAAAACAGCACAAAATATCTGCCATAGAAGCCTATACAGTAAGACTGATTAATAATTAGAATTTACAGACTGCACTGGGTCTGTGGGTACACATTTCTACACAGTCACTGGTTGTTTTACAGGCAAACAGACAAAGCTGCTGGAGTTGTGGGAAGTAAAGTGGGGGCTCCACCCTGCTGTTTGAAAGTATGATTGTTTCACTGCAGAGCAGTTAGGGAACATCTGACAATTCCTATCCCCAGCAGTAAATTGAGGGGGAGTTTCAATGCATACAGTCATGTTTCTTATAAAACGGCACACGTTTTTTTAATTGACGTATATTGGAGATAGATTTTTCATTCAAGAAAGTAAAAATGAGATTTAATTTTTTTTGCCTTTACATTGCCTTTACATTCCCTTTAATTATAACTTCAACATCCTTCCACATGTGCCTGAAGACAAGGGTGTACTAAGGATTGTGTTTGAGACTGAATGCTAAATATCCTAGGTCATGTATGGCCTACACCTAATATGTCAAAAATCCAATTTAAAGACTTTAGGTCCCAACTAAACGTGAATGCATTTGTATATCTGCATTAGTCAATAATTTTAATATAAGTATTTGTGTGTGTGTTTTAAATGCATCCTTTAAATGCCCTCAAAGTGCTATCTTTGTTTCATTGTTTTGTATTTGCCTTAAGTTTGTAAAACCTAGCTGAGAAATGCATGGGAAATCAGCTACTGTGAGAGTCTTTGCAGAAAATGATCTGTGATGTTTAGCAACTGAGACAGGAGATCCAGCAGCTGCCGAGGGCCCAAGAGGATAAAGAATCCGCCCGAAGTCAGATATGCAATTTGGAACTGCTAACATTTCCCAAGTTCAATGAAATAACCAAGTTTTAAGAAATTAAAGGTACTAAGGGGGTGATTTATCAACGTTCAAATTTGTATTTTTGCCACAATTAGAATTGTTTTGCTTAAAAACTCACTAAGTTAAGTTATGGTGAACCAAATTACAGAAAGAACATTATTGAAAATTATAGAAAGATCCATGATGAAAGATCTGGATAAGAGGTCACATACCTTTATTACTGTATACAGGTATGGGATCCATTACCCGGAAACCTGTTATCCAGAAGGCTCCATTTATCCAAATAATACAAAGTTTTTAAAATTATTTCCTTTTTCTCTGTAATTATAAAACGATACCTTGAACTTAATCATAACTAAGATATGATTAATTCTTACTGGAATCAAAACCAGCCTATTGGGTTTATTAAAGGTTACACGATTTTCTAGCAGACTTAAAGGAGAACTAAACTCATACTTACAGCGCTACGCAACAAGTTGGCGCTATAGAAATACATGTTAATAATACTTTAAAAAAACACCTCTCCCTGTAGACCCCTTCCTGCAACCCCCAACCTACTTGCTACCCCGGGCAAATGCCCCTAACTTTTTACTCAACCCTCGGCAGATTCAGGCCAATTTCTTCTTCAGTAATCTTTTTGTATTGAATGGTGTTTCAGTGAATGCACAGTTGGAGCAATTTCCTGGTTCCAGACAACTGCACATGCGCCGCAACTCACAAGAATGATTGCCAAAAAAGATGGCTTCCATGAACTCCAATGCCTGAATCTGCCCTGAGGGGTGAGTAAAAAGTTAGGGGCATTTGCCCGGGGTAGCAAGTAGGCTGTGGGGGGGAGCAGGGAGGGGGGTCTACAGGGGGGATTGTTTTTTTTTTTGAAGGAAGAGTTTAGTTCTCCTTTAAGGCATGAAGATCCAAATTATGGAAAGATCCCTTGTCGAGAAAACCCCAGGTGTCCGAGCATTCTGAATAACAGGTCCTATACCTGTACTGTATGTTTACTATTGTGTCGCAATGTATGGAGGTTGCCAACTTTAGCATCAAAATCAAATAACTAATGCTGTCAAGTGTCAAACCACTTTGGAGCATAAGAAAAGCTTCATATGTTTGTTTTGGCAGGTGCTGCTGGCATTTCACAACAATAGCAAAACGGAATTGTACATTCCAATCTATTGCTGACCTTACAACATGAAAAAACTTATTTTCATAACCTAAACTTATTTGCCTTAACTATGGGGCAGATTTACTAAATTCACATGAATGATTCCAAAATTGATCGAATTTTTAAAAAGATTTTAATATTTTTGAAGGCCACTTCGATCATTATATCGAATTGAATGATTCGAATAAAACTATTCAAATATTCGTCCCTTTAATTTTTAATTCGAGTGTCTAGTTCGCCAGATTAAAGATACCTAATTGCTATTAAACCCTATGGGAAGCTCCTATAAGTTTTTTTTTTTAAGATTTCTAGATCGAATAAAAAAAATTTGATCTAAAAATCTTTTAAAAATAACCCTATGGGATTGTTCGAATTGCAGTAAAAACCTTCAAATTCGATATTCGAAGGTTTTAAATTTGACCACAATTTGATTGGTCGAATGAGGGTTAATTCACCCTCGAATTCTACCAATAGTATATCTATCTGCCCCTAAGTATATGCCAAGAGAAATATTATACATTCATTTAAGCCAGGTTTATCAGAAAAAAACACTTTTTTATTTTTTAAATTTTACCATTTTATTTTTACATTTTAAATAGAAAGGTCTACTACACACAGTAGTTAAAGGGATCCTGGGAAAAAAAATTTCAAAATGCATCAGTGAATAGTGCTGTTCCAGAAGAATTCTGCACTGAAATCCATTTCTCAAAAGAGCAACAAATCTCCCTGAATCTCTTCCCCCAATCTTGCGCCAGCTAAAGTGTAAAGTTGCCTGCGCCTATTCACACGTGGCGCGGCGCTTTTGAAAATCGCTCGAAAATGCATGTGAATAGGCACCGCATGTGAATAGGCGCAGGCAACTTTACACTTTAGCGGGCGCAAGACTGGGGGAAGAGATTTAGGGAGATTTGTTGCCCCAAACACGCGGCGATTTGTCGCAGGCAACAAATCTCCCTGCAATCTCTTCGTCTGGAAGAGCCCTTAGGCTGGGGCCACACGGGAAGATTTCAGGGACATTAGTCGCCTGATGACTAATTGCCGCGTCTAATCTCCCTGAATGGCTTGCTAGTATCTTGCACCTGCTAGCGCTAAAGTCGCCTGCGCCTATTCACACGCGGCGATACGTTTTTCAAAGTAGCTCGAAATTGCCTCAGGGAGATTAGTCGCCTCAAAGACGTGGCGATTAGTTGCCAGGCAACTAATCTCCCTGGATCTTCCTGTGTGGCATAAGCCTTAAAATCATGGAACAGTTTTTGGATGGAGGTTCCCTTCAAAGGGAAACATTCTGTGTCATTGATGAAATAACCAAGTTACTCTTCAGTGTTGACAGTTATGTCTTTCTTTTTTTTGACCCAAAGGTCATCCTTTGTGGGGTTGCAACCCTTTGCCTAGAAGAGGTATTAGAGCTCACTCTTTTAAAATAACTGGCTCTGACTGAAATCCTGTTTCACTGCATTCAGGGTGGGTGCCAGAGTCAATTATTTTGTTAGCTTTTGTTTGTCCTGGAATTGGTTATTGGAACTCTGGAGCATCTGCTAGACAATGGAGCACCCTCAAAAGACATATTAGAACAACCTGTCAATCAAAATCTGACCTGGACCTCTGCATGAAAAGAGCAGTAAGATTGACAGGTTGCTGAGTGAGTAAATTGGTTATTTCATCAACAGTACAGCATTTTAAATAAATTATATTTAGAAAGGGTCTTATTTCAGAGAGATAAAACGTATAAATGTTTACAATAGATCCCCTATAAGACAAAAGTAATGTTGTAAAAGCATGTCATCATCAAATGTTATGGTATTTTGTTAATGCTGCCATGGCGGAATTTTTAGCTTTCTTAGATTAATTTACTGTAAGTCTATGGCCAGGTATAGACCTATTTTTGGATTTTCTACAACATAGCCCTGCTGTTCTACTGGCGATTAGCAAAGGATCAGGGGTATCTGTGTTGCTCACTGATACATGTAGACACATAGATATATAATGAATGGTGTGTGTGTGTATATATTATTAAATTCTGATGCTAATTGCACTGGTTTCTGTGCTGCCATGTAGTAATTATCTGTATTAATCACTAATCTAAGCTTTATATTGCGACATTTATATTCCATGTGTAATATATATTGTGAGTGGGTCCCTAAGCCCAGCAGCACAGAGCAAGTGCACTGAATCAGCAGATGGAGAGCTACAGGGGCATCTTTGGAGACACGGGTCTTTACTGCTGAAAGGCTGTGGTTGCCTTGGGCTGGTACAGAAACACAAAACATCATGTACATCATTTCTAACTACTTCTTTAAGTTTTAGTTCTCCTTTAATAAATTATGTTTCTTTAAATAAAACCAGTGGAAAGGTTCCCGGTGTGCACTCATTCTACCTGGACATATAGATATATAGTAGTGATACAGCAGAGTACAGGGATAATAAAAAACAGGTGCCTTGGGGACAGGAATAGAGAAGGGGAAACCATGTTGAAAGAGGGAGCATGCTATGGTTGGAAGCAAACCCTCACATATCTTTTATCACATGACTGAACAGATGATGGTTTATCTTGCTTTCTTTGTTTTTGTAAAAATGCAAAAAAAATTATTAAAAAAAGAGGAAGTATGAATGTGTAATGGGAATAAAAAAAAATTGGAAAAATGGGGGAAATATAGGGAAAATGCAGAAGAGTGGCTATGGCAACTATATGACAGCACAGAACATATGTT
This sequence comes from Xenopus borealis, assembly GCA_024363595.1. Lineage (NCBI taxonomy): Eukaryota > Metazoa > Chordata > Amphibia > Anura > Pipidae > Xenopus > Xenopus borealis. The sequence continues at coordinate 72,700,396 of CM044440.1, read as the reverse complement.
GATGCGAGTTCCTTTAATGAATGGGGTTGTATGCACAACTGAATGCAGGTCATTTTATTGGCCCATAACTGTTCTTGTGGTTGTAAATGACCCCTTATTTCTCTACACCTTGTAAAGGCATATCAGATCTTTGTATGTGTGTGCGCATAATCACGTTTTGTATGTTTCATTGGCAATGTTTGTACTGGATGCTTAATACATCTTTCTCACAAAATATACATTTTTCTAAATATTTAAAACAAAAAAAAAAGGTCTTCTTTTGAACGGATTGCAATATATAACAATAGGACTCATATTCTTGACTCCATGACAACAGCAATAAACACGACTATTGATAAATGTTTATGGCAGTGTGTTCTTATTTTATTTCAGAAACTATAAAACTAAAAATTATTCAATAAAAAATAATAAATACGTCAATTTCAGGGTTGCTAAAATCTGCAAGGTCAGTTATTATGACCCATGTTTATGTGTGAATGTTCAGTAAAGACTTTCCTAATGTAATCTCTATTCCTTCTTGGCATACTACATATATACACACATAAAATGCACATTGTTAGATCATATCACTGCTTTACTCCAGTCAGTCCAGGAAATGGCATACCCAGCATTATAAAAATATAGAAACAACTCTATATATCTACTACAGGGATGCCACAGCCAAAATTTCTATTCCATTTTCCAACATAGGAACATTATCCAATATATAGTTTTTACAGGTGCCAATTGGCTTCCTCTGACTTTCTTAAATGACAGTTGCAGTTTTGTCTGTGGTGGCCCAAGAATGGAATAGCAGTCTGTATGCTTTGAAAACATGTTACAGCTGAAAGACCTACAAAGGAACGAATTGTCACTGGGCGTGGAGCATCTGAGCCAGGTGTATATTTTGGGACTGTATGAGAGGCCAAGCATCTGGGCCTTGATGGTTCTGAAGAAAACGATACAGTTGTTTCAGGTGAGAAACAATGTTGTCTTTGATGTCAGGGACAGAGATTTGTAGACGAATGCTTCCACTATCAAAAGAACGGGTGCTATCCCCACTAAACATCTCCAGTATCATACGTGCTACAACTGGTATGATCTGTGGAAGAGAAATAACAGGCACATCCAATGTTATATTATCAGGGGGATGGGGAAGATAAATAAAAAAAAAATCCCCATTACATATACTTCTCCCGAGGAAGTGTGACCGTACCATGTGAAATGTGTGTAGAGTTCCTGATGTCAGTATTCGGTGTATATCTATACTCCTGGTTTTAATATATATATATATATATATATATATATATGTCTCCTTTATGTACTTTGCCAATTGAAATTGACCAACACTTGCCATATACCTACTTTGGATTCATTTATGTGGCCTGTACTTTCTTTTATTTGGAAGTTCCCATTTATCTGAAGTTCTGGAATTCCTGAGTGCCTTCTCAAAGGGTTTTGAGCTCCTTATTGCACTCTAGTAAGGGCACATCAGATTCAAACACTTGAGTGCCAATGTGTTTTAGTATATTTTACACTATATAACATTATTATTTTTGGTTCCGTAGTAGTATGGTTTATGCCCATCACCCAGGTGTGAAATTTAGTCTTAAAGGGTACCTGTTGGCAAAATATATTATGCCCAACCAAAGGTGCTGGTTAATAGAGTGGTTAGGGGTAGCAGTAGTTTTGTTTATTTAAAAAATGTCCCCCCGCTAGAGCTAGGACACTCACACTGGGAAGGAACACAGAGCACATGTGCACAATAAGCAAGTTATTATTTCATGTGCATAATAAGCAAGTTATGGCACGTGCCCCAAAATGGCTGCTCAAACCGGGAGCTCCCTCCTGGTGCGGGTGGTCTAGCACTGGTATTAATGCATTTATTAATTAAACAACAAGGCATGGGACTGATTAAAATCCATTAATTGTTCTATAAATAAATATAGGCTCATCTGGTCACAATGCATATTTACCATGGAGGTTAATTAGCAGATTTATAAGGGTTACTCAGTTCATTTGCCTCCCATGAGCCAACAATCAACACTGCTGGGTCATATTTACATAGTTAAATTGGGTTGAAAAAAGATAAAGTCCATCAAGTTCAACCCCTCCAAATTACAATCCAGCATACACAGAAACACCCCTACACTCTTTCACACAAACCATAGATATACTAACTGTAGAGTTTAGTATCAAAATAGCCTTTTGAAAGCATCAACAGAATCACACCCGGCAGCGCATTCCACAACCTCACTGTCCTCACTGTGAAGAACCACCTACGCTGCTTCAAATGAAAGTCCTTTTCTTCTAGGCTGAAGGGGTGGCCTCTGGTGCGGTGACCCTCTTTATTGGTAAAAAGGTCCCCTGATATTTGTCTAGAATGTCTTCTAATGTATTTGTAAAGTGTAAGCATGTCCCCTCGCAAGCACCTTTTTTCCAGAGAAAACAACCCCAACCTCGACAGTCTAGTTTACATCCCTCCTAAGGACTGGAGTCCAAAACTGCACTGCATATTCCAGATGAGGTCTTACTAGGGATCTATAAAGAGGCATAATTATGTTTTTATCCCTTCAGTTTATGCCCTTTTTTATGCAGGACAGAGCCCTATTTGCTTTAGTAGCTACAGAAGGACACTGCCCAGAATTAGACTTGTCTATAAAAACCCCAAGATCCTTGTCACTTCAGGAAACTGAAAGTGCATAATCTTGCATTTATCAACATTGAACCTCATTTTCCAGTTTGCTGCCCAGTTTCCCAGCTTAAACAAATCACTCTGCAAAGTGGCAGCATCCTGCATGGAACCGATAGTTCTGCTCAATTTAGTATCATCTGCAAAAATAGAAACCGTACTTTCAATGCCCACATCCAGGTCATTAATAAACAAGTTGAAAAGCAAGGGACCCAGTACAGCCCTGCAGTACACCACTAACACTGGTCCAATTAGAAAATGTTCCATTTACCACCACTCTCTGTAGTCTATCTTTTAGCCAGTTCTCTATCCAGGCCATCATTCCTTAATTTAACCAGTAATCTTCTGTGTCACACTGTATCCAATGCTTTAGCAAAGTCTAAGTAAATCACATCCACTGCCATCCCAGAATC
>CM044440.1:72659922-72677817 GCA_024363595.1 Xenopus borealis | reverse complement strand
AGTGTTAAGCTTTTTATGTCTCCAAGGGCTACTATATGTGTGAAGAGGTTTAGAAACATAGGCCAACATGGAGACTATTTGAATGTGTAAGACTTAAAAATGTATTCAACTCCTTTGTGGCAAACTAGTGCATTAGAAAGGCTGGTCCCAGTGTTTAGACCATTGTCTAGTGGGCCTGGCCACTAACACCTTTAAAAAAAAAAATATGAAAGAGTTAGTATTCATAGAGACATGGCATTCATAGTTTTTTGCACACTAATCCATGACTTGGTGGAACTAGATGTGTTTGACCCTGCCTGTTCCTGGCCAAGTCTTGTCTGCTGCCTGTTCTGACCTCTGCCTGTGTTTGACCATTCTCTCGGATCCTGTTTAAGTCTCAGTGACTTTGGTATACTGACCAGCCTGTGACCCTGACTATGCTTATGACTCCTGTACTTGTACTGCGTTGCTTGTTTGGTGTGTTGGCCTGGCCTGTGACCTTGTTTACGCTCTTGTCTCCTGTTATTTTTCTGCTCTGTTCATCTGGTATATTGACCCGGCCTGTGACCCTGACTATCCTTCTTGTTCTCCACTTCAGTACAACGTAGGGTTTCCACCTGGCCTGCATTTTACCGGCCTGGACGGTATTTTTGGTGGTTTATCCCAATGTTATTAATAGGAAAAACAGATAAAAACAGAAGGCCGGTATTTTTTTCAGGAAGCGGTGGCAACCCTTGTACAACGTGTGGTTCCCTTAACTGGTGGCCCAGAGAATAGGAGGGCCTGGACTAGTCAGTACCTGTATTCCACCTCTGCACCATTTTCCTGCCTGCACCCATGCCTCCAGCATTCATCCACCCGTCCTCTAACTTTACCAAGTGCCACCCGATGCAAGTAAAGGGGGTTGTGTGGTGCAACAAGGTCATCATGGCCTGGTGTGGCTGGCTAGGTTACTTTACACCCCTGGTTGTTATATTTATTATACTATAGTTCCAGTGATCCAAAGTAAGTAAATAAGCATTAAGCCTCACAATTCATCATTCAGGCTTGTGCATACTTTTTAGTTTCCTAGTTTGTTAAGCCCTGCCCTAATGATGTTTTTTTCAGGCAGCTCTTACAAGCATTGCAGTCCTTTAGGGGTTGTTCACTTTTGAGTTAAAGGAAAACTATACCCCCCGAACAATGTAGGTCTCTATAAAAATATATTGCATAAACAACTCATATGTAAAACCCTGCTTAATGTAATTAAACCATTTTCATAATAATGTACTTTTTTAGTAGTATGTGCTATTGGGTAATCATAAATAGAAAATTGCCATTTTAAAAATGACAGCCTCCTGGGATCGTAGGATTCAACAGTGCACACAAACATACCAAACAAACTATAAAGTTAGGTCACATCATCCAATTAACAGAGTTCTGTCTTTTGCTTCCACACTTCTTCCTGTTATAGTTAGAGTTGAAATATTTCTGGTCAGGTGATCTGTGAGGCAGCACACAAACCTGACAACTATACCTTTAGGCAGTGATCCCCATATAGTGGCTCATGAGCAACATGCTGCTCCCCAACCCCTTGGATGTTGCTCTCAGTGGCCTCAAAGCAGGTGCTTATTTTTGAATTCCAGGCTTGGAGGCAAGTTTTGGTTGCATAAAAACCAGGTGTACTGCCAAACAGAGCCTCCTGTAGGCTACCAGTGCACAAAGGGACTACCAAATAGCAAATCACAGCCCTTATTTGGTATCTCCAGTAACTTTTTCATGTTTGTTTTGCTCCCCAACATGTTTTAAATTTAAATGTGGCTCACAGGTAAAAAAGGTTGGGGACCCCTGTCTTTTGGCTACGGTCAGACAAATCAGAATCCAGTCTTCAGATGCTGCTGTTCTGATTGATGTTTCTGCACAATGAAGCATTGTCTCTGCTCGGGTGCAGGCAGACGCAGTGGATATCATCTGTGAAATTCAAGCGCTTGCTTTTTTTGCTGAAATGTTTGCCAGCACCAGAGCAGCGACAATGCTTCCAGGTGCAGGCTAAGCAGCAGCAGTATGGTATGATTCTGGACCTGTTTGTTTGCAGGCTGAGATCTGCATTCATGTGACCCTAGCCTAGTTTCCTGTCTGGTAACTCCAATTATGGCAATATGTTCTTTTCACCAAAGTTTGATTAGTAACAACTGAGCAGTACTGCACGTAGTGTTGCTGGATGAAAGCGCCCTGCAATATGAAAATAGTAATAATCCAGTATAGTTGGGTTTTGATATAGTAAAAGTCTGCCATAAGAAACCCATTTATCTATCTGGACAAGCTACAGCATTTTGGGTCTCTTTATCATAATGGATAGTATTCAGTATCGGTTCTTGTTATGTTTTGGTAGCCGGGGATGAGCAGAGTATAACAGTCCTATATTAGCAGGTTCATGCAGCCATTACACTTTAACAGTAGGTTGAACTCTAACCTTTTTTAGGCAGTATAGAAGTACAGTGTATGCACCGAATACTCTTGTGCACAGTGATACCTACAGGCACCTTGCATAAACACCACATATCCTCCCTATAGTAGGAAAGTATTTGGGAAGATGTAATAAACAGAAATCATAAACTGTATGCATCTTAAAGCAATATTATGCATTATTCACAACATATAGTCCTTGGTCCATGCAGGTTGTTTTCTGATTCTTTCAGTACACCTCATAGGCTCACCTTCCTCAAGCCTACTGCATTTGGCATCAGGAGTAGGAAAATGTCCTTCATCAAATGGAACTTTTTCACTATTTCAAAGCTATGTTGAGTAGTCTCTGACCAAACTAGACTTGAAGTTCTTCATAGCAGTGCTTTAAGTGGCTCCACAACTGAAGTGTAGTTGGGAATAAACTTAGAATACCATGAAGTAAGACCTAAGAAAGCTTGTAAGGTCTGAAACTCAGATGGAGTAGGTGCTTGTGTAACAGCGTTGACATGGTCAGGCTCAGGCAGTAATCCCAATGTCTTTTTTGCATTTGCGGCACTGTACAGCTTTTGCAGGACATGTAGCATAATGTGCAGTGTGTTGTGCTGAACCACAGTGGAAGCAGTATTATTATTTGTAATTGCTGCATGGTTTTTCAGTGTAGGTGAATCCCGTTCCTTAGCATTGTGTTGTGACTGTGCATTATTAGGCCCCAGTGCAGGATTCACAGTCTGTACATTCTCAGCAGTTCCCTGACTAAGAGTTTTAGCCTCTGCCACTTCTGTTTCAATTTGGCTAACAACTGTAATAGCCTTTGCAAGGGTTCAATCCTGCTCTAGGAGCAGTCTCTCTCTAATGCAAGGTGAGCTTGTTTTTCCCACTATTTGGTCTGTTAGCATTTCATCTGTTACCTTCCCAAACTCACAGGTAACAACCAGCTCTCTCAAAGCTGCTACAAATTGTCCTTTGGATCCACCATTACACTGTCCATGTTGGCGGAATTTATATCTTTCAGCAACCACATTTACTCTTGGCATGAAAAAGTTCTTTATAGCAGTAAGATGGTAATGTATAGAATATACACTGTCCCTCTGCTCCCAGTCAGTGAATATGTAAAGCACGCTTTCTAGCAGCAGAAATCTCCCCTTCTACAGCAATAATGTAATTTTCAAAAATATGGATCCAAGCAGTAAAAGGTATGGTATTCTCACTAGGGTTTGGAAGAAAAGCTGCAGGCTGCTGCAGAGGTAGAAGAGACATCTCTTTGTCATTTTGTTATGTTTTGGTAGCCAGAGGATGAGCAGAGTATGACAGTGCTTTATTAGCAGGTTCATGCAGCCATTACACATCAACAGTAGCTTGAATTGTAACCCTTTTAAGCAGTATAGAATGTACAGTGTATGCACAGTATACGTTCGCAATGACCCCTACAGGCACCTTGCACAAACACCACAGTTCTAATAACTATGTACCACCTGATGACTTGATATCTGTAGGAATATTTATAAGTGGTTTTACTAGGTGGAAGCAGATCTCATGATCAAAGAGGGGTCCTGAAGACAGAGTCCTGGATGGACATAGCTAGGACCTATTAAGTCATCCAAGCCACTCCTAAATGTCACAGGGCATTCCACAATCTCATTGCCCTCACTGTGAAGAACCACCTACAATGCTTCTAATGAATGTTTGGTTCCTCAAGTCTAAAGAGGTGGCCTTTGGTTGTTTGATCTTTTCTGTGGTAAAAAAGATCCTCTGGTATCTATCTACAATTCCGCCTAATATAATTGTGAAGAATAATCATATCCCCTTGCAAACAACACCAACCATAGTTGAATTCTTCTGTCCCTTTTAGCTGTCTAGTTACCTGTCTGCGCTTTCTCCAATGCACAAAAGTTTTTCTGTTAAATGACTATTTTGGTGTTTACTGAAGAGGGAATCTCGGTAAAAACATTGCTAAAGAACCACACTCACTTCATTTATCAAATTGTATGGTTTCTCACTGGGATCTTTAACAGTAGAACAAACAGTAACAGCTAGTCCCTAAAGCTCCCCATAGACGCAACGATATTTCCCTGCCGAAAGACCGATCTTAGGGAAGTCCGACCAATCTGTCAAATTATCGTGCGGTTAGTGGGATACAAACGATCGTTGGTCTTACGATTTTTTGTCCGATATTGGTCTGATGATTGATCGGCCAGGTTAGAAAGTCTTTATCGGTCCCCAAGCAGGGCCAAGCAGGCTGTGATCCTTCAATTTTGCTGGCAATATCGCCTGAAATGGTCTTTTTAGTTGATGGACACATCAGGCATTTAAACGATCGTTTTGAGACAATCGTGGTCTCACGATAACAATTGGATCTTTCAAAAATCTTTACGTCTATGGCCAGCTTTAGGCTAGTGCCAAATGAGGATTTTGGCCTGTGTTTCTTCTGATTCTTCATTCATACAGTATATTAGACATGTCTTTCCACACATAGCTCACATAGTACCATTGCTCACATCACATCTGGACTAACAATCTGTGGGTTCTGGTAAATGCTGTAATATTCCACAGACAAACACTATTTAGTGGGGGCAATTTGGGCATCTGTGTATTGGAAATGCCAGGGCCAATGTGGGCATCTGTGTATTGGATATGCCAGGGCCTATTTTAAAATGCAGTCCAGACCTGGCTCACATACAATACATTCTGGAACAATAAACTATGCTGGATATTCTGTTCCCAAGGTGCTGATTCATGATTCACTACCCAAACCAGGAGTGTAGGTGGCAGCAGATAGCAAATCCCACAAGGTGTGTCAGTAGCTTTGAGCCTGCATAACATCATCAAATACCTGAGGCAGGCAGGCAGGCGGACAGGAAAAGGGAGAGACGGCCAGGAGTCAGTGGGAGGAGGAAGAGTGAGGGGGAGAACTGTGTTCCTGATCCTCCCCACAGTTTGGAAATATTGGCACTTTACACTTGGACATAGAAAACTTGTAGAGCTGAACAGGCAGAGGTGAGTTATAGAAGGTGTGTGGGGGAAGGCAGCTGTATGTTTCCTGCTTGGAAAGGTCTGGTTGCTGCATGTTGGAAGGGTTCCAGATGCTTCTCTTTTCACTCACCTACAGCCTCATTGCTACTTGGAGGTTTCTCTTAACTAAACATCTGACCAATTCTTTCTATTATATCACTGAAACCTCCCTAGAATGAATAACAACCAGGTAATGTATGACACATACAGCATACATGGCTGCACTGAAAGCTATCCACCCAGACATTTGCCTTTAGCATGCCTTATTCACAACTGTTTGTGTTTAGCCAGAGGATCCTGATACATTTGGGCACTGGTAGTTGTGCTAGAAACACCTGTATGTTGTTTGTAGTAGTACAAAAGTACTTTGCATCTGGGCTTTATTTTGTATTTATGTATGTTCTTTCTTTGTTCAAAGTGAAACTTCAGAGGCCACTTGATTGCTAAAGTCAGTTATCCCAGGAACCAGAAAATCAAAGATTATACTAGATTTTTATTGTTACCTTTATGTCGAAACATTTCCTTGTACAAGGTCTGTCAGATTAGTACGTATCAATGGCATACAGACAGATCCTTGGTTGTTGTTGGTTGGTGACTTCACTTTAAACTTCACATTAAATTTACTTAAAATTCCAAACAAGAGCTAGAGCATTAACATAGTAAATAATGCAGAATCCATTAAATAAGTCCAAGCTGTCCTTAAGCTAGAAGTCAGTTCTAAGTTATATTGTACCTTAATAACATACACCTTGGTGCTCACATTATGATGACTTTATGACAGCTGTCACTCTGCAGACATAGTCAGCCTGGTTGTAGATAGTCATGTGGTGAGCCTTATATGTATGTACGATAGTATGGGTAATACAGGTATGGGATCTATTATCCAGAATGCTCGGGGCCTGGGTTTTCTGGATAAGGTGTCTTCTGTAATTTTAATCTGCTAAAAAGACCTTTAAAGGAACAGTTCAATGTAAAAATAAACTGGATCAATAGCTAGGCTGTGCAAAATAAATAAAATTTCAATATATTCAGGGAAAAATGCAAACTATAAAGGCTGGACTGACTGGATGTCTAATATAATAGCCAGAATCCAACTTCCTACTTTTCAGCTTTTAACTTTGGCTTAGTCAGCGACTTGAACGGGGGCCACATAACTATTCAGTGAGTTTACCATTGATCCTCAGCATGCAGCTCATATTCAAAAGTTATGGCCCGTGTGGCCCTCCCTCAAGTCACTGATTGGTTACTTCCTGGTCACCAGGGTAACCAGTTAGTGGAAAACAAGAGAACTGAAAAGCAGGAAGTTAGATCCTAACTAACTACAGTATATTAAAAACATTTTTTTATTTTGCACTGCCTATCTATTTACCCAGTTTTTATTTTTATACTGATCAATTCCTTTAAACAGTAGATAAAGCCAATAGCATTGTTTCCCAAAGTGAAATCCCAGTTAGGGTGGCATTTGGAGAGAATACTTGTGTAATATCTTGGATATACCCAAGTCCAGCTTGAAGGTCATTTGGGTTGAGATTTGGGATGGAACTGCATTTGCTAGATATTCAGAAATCAAGGGTTGAAAACTTCCGAATCTTCTATACTTTTAAAGGGTAGCTAAAATGGGGCATAAGGCACAGCCTTCCAAAATAAGCTTCATCAACATAGTCATGTTGTTTTAAGCAACCTTTTCCTGTAGCTATAGCTTACTGAAGGCATGCTCCTCAAAATTTGATCTTTTTCAAGGGGCAAGAAAAAAAAATGTGGGAAAATGTTAAATTAGGGAAATGCATTATAAATAGTGGAACCACAAAAAAGAGTGTAAGATGCAGGAAAACTTAAAATCGGGGTATGTAAATATTTTTAAAGGGGAACTATCGCGAAAATGAACATTTTATATAAGCTTCATCATACTGAAATAAGAAACTTTCTAAATACAATCAATGAAATATTCTGTAGCATTTCTAAAATAATCAAGTTTTTCTTCACTATCCCTTTCTCAGCATCTGTTTCTCTTCATTCTGTCTTCTTGCAGCAGTTCACAGTTCGGTGTCAGATATTCATTGACAGTTAGATCCTATATATCTTAAATGGGGGCTCCTTTTGCATAGAAGATCTCAGAGCTCACTATTAAAATCACCAGACATCATGTCTCTCTACATGCAGAATTTGTGAAAAAGCCAGTTATTTTGATTAGATTTTGTTTGTACTGCAATCAGTTGAGTGAGCTCCAATACATTTGCTAGGAAAGGAAGCCCCCTATAAGATATATTGGATCTAACTGTCAAAGACTATCTGACACCCAACTGCTGCAAGAAGACGGAATGAAGAGAAACAGATGCTGAGAGAGGAATAGTGAATATAATCTTGATTATTTCAGAAACGGTACAGAATATTTAGTTGATTGTATTTAGAAAGTTTATTATTTCAGTATGAGGAAGCTTATAGTAAAATCTCATTTTTGCAATAGTTCCTCTTTAAATACGTGTTGCTGAGTAAGATGTCATGTTTCTGTGCACATTCCATGTGTCAGGACAGTTGAATTTAGTAAATCACAATGCTGTATGAACTCTAACCAAGTCATTGATTCCTGTTCATTTTTATTGAAACATTGTTTTATCCATTTATTTACGCTAGTGGCACAATTTCAGCCATCACAAAGTTAGTTTATGCGATTAAGACACGCATGATTGTGACTAAATTTCTTTAAACTGGTGGTTCACCTTTGAGTTAACATGTTATATAATAGCCAATTTAAAGCAACTAGTCTCCATTATTTATTTTTTATAGTTTTTAAATTATTTGCTTTCTTCTTCTCACCCTCTGACTCTTATCAGATAGGGTTCACTTCTAAAAACAAGTGCTCTGTAAGGCTACACATTTATTCCTAGTGCTGCTTTTTATTACTTGTCTTTCTATTCAGTAGGGATGGCGCGAACCGCGGCAAAAATGTTCGCGAACATGTTCGCGAACTTGCGACAAAACGCGCGAACGTTGCGAACCCTATAGACTTCAATGGGAAGGCGAACTTTAAAAGCTAAAAAAGACATTTCTGGCCAGAAAAATGATTTTAAAGTTGTTTAAAGGGTGCAACGACCTGGACAGTGGCATGCCAGAGGGGGATCAAGGGCAAAAATGTATCTGAAAAATCCAATAGTCGCAGCCACTGAAGCACAGAAAAAATATGCCATATTAATGCTGAAAATAGTCGCAGCCACTGAAGCACAGAAAAAATATGCCATATTAATGCTGAAAATAGTCACAGCCACTGAAGCACAGAAAAAATATGCCATATTAATGCTGAAAATAGTCGCAGCCACTGAAGCACAGAAAAAATATGCCATATAAATGCTGAAAATAGTCGCAGCCACAGAAGCACAGAAAAAATACAGGTCAATGTATGGCAGTTGTTTGAAGAACAGTAGATTACTAGCCAGCAAAGCTACCTAACCTAAAATGTCCCTCAAATCCCTGCAGACTTCTGTCCCTCCAATACAGAGCAGTATCAAGCAGATTACTAGCCAGCAAACTGTCAACTGTCCCTGAAATCACTAACAGCTCTCTCCCTACACTAACTCTTCCAAGCAGCACACACAGACAGAATGAAAAAATGCTGCAGGGCTTCAGTTTATATATGGAAGGGGAGTAGTCCAGGGGGTGTGGGGGTGGTCCAGGAGGGAGAGCTTCCTGATTGCCTGCAATGTATCTGCTGGTCTGGGGTGAGAGGGCAAAAAAAAGCGGCGACTATGCGCGAACCCAAAATGGCGAACGTTGCGCGACGTTCGCGAATATTATGCGAGTGCGAACAGCGGATGTTCGCACGAACAAGTTCGCGCCATCCCTACTATTCAGACCTCTCCCATTCACATTTCTGTCTCTTATTCAAATCAGTGAATGGTTGCTAGGCCACTTGATTGCTAAAGTCAGTTATCCCAGGAACCAGAAAAGCAAAGATTATACTTGATTTTTATTGTTACCTTTATGTCAAAACATTTCCTTGTGCAAAGTCAGATTAGTCCATTTCAATGGAATACAGACAGATCTTTGGTTTTTGTTATTGGTGATTTTGCTTTAAACTTCACACTAAATGTACTTTAAATTCCAAACAAGAGCTGGAGCATTAACAAAATAAATAACGCATAATCCATTAAATACGTCCAAGCTGTCCTTGAGCTAGTTCTAAGCAGTTCTAAGTTATATTATACCTTAATAACATACACCTTGGTGCTTACATTATGATGACTTTATGACAGCTGTCACTCTGCAGACATAGTCAGCCTAGTTGTAGATAGTCATGTGGTGAGCCTTATATGTATGTACGATAGTATGGGTAATCTGGATCAGGGGTCTACTGTAATTTTAATCTGCTAAAAAGGTGAATGGTTACTAGGGTAATTTGGACCCTAGCGATCAGATTGCTGAAATTGCTGCTGGAGAGCTGCTGAATAGAAAGCTAAATAACTCACAAACCACAAGGAAGGGTTTTTTTACAGTGAGAGCTGTGAAGATGTGGAATTCTTTCCCTGAAACTGTTGTACAGACTGATACATTAGATAGCTTTAAGAAAGGGTTGGATGGCTTTTTAGCAAGTGAGGGAAGACAGGGTTATGGAAGATAGCTCATTATACAAGTTGATCCAGGGACTAGTCTGATTGCCTTTTGGAGTCAGGAAGGAATTTTTTCCCCCTCTGAGGCAAATTGGAGAGGCTTAGGATGGGGTTTTTTGCCTTCCTCTGGATCAACTAGCAGTTAGGCAGATAAATAAAAATAAATAAAAAAAAAAGAAAATGTTGAACTTGATGGACGTGAGTCTTTTTTCAGCCTAACTTACTATGTTACTGTGTTACAAATAAGAAAGAAAAAAAAACAATTGCAAATTCTTTTAGAATATCCTCTACATCATACATGAAAAAAACCCTTTAAGGATTTTTGTTTCAAAAGGACTGATTTTATCATTATCATTTCAGCATTAGAAAATGGCTTCATGTGTATAATGTGTTACCTCTGAATCAATTAACACATAACTACTTGTTGCTTTGTAGAGTTGCAGGTTGTCTAAGGTAATGCAGCTTCTTCTGCAGTTTGTTGCCAACAACTGCATTTGTAGACTTAGGAAAAGCCCTGCCTGTATCAACAGTTAGTTTGTGCAACTGATATCTTTAAACAGGTGTGAGGGCTATTACTTGCTTAATGTTAAAGGACTTCTGTGTTATATAATGTTATATTTAGTAATGATTTGTACTGTTGCGTGAAAGTTTCTGTTCACTTTGAGAACCTCATTCAATTATAGCGGAATGTACTACAGTAGTGTTAGGTTTTAGTAGCCGAGGATGAGCAGAGTATAACAGTGCTTTATTAGCACTTTATTAAAGGATAACTATACCCCCAACAATGTAGGTCTCTATAAACAGATACTGCATAAAAAAACTCATATGTAAAACCCTGCTTCATGTAAATAAACCATCTTCATAATAATACACTTTTTTTAGTAGCATGTGCCATTGGGTAATCATAAATAGAAAATAGCCATTTTATAAAATAAGGACAGCCTCCTGGGATACTAGGATCCAACGGTGCACACAAACATACCAAACAAACTATAAAGTTAGATCACATGAGCCAATTAACAGACAGAGTTCTGTCTTTTGCTTCAACACTTCTTCCCTTTACAGTTAGAGTTGAAATACTTCTGGTCAGGTGATCTCTGAGGCAGCACACAGACCATCATGAAATGGTGGTTCAAGGCAACAGATGTAAAATGGCAATATTTACTTAAATATATATATATCAGGTAGGTAAGATTCTTTAATATGTCACTTGATTGATATAAACTATCTGTTGCTCAAAAATTCATTTTCGGGGTATAGTTTTCCTTTAACTCTATCCCTTTCTAAGCAGTCCAGAAGGTACCATGTATACACAATATAACTCGTGCACAATGACACCTAAAGGCACCTTGCACAAACACCACATATTCCCCCTTTAGTAGGAAAGCATTTGGGTAAGTGTAATAAACAACAATACAGAAACAATATGCATCTTAAAGCAATATGCATTCTTCTCATCACATAGTCCTTGGTCCATGCAGGTCGTTTTCTGATTGTTATCTCTCTCTGCAGATTACACTACAATTTTATGGATGTTCAAATGGAATGGTCTCAGATAATTTGTAATAAAACAGTCATTGTCAAAATCCTGCCCTACTACAGCACAGGATTTTGTGGAATCTTACAAAAATCTGATAAGATCAAATCAGATGGTTTTGTTTGAGGGGTATACAGCCAACAGGACATATAAAAAAATATCATGCAGATTCACTGGGGTCGTCTGTTATGTACTCCGTATTGAATCCAATCTCTATGTTTTTCCGGCCACTGATCCTGTAATTAAAGGGGTTGTTCACCTTTGAGTTAACTTTAAGTATAATGTAGAGAGTGATATTCTGAGCCAATTTGCAATTGGTTTTCATTTTTTATTATTTGTGGGGTTTATAGTTATTTAGCTTTTTATTATGCAGCTCTCCAGTTTGCAGTGTCAGCAATTTGGTTTCTAGGGTACAAATCACATTGGCAACCCTGCATTGATTTGAATAAGAGACTGGAATATGAATAGGAGAGGGACTGAATAGAATTATAAGTAATAAAAAGTGGCAATAACAATACATTTGTAGCCTTACAGAGTATTTGTTTTTAGAAGGTGTCAGTGACCCCCGTTTGAAAGCTGCAAAGAAACAGAAGAAAATTGCAAATAATAAAAAAATTATGAAAAATAAATAATGAAGACCAATTGAAAAGTTTCTTAGTATTGGCCCTTCTGCAATATACTAAAAGTTAACTTGAAGGTGAACCACCCCTTCAAAAAAATAATACATGCACAGTAAAAAAAAGACTACAGGAGAAATGTTCTGCCATTTTTTTTCTGTGTTTTTAGGGGATGCCGACCCTCTGTTGGTGTTTTCTTGGACCAGTGCATTCAATTCTGAAAAAGGGCACTGCCTCATGAAAAAAAACATCCACCAATGAATTAATCTTTCCTATTCCTTGCATTGCTGTAGGTCATGGCTTTGCAACCGCGGCGCGTTCGGCTAAAACCGTGGCTGGTGGCCCAAGTGGATAGTGGAATGTATCCTGGATTGATTTGGTTGAACAGAGAGGCAAAACGGTTCCAAATCCCTTGGAAACATGCAACAAGGCATAGCCCCCAGCAGGAGGAAGAGAACACGATATTTAAAGTAAGTAATTATGGTTGCAATAACTGTACAGTTATACATCAGTACTAGTGAATTGAATATCAATTACTTAGTCCATAAATGGATTGTGTGTGAAACGGCATTGTAATGTATGTAATGTAAATGTTTAACATTTTGGGGCTAATTTCCATGGTAAAAATGGCATTACCTGCAGCTTTTCTAATTTATGAAATGTGAAGCTCTTTCTTCTCTTGAGTGTATTTCTGTTTTCTCTGGGGGTTTTTTTTGGTATATAGTGCAAGTTTTGCTTAATTCTGTCAACAGTTGGATTTGTACAGTCAGCAAAAAATATTCTTTCTACATGAAAATGACTGTGGGACAATATTTTCCATTGCATTTCCATGCAGAGTAAATTGGCACCATTAAAGGGGTTGTTCACCTTTGAGTTAATTTTTAATATAATGTAGAGAGTGATAATCTGAGACAATTTGCAATTGGTTTTCATTTTTTATTGTTTGTGGTTTTATAGTTATTTAGTTTTTTAGTCAGCAGCTCTATAGTTTGCAGTGTCAGCAACTTGGTTTCTAAGGTACAAATTAACCTAGCAACCCTGCATTGATTTGAATAAGAGACTGGAATATGAATAGGAGATGGACTGAATAGAATGATAAATAATAAAAAGGGCAATAACATTACATGTGTAGCCTTACAGGGCATTTGTTTTTATATGGTGTCAGTGACCCCCATTTGAAAGCTACAAAGAAATAGAAGGAAATTGCAAATCATTAAAAAACTATGAAAAATAAATAATGAAGACCAATTGAAAAGTTTCTTAGAATTGGCCCTTCTACAATATACTAAAAGTTTACTTGAAGGTGAACCACCCCTTTAAATCTCCATTAAATCAAGATGGAATTATATCACCCCCCTCCCTTTCCCCCCCAGCAGCCTAACAAAAGAACAATGGGAAGGTAACCAGATCCCTAACTCAAGATAACAGCTCCCTGGTAGATCTAAAAACAACACTATTTTTGAAAAAAACTATTTCCTATTACAGTAGACTTTCTGGCAATGTTCCCTCTAAGCTGTGTGCGCTCAGAAATTTGAGGCCAGGGTACACAGCAAATTGTTTTCTGAGCTTTATGTGAAAACACAAATTTTTGCGTTCATTGTGACCCAGGCACACAGGTATTTAAAAATGTGCACACAAGTTTAAAATAACCACACATAACCGACGAGAAGTAATTCGGGGGGAACTTTGCCTGCTGAGTTTTCTATTTCGACAAAGGGCAAACTGTTAACAAGTTATGTATTTGTTCAGGCCTGGGCTGTTGAGACCAGTAAATATCAAGAAGGAGCTGATGAACCAGACCCAGCTAAATGGAAGGCCCAATTGCGCTGTGCATTAAACAAGAGCAGAGAATTTAAACTTATGTATGATGGGACCAAAGAGGTTCCAATGAACCCAGTCAAAATCTATGAGGTCTGCGACATCCCCCAGTCTCAAGGATCTATCATCAACCCAGGTGAGCGACAAACATAACAGTCCAATGTAATGATGGGAAATGTAGTCATTCTGGCCAGGTAAAACTTGTTTTAAAATGTTATAAAGGGCCTACAAAAATGTATTCCTTTAATATGAATAAGAATGATGTTCCCAATACAAACGAGAACTGTGCTTGTCTGGAGGCAAAGAAACATAGATAAAACATATTTCAAAAATAGTATAATATAGCAGGTAGTCTTGTACCTAAGTGGGTGACATCATTGGACATACACACAGTGTGCTGATTAGGATTTGGCTAAATGCAGTTAAAAAGGTATTGAAGGCCAAAGCACAATATGCAGTCATAACAAAATCAGTTGGGGTCTGACATTGTTAGATATGATCTTTAATACCATACGAATGCTTCGCTTTTAAATCTGGTACAGTCAGCCCTTTGAATAAGAAACACACTCTCTACCCTAATCCTTTGACCAACTGGATTTCCGTGAAGATTCCAAAAAAGTAAATGTGTAACTATGTAACTATGCAGTAGCATGAGAGCCTGTTGTAATGTACAATGTGGTGAAAGTTATTTAATATTTAACATTTACTTGAATGCAGCAGTGTTATAAATGAGGGCAAATACACTATATGGACAAAAGTATCTGGGAACCTGTCTGTCCAATATCTAGTTATCCAGAATGCATGGGACCTTGGATTTTTTGGATAATGGATATTTCTGTAATCTGGATCTCTATAGCTTCAGTCTACTAGAAAATCATGTAAACATTAACTAAGGCTGGCTTTGCTTCCAATAAGGATTAATTATAGTTGTAACAGTACAAGGTACTGTTTTATTATTACAGAGAAAATTTTTAAACATTTGGATTATTTGATTATAATGAAGTCTATGGGAGATTGCCTTTCGGAATAAAGGGTTTCTGGTTAATGGATCCCATACTGTTCAAGATGTTTCACTACTCATCAGAGCAGCTTCTTCAGCTCAACTGTCTGGAACAGAAAGTCCTCGGCATGTAAACTTTTCCAATAATCCCATCACAATGGTGTAATGTAAACATCCAGAGAGGTGACAATTACAAATACCAATAGAATAGAAATACCAATTGGTAACTGGTTTAATTATAGTGTATTTTTTCTCATGAGGCTTTGAAGATCCCAAAATCTGGACATCTGGTTGCATTACAGTGTAACCATGGCAACTATAACCCACTCAGCATAGCATTATCAAAATATTTCACCTATATAACAAATAATACTACTAGGTAATACTAATACCACTATGTATGCTACTTATCCATACGGCATAGACAAAAAGACCCAATCAAGTATAAATAAGCTCCAGACTCTCTTTCATTTCATTTATTGATGCAGTGCTTTGTGTGACATTTTTTAGAATATTACAGTTGATCATTTTCTGATGTTAGTATAGTATAAATGAAGCTGGCTACCTTAACCTACTGTTTTTGCTTAGTGGATCTAAGTATATGCATGTTGTGTCTTTTCATTTTTACATGGGCCCAAATGAAATCTTACAAGTTATCATAGATATATGGACAGACTGCCTTTTCTGTCAGTGTCATATATTTTTGTTATTTTTATAGGTTCTGCAGGATCTGCACTATGGGATGATGATGAATTTGAAGAGAGCGAGCTAGATAAGTCTCAGAATCATGTACCAATCCAGGAACCCTTTAACTGCCTGAATATCAGTGGTTTGTATCTTTTTGATTCTAAACTTGAATACAGTCATATATTCATAACCATTGGCCAGCTTGCAGTATCCTCAACACCCTCAATACCAGGCTGCTCCAGACCAATATTCTGCACAAATGTAGGGAAAAGGCCCACAGATTACTTAGAGGCCCACAGATTACTTAGAGGCCCACAAGCCTAAAATGTTTACTGCAAAACAGAAACTGAAGGTACAAACTTATATGGATATGTTTTTTAGATGCACAGTGCAAAGGGTGTTGTCCTTGAAAGTTCTCTGTTCTCTGTTTTACTTTGCTGCTTTACTGATACAAACATGGGGTCCAATTCAGACTTCCAATTTAAATCTAGGAATGTGAAATCGCATTCTTCAACAGTATAATTATGTTACCCAACCTGTCTGCCAAGGTTCTGGAATGGCGTTTGCTGTGATCTGGTTTTGCCTTGGGAAATTTTGTTGCTATGACATAGTGATACAATAATACACCCTTTTTACTTTCATTAGCCATTTGAGGGCCAACATTGCAGCAGCTACACTCTCTCCATATATTTTGGAAATGGAGCTACTATTTCATAGCATTCACCTGAAGCGGTCATCTAATTATGACAAACTGGCAAACACATTTGTACTGTATATGGTTCCCATATAATCTCAGAAAGATGGCCAATCAAAAAGGAAACCATTTGTAACCAACTGACATCCTGTTCTTTGAAAACACACACATATATATGTCCATATTTTATATTTTTTTTATAGTTGTGTCCATGAGCCAACAAGTTTGAATAAAAACCTATTCTTTGAAAACATACAAATACATGCCCATATTTTATGTTTTGTATAGTTAAGTGTCTAAATGAGTCAACATGTTTGAATAAAAAGCCATATTTAAAGGATAAGTAAACCTTTAAAATAAGTGAATGTACAATGAGGTGCTATTCTAAGAACTTATTTGAATTTGAAATATAAAAACCTATTCTTTGAAAACATACATATACATGCCCATATTTTATGTTTTGTATAGTTGTGTCTACATGCGTCAACATGTTTGAATAAAAAGCCATATTTAAAGGATAAGTAAACCTTTAAAATAAGTGGATGTACAATGAGGTGCTATTCTAAGAACTTTTTCAAATTTCATTCATTTATTTTCATTCATTATTATTTTTTTTTCATTCCAAGACATTTAAAGGTGTACTGTTAACATGAATACATTCCATTACAACAGTGCCACCTGTTGGTCATTTTCTCACCACCTAGTAGTCAAGGAAGTTGTCAGGAAAAAGAAAGAGGGCTGATGTTCTTCGGTTAGGAAAAAATAAACCTTTCTCAAATTGTTCCTAACCAGAAGAACATCAGACCTGACAACTTCCTTGACTACTTTGTGGTCAGAGTTGTCGGAAAATGACCAGCATGGGGTGCTATTGTAACAAAATGTATTCGTGTTAATAGTACATGTATCCAGTTTTGGACTGGGAATCAAAATAGGCCCTGGCATTTCACAAACACAGAGGCCTAAATGCCAACCCTCTAAATAGTGACGGTCTATGGAAGAGTGCCCAGACTTTGTTACACTGGCATCTACTCTTGACACCTGGCCCCATCAGGAGATCTACCTTAATAACACGTGACATTTTTTAACTACGCCCATTTTTGTGGTCACACCCCTAATTACCATGTTCATTTTACAAAATTTGGCAGGTTATGAAAGTTTTAACATACCCCCTTCCCCTCTGTGCTTGCTGCTCTCAGCCCTCCCTTCCCCTCTGTGTCAGTGCCTGTAGCCTGCTCTTCCTTTCCCTCCATGTCCATGCCTGTTGCAGCCCGCTCCCCTTCCTCAGTCCTGTTACAGTCCGCCCTCCTTCCTCGGGCCTGTTGCAGCTAGGGTTGTCGGTACTACAAAATGTAGTAGCCGGTAATTTGTAATACTTGAAAAAGCCCTTGGCCCGCCCCAAATTCTCTCAGTACTTACCTTTTTTTCAGGTTTTGTCCGCTGTGCATGCTGCTCCGCCCCTTTTGCATCACTGTGACATTTTTCTAATATTGAAGTGTAAAGTTTCATTC
>CM044440.1:72648935-72659737 GCA_024363595.1 Xenopus borealis | reverse complement strand
AAAAAAACTATATATCTAGTTTGAGTAAACGTGTACTGATCAGATTGTTAATGTTTGATTTTGGCTGTGATGTGATGCCCTTTAAAGGCAGCTGTTAAAATGGATACAACAGATAATATGCCACAGATACTGCTGAGAAATGTATCAATTGTATCAATTATTTGCATCAACTAAATCTAGCAAATTGTAACCGTTAAGAATCTGATCCTGAATCACTGAGCTGCCAGTCTGAAACACTAGAGACACGAACTTTAAACTTCAATTTTGGGAAAAATAAAAGTCAGACAGCAACTGAAAAAAGATTTTGCTTTATAGTGAACAAACTGAAAACAGCTGAACTGAAAAAAGTATTTGGAAGGTGAACACTTTAAGCTGTGTGCCAATATTCGTTTATATGTCTGTGTTTGCAAGTCTTTATCTGTACCTTCCTGCAGATTGGGGAATCTGATCTAATCTATCTGGATCTAAGCTTACTGACAGCAACAATACCTGCCATAGACAAAGCATTTCCAAAAAACCAAATGGAAAGCAGATGCAACCCGGAAACAGTTTTGTCTGCTAGGATTCTCCTAGACAGTATAAAAAAATAGTAATTGCTGGTTCTGCTTCACATAGTGATTGTGGAGTGTAAATCAACATAGGCCCTCCAGCAGGCCTTGTCATTTTGTAATTAAAAATAGTCAGTTGCTGGGTGAAAAATAGCTAATGATTTATATATTCCGGCAGACTCACCAATGGGATCATCTAGCCCAGGCAGCTGCACCCCTGAGCAAACATGGCCAAAGACTGAGCCTCAGGAGATGGAAGTGCCCCCAACAGCAGGGCCTGCTGATTTTTTCAGCTCTCCAGATCAGTGGATCAGTTCCTTACCAAGTATGTAATGTTTAAAGCATAACTACATTGTTTAAGTACACATATATATAGATTTCTGATGTCTTCAACCCTGGTTTAAAGGGATACTGTCATGGGAAAACATGTTATTTTCAAAATGAACCAGTTAATAGTGCTGCTCCAGTAGACTTCTTCACTGAAGTCCATTTCTCAAAAGAGCAAATAGATTTTTTATATATTCAGTTTTGAAATCTGACATGGGGCTAGACATATTTTCAATTTCCCAGCTGCCCCTGGTCATGTGACTTGTGCCAGCACTTTAGGAGGGAACTGCTTTCTTGCAGGCTGTTGTTTTTCCTTCTCAATGTAACTGAATAGTAAGCAGTGGGACATGGGTTTTTACTATTGAGTGCTGTTCTTAGATCTACCAGGCAGCTGTTATCTTGTGTTAGGGAGCTGTTATCTGGATACCTTCTCATTGTTCTGTTGTTAGGCTGCTGGGTGGGGGAAAGGGAGGAGGTGATATCTCTCCAACTTGCAGTACAGCAGTAATGGCTAGTCCAGACGAGAAGATTCGGGGAGATCATTCGCCTGGCGACAAATCGCCATGTATTTGAGGCGACTAATCTCCCTGAATGGCTTGTTGGTATCTTGCACACGCTAGAGCTAACGTTGCTTGCACCTATTCACACACGGCGACCCGTGTGAGGCAATTTTGAGCGACTTTGAAAAACCTATCACCGCGTGTGAATAGGCGCAGGCGACTTTAGCGCTAGTGGGTGCAAGATTCAGGCAAGCCATTCAGGGAGATTAGTCGCCTCAAAGACATGGCGATTTGTCACCAAGCGACTGATCACCCCAAATCTTCTCGTCTGGACTAGCCCTAAAGAGAGAGAACCAAATAGCCAGGATTAGAATGTAAGAAAGATCATAACCCAGAGGTTAACAGAGGAAAGTACCAACAAAATGCTTGTAGGCAACACATTTACATGACATATTGATAAGATAAAGCCCAGTTTTTAAATATAAAGGTTAGGTTATACATATATGTATACATTCTATAGCAAAAATGTCTGTTATTTAAAGCTGTGAGTTACATTCTCAGCTGCAGAATAGTTCTCCCTAACAAGAAAACAAACTGCACATAGTTATGTATCAGCTAGACCATTTTGTAAGTATATTTATACTTCTTTTTTGCTTAGTGACTGACTTAGAGATCCAGTTTTATTATCGCGGGAAAGAGATGGGCCAGGCAATGACAGTCAGTAACCCTCAAGGCTGCCGGCTTTTCTATGGTGATCTGGGACCAATGCCCAATCAGGAAGAGCTGTTTGGACCCATCACTCTCGAACAAGTTCGCTTCCCTGGACCAGAACAAATTGTAAATGAAAAGCAAAAGGTCTTTACTAGCCGTCTCCTTGATGTCCTGGACAGGGGTCTGATATTAGAGGTCAGCGGGCATGCCATATATGCAATCAGACTGTGCCAGTGTAAAGTCTACTGGAGTGGACCCTGCTCACCATCTCAAACTACCCCAAACCTTATTGAAAGACAGAAGAGAGTTAAACTTTTCTGTCTGGAGACTTTCCTAAGTGGTAAGTGTTCTGTCTCAATACACATATGAACACCTGAAAGAGCTTGTTTTTCCTTGGTCTCTTCTTGATTTTAGAAGATGATGTTTTTAAAAGTCTGGTAAAATGACTAGCAGTCTAAGTTTGTGTTATACTCGTATACAAGTTTGCTTGGTTGTTAAACATTCCTTCTAAAAGTAAGTACTGCTAACCCATAACTTATTTCATGAATTTCTGTAGGGATAGGTTCAGTCCCACTACATACTTTCTGTTTTCCTTCCCATTCTTCCTCTCAGCAGTCTTTTAAGTCTTCTTTATCACTAGTAATGCACCGAATCCACTATTTTGTATTCGTCCGAACCCCTGAATCCTTTGAGAAAGATTCGGCCGAATACCAAACCGAATCCGAACCCTAATTTGCATATGCAAATTAGGGTTGGGAAGGGGTAAACTTTTTTTACTTCCTTGTTTTGTGACAAAAAGGTAATGCAATATCCCTCCCTGCCCCTAATATGCAAATTAGGGTTCAGATTCGGATTGGCTGGGCAGAAGGATTCGGCTGAATCTGAATCCTGCTGAAAAAGGCCGAATCCTGAACTGAATCGTGGATTCGGTGCATCCCTATTTATCACCCTCATAATGGAGATCCGAAAATCTTTTGTGGTAAAAGCATTACTTTAACTTTTATTTGAACTATTGAGTATTAAGCTAATCTATAAATTAGGACTTTGGAATGATTCTATGTGCTATTTGATATGACCCATCTAGTTTTCTTTTGTCTTAAAAAAAATCTACAGATGGAAAAAAGTAGCATTGGTAAGTATGTAAAGTTGGTGTGATAAAATATGGTGTGGCTGAAGCAAAACTTTAAAATGGTTTAAACTCTTCAGTGGTGTTCCTGATGGGGATAATACTCTACATACAGAGATGGACTGCAAGAGTTTGGCTTTGGTGGTGCGGCAAGTGTTTAAATTCAGTCTCTAAAACTGGAACCAGTAATATCTTTCAAGTGTTACTGACATTGCTTTAAACATCTGTGCAGGTACTATTTTGTTAGCTAAAGAATGACTTTATTAACAATTGCTTAACTGAAAGCAAAAAATAGATTGGAGTAGCATAGGCGTGTTTTCAGAGTTTTTGACTGCAGATTTATAACTAAACTGTTTTAGTTCATCTGAGCAAAATAGAATGTTGATAATTGCCCATTGTCCATGGATAAAAAGTGCTCTGTCATCAGTTTGTGTGGGTACTATTTAGGTGTAAATCAAGATGATGGACTGTGGTTTATACAAGTTTATGTATATGCTGAAGAGCGCCGCTATTTCTATAAGTAGGGATACAGGTTTTTTTTTTTACTTTTGGTGCAAGGAAATTCGTACTAGAACCTTAGGACTTGTGGTACAAACTGAGTTAATTTAAGGAGATACGCTACTAGACCTGCTCAACTGACACGGTTGCATTTAGGCCACCACCAACACACTGGGCCAAAAGCAGGATAATTTCATTGTTTGGGCTCTGGGCCAGTGGGGTCATAGAGCTGACTCAGCCATCACCAGTAGGGCGTTTCAGGTCTGTCTGATTAATATCTGATGATTTGCCAAATTTCTGTCAGGTAGACACTAACAGGAGGGGCAGAGTCATAGCTTTTATCTCTTTGGAAAAATTTCTCTATGGGGCAGTTGATCTGACTTTTGCCAATACAGGCATCACAGATCACTACAACATATTGCTTGCATGTAGTTTACAGCACTGATAAGTTAGGTGCAGGATAAGTACTATAATATGATTGCACCACATGATTAATTCCCTTCAAATTGCTGATTCTGTTGTTCTTATTCATGCCATATTGGGAAGCATGCAATTGAAAAACTAATAGCAAACAGTAGCAAAGAAATGTAATGCACTTAATGCAATCCCCCATCACTATCACTATAGAGAAACCTGGTCAACCAGGCATTTCCGCTATACAAACTTGTTTATGCGAGACAGGGCTGCATAAACATGGTTAAGAGCGGGACCCTTGGCTGAAGGTATTACTGTGTACCAAAATACCTTGTACAGAGCAAACTTAAAGGCTGATCAAAACGTCATATCCAATATAATGCAAGAAAGGTCATAACCTGCCACTAGTCTTCCTTGACTGTCTCTGTGCATAAGAGCTAACGCCAGTTATGATCCCCCCCCCCCCATTTGTCCCTGTTATAGCCTATATCCTTCCCCGTTTAAATAAAAGGAAATAGATAAAGGTTTTAAGGTAGGCCACAATTTTCTTCCACTCATCATGAAGAATACCATACAGTAGTTCTGTATTTGCGGCCCCACCTCTAGAACAAACATCACATTTCACTGGTTTGATTGAATAACAGATGAGCTTTATTGCAAATTTAATGCCATACTGTATCAACATATCACAAAATGCAATGTAAAACTTATACTTCGAATGTGTATGTTTATGCATGTACTTATTTAATAAAACCTGAATTGTTATTATCTAATAGCAGTTGAATAGCAAGCCCAATTCTTAAAGGAACTGTAACACCAAACGAGAAGGTATTTTAAAGTGGACCTGTAACCCAGACTTAAAAAGCCGTATAATACAATCTTGACAAATTAATCATGAAACCCCAATTATCTTTTTGATTAAAACATCCCTACTTGTGATAAATGCATTTAAGGATTTCAGCTGTCAATCATATATTGCTTGTCCCTCCTCTATGCCTTAGGCATAGAGGCAGGGCAGGCAATTACTTTCACTTTTCATTTCTGACATGTCACTGCCCTCCTCACATTTCCCCTCCCTGCTAGATTTGTGTAGTTAGTAGGCATGGGCATAATGTCTCCCATTCTATATATAATAGAAATATATTCTATGTATAAACAAGGTTTTAAAGGTGTTACAAAGCTTTTGTCAATAACAGTGTCCATAAAATGGCTGCTGCATGCGTGTTGTGAATTCCAAGGCAGGTGGCAACAAAGATTTTAATAATTTATATAATATAAGAAAAGTTTTTACATTGTTTAACACAAAAGATACCAATTTGGAATTATTACTTTAAAGTAATGAAAACATAATACACTGTTGTGCTGCACTGGTAAAACAACTATGTTTTCTTCAGAAACTCTGCATCAGTTTATATAAACAAGCTGATGTGTAGCCATGGGGGCAGCCACTCATCGCTGAAAAAAGGAGAAAAGACACAGGATACACAGCAGTTAACATATAAGCTCTGTATTATACAATGGGATTCTTCTTATTTGTTATTTACTGCATATCATGTCCTCGAATGGCAGCCCCCCATGGCTACACAGCAGCTTGTTTATATAAACTATAGTTGAGTTTCTGATGCAAACACCCCAGTTTTACCAGTGCAGCACAACAGTACATTATACTGTCATCCCTTTAGAACACTTAATTTTTTTGGTGTTACTGTTCCTTTAAACTCTCCTTAGCACAGGACTTATGTGGAACCAAGCCTAACCAAAATAGTCAGGATTGCTTTTTTCCCACACAATAATGCTTGATCTGCTAACTGTATTATTAAAAATAAATATATAGTGACTAAGTAGTTTTTTTGATTTCTTCTTGTTTGTAGAACTCATTTGTCATCAAAAGGGGGCTCCTACAAAGCAGCCACCATGTGAAATCTACTTGTGCTTCGGAGAGGAGTGGCCAGATGACAAATCCAAAGAAAGAAAGCTCATCATCGTTCAGGTGTGCTACTCAGACATTTGTACTGTGTACATACTATGTATACATTATTAATCAGGGTTTCGTTTAAAGGACAAGAAAAGTTAAACTAAAGAAATAATCTAGAATTGTTGTACATTATGTTTTGTGCTTGTGTACTGGCCCAAGGAAACCACAGCCCAGTAGCTCCCCATCTTCTTTTCTGTTGATTCACTGATTCACTACACATGCTCTGTGCTGCTATCACTTACTGAGCTTATTGACCCACTCACAATATACAGTACACATAAAATAGAAATGTCACAATATAAGGCTGATTAGTAATTAATACAGAAAATTACTACACGGCAGCACAGAAGCCAGTGCAATTAGCATGAGAATATAATAATCAGCCCTGTAGCATCAGCTTATATTACAGACCAACCTCATTTACTACTTGATAATTTGCGACAACCCCTAAACTTAGCTTCTTAACAGCTGCTCAGAGCCCACTGAGCATGTGACAGACACTTTCCAAGATGGTGACCCCCTGTGACAAGTTTGAAGTCCTGGATCTTTGCTTTAGACTGGTGCAAAGTTCAGTATATAAAACATGGCACTTTTAGTCATATTAATTTTTAGGGTTTAGTTGTCCTTTAAAGGCAATGCATAGCTGGAACGCAGTCCTAAATTAATGCATAGGAATTCGCCTGGTAAGATAAAAAGATGATGGAAGTGAAATAAATGACTGCACAGAATTTTTTTTACATTGTAACATAATGAATTTGGCTTGTCTTGTACTTACTTTTAGTGAATTGTTTTAATTACAAAACATCTATAGTTTTACTTATATTGAGCTAAACTGGGCAAATGGGAAAGCTGAAGCTACTACATGTTCTAGTAACACATACATAACGCTTACTCTTAAAAATCTTTGTTCACCCCAGTACTCAGATGTTCCTGGGAAATACAAGACATACCACTGTTATCTTTGTTGTTGAAAGTCGAGTAAATTATTATGCAGGCTGAGAGGGGTTCCCAAACTTTTTCATATGACTGTATTGTGTAAAAACAGGAGTATCGATATACACAGAATACCGACATCAGGAACTCTACACATTTCACATGGTACTATCACACTTCCTACGGAGAAGTATATGTAATGGGGATGTTTTTTTTTTTTATTTATCTTCCCCTCCCCCAAGAAATCTAAAAACTTGCAAAGTTGCTGATAATATTATAACATTGGATGTGCCTGTTATTTGTCTTCCGCAGATCATACCAGTTGTAGCACGTATGATACTGGAGATGTTTAGTGGGGATAGCACCCGTTCTTTTGATAGTGGAAGCATTCGTCTACAAATCTCTGTCCCTGACATCAAAGACAACATTGTTTCTCACCTGAAACAACTCTATCGTCTTCTTCAGAACCATCAAGGCCCAGATGCTTGGCCTCTCATACAGTCCCAAAACATGCATCTGGCTCATACACTTCAAGCCCAGTGAGGACTGGTTCCTTTACAACAAAACCTGTCTTTTTAAAGCACCTGCTGGGGGAGTTTTTACTATATTAGAGTTTAGAACAGCCCTCCTGCATTGGTAATATGGAAGCTTTAAAGCATAGATTTCTTAGGCCCTACACCCCTTGCACATATATAGGATGTTTTTACGTGTATTCATTTTATTTAGCTTTACAAACAGGGAATATTTCAATTGGGCATATTACAAGTTTTTTTTTTCTCCATAGGAGAGCCTGTTGCTGTCCCATGATTGAATTAACAGGATAGAATCAGATCAGGGCATACATGGAACAAATTTATGACAGAAAATACAGACACCGCCCTTTGTGTGTGCAGAGACAGGTAGATTTTATTTATTTCTGTCACTAAACATACAGGATAGCACTGGTGTTTTATTTGCTGGAATATTTCCACTGGAAAAGAAAATGCCTCATCTGCCATTAGCTTTACCAATACATTATGGCTTACTGCCTTGAGAGCTGGTTTTTCTATGGCAATGGGCAGAAAATGAGCTTCCTGCATATTTTACCACCAATTGTTGCTACTTATTTATTATTTTTATTGCATTCAAATTTTCTTTTCTTTTCCATTAACAGATTTTCAGCAGAATTCGGCTGAATCCTACTGCATGGTCGAACGGAATCCGAATATGCAAATTAGGGGTGGGTAGGGAAATTGCATGACTTTTTGTTTCAAAACAAGGAAATAAAAAAGGGTTTCCCCTTCCTACCCCTAATTTGCATATGCAAATTAGGATTTGGATTCGGTTCGGTATTCGGCAAATCTTTTGCGAAGGATTTGGGGGTTTGGCCAAATCCAAAATAGTGGAATTGGTGCATCCCTAGAAATCATAGGACTAAAATGTGTTCGATAAAGTGGTGGTCATTTATAAACACAACTTTGCACCTGGGCAGTAACAAATAGCAACCAATCAGATGATTGCTTTCAGCGTTCTATCTGCAGATGGCTGAGAAAAGCTAATCACTGATTGGTCACTACTGCCCAGGTACAAATTTGCCCAGTGTTTATAGTGTTGCCCGAGTGTGTCAGTTGAAGGGGAAAGTTCACTCACATACTGACTGACTTTAAAACCTTGTTTCTTAACAAGCATTCACCAAGCATTCACCCTTTTTAATGCCACTGTGGAATACTTCAGAATATGATAACAAATATCATCTGATGAAAAAGAAATAGTTATAATAATAATATGGTGGTTGGAAAAAGTACAAGTTACTGAAAAGTTACCCTCTGTGTACAACATGCTAAAGTTAAGTTGAACTTCCCTTACTCCTTCTGTCTTTTAAAAACCAAACTGTACAATTTTTTGCAATAATTTTTTAAATATGTAATGCAAAATTAGGTTTTATTATTCTTTTTATACTCTTGTTTCACATTAATCCTAAGTAATTTCAAATTGTCTGCTTAGTTGGTATGTGAATTAGAATAAATAAATAATTCATTAGTGCAAGCAATTGTATTGATAATCTGCTAATAAATAACCTTTTTTTACCCAAGAAAACTTTTGAAACTTGGTTGTGAATGCATCATCCACAGGGCATTCTTATAGTCACACTGTGTATATAGAGTTTATAATGTGGCATCTCTTTCTGTATGTGTTACTTCTGATAAACTGCAACTTTAGTGAGCTACTCCGAGGCACAAGGAATCGCTGGGAAAAAGGGATAAGAAGGTAGCAAGGAGCATAACACACAGCAGTGACATTTATTCTGGAGAGAAGCCCAGTAGAAAAGCTAAATAATGCAATCCACAGACGTGTGCCTAACAAACTGACACCCTGTCTGGTGTATTAAGCTTTTATGTCCTTTAAGGCAATGCCATATACAGCTACTAGTAGCAGCTACTTGTTATGGCTACAAAATGCCAACAATTACCCTGCCATAGACTGAGAATGCTGTCTTAACAAAGACAACTGCGACTAGTGTCTTAGCATAGACCTTTATCACTGTTGTCTATTTTTTTTTTTAGCTGTGACAAGTAGTTGGCTAGTAGTAGCTCAGTGTGTCATTGCCCTTAGGGCAAGTGCACTTGTACTGTTTTGACATCCACAGATACAATACAATGAAGGCATTCTATATTGATTTTTCCACATGCACTATCATTTCCCAAATAAAGTGCATGCGATGGACTGATATAATGATAATCCCATAGTGCTGTGTGTAAGCGATAAAGTATTTTTGGCTAATGTACCGCCAATAACTTTCCCTGTTCTTAAAGGAACAGTTAAGTGTAATAAATAAAAACTGGAGAAATAGATAGGCTGTGCAAAATAAAAAGTATCTAATATATTTAGTAAGCCAAAAATGTAATGTATAAAGGCTGGAGTGACTGGATGACAGAACAGAACACTTTTTCCTGCTTTTCAGCTGTCTAAGTCAGCGACTTGAAGGGGGGCCACATGGGACATAACTGTTCAGTGAGTTTGCAACTGATTCTCAGAATTCAGCTCAGATTCAAACGCAGTTATGACCCATGTGGCCCTCCCTCAAGTTGCTGATTAGTTACTGTTTGGTAACCAGGGTAACCATTCAGTGGAAATCATGGGGCAGATTTATGAAAGATCGAATTTTCGCCAGCAACCACTTTGCACCACTTCACCAAGCACAAATTTGTTAAGACTACGCCGAACACTGGTGATTTTTCACTGGCAATACTTCTTCAGTGCAAGCATTTCATAGTGAACATTCACTAGCATTCATTTATGCCTAGCAAAACATTGCTAGTGATCTTACGCTTAGGTCAATTTGAATAGGGCGGGTCGTATGGTATGGACGTCTTTATTAGAGATGTTAGTGTAAATGTGGCCACTTTTTTGCCACTGGACCTTAAAGAGATCATATAATGTCCTACACATGAGCCCACTATAAAATAAATTTTCCATGACCCTCATATGGCTGGGGAAAAATGTTAACCCAAAAAAGTGCAGGCAATCCCACTTCTACTTTAATGCATTTCTAGCAAACAGGATATGATGTAACTGATATAAGATTGTGGAAGATCTAGCTTCATTTTAGCAGTGTGCCTGGTCTGAGGTGTCGAAAGAGGTAAAATTCATACTTTACTGCATTTGCGGAGTAACGACTGTTCGTCATAGAGCCAAACATTCCGTTAATAGTAAGCAGACCCCATTTTGAATTTTTCCAACATACTTCTCTGGTGATTTATTGTTGTGTATGTCTTTTTTTTTTTTTTTTT
>CM044440.1:72634367-72648605 GCA_024363595.1 Xenopus borealis | reverse complement strand
AAAAAAACCCAGGTCCTGAGCATTCCATGTGAACAGGTCCCATGTCTGTATATTGATATAAACAGATATAAAACCTATACTTGTTTGGTGTTTTAATATTGTCTTTATATATCCGTCTGGATATACCCCATTTAGTTATAGCATGTATCCAAATTTTAACATGAGTATTTGGTGACATCTAGTGGCGAGTTTATATTTTTTCTTTTTGTTCATGAATTTTAACTTAAGAAAACCAGTACTGTAACTAAATAAAAAACAGAAGGATAGGAGATGGAGGTAATTCCCATTTAAAGATCACCTGTCGCCCACCAGAAGTGCTGTCTAAGCACACACTCCTAGAAACCATGGGGGAAATTCACTAAGCGGCGAAAATGCGCTAGCATTGCCTTCGCTAAACGCTCACCGCACTTCGTCAGGCGAATTTTCACCAGCGCTACGCAAATTCACTAAAGTGCGAAGTTACGCTCTGGTCGGCGAACGGTAGCGTAGTTGCGCTAGTGTTACTTCGCCAGGCAAAACGCATTTACGCTAGCGATGCCTTATTTGCATACAGTGCGAATTCCAAAGTATAATAGAAGTATATGTTACAGCCACTACATTGCACTACACAAGCCCAGGAACCTTTAATATAAAAAATAAAGTTGTCCTATTGCCCTACATGTGCCCCCTATATAGTTGTGTTGCCATATGTTAGGAAATTTAGGGGGGAAGGAGGGTAACCCCCAAAAAATTTTTCGCTCTTTTTCAGACTATCACCCCAAAAAGGTAAAACATGCCAGCGTTTTTTTGGGACCTAGAAAAAATTTCAGTAAAATGGTAATTTTAGTGAATTTGTGTAATTACGATCCTTCGTCAGTGTGCAACTTCGCCTGGTGTAAGGGTGCGAAGTTTCGCTAGTCTGTTTACTTCGCTAGCGAAAATTCGCCAGGGTCGGTGTTAGTGAATTTGCGAAGTTATGAATTGACATCACTCTGGCGAATTAGGGCTAGCGTTAGACGCTTCGCGCTTTAGTGAATTTCCCCCCATGTCTCCTGTCCATGCTAAGCTGCCCCCAATGGGAAAGAGCTCCCTCTTAGTGTAGGCAGGGACGTTACTTCTGTGGAGAAAACAGTTTTTGGGTAACAAGTGTCCTTTGTTAGTTCAGAATGAGTTCAGACCACTGCATTGCTGTGTTGTGAATTCTTTGGAGGGAATTTACAATTTAGTGGCAAACTCAAATGTTCTAAAATACCTATTTATGTAACTTATTAGTGCAAATACTTAAAACATCTCCATAGAGCAATCTTTGTTATATATTAAATCTGTGTGAGTTTTTATTAAGTAATAATAGGCAGCAACAAGGTGTTCCTTCCTGTAGTATATTTGACTCTTAGTCAGTAAGTATAATATAATCATTTTGTTAGTAGGTATAGGCCCATAGCTGTATGTAGCTGTAGCAATGAGCAGGGTCCTCTTTACCTCCTGTTATCCGTTCAGTTGTATTTTGCAAATAATCTGCATGTTCAATGCATACACCCTTCTATTGTACAGCTCTGTGAAATAAGTTGGGGCTTTACAAATCCATATTAATTAATAACATGTAGGAGCCAGATGTTGCCAAAAAATATTCATATACTATACAGTAGATGTCGGTTTTATTGTAGACAGGGAACATTTGAAGGCTTTAATCTGCCAATACATGACAAAGTATGGTGCATCTGCAGATTAGGAAGTGACCATACTGCAGTTCTTTTTATCCTTTTTCAATAATTTAGTTTATTGGTACAAGTGAGTAAAAAAGCAAAAGTACAACCATGCTGTGAATGGCCCAACATACAGTATATAGCCATCACATGGATATCATCATGAGGGGTTTGCATGTGTCAGATATGTAATGCAATGGAAAATACATATAAGCAGCAAACTCTTCAGATGCTTTTGCTTTTCTTATATTAATTGCAAGGTCTTCATGACAAGAGGATTCCTCAAATGACCCTTCACTTTCAGCCATCCTGCTGACCCAAGCCAGAATTCCATAAGAGATCGCTACTATGCTCAGCCTCTCCTCACTTCAGATCAGCACTATGTCATGTCAAGGAACAGTAAAAATAAAAACTGAAATTATAAAAAAAAATGTACCTTTACCCTGCACTGGTAAAACTGGAATTTTTGCTTCAGAAAGACTAGTATAGTTGCTACAAGCAAGC
Source organism: Xenopus borealis (assembly GCA_024363595.1). Taxonomy (NCBI): domain Eukaryota; kingdom Metazoa; phylum Chordata; class Amphibia; order Anura; family Pipidae; genus Xenopus; species Xenopus borealis. Next base: position 72,646,419 of record CM044440.1, on the reverse strand, counting down.
TTCTGTGTAGCAATGGGGGCAGCAATTGAAGCTGGAAAAAAGAAAAGGCTCTGGTTACACAAGAGATAACAGATAAGCACTGCCCAATACAATAGTGTTTTATCTGTTATCCACTATTTCACCTGTGCCATATAGCCTTTTTTCAATTTCTGCCATTGCTAAACAGCAGCATGTTTATATGAACTATAGTAGTGTTTCTGCAGCAAACAGAATGGTTTTACCAGTGCAGGACAACACTGCACGTTATTTTCATTACTTTAAAACACATTTTTTGGTGTTACTGTTCCATTTGCAATTGCTGGCATAGCCAGTTACCCCCTGTGGATGTATAAATGTTGGACATGTTACAACAAGGCAAAGTTCCCAATAGGTTGCCTGACATATCAGCCCCAATAGTTTACTGCTAAAGAACTGGATGAGCACAAGAACCAAACCACTAAAACATTCTGTTGGCCAGGAGACAAAATCAATCACTATTTTGCTACAAACTACCATTTACTCTTTTAATAAGGTTGACCTTACCCCAACTCCTAGGGTAAGGTCAACCAACCGCTTACCTTGCTTGTGACCCATCCACTCCAACCTTACATGCTTGTCTGGCTACCATGCTGTTTCTGTAGCAGCCTCTGTAGAGACTTCCTTCCAGCAGCACAAGCCTAACTTGTAAAGCCCAACTCAGAAGTATAGGTCAACCAACCACATTTGCTTAAGCCACAGCAAGCAATAACTGACATCCTTGAACTAAGATGGGGACTTAGTTTCTCGCTTGCTTGTACCCTTACTCTTTGTGTCAGGCTTACCGGAAGGTCTGGCGATGGATCGTCTTAGTAGATAGGACCCACAAGCGGCTAACACAACACAGAACCACCAGATAGTGTTACAGGGGAACCGTGAGTGGAGAGAAGCCTGTGAGGCGATATCAAACGAAGTACCAAGGGATGAAGAGGAGGCGTAGTCAAAGGCAGATCCGAGTTCAGGGGCAGGCAGCAAGTAGCAGGAACGAGAAGACAGGCCGAGGTCAGGATATGAAGAGAAGGTTCGAGGTCAGGAACAGGCAATAGGTCAAACACAGGAATCAGTTCAGTAGATATCAATAGCTAGGTAAATCAGGAGAACCACGATAACCAGGCACAGTTTATAATAAGATATAGGTTTAAATACCTTCGTGTTGACGCCAATTCTCCGGCGTAGGAACGTCTGCGCAAACACGCCGTGACCCGCACGCGCGGCTGCGCAAACACACCAGCGCCATGATGCTCAGCGCCATGACCTGCGTCGTGACGTCGGAAGAGAGCTGCGGCGGAAGGGAATCTTACACTTTGATAGCCCCTCAAATGTAATATTGATAATCGGGAACTGCTTTCTGCCCAGAAAATCAAGACTGGGCTCCATGAAAATAAAGTCTAGCAGTGTGCTGGGGAGCTAAGTGATCATCCTAAAAAACATAAAAATATAGTAAACCTAACTCTACCCTTGGTTAATAAAGGGAAGCTACAATAAGCAGGCCTGTTTAATATAATATTGGGACTGTTAATTCTATATAATTACACAGATATAGTTAAATTGCATATACCACCTAAGTGATATGCAAGCTGAGTGGTGTGAAACTACCAGCAACATTATGCTAAGTATAAGGTTTTTTTGCAGGGGCTGTGAACTTTCTAAAAACTTAATGCATGAAGTAAAATTACCCTTTTTCCCAGAGACAATGCTTGCCAATAATTAAACACCATATGCCTTCCTGGGCTGGCCACCAAACTTCTAGGGGTCGAATGGGAAAGTGTAACCAGGCACCCAATTGTCACCACTCTTGCAGGACCCCTGCCCATCAAGAGCCTGTGTCATTACCAGTTGGCTACTCAGCCCTATCAACCCTGGCCATAGCCCCCAAAGGCAAGCATCCCAACATTTCTAGTTGTAAGTCACAGGCACTGTGAGACCTGTCATATGTTGGGGCTGTCTGCTATACACTCCTACATATGTAAATATATATATACTGTATACAGATTAAGCCACTTGTATTTGTGTGTTGAATGTGTCATGACTCGGGATAAACTGAAGAAACGGTCTTATCTACAGTCACCTCAACTCATTTAATGCATTTAACCTTGTCATTAGCATACCAAAGCACCATTGTTCACAGTGGTGAATGCTTTAATTGGATGGGATGATGTTGCACAATATTCTGTGTTAAATGGGATAAGTGGGTTAAATGTATTCTGTGTTAAACGCACAAACCAAAGTGGCTTCATCTGTATGCACAGACCCTGAAATGCAGTAAACTACTCAGATCCAAGCTACAATAAGCAGGTTCTGTTTTACACCTGCCTGCACATAAGGAAGTGAACTGCTTCTTCCCTTGACATGACATCCCCCACATTCTCCACCCCCAGCCCAGATTTCCCCTGCCTTAACTCATTCCTTCTCACCCACCCACAACTACATCTGATATTGCCAGGGCTTTCCTATATTTCATCAATTTGATTCCTCTCCCTACTCCCTGATTCCTCCATTCTGCAGCATTCTATCTGCTCTCTACTCCCCGATTCCTCCATTCTGCAGCATTCTGTCTACTCCCCTGATTCCTCCATTCTACAGCATTCTGTCTACTCCTTGATTCCTCCATTCTGCAGCATTCTATCTTCTCCTCCCTGATTTCTCCATTCTACAGCATTGTCTACTCCCTGATTCCTCCATTTTACAGCATTGTCTACTCCCTGATTCCTCCATTCTACAGCATTGTCTACTCCCTGATTCCTCCATTCTACAGCATTGTCTACTCCCTGATTCCTCCATTCTACAGCATTGTCTACTCCCTGATTCCTCCATTATGCAGCATTCACCCTACTCCCCGATTCCTCCATCCTAAAGCATTCTCTGTACCATGTGATTCCTCTTTTACGTAGCATTCAGCCTACTTCATGATTCCTCCATTTTGTAGCATTCTCATGACTCCCTGCTCTGTCTTGTCATATCCTTCTCTGCAGCATTATCCCCAAAGCCCTTGTGTTTCTGCTGTTAAACATACCGGTATGTAGGGGAATGTAATAAAAGTCGCAAAGAGAAAAACTATTTGCACAAATAAGAGTAAAAATGTGCATTTCTCAATGTAATATTTCAATTTTAATTGCTCATTGGGAATTTTACTGTGCACTTTTAATAAGTTGTATTTTGTTTTTGGAGCAAACAACATTTTCAGTAATAACTTTTACATTCACTGCGCACTAGTTTAACTTATACAGTTCCCAAAACCTTTTCCACTGTCAGAATAGGTTGCTATACAGTTTTGGGTATTGCAAAAGCTATATTAAATTCACACAAAGGAAAAGTTTTTGTGCAAAGGCATAGCTTTTATTACATTCCCCCAATGAAGTCATTATCTCTTTTTTTAAGCTTCAACTAATGAAAATATGGAATCTATATAATAAAATAATCCCTAAATACAACTGAATGCTCTAACAGTACTGCTACGGAACAGACCTTTTTCCGTCTAAAATTAATTGACAACACAGTGCTCAAAATAAGTAAGTTAAGGGTATATTTTAATGTTAATGCATAAAATAACTTAAACATACTGTCAAACATAACAGTATCCCTGGAGAAAGATCCATTCACTCTCTAGGGAGCACGGAACAGGTTATGAGGGGCAGGTAGACTGCTGCAGTACAAAGATTTAGGGAGCAGGTAGAATGCTGCAGAATGGAGGAATCAGGGAACAAGTAGATTGCAGAAGAATCAGGGAGTATGATGTACAAATCAGGGAGCAGATAGCATGCTGCAGAATGTAGGAATTGGGCAGTATTGAGCAGGCAGAATGTTACAGAATGGAGGAATCAGGGAGTAGGGAGCAGGTAGAATGCTACGCAATGCAGGGAGTAGCGAGCAGGAAAGAGGTAGGATGCTGCTCGGAGGAGGATGGGGAAAGTATGCTACAGCCCAGAACAATCCCTTACCTGTAGTGGGAGAACAAAGATGAATTAGGGAGGCACGATAAAGAATTATTTAGGGATGCATTGAATCCAGAATCAGGTTTGAATCCTGGCCGAACCACATCTGAATCCTAATTTGCTCTGAGCAGCTGCTGAGAATCTAAGATTAGGGGTTTATCTTACACAAGTAACTAAAAAAAACTGGACTTGCTGAGAAATTTTACTGAAGACGTTTCACTGCTCATCTAAGCAGCTTCTTCAGTTCAGCTGACTGGTGGCATATAGACTCTTCCAACAATCCAATAACAACGGCACATTGTAACTCTTCAGAGAGGTGACATCTGAAATTCACTGAGGTGTTGATTCTTTGTAGTTATTATCATAGGATTAACAATGCGTCATGCAACTCCTAGACACAGGTGTTACTTGTGAGAGTTGCATGAATGTATGTGTGAATAGTTCTGAAACCACCGGGGTACAGATGTTAGAACAGCATTGTATGTAGCAGACAGGTGGTGTTAAATGCTCCCACCTCTGTTCAAGGATGGTTTCTCCACCTTAACATAAATCGCCTCTTTTACAAACTCTTTCAAACCAGCAGTCTTCTTTATCCAAGATTTGGACATTGCTATCTTCAAATGAGTGTCCCTTGTCTTTTAAGTGTAGAAACACAGGCGAGTCTTGTCCTGTAGAGTTTGCCCTCCTATGCTGATCCATTCGCTTAGTGAGCATTCATTGCTACACTGGACAGTGTATACCACATTACTTTGTTTTCCTTTAGGAGTTAGATCTTTTGGGTGTACCAGTTTTTGTCTCAGTGTGTTGCTAAGTTTGAAAAACACAGGTATGTGGTATTTGTTGAAAATCCTCCTGAGTTTATTCAACACTCCAGCTACATATGGGATGATTATGTTTTGCCTGCTATGTGTCTCCGGGTGGTGATTTCTTTTGATGTTCCTGTTGAGCTTGGTTGCTGCTGTTTTGACAAAGTTCCAGTGTGGGTAGCCACACGCTTTCAAACCTCCTCTGAGATGTTTATGCTCCTTGTCCTTGGACTCTGTATCAGTTGCCACATATTCCACCCTGTAGGGCAGAGTACTAATGATACCCAGTTTGTGTTCCAGCGGATGGTGGGAATGAACAACAGATACTGTATTGATCCGTATGAGTGGGTTTCTTGTATATGCTGTTCTAACATCTGTACCCCGGCGGTTTCAGAACTATTCACACATACATTCATGCAACTCTCACAAGTAACACCTGTGTCTAGGAGTTGCATGACACATTGGTAATCCTATCACAGTAACTACACAAAATCAACACCTCTGTGAATTTCAGATGTCATCTCTCTGAAGAGTTACAATGTGCCATTGTGATTGGATTGTTGGAAGAGTTTATATGCCGAGAACTCCCCTACACCAGTCAGTTGTTAAAATAAAAATTTCTCAGCAAGTCCAGTTGTTTTGAGTTACTTGCGTTAGATATACCATGACCTGGATGAATGAGAATCTTCATGATTAGGGGTTGTTGCACATTATCAAGCAGAAGATGAGGTTAGTCTGTAATAAAAGCTGATACGGGTGGAATATAAAATGCTGATGCTGGTTGCACTCAGGGCCAGATTTACATAGAGGGCACCCCTAGGTCCACTGCCGTTTGTCGCCCCCATACTCTGCCCTTTATTCGCAAATTTGCATCATCAAGACCAGAGCAATGGGGATTGGTGCATGGGAAATTTGAAAAACTATTGTATCTCCTGCATATACCCAGTGTTTCTGAACCAATGTGGGTGTGGCTGGGCAGCATGCTGCCCCCTAAAATCCTGCCACCCTAGGTCCGGGCCTAGGTGGCCTTTCCACAAATCCGGGCCTGGTTGCACTGGTTTCTATGCTGTCATGTAGTAATTATCTGTATTAATTACTAATTAGCCTTAACATGTGACATTTCTATTCTATGTGTACTATATATTGTGAGTTGGTCCCTAAGCTCAGTAAGTGACAGCAGCACAGAGCATGTGCAGTGAATCAGCAGAAAAAAAGATGGGGAGCTACTGGGGCATCTTCTTAGACACAGATCTTCACTGCTAAAGGGCTGTGGTTGCCTTGGGCTGGTACATAAGCCCAAAACATGATGTACACCATTTCTAGCTACTACTTTAGTTTACCTTCCCTTGTCCCTTTAATAGTCTAGTTGCCTGGCTTATATACATAAGCTCACTGAGCATTTGATGGCACATAAGATGATAGCCATAACCCTTTCTTTTACTTGCATTACCCTTCTGAGAATGGTACACTATATCCACTTTTAAATAGTTATTTCTTTGTCTACATTACGTACTCTGCCATAACATTCTCCTTAGGCCAATGCCAGCCTTATTAAGTCTATTTCGTAATGATTGTGTCTTTTTTATATGAAATCATTGGTGGTTTAAGAATATTCAATGTATCCCAATGGTTACAGACTATTGTTTCAATTTGTCTAGACAGGCTATTATAGCCACTGACAAATGACAGTCTTTCATCTGACTTAAAGCATTTTTTAAGCACAGGACACTGTACATCTCTCCGGGAGTATTTCGTGGTACCTCCTAACCATAAATGTATTCTCCATTTTATCCAATCTTTTAGATAAATTCTCACTCTGAGACACTTTACTTCATAAAGAACGGTGATTTGTGTGCAGTTCTCTACTGGTTATTGCACAATTATATGTAAATTATATGTATATTTTTTAATGACCAGTAGAGGGCAATGTTACAGCTACAAAAGGAATGTTTGGTTGTTTCAAATGATTCTTTGTCAGCTTAAGAAAGGGCAAGAAGGGTCTGAAAATCATACGTGAAATAAAGGCAGCTTTACAGCCATGGAATGGAACTGCAGGGCATGCGGCCTGCGGGGTATGCAGCCTCAAGTTGTACAGCCTTGAGTTAAGAGGTTTGTTTATAATCTTAAATAAATATATACTGTCTTTAATCTTATATATGTCAATCACATAAGGTCTGGATTTACTGTGCAGGTGAGTGAGATTAAATCATATTACTGCTTTAAAGGGGCTGCCTTAAAGGGGTCGTTTTGACTCTATTATCCTGTTTAGGCCCTCTCTTATTCATGTTGCAGTTTCTTATTCAACCATTGGGCATGCTGGCAATGCAAAGCTCTCATAGGCTGGACATCAGCATTTCTGTATGTGTCATTGGAATATGGAAAAATGTGTGCTTTAGTAAAATATTGTTAGACAATTTATGTGTGGATTACAGATCAGGGATTGTCAGTATGAAGGTATCCAGTGACAGATTTGCAACCACTGATTGTAAAATGCACATTGTACCTGCACTAGATGGCAATGTTGATCTTATTAAGTAGCGCAGACAAAACTGCCAAGACATGAGTTTCCTATCTAATTTCAATGAACAGCAGCTCCCTATTAAAACGTAACATTTATTTTGCCAAAATTAAAAATGTCTCAGATTTATAACCCATTAAAATATCAATGAGGCAGGGATGTGGTAGTATGCATGTATTTACACAACCTTACTGGGAACGTGAGCAGATAAGAGACCAATTTAGCTACTGTATATCTCAGATTAAACACAATCTCATACTTTTAGGAGTCTCCTCCGTATGTAACTTGTATAATGCTTCGGCAGAATTAATCAGGAGTTCTGATGCTCTGCCTGATATACTCGAGCCTACAGGCTGATTCACCCTCAGAATAATTCCTCACTACCTGTGTAGTTGGCCAGCTTAAATATATTGCAATGTTTATAGACAAACAACCCCTGTTTTGTTGAAAGGGTAAGGCATTTTTTAGTAGCTGTATGCACAAAATGTCTCAATGTCTTAAATATATTGATAATGGGTTGAGTGCAGAAGACCTCTTGTATTTGTCTATATGTGCTCACCCTTGCGTGTGCATGGAGTGTCCGGAAGGGCAGGCCAAAGGTGGCTGTGACCGGGGTGTGGAGGGGGATTTGCAGCAGGGGCGGGTCTCCTGGGGGCGGGGCCTGAAACATCAACCCCAGTTGGCCCACCACCAGTCCGATTGATTTACTGAACAAAACGTGGCAAACTCATATAAATCTTATTTTTGTTGGAAGATTTTGTATGGCAAGTAATAATGACAGTTGAAAACAGTTGAAGTACGGTGAGCAAAGTGCAATTTCTATTATATTTGCCATCTTTCTTCCACAATGCAGAATTCCAGCATTGTTGCAGTGACCAGGGAGAAATGCACTTGGCATAGTTGAGGCAAATGAGTTAAAATTAGCACAATTTCACTCACGCTTAAAAGCAAATTGGACACAACAATCCAGTTTTCATTGAGTGTGACAGATGCACCCTATTTTGTCAGTGCAACTGTGCTGCTGCAATTGATGCAAGCCACCTGGTTTGAAGGTGGCAGTAGCTTCACAGCTGTCCTGCTTCAATAGGTGTACTTGCATTGTATTTGGAATAACAGGCATCTTGCATGCAAATGATATGGGTCTGGGTTTTCACAAATAACCACAAGCCTCAGCAGCTTCCTTCACTAATACAGGTGCCAGGTCAAGAATGACCTCTGTTGTGTTTAAGAATCCCTGACACCTAGGGGCATACTTACTAAAGGGTGAATTTTCATATTCACCAGGCCAGGCTTATTTTCGCACCACCATATTATACTTAATAAAGCTGTAAGTAGGCCATATCAATGTATTGTGCTAAGATTTTGCTGGCATATGTTCTGTAGAAAAATTGTCTAGCAAATCTTTCCCATACAAATGTAGTGGGGAAAATAGCTAGAGAATGTATGCCATAAACACATATGTGGCACAGTAGCATGGATGAAATGATGCAGATAATGATATGCAAAAATGACTGCTATAATTCTAGAGCTCTCTAAAAACTGGAAACAGTCACAGTTTCGTACTGGTGAAAAGTTGCAAATATTCAGCAATGAAAAGAGACATTTCACTAATGCAACGTTAGTAAGTGTAATACCATTTGCACATATGTTTATTACCACATTGTACAACATAGTATCTGCAGTGCGAATAAGCACTGACTATCATTTAGTCGTCTTGGTCAGTTTGCAGCACATAAATCTATTTTTGTATGAACAAGGTGCTGGTTGATTTGTTCAATGAAAGGTAAAGAGCAGAAATTAACCAAGGCAAGTTGAAAATAAACAGCATGTCAGCCACAAATAAACACTTAAACTCTGATTAACTTGCATATGATTTCAAAGAATTTGCTGTGTACTCAATGGCATCTGTACCAAATGTGTCATTAGTTTGGAGATGAAAGGTGTTAGTCTAGCATTCAGCAGCAAATGTCACGTGAAAGCCTATATTTTCCTTACTACCCTGCCTCTCACAAAAATAATTAAACACCTGCTACATTTGGACGCAAACCAGGAAAGTCATGTCCCTGCTGAAACTTTGGACCAATAAACTGGATAGCTTCCTGTGGAATATTAAAAGGATACTATCATGGGAATGATTTTTTATTCCAAAACACAGTTAATAGTGCTGCTCCAGCAAAATTCTGCACTGAAATCCATTTATCAAAAGAGCAAACAGATATTTTTACATTTCATTTTGAAATGTGACATGGGGCCAGACATAGTGTCAATTTCCCAGTGGCCCCAAGTCATGTGACGTGCTCTGGTAAACTTCAACCACTCGTTACTGCTGTACAGCAAGTTGGAGTGATATCACCCCCTCCGTTTTCCCCCCAGCAGCCTAACAACCGAACAATGGGAAGGTAACAAGATAACAGCTGCTTGGTAGATCTAAGAACAGCACTCAATAGTAAAAGCCCATGTCCCACTGCATTCCATTCAGTTACATTGAGAAGGAAAAACAACAGCCTGCCATCAAGCAGTTCCCTCCTAAAGTGCTGGCACAAGTCACATGACCATGGGCAGCTGGGAAATTGACAAAATGTCAGATTTCAAAACTGAATGTAAAAAAATCTCTTTGCTCTTTTGAGAAATGGATTCCAGTGCAGAAGTCTGCTGGAGTAGTACTATTAACTGATGTGTTTGGAAAAAAACATGTTTTCCCATGACAGTATCCCTTTAAACACCACTCTGCAGCTTACATAAAAAATGCTTCTAGAGCATTTTCTTACAAATGAAGTGCACAGAGTTTTACAGCAATACAACATCAGTAAGATGTCAATAATGCATCTTTATTTCTTACAGCTTGTAGTGCTGCTCTAAGGGTTTGTGTGTAAGGGAAAGAAAGGTTTCTGCACAGAAAACAGGTAACATTGGAATTATTATACTTTGTGATGTAGAATAGCATGCAGACTTCCATCCCCATAACTTGGCAGCAATGCTTGATCCCAATAATTCAAATGGAAATCATATCAGAATTGTCCTTTGTTTTGCCAGTGGAAACATTTGCTCTTGATCTGATATTGGACAGGTTCTATGACTTTTTTGAACTATGAATAACTAATAACTATAATTTTAAACAGTAAAATGCACTAGGCAGAAAGAGTAGAGCATTCTAAAGATCAATTCATAAAGGGACAACCAAAATACATCTTCATTTAATGCATTAAAAGAGGTTGTGCTAAATAAAAAATATATTTGAAATATGTATTAAATATAAAAAATATATATGGAATATATATTTTTAAATATAGATAACTAGCCAAAAATGTAATGTATAAAGACTGGAGTGAACCAATGTCTATAATAATGGCCAGAACACTACTTCCAGCTTTGCATCTCTAACCTGTGGCTCCGTTTTGCAACTTGAAGGGGGCGCAATGGAATGTAACTATTTAGTTAGTTTATGAACATGCATGTCAGGAGCAAAGCAACTGAACAGTTATGTCCCAGGTCGCTGACAAACTTAGAGGTTGCAGAGCTGCGAAGAAGGTTCTGGCTATTATGTTAGACATGCGTTTGCTCTAGTCTTTATAAATTATGATTTTGGCTAACTTACTTTATTGAATGCACTTATTTTGCACAACCTATTTACTTACAGTAGTTTTGATTTTATACTGAAGGAGAAAAACTACCAAAATCCCCAGGTCTCCTCTCTGCACCTAGTATACCATCCATTTACTAGATCTATGCTTGTACCTGATTAAAAAACACAGGCAGAAGTGCAGGTTAGGAGGCTAACAGGTTTTCAGTGGGCAGGATTGGTGAGTAGGGTTGCCACCTTTTCTTGAAAAAAATACAGGCCTTCCTATAAATTAATCTTTTTTTCCTATTAATAACATTAGGATCATCAACCATCAGAAATACCGGCCAGGCCGGTAAAATACCGGTCAGGTGGCAACCCTATTGGTGAGAAAGGCCTTTGGTGGGGACCTGGGGTTTTGTTCTTTTTTAAGATGCCTTCCCACATTTTACAGTTTCCCTTGTGATCGCATAGCTGTAGAGCTGGTTTTCAGACTCACTGATTTCAGTCCCAAGTTTTTAGTTTAATATTTGTCTGTTTACCATTATCATAAAGTCAGCTGGTTATAGATCCAGGATAATACAGGACAGAAAACAAACATTTAAATCTTTAAAACTTTAATGAGCTTTTAGGCAGTCCCATGAGGACTGTGTTGAGCCATCCTAGATTGCCAGTAGCCTTCTTTTTATAAAGCTATAATTTAACAGTATTATAACACTTTAACTGAAGAGAGGAATTAATTAACTTGGGAGTTTTAGCCATACAATCATTATTAGCGATAGCCCAAATATTCAGGGAGTTTAGGTCACATAAATGGTATAGTCTGTTGGTTTGCAGATGATTTAATTCACTTAGATTTAGGCCATTGCATACTTTGGGGACTATGACTTGCTTACAGATACTCAATAAAGGGCATATGAACTGAGCATAAATGTACAACTGACATTATGACTATGAAAATTTTAATTCATCCAGGTCATGGTATATCTAATATAAGTAATTCTAAGACAACTGGACTTGCTGAGTAATTATTGAAGATGTTTCACTACTCATCTGAGCAGTTTCTTCAGTTCAACTGACTGGTATGGGAAGTTCTCGGAATACAGTATAATCCAATCACAATGGCACATTGTAACTCTTCAAAGAGGTGACATCTGAATTTGATACCGCCACCTGTACCCCAGAGAAGCCACACCATGCTTATACGGACTCCCCAAGATAC
>CM044440.1:72567538-72578925 GCA_024363595.1 Xenopus borealis | reverse complement strand
TATATATAATAAAGTTCACTTGTCACAGACTTACACAGTGCTTTGTTTGAAACCTGGAAAGCACCTGGAAACCCACAGGTAAAAGTTGTGGAAAGCAATTTAGGCTGGAAATTGACCTACAGTGTGCCATGCAAAGCTTAGTGGTATATTCACAGTTTACTAAACCCCAGTCTCTTTTGGAGTGTGCTGTGCAAAATATTGAGTATGCACAGTACATTATAATCAGCTGGACAAGAATAACTCCAAAATGTATTGTCTTATAACAATATGTCTGATCTCATATATAATTGTATTCCACTTTAAGTTATGCCTTTTTACACAGATCATATTCTCTCAGGTAGGTCAGCATGACCTACTTGGAAATCCCTAAATAGAGGACAACCAACAAGTAGATTTTATTATGTCTTATTTCTCACATACTGTACTATATTTTGGGTTTAAATGCTTAAAACATTGTCTTAGCAATACAATAGACTGTAGTGTAAATTCATCTGAAGGTTATATTATATCATCTCTATTATTTTGCTTTTATCAAAGTGATATACAGGGTCGGACTTGGGGGCCTCCCCCTGCTGCAACCCTCGTTTACCCACCACACCATCGCCTATCATAAATAAATGATGATGGTGATTATTCTGTTATAATTATTATATAAATTATATAAATGATATCAGCGTGTGTGTGGGGGGGTTAACTTGTGACTTTCCCCCTGCTGCTGAATGACATCCTTCTGCACCACCTGTCAGCAGTATGCTGGGATCAGAAAAAGCTGCAAATTGCCTTTGCCTGTACTACATCTATCTTGTTTAATAACAGCAGGAGCATTAACTTCTCAGTATATTTCCATTGTACTAAATGGCAAATGAATAAAATAATTTTTTTTTTTGTTGAAGAGTCATAACGTATATGCTATTACATTAATGGCAGCCCACTGCAACATTCTATAAGCCAGGAGCATGGGAATATGAGTTTTCCACATGGTGAGGGGGAAAGTGGGTGGCATCATGGGATTACTGGATAAACCCAGCCTACATGGAACTAATTAAACCTTTTCCAGCCTTGGATGGCTGAGCAATATCATGATTTCAGCTCTGAAAAGTTTAGCCAGGACAAAATAAAGGTTTTGAGTTTTGCCTGAAAGCATGTTTAACCTGAATAACATGAGGACTATTAATGTAATGTTTGGCATAATAAAAGAAGGCTCTTCTTAGACTCATAAAAAGATGTCCACAATGCTGTGTGTCTTCACAATGGAAATTTTAAAAAGCCACAGATAATACCTAATAATAACCTAATTCTCGTTCCTGACACAATATCAGTCCTGGTGTTGATTCAGGGACCATTTGTCTACCCGGATCCAAAGCCACTTGGTTCTGATGGTGTAATTATTGAGTGGTATGGAATAGAGCTTAGGGTTCTGCCAGCCAGAGGCATCCAACCCATGCTACATTTTAGAAAATCTCTTACTTGTGAAGTACTGCAAAGTTTCATGGATTGTTTTGGAATTGATAAAGTCAAGTACAGAGTCATTTCACATTTGTACTATGTCAGTTATTCTTGACTTTGTTTTATTAGGCTAATAGGTAGCGTTGACCAGATGCTTCAATAAAGTCTTTTTGTGGACAGAGCAGGTGACATCAGGGATGGAGCCAATGACATTGGGTGTAGGTCAATGACATGTTGTGGCGCAGCAGCCTGTGACTCCCCAAATTGTGCATCAATCAGCAGAGAGCCCTATCGAGCATGCAGTTTTGAGCTGGTAAACTTATGTAAATACAAGCTGTCTGGTTCCTTTCCTTTTATCAGTAGGATGCTTCCTACCATTTAATATACTCTCATCCTTTTGCTACTGTATGTACATTGACAGCATTTTATGATAAAAACTATCCATTGTTTTTCATATAATATATATGGCATTTAAAAGGAATAGCTAGAGAACACTTTTCTTTGCCTAATCCTGTTTTATAAAACAAATGATTGAATTGCCCTTTAATTCTGCATTGCTTGCATGTATTATAAGTTACCGCTGTCCTACCACATCCCAGAATTACAGCCTTGCATTTCTTAAATTGGGTGTGGTATTTCAAGAGTGGTATTTAACATCCCGTGCGTCGTGAAAAATATAGGGAATCGCTTTAAATCTGCCTCTATATTCCTAGAAGTTTTTTTTAATCATCTTCTAAATAGAGCATGTAAATGTAGCATGCATCAAAAACCTGAAATCCAAAGTGTTCTTTATCCAGAAAAAATTGTAAAACAAAACACATGGTTCAATGATTCCTTGTTTTTCCATTTGATCTTTATAAAGTTTTTATAATCATATCAAGCTCTCTCATTCAAAAGAAGTTTGGTATTATCAGTTCAACAACCATTTATAACATTATATTGAAAAGGAACATCAAGAAAATTGCAAATTAAGTGAGGACAACACATTCATTCTGTGGCAAGATACCAGCCACATATTAATATATGACGAAAGTTCCGGTTTGTAACCAAGATGTAGGATTTAATAAACCTTTGCTTTATCGATCATCTCAATGTAAAATTTCCTTGGAGTACAGGCGGGGGTGCAATAAGGCTGTGACCACAAAATACATATAGATCAGGGGTCCCCAAACTTTTTTGCTCGTGAGCCACATTTAAATTTAAAAAAAGAGTTGGAGAGCAACACAAGCATGAAAAAGTCCATGTGGATGTCAAATAAGAGCTCTGATTGGCTTTTTGATAACCCCTATATGGACTGGCAGCCTACAGGAGAGAATGTTTGGCAGGACATCTGTTTTTTATACAACCAAAACTTGCCTCTAAGCCAGTAATTAAAAAATAAGCACCTGCTTTGCCACTGGGAGCAACATCCAAGGGGTTGGAGAGCAACATGTTGCTCGCAAGCTACTAGTTGGGGATCACTGATATAGATAAATACAAGAGGTCCTCTGCACTCAACCCATTATCAATATATTTAAGACACTAAGACATTATTATTATTATGCACAAAATGTCTCAATGTCTTAAATATATTGATAATGGGTTGAGTGCAGAGGACCTTTTGTATTTGTCTATATGTATTTTGTGGTCACAGCCACAAGGATCCACCTGGGATCCTTGAAAAAGGTTCCCAGGTGGAACTGAAACGTCGGAATAATATGTATTTGCAATAAAAGAATCACTGTTTCACTGGAAAATACAGTGCTGATCCTTCCTAATAAGTATATACACAGTTGTTTAGATGGATGTCAGCCTACCTCTACTTCCCCTTGGAACAATACTGGACTCTGCTCCCAAGAGTTTATAATCTAGCCAGAGAAGAAGTTAATTCCAAAAAGACATTTTAAAAGATACAAGTCTAAACACATAGATCAGTATATAAGTCACAAGTCAGTTTGAAAATTAAATCAAAAGAGTCTGTTGGTGCATAGATCTATAAAAGTCTGCTACAAAGCATGTCAGTTCCAGTTTATTTTTTGGCTTCTTGTAAGGGTAAGTCTTGGAATGCATTGTGGTTAAATGTTCCCACTCAAATAAAAATATACCTATACGTGTAGCATCTCACATGGACATGTAACAAAATATTTATTAGCCTTACAGGATATCACAGAAATAAAATTACTGGGAACTACTTTAGTCTCTGAGGCATAATAGGTCTATGAATTTTGTCATTTTAAAAGTTAATCTTTGCTGCTGTGATGCATTCTTTACATGAAACAAAATTATGCAATTGTAGATACTGTACATTTTATTCTCATTCTGTAGACATTGTCTCATTAGTGTGTACAGTATATTTTATAACCTTTTATAATGGATCCAGTCCTTTGCGTGATAAAAAGAAATAAAAACTGATCACTACAAAGTGGTGTCCTTTGTTTTGTGTCAGTCCACAAATATACAGAAATATAGAAATATATCCATTTATGGTTGCTCAATGGAAAAAACATTTTACATAAGTATCAAAAACAGATATAAAGCACAATGTATGCAGTTGTAATACACTCCCATAGACTCCAATTTTCATTTGGATGCCAGTCAAATGATAGTAAATTTGCATGCAATGTTTAGAATAATGATGAAAAATAAAAAGAATATAAAGGCTTCAATGCGTGTTTGTGAGCATTGTTCCATGTACATTTATTGCATAGATGTTTTCCAAATGCAGACAATCTTTGTCCCTGTACTCTTAAAGCCGTTATGAAATTTCAGGTGACAAAGAAAGGCAATGGTAGCTAGATGCCAGTCATCAAGCATTAAAGCATATGGGGTATTTTGATTAAGTACTGTTAATTGTGTCTTATTGATCTGACTTAAAAATGCCACAATTAGCCCTACAGAGCAATAACTGGCTGGAAATGTGGCAGAATCACCATCCGTGTCAGTGGTAAACAGCATTTTGACCAACTCTACAGGTAGTAGTAGTATAAAAACCCTACATGTGTTGCTGTCTTTAGGCTTAAGGAGATTAACATTACTATACCCTATACCCCTTATTAATCCTTAAGAGACTGCAGTAAAACATTTTTTACAAAATGTTCCCTTCTTCTATTTGGAGATAAGCTAGTTATTAAAAAGCATAGTGGCATTTTGGTGACCTTGTCCAATGTTCCACCCTGTTTGCAACTGTTTCAAACCAAGGACATGGCTGTCTGTTAAATCTGGTTCTGTACCACAAGTTCTATGGACCATAGATCCTGAGATCCAACAATGTTTAATCAAGTTTACACAGGTAGAATGAAATTACTTTCCAAAGTGCAAGTTCAAGTTCCAAATTCTACTAATTGTAGATGTTATTCAGCAGCTAAGCAATTTATGAATAAGAAATGTAAAAATATATATTGGTTTGTTGTGAAACATTATGCAACAGTTTTCATGTATTACTTGACATTATGGGGCAAATTCACTAAAGCTAATGCTAGCGCAAATTCGTTTGCTTGATATCATTTCAAAACGTCGTCAATTTACTAGTGGTCCCTGGTGTAACTTTGCTAGCAAAGTAGACAGACTTTAGCACAACTTCGCACCCTTACTCCAGGCGAAGTTGTGCACTGATGAAGGGATGTAACTACGCTAATACAATAAGATGCTGATTTTACTGAACGTTACCTCTTGTGCAAGACTTGACTTCACCACCTCAGACCAGGCAAAGTCCATTAGAGTAGATAGGAGTTTCTTTAAAAAAAAATTCTAAAAAACGCTGGCGTCTTTTACTTTTTAAAAGGTGATAGGCTGAAAAAGATCGTAAATTTTTTAGGGTGCCTTACCCCCTACATTTCCTAACATATGGCAACTCAACTATACAGTGGGCTCATGTGTAGGGCAATAGAACAACTTTATTTTATTTATTAAAGGTTTCCCGGGCTTGTGTAGTGGAATGTAGTGGCTGCAGCATAGGCGTTCATTATACTAACTTGGCACTGTATGCAAATTAGGCATCGCTAGAGTAACTTCGCTTTGTCTGACAAAGTAACGATAGTGCAAATTCGCTATCGTTCGTCTCCGAGTGCAAATTTGCATTCTTTGTGAATTTGCGTAGCGGGGGCAAAACTACACCTGGCTAGGTGCGACGAAGCTTGGATCTTAGTAAATGTGCCCCTATAAGCTTTCAAGTGTGCAGGGAAAGATGCTGCCTTTCTCAAAAGGTTTATTGGCATGGGTGTTATTAGAATGGGTGCTATTGAGAATGAAAGCAAGCAGTGGTTTAGGTGTGAACTGTAAGAGTGCAGGTGCCTATGTCAAACAATCAATTTTTCAAGTAAACTGATCAAAACAAATTACTAATTCATTACTTTGGGCATCTGCACTTGAACAGTATAGAAACCATGTTAGCAAAAATAGCCCTTGCATGCTTGTCTTTCATAGATCAGATGCCAGTGGTTCCAGTGAACCATTTGGAAAAGTGTTTTGAAAACTAAGACAGATTACATGTACATTTCATTGATTCAGTATATCTAGTTGAAGTATTTCTTATATTGCTTCTCCAGTATTCTGTTCACACCATGAATTTCTTAAAAAGTAGGAGCCTTAAGCCCATGAAGTGACTGAAACTCTGCATTAGCAGAGTAGAGTAGCGTTCCGATAGGCTACACTTGGAATCTTGTAAACATGTACAGATATACACATTTAAGTGATGCCTCTTTGTTTGGACAGCCCATTGTTTATTTGGAATTATAAAACACAAAATAAACATGGTTTTGTGTCTGATGTGTACGAGGAACTAAAGTCTAAAATAGAATAATGCTAGAAATGCTGTATTTTGTATACTAAATATAAAAATGTATTTACTGCACCAGAAGCCTCATTTAAAAAATGCTTTATGCTTTCAAAGTTGGCTGCAGGGGGCTGTCATCTAGTAACTCTGTTAAGCATCTTTGCAATACCAATGCTATGCCATAGAAGCCAATAAAACAAGACTGATTAATAAACAACAAATACAGACTTCACTGGGTCTGTGTATACAACTCTCTACAGTGTCATCAAATGCTCTACAGGGAAACAAACAAAGCAGCTTGAGTTCTGGGAAGTAAGTTGGGGGCTCCCCCTGCTATTTGAAAATATGATTGTTTCCCTGCAGAGCAGTTAGGAACCGTCTGAAGTTTCCTATCTGCAGCTGTCAGAGCAAGTAAAACAATGCATAGTCAGGTTTATTATATTTTGACACAATTTGATGCTGGTGAATCTTCCAATGTGTTGCATGCAAGGTGTAATTGCACTGTATACACAGTAAAGGGAGGAAGCAATAGGTCTTGTAGGGACAGTGTTGTGGCAATAATGGCATATTTTTCAATCATTTTGAGGGCTCCTTTTAAATTAAGAGATGTAAAGCAAAACATTCTGCAGCCTTATTCATTCCCTTTATTTTTTAATAAGTGAGGAGTAGAGGGTCTCCTTCTAGGGCAGATATTTTTTTGTGTAAGTGCAAATGCATTGGCAGCCAGTCAGTTGTCATTCCAGCAATAAATGATATAATCTGCTATGGAATTTCTACTACATTTGGAAATATAACCAGGTGCCCAAAAATTGTCCCTATTGACAGTCACTGGTTGCACATTAGCTCATGAACTTTCATTTGGCATCCTGTTGCTTTGGGTTACAAATTTCAGCTGTAATTGCAAGAGGCACAAAGTATAATAAAGGATAAATTAACACCACCTGGTAAGCACTGTGCCTTGTGCATTTACTGGAAAGGTACAAGTTTAGCTAGTATTTCATAGAGAAATGTAATGCCTATGCAGCTAAAAGGTTTGCATTTTACAAGGTTAAATATAACTTTCGACATTCATAGTTCGAATATAAAATACATCTTTATTGTCCTGTAATGTTTTATTTTTCAACTGATACCTTTAGTGCAAGTTTTATTAGAATTTTCCTGGCACAGTAAGAACTTGCTACAGAAAGCCATCTAGAGATTGATATCTAGGTACTAACACATCAATGTTTTTATGAGGATATTATATTAACCTATTATGGATTTCGAAAACTTGGTTTTAGCTGGTCTCTAGGCTATAAGATGCAATCTCGTAATCATGTATACCTGAAAAAAACTGATCACTACATATTCATATAAAAGTAAGGATTAGCATCATTTGGTTGAGACTAACTTGGGATAAGCAGGTTAGGAAATGATATGGTTAACTAAATAACATATTAATACTTATATGACTTTGTACATATCCATATGGATCACCACAATATTATTTGGATTCAAGATATAAATATATATACGTGTAGCATGCACTCCAATCTCCATGTTTCGGTTCATGGTCTAAACCCTTTGTCATGAAACAAGGTCACAATAAAACAATTGCTAAAGAATTTAAAATAAACTTTGCTCGACCTTTTATATGACCTCATTTCAACTCACCTGTTGAGGAAAATAACCTCACAAAGGTTAAAGGGACACTAACTATCAGAAAATTCAAAAATGCATATACATTGGAAACTGATAAAAATTACAAAAAATGGCAAAATTTCATTCATCAGCGCTTATCAAGATAGCAATTAAAGGAACAATATTCATTAAGACCCCCTGGAACTTATGTTAACAGCTTGGCATAGATCCATGATCAATTGCTATGTATTTAAAAGTAGGTAACCTGTCCCATTACTAGAAAATGTTTAGTTTTTTTTTTTCTTTTTTTTAAACAAAAAATTGAGACAGAATATATAAACAAATGGAAAAAAATCCTTTAATTTTATCGACTTGTTAGGATTACCAGAAACTTTTAAGGACTTTGTAGTGTCCTGTTGTATTTTTTTCAAATTATAAGCATCCCCTAGACTTGGCATAATATTATCATCAAATATAGCATTGTTTTGTCTTTGTATAATATGCACAATATGAATTGGTTACATTGCTTCTGGGAACTACAGTGATTTCTTCTTCATCAAACTGAGCTTACTGAATTTGTGTGCTTTTTGGCACTTTATCAGTAGTTGACTAAGGCAGCTGGCTAGGACTGCACAGAAATCTGGCCTAGAGCTTCACATCCTGGTCTGGATTTCTTATTATAACCTTACCAAGTGTGTTTCCAACTGGTAATCTGCCATGTGTACTAATGGGGCTAAAAAGGGCCTGCACTTTGTGACACACAAGCACACCCACACACTGGACACCCACACGTACACACACACAGATAAGTTATGACAAAAAACAATTCTTAATGCACATCTTCATTACAGCTTCAAAATAATATTTTTTGGGGGATTGTAATCCAGCCAGGCAAAGCTTAAATGCCCAAACCTCTGTTAGATTTCAATAATTGTCAGAAAATGACCCATTTAAGGAAAGTATGCAACTATTTTGCGATATCTGAACACAGCCTATAAGGACCTCAAATAAAGGCCATGTTAATTCAATTTCACATTAAGGGCCTGACATATAGACAGGGACAATAATGTTACTTCTCAGGTTTTGTGTAAAACACATTGCACCATGGGAATCACCATAGCAAATACGTTTTGTACAATGCATTAACCTTTCCTTTCCTTATCCACATGTCATTGTGTCTTCTTATCGCGGAAGTTAGTAGGGGCCATTTACTTCTCAGTGGGTTATGGGTAAACAGGCTATTGGCTCTGTCTGATGGCAGCCTGTGTATTTTTGCAGGCTGAGAGAAGTAGATCTGCTTAGTGTCCCTGCCCGCTTGATTTGAATTCAATCAGCTTGTGTGCAGTCACACACAAGCTGAGGTCAGGCCAAATACTGAGCTCAGCTACAGTAGCTTCCGCTCCACTGTGTGTAACACACATAGGAGTCCCATATTCAACGGCGCTGTCTGATACTTTCAAGTGAAGCCATCCATTTTTCAAAAATTTGCTTTATTCAAAACATACTGTGCAATACATTACATGGTGCTGTGGGTGCACTTAGACTTTTCTTGCCTTACACTCGGCACTTCCTCAGAGTCATCAGTGAACACGTGTCTCAAGATTTAAATAGTCTTCACAGCGCTCATTGTAAATTCTTAAAGAGGTGGTTCACCTTCAAGTTAACTTTTAGTATATTGTAGAAGGGCCAATTCTAAGAAACTTCTCAATTGGTCTTCATTATTTATTTTTCTTAGTTTTTTAATGATTTGCAATTTTCTTCGCAGCTTTCAAATGGGGGTCACTGACACCATCTAAAAATTAATGCTCTGTAAGGCTACAAATGTATTGTTATTGCCACTTTTTATTACTTATCATTCTATTCAGTCCATCTCATATTCATATTCCAGTCTCTTATGCAAATCATTGCAGGGTTGCTAGGGAAATTTGTACCATAGGAACCAAATTGCTGACACTGCAAACTAGAGAGCTGCTGAATAAAAAGCAAAATAACTATAAAACTACAAACAATAAAAAATGAAAACCAATTGCAAATTGTCTCAGAATATCACTCTCTACATTATACTAAAAGTTAATACAAAGGTGAACAACCCCTTTAAAGGTAAAATTCATGAATTATTATACACATATAATCAACACCTCATAAAATTCACTGTCAATACAACATAATTAGAATAATTCATTTGATGTGCAAGAATATGAATAATCCATACCATGAACTTCATAATATTATTAGTAATACAAACAAATCTGTGCACTGCCTATTATTACCTAACATATTTGTGAAAAACATATAATAGAAATATTAGAGAAAAACATATCTACAAAATCAAAGTGAATGTCTCATAATTGAATTAAATGAATTAATTGAAACTAAAATTTTGTCTATGTGTGTTCATTTAAAAGAAGGATAATGTCATAGTAATAAAATCCATTCTAGTCCTCTCAAGGTCCTAATTGTGTCTGTCAATTATTAATTTGTTTCTTTTGTTTCAATAGAAAACGGGATTAACTCATCAGATTGATATCAGACTATATAATTGTACTTGAAAGCTGTCCTATAAGTATGTATTGTATTTAGTATTCTACTTAAATAAATAAATACAATTTATTTGATATCAAATATTTCAATGAATGATTGGATACACAATTATTATTTATTCACTCTATTTCATATTATTTCGTTTAGGCTAAATACTGTCTATATTCATTCTTTCTAGATTCACCTTAATTCAACTAAAATCTCTAAGTGGATTAATTTCTATATTTTTCTAAACATTTTATCATTTCAATTTATGAAGTATTTTATCTCACACTCTTTTTTCAGGCCTTGTGGATTTACTGTACATAGGGTAAGTATCCATTTGAATTCCCTTTTGGACAATACTCCATCTATATCACCTCTTCTCCTCCCTAATTTCATAGTTTTGGTAATAAAAGATAAGCAATGTTTATTCGCAACACGTGCATTTATAACATGTTCTGCTACTGCTGAGGAAGGATCTAACCTACTGATACATGCTACAGTATGTGTTCCAACACTCTGTCTTTCAATTTTCTTGCTGACATATTGTTTCCCACACCTGCACATGGCCAAATAAACAACATTTTGTGTTCGAAAATTCGCATAGGTTCTACATTTGTATGTTCTTTGTGTCACAGTACTATGATATTGATCAGATGCTTCTATAAACCTGCAACATTTGCATACTTTAGCTCCGCACTTATATGTCCTCAACACTGTTAACCACTCCCTCTTTGTATTTCTATTAGGTAGCATACTCAGTGTTACTTTATCTTTCAGATTCATCTATAGACAAACTGCGTGTAACCATCCCCGCCAGTCAGCCCTACTCTTCCTACACTGACCAGTGGGGGTGAGATGCTGTGATGGCTTCTACGCATGCATCACCTGTGCGTCAAAGTAAATGCTCACGTCAAACTAGTTGGACGCCGGCGTCGAAGTTGGAGTCAAGTTGGACGCCGGCGTTGAAATGGAAGCTTGCACCAAACCTGTTAGACGCATGATGTCAATCCTGGGCACCTTGTTTTCTATTTGTTCCCAGTCCTGT
>CM044440.1:72460743-72483387 GCA_024363595.1 Xenopus borealis | reverse complement strand
TTTTTTTTTATTAAAGGTTTCCTGGGCTTGTGTAGTGGAATGTAGTGGCTGTAACATTTACTTCCATTATACTTTGAAATTTGCGCTGTATGCAAATTAGGCATCGCTAGCGTAAATGCACTTTGTCTGGCAAAGTAACACTAGCGCAAATACGCTACCGTTCGCCGACCTTAGCTTAACTTTGTACTTTAGTGAATTTGTGTAGCGGTTGCGAAAATTCACCTGGCGAAGTGCGGCGAATTTTCGCCGCTTAGTGAATTCCCCCCACATAGAGAGACCTGATGAAAAATGTTTCTGTAACTGGAATAATTGGTCTAAAACCACTGGTGGTTTTCCTATTTCTGTCCTACATTTAATCATGTAATTCTCAGCTTTTGATGAAGTATCTTGACACATTCCCTTTTCTGACATTACATTACATTACATTACATTACATCAAGGCAAGATGCTTCATATTACAGAAAGTCCCAGGTCCCATCATTTCAAGTACAGATCCCATACCTGTGGCGCTGAAAGCAGCCAGAGTAATGAGTCTCTGTCCTCTACCCCTGTACAGCTCTGGTGTAGTGTATGACATTCAGATACAAAATACCCTTAGAAATACACAACCAGCAATCATGTTCTGCAGCACTTTACAGATTAAGGGAACACAAAATATAATGAACACACACAAACAATAACATCTGTGATTCATTAAGGCAGATACAAATATTATCAATACAGTATTAAAGGAAACATTATACTAAAATGGAACGAGAGTTTCAAAATACACAAGAATGGAGGGTGCACACCCAATTGTGAGGTACTTATGCTGGGGAGACCACCCACTCAGAGTCTCAAGGGGAATTATGTCAAAAAAATGGAAAGCACACTCTTAGAACGCAAATTTTGATTTACAAAAAAAAGAAAAACATTTTTGTGCCCTTGGTGAAGACCATATGCTACAGTATGCCACTGGTGAAGTTCATAAAGCGTAGGGAATTGTATTTGATGAAAACTTTTCTATAATAAATACTTGTTTTCCAAGAGTGTGCTTTCCATTTAATTTGAGAGGAAGTGAACCGTTTCTTTGCCTGAGAAAAGCTGTGATGTGTAAAGTAAGATACATGTGTGTCTCCTGGACACTTTACATCTTCTACCTCTTTTCTAGGCAGCCTCTGCACTTGCAGCTTTCTTTTAGCCAATCAGCATCCACAAATACTCTATACACAGCACACATGTAGTGTGAAATAATGGTAGATACATTTATTCCTGAAGCAAGTGAAACATATTCTGAATGTTAGCCAAAAATCTCATATAAATTCATTTATTTCCCATATGTGTAAGGAAATAAATTGTGTACATACTGTATTTTTCAATCACTGTTGCTATCTCACATGGCACCATTCCATTTTATTTTGTGGTAGTGATTCATGGAACACTGACCTCTGTATGATTTATCCACACAGAATAACATTACATACACGTTCTATTTTCCCAGACTATTGGCTATAATACAAATTTAGCTCACGGATTTATTTGCACAGCTCAAATCTGGTGCAACTTGCCATGTTTTTGGGTTATTTGTTTTTGTTATTGAGTTCAGCTGCTTATTTCTGTAGTGCAAGAGTTTGGCACGTGTGGATCTGATGTTGGTGCAACTTCTCTAAAGGAAATTATATTGGGCAGTGTAGGAGGAAGTGGCACACATTGAGATTACATTGGTCAGACAGATCTTGGTTGCTGTCATGTTAAATTAGTAGCAGATGTAAATACATGGAGTTGGAAATGACTGCTATGTAGAACATATTATTGTGCATTATTTGCAAGGTAGCTCTAGAGAAGGGGTTTCTGTTTCATCATATGGACTGCCATCTCCTGCATTGTCCCTCCTTCCCCCATGCCACAGGAATGTTCATAATTTAATTGTCCGCAGGCCTCTGTTTATATTTTTATTTATTATATACTTTTTATTTGTTTCTATTGCCATTCTGCTCTCTCCAAAAATACACAACTTTCACTGTTAAAAATTACTTATCCACTGTGGGATCTTCACAAAATACACAGATTAGCAAATAGCAGGACAACTGTTAAGAATACTGCTGCTCTTTGCATACAAAGATCATTCACTTTTTTAGCAGTAAACCAGTAATAGCTATGTGTTTCTGCAGAAGAAAGAATTCCTCAGCCAAGGTTTACAGGAACTGCCCGTAATTGAAAATTCTAGCAGCTAATACACGTGTATCTATCTGTGGGGAGTATCTATTAATTGTGTGTATCCATCAATCTTTATATGATACATCCCTTCATGTTGTCTGTCTGTCATGTAATTTATCTAATTTATCTAATTTATCAAATTTTTCTAATGTTCATTCACCCACTGAAGATAATATCACTCTGACAGTAATAAAACATGTGTATATCACATTTTTATAAAGATTTAAACAAATAGAAATAATGCTGAAATAATACATTAGACAGTGAACCCCAACCAGTTTCTCACAAGCAACATGTTGCTCACAAACCCCTTGGATGTTGCTCCCAGTGGCCTCAAGGCAAATGCTTATTTATGATTTGGCTTGGAAGCACATTATGGTTGAATAAAATCAGGTGTACTGCCAAAAAGGGTCTTGTGTAGGCCTCCAGACCATGTAAGGGCTTCCAAATAGCCAATAACAGCCCTTATTTGGCACCCCCAAGAACATTTTCATGCTTGTGTTGTGCCCCAACTATTTTACATTTGTATACAAAGCCATATAATAAAAAAAAATGGAGCACTCAAGTAAAGTTATTTATTGATGGTTATCAACATTTCTTCCCAGCAAGGGGACCTTTCTCCTTGTTGGGGATGAAATGTTGATAACCACCAATGAATAACTAATTTGCAGTGTCAGCAATTTGGTTTCTATGGTACAAATGACCCTAGCAACCTGCATTGATTTGAATAAGAGACTGGAATATGAATAGGAGAGGGACTGAATAGAATGATAATAATAATAATAATAGTAATAAAAAGTGGCAATACCGATGCATGTGCATTTGTTTTTAGATGGTGTCAGTGACCCCTATTTCAAAGCTGCAAAGAAACAGAAGAAAATTGCAATTAGAATTGGCCCTTCTAAAATATATTAAAAATTGAAGGTGAATCACCCCTTTAAGCTGGCTAACTATGTCAGTCATCCCATATCTGTCCAGTCCTACTCTCAAATTGCATCTGGTTCATTAAGAATGGGATGACTTTGATGTAGTTGGCCAGCTTAAATATATTGCAATATATTGCTCGTCTAGTTCTACCCTTACTCTTTGTCCTGACACCTCATAGGGTGTAGAGTCAAATAATTTTAAAATAATAATTTCCATGACTTCAGATACATAACACATCTATTTACATAACTCATAGTGATTCATAAATAACATGAAAGATACCCCCTTCTGTGATAAACATTTAAATTCCATGGGTTCCCAGCTTAGTTTTTCAAATGACAAAACACAAAAAACACAGTTGTGTTTTACCATATCATTGACGGTTTATATACAATACAAAAATATGATTAAGCCCTCCTTATTAATCTATTAAAATTCTTACCCAAGACCCAATTACCACTAACCCCTATTTGTGATAGGGACCCGCACTCCAGAAATCTTTTGATCAAATAAGTTTATTCAAACATCACTTCAGTGGACAATGAAGTGATATTTGAATAAACTTATTTGATTAAAAGATTTCTGGAGTGCCGTCCATTTTGAAGATTATATACCACATTTGACCAAGCACCCATCACGGATTGTGGAAGGAAGAGTGTAGGTATTTTTTGGAATAATAAAAGCAGGAATGTAGCATGGAAGAAGGGTCCACACACACAGGACTTACAAAAAGTAAGGAGGGACCTGACGTTTATCAAAAGAGCATAACCAAACACAAAATTACCTTTTTAACCCTTAGTGGTGGTAAAGGGCGGAAGTAACATCAATCAACAATCCATGATAAATACAAAAAATAAACAATATATACAATGAAAAGTAAAGACAAACGAAGAAACTTCAATCAAGTGAATATCACACAAGTTAAAAACATACGGGGTATTCTTTGAAATAATGCAACATTAATACAATGTACAGCGCTGCGCGGGAAGAGGTTACTAATAACCTAAGCTAGTGAGTATGTTATTATTGCCAATTGACCTTGAATAAATATTAATATTAATAAATATATATACTTAATTTGCCAAGTAAATATATAGCGGTTGTAATTGTTTTGCATATGTGTAAGGCGGATACATCAATCTGTAACTGTATCAACAATCAATTAAGAAAACAAGCCGTTACATTCATAACACATATACATAAAGCTGATGTATCTTTCAGTAATAATATCAAGAATCAATTAAGGAAACAAGCAGAACGTATCAAACTGATAACATTGTATTGAAACAATGTGCCTTGGTTTTAGAAAGTGATATAATGTAGAACTTCAAGCACTTTCCAGTTACCTGTATTCAACTTCGTCATAGAAGAGTGTGATGTGTTTACAGAGCCGTCCTTTGGATGGAATAATTAGTACCAGATGTAGCATACTCTACCGGTATGTGGGCCTCTATGCTTCTCTGAACAAAAATGGAGTATATATATATATATATATATATATATATATCTCAGCTATAAAAGTTTGGGGACCTCTGCATTAAAGGTTACATTAATTAAGAACTGTACCTTGGCCGTTGAAATATACATACTGTTGGTAGGACAAGCCTACAGTTGGGGTTTAACAACTTGCATGAATCTTTCAATATCTGAAGTTAAAACTTTATAGAAAAGCTTTTCATTTCGATCTTGAAATCCCATCAACAAGATATACCTGCAACAACATTGAAAGGGTACAAGCCAGCATTCATTCAGTGGTGTTTTTACCACATTTCCGCACTAAATACCATTGAGAATCAAGCTGTGTGTTCCATTATCTCATGATTGTGGTATGAGACAAATGGGCAGAATTCTGAGCGTGTTTCAAAATATATTAGTCTACCACAAAACTTTGAGATATGTAAACACATCTAATAAATCTCTTACATAATGCAACCACTATCGCTTTTGCAATGCCTGGCTACATTACATTTCTCATGGCAATATTAACCTAGGAGCATAGTACTGGTAATTATTGTACAGCTGCTTAAAATTAAACATTTATTTGCCAGTAATTTCATCCAGTAAGAACAGGCTGCCAGTCATTTTATCACTTGCCAAAAGTATTATATGCCATTTAAATCTAAGGCTAATCAATGATAATGTGTTTAGATACCATAATTAAAACACAGACTGAATACATATTTAGTGCATTAGCTATACATACATATATGTGCATGTGTATACATGTATGTATCTGCTTGGATTCTGAGATTGGTACACAGTATAACATCTTTAGTAGAACGGGCCATCTGTCAAACTGTTGTACCGTATATAGACAGTGGAAGTAGATTAGGATGTTTAAGGATTGAAAATAAAAACCCGGGATATTTACATTATACTGTACATACATAAAGCTAAATATACAAATCACAGGACGCTGTGAGCTTAATATAGTCTGGTACAGCTGCTGTTGATTCATATAGCCATCTTTAACAGTTAAAAATGTAATGAGAAACATTTAATGCCTTGTTCTAAAGTGAAAAATGCAGACTCAAACTTCAAAAAATATTGGAATTTGCCACTTGTACTACAAAATGGTTTTAGAATGTCCTAAAATAACACTAATCACTATTGGTTTGATAAAAGCTTATATATTAATAGCAGCTTTAAAGGGGTTGTTCACCTTTGAGTTAACTTTTAGTATAATGTAGAGAGTGATATTCTGAGACAATTTGCAATTGGTTTTGATTTTTTATTGTTTGTGGTTTTATAGCTATTTAGCTTTTTATTCAGCAGCTCTCTGAATAAATTCAGCAGTTTGCAGTGTCAGCAATTTGGTTTCTAGGGTAAAAATTACCCTAGCAAACCTGCACTGATTTGAATAAGAGACTGGAATATGAATATGAGATGGACTGAATATAATGATAAGTAATAAAAAGTAGCAATAACAATACATTTGTAGCCTTACAGAGCATTTGTTTTTAGATGGTGTCAGTGACCCCCATTTGAAAGCTGCAAAGAAACAGAAGAAAATTGCAAATCATTAAAAAACTATGAAAAATAAATAATGAAGACCAGTTGAAAAGTTTCTTATAATTGGCCCTTCTACAATATACTAAAAGTTTACTTGAAGGTGAACCACCCCTTTAAAGTACAACTAAGCCCTAAAATGAAAATAGCTAAAATGTCATGTTTTATATACTGAACTTATTGCACCAACCTAAAATCTGGGGCATCTTTGGAGACACAGATCTTCCAAACAAAAGGGCTGTGGTTGCCTTGGGCTGATATAGAAGCCCAAAACATTTCTAGCCTAATTCTTGGAAAAAACACAATTTTTTTATTATTGTTTATTGAACTCACATAGTGTTAAATGTCCGAATAAAAAAGTACTCCAACTCATACCAGGTGAGTTCATGTACATGTCAATGGCAGATGTCCCATTGATACCCTGATCTGCACTGGGTTTCATTCAATAATTCAAACATTTCATGGTTTTGGGTGTCAAATCCAAAAAAGTTGGAGGTTTCGGGCATCAGATCAGAAAATAGTGAGAACTTTACCCTTAAAGTAGGTTTATTAGAAATTTTGTAATTTTCTGTCATTTTTTTTTTTTTTAATTTTGCTGCACCTCTCCCGTTTGTAATATAAGTGGTTACTTGGTTACTAATGTAGTAATATGGCAGTGATTTGAAAGTCATCATGGAAGAGGAATAGAACAGGGCCCCATGAGAAAGAGAGAATTAAATTGTAGTGTCACAAAGCAACCGTTTAATTGGTTGATGTGTTAATGACCCCACCCAATTAACATATTGCATTTTATAGTCAAAGAATAACAAATAATGCCAAAAGAAAATACAAATATAAATAGGCCCATCTATATTATAGTTTTGCAGATATTTGGGATGTCAAAGCTATTTGAGAAAATAAAGTTCTCATTCTGTCAGTCACTGCATAGTTATTTCCCAAGACTTGTGTGGCCATACTAGTTTCTTAATTCCGGTTATGTAAACAGAAACAAAGTCCCTGGGGATAAATGAAAGATTGGGATGTTATATCAATAAAAATGTTTTAAGTCAATTTTGCATATACTCAAATAAACAGGATTGTTATGGGAAAAGTCCCTTAATCAGTACCCAAGCCACAATCTGTAAATCCTATTTAAAAAAAAAAGTTATAGTTAAATTGGGTTGAAAAAATTGGGTTGAAGAAAGACAAAGTCCATCAAGTTCAACCCCTCCAAATTAAAACCCAGCAAACACACACACCCCTACACTCTTTCACACAAACCAAATATGCCCATAGCTATACTAGCTGTAGAGTTTAGTATCAAAATAGCCTTTGATATTATGTCTGTCCAAAAAAATCATCCAAGCCCCTTTTGAAATCATCAATAGAATGAGCCATCACATCACCCGGCAGTGCATTCCAACCTCACTGTCCTCACTGTAAAGAACCACCTACGCTGCATCAAATGAAAGTCTTTTTCTTCTAGTCTGAAGGGGTGGCCTCTGGTGTGGTGATACTCTTTATGGGTAAAAAGGTCCCCTGATATTTGTCTATAATGTCCTCTAATGTATTTGTAAAGTGTAATCATGTCCCCTCGCAAGCGCAATCATGTCCCCTCGCAAGCGCCTTTTTTTCCAGAGAAAACAACCCCAACCTGGACAGTCTCCCCTTATAATTTAAGTCTTCCATTCCTCCAACCAGTTTAGTTGCACGTCCCTGCACTCTCTCCAGCTCATTTACATCCCTCCTAAGGACTGGAGTCCAAAACTGCACTGCATACTCCAGATGAGGCCTTACTAGGGAGAGGTATAAAGAGGTATAATTATGTTTTCATCCCTTGAGTTTATGCCCTTTTTTAATGCAGGACAGAACCCAATTTGCTTTAGTAGCTACAGAATGATGCTGCCCAGAATTAGACAACTTGTTATCAATAAAAACTCCAAGATCATTCTCACTTAAGGAAACTCCCAACACACTGCCATTTAGTGTATAACTTGCATTTATATTATATCGTCGATGCGGTCCCGCAATCCGATCGCCCGTATCTGCACTGTTCTGATCCGATCGCTGGGCCCTAGAGCCCATGATCGGATCAGCCCAATATCACCTTCAAGTTAACTTTTAGTATATTGAAAAGGGCCAATTCTAGGAAACTTTTCAATTGGTCTTCATTATTTTTTTCATAGTTTTTTAATGATTTGCAATTTTCTTCTGTTTCTTTGCAGCTTTCAAATGGGGGTCACTGACACCATCTAAAAACAAATGCTCTGTAAGGCTACAAATGTATTGTTGTATCAGCCGAAATGTTAGTCCTCCACAATAAAACATTTTGAAAGACTTTAAGCCCTGCGAGTGCGGACTCTCTCCATGCATGTGTATATATATATATATATATATATATATATATATACACACATATACACACACACACGTATCACAGTGGTTTGCCAAAATAATCACAGTATCATTTTTACTCCAAAAGATAATCCCTATTAGCTTCCTGGAAGCATTTGTATAAAACTGTGTACAGTATTTCACAATATAAAAAACAGATGTATAGATCCTGGAAAGCGCATCATTTTCTTTTAATTTACTGTTTTTGGCTCAAACAATAACCCCTGTTTTAAAAATAAAATCATTAATTGTATTACTACATCAGGAAATAATCCAGCACCCCATAAAAAGTATATATTAGTAGGCAAAAAAACCCAAAAAGGCTGTAAAGTATTTATAGAAAGCTACTAATTTAACTGTTCTGCTAAAGTAAATCAATGGACCAAACATTGGACGTTTAATGTGTTTTCCTATTAGGGAAATGAAGATGGTGTAGTTGTAATGAAGTAATGGCATTGGGTTTGGCCACCTCAACAGCCACCTAAACAGATTCCTTTTATATATGAGAGAAGTAAAAACTATGTATCTGCAGAAATGTGTTCTAGTGTGCCTGCTTATAGTGTGGTGCTTTACAAATGTGCTTTCACATGTCCATGCCATTAGTATTTTTAGTATTTTTCTACTTAAGAAAAACAGTAACAGTTATGGACTTGCTATAGTTTTTTGCTGGCAGTAGTGTAGTTGTGCACTGTAGCAGACATCTTCTGAATACTCTTCAAATGAATGTTTAAAAAGGAACATTAACCCACCCAAACAACCACGTGTAATTGGTTTTTTGTATCCAAAAGGCCCACTGCTATTCTGCCAGTTCTGCTGAACTGAAGTTTAAGGTGTCTCTTGATGCTTCTTTATTCAGTTCTTTCACTCTAAGAACAAAGAATATGAGCAATGCTTTATGGTGTCACTCAACCAGGTCTGCTAATGGATACTGCTTGTAGAAGGAAGATCCCCTCTATGAAGAAACACTCTTTCTGACTGAGAAAACAAGAGTCAATAATAAGTGAATATCCAGTTGCAGCCTTTCCTTGAGTGAAAATGCCATGCCCTAAATTGTACAAGATAAAGGCAAATTATACACAAAAATGTGTAATAAACATTTTTACACATATTTTTCCTAATTACTTGTCCAAGTAGTCTGTGTGCATGTTCACACTGGAAATTATGTAAGTCACACACACATTAATGCCAGGAAAAAGAGAAACACTGGATATAATAACACAGATGGTAATTTACATCTTCATAAATCACACACAAGCTGCTGGGCAAGCTGTCTGCTAATATTCATAAGGAAAGAACATTCCTCTTTCAATTTTTTTGTACAGTTTGCCATTTTTGTTGATACATGGTTTACTTGAGTCATTAACTGTAATTGAATTCAAACATTGCATACAGGAAACCAAACTAACAATAAACTAACTGTAATTGTTGCTAGGATTAACAAGCGCATAGGAAGCACATTTTGGAACCAAAACTAATGCAGTCTGTATAACCATTTACATTTACTCTGTGCTGCTTATGTTGTATCAGAAACGTGAGGTTTGTATACTTTGGCAGTGTATACTTTGCCATTTAACCTGCAATCACCTTTTTTTGTGAAAGCCACATGTTTTGAAATATCCTGTATGAAGTTTCCTTAAATATGTTGTAACTTTCACAGTAAAAGTGATTAAAGTTTTTTTTTCCATATATGCATTTAGATTTAGAATGCACAAGTTCAGAGAAAGAATCTTCCCATAATTCAGTTCTTTAATTTCAGTTCATTTCTTACTAAGGAATTCAATACCTGTATTGCATGCAGCATTTGCACTCATTATGATAATAATTTTCTTTGTCTTTTTTATTTTATATTATAGCAAAACACATGGAAAGGTGGGCTGAATCACTCACTGATGGCTAAGGATTTGGCTATAGAATCTATTTCAGGTTGTGAATGGATAGAGGACACTGTCATTGTCATAGTTAAGGGAGCCCAGGCCATCCTGATATAGCTGAAATAACTATTATTTGAATTATTTTATTTGATTTTCACAATTAAACAAATAAAATCAAATGACAGCAAATATTATGCAGATAAAGAAAACATGCTGCATTCAAAACACAATGTCATGTTGTTATCAAATATGTATAAAACATTCAATAAAAATATGAAAAACTAACAAAAGCTAAATAAAATTAACAAAATTAACAAAGCCAGTGGATGTAAATTCAATAAAAAGTAGAGTCCTGCAGCGGGTCGGGTACCCGAGGATACCCGTGGGTTAACCTCAAAACCTTGCTGTACCCTGCGGGTTGCATGTACAGTTCCAGGTGCGGGTACAGAAGCGGGTCGGTGGTTCTGTGGGTTGAGGGTCGGGCTGCGGATCTTCTCCATATCGATTTTTACTCTGAGCACATCTACTACTGATGATGTCACGTCCAGTTTACAATGACAGCACTTCCTGTTTTATTCCTTTTTTCCTGATCACGGCTACTTCTGATGAGGTCACTTCCGGTTTACCATGACAGCACTTCCTGATTGTCAGCGGTTCGCGGGTTCCGGGTTGCAGATAAGGTATTTGCGGGTCGGGTCGTGGGTCCAAGCGGGTAAGAATGCTGGTCCGGGTTGCGGTTTGCAGGTATGGGTCAGATGCGGGTCCCAAAAAATGGACCCGCACAGGACTCTACTAAAAAGTATGAAAGGAAAAAAATCCATCATCATCATCTGGAATGCCAGACTACCCAATAGACAATGTTTTTATGACTGGAGGAACTGAATAATTTGATCACTGGTTCTGGAGTTACATATCTCAAAATAAGGAGACCAAAT
Source organism: Xenopus borealis (assembly GCA_024363595.1). NCBI lineage: Eukaryota > Metazoa > Chordata > Amphibia > Anura > Pipidae > Xenopus > Xenopus borealis. Next base: position 72,472,076 of record CM044440.1, on the reverse strand, counting down.
AAACTTATAAGAATCTTTGGAATTGCTATTAAGGCTTTTTGCCAACTAAGCTGATTCATATAAGAAATGCTGTCTGATAAAGACTGGGATTCATTTTGTATCCAAAAACTAAATAAAGCTTTCCTAGAAGCTGCTAAAAAAAGTAGACAATAGCTTACTCTTGAGGGGGATAGAACTAGTATTAGAAATTGAAGGAAGCATATTATTATATAGAAGCAGTAAAGCAAAACATGGAGACAATTTAATTGTTATCTTTAGTCTAAAAAACTAGTGACTTCCTCCAAAATAAAATTAATATTTGGACAAGTCCATAAATAGTGAAAAAGTGACACTGTCACATTTAGGACAGTATGAAATAGGACTATTAGTGGTATTTTTTGAAAACATTTTTCCATAGCCTTGGTGGACAAGCTTAAAAATGTTGTATCTTCCAACGCTCAGTTAAAATCAATTGGTTATATTTATTAATAGATTTCACCAAATCTGAAGGCAACATTTGACTTTGTAAAAACTCAGCCCATTTGATGGAAGCTTTTGATAACGGGTGTGAGTTTGGCCCATAATCATTCCAGAATCTTTTGGATACAGCGTTAACAGAAATCAAATAAGGGAGTTCCAAAAACTCTGTCAAATCTTTAGCTAGCCTGTGGTCAGCTAAAACAAGATTTTTGTTATCATGCAACAGAGAAAGACTGCACTGACAGATTAGGGGGTACATTTACTAATGGTCGAAATGAATATTTGAATAAAATTCGAAGTCAAAAAAATAAAAATAATAAAGTTATTTTGAGCTACTTTGACTACGAATAGCCCAAAATTTGATTCAAATTAAAAACATTTTAATATTCAAGTACAAATTTTCAAGTACTGGCCCTTGAAAATCCTTCGACTTTGACACTTTGCCACCTTAAAGCTGCCGAATTTCCATTTTAGCTTATGGGGGACCTCACAGAACCTGTCCTGAAAAAGTTCCAAGAATTCGAAGGATTTTGCACAAAATCCTTCAAATAGTTTGATTGGAATGATGAAATTGAACGATTAGAATGATTTTTATTCTTTCTAAAATGGACCTATTCGATCGAAATAGGGCCATTTTCAAAAAAACTCTTTAAAAAAACTTCGAGGGTCAGATTCAAACAGCTAATATTTGCTTTTGAGTCTTGACCAAGACATTAAATAGGTACTGACACCTGAAATTAAACTCTTTTTTACATCTATTATAATATTGGCTTTGAAAGCTACTTCTAACTTTGCCATAAAGTATTTACATGGTGCTTTTACATTACCTGTCTGACCCCCCCATGTTTCTGTATGAGGGGGCTGCCATATTTGTGCAGCAGGAGTCCATTAGCATTAGAAACTGTAACTAACAGGCTTAGATGGGACAGCCAGGTTGGCAAAGTCAGAGAGTCAGGCTTAAGAACTTCAACTAACAATAATATACAAAAACAAACCTTTCAGCAAACAATTATCAACATGGTCCATAGGCAACATTTAGGGGCAGATTTACTAAATTCACATGAAGGATTCAAAGTTCAATCGATTTTCAAAAAGATTCATATTCGAATTTTCGAATGTTTTTGAAGACCATTTGGACCAGTGAATTTTGAAAATTCGATCGAATGTTTTGAATAAAAATCTATTCGAATATTGGGCTATTTGACAGTCCAAGTACTTCCCCTTTAAATTTTTATTCCACTGCTTAGTTAGCCAGATCAAAGCTACCGAACTGGGTTTCATTATTTTTGATCGAATAAAAAAAATTCGATTGAATGGTTAAAATCGTTCGATTTTATCGATCAAATTTTTTCTATTCGATCGTTCGACCAATCAAATTGCGGTAAACTTCCTTCGAATTCGAATATTGAATGCAAAGGATTTTACTTCCAACAGTATTCCCATCTATTCCCGTGGTCGAACTCGAGGGTTTTTTAACCCTCGAATTCGACCCTTAGTAAATCTGCTACTAAATGTACATTCATTTGTTAAAATTAAGTTTTAGTGTCAGTATCACTTTAAGTGGATCAATTAGGTCCTTAACCAAGACTAGTAAATTTTTTTTTATAGAAAACAAAAAATTCTTAAGTAGAGAGTTAGAAAAAGAACCATAAATATTCATTACAGATTTGTCAACATTGATTTTATAGCCAGATTAAGACTGAGGGGCAAATTTACTAACGCTCAAAGCGTCTAACGCTGGCACTAATTCGACAGTGTGAAGTCAAATCGGAACTTCGAAAAAAACACCGACTCTGGCGAATTCCCAAAAATAGTTTGAAAAACATTCTTCTTTTTTTGGGGGGGTTACCGTCCTTCACCCCTACATTTCCTAACATATGGCAACACAACTATACAGGGGGCACATATAGGGCAACAGGACAACTTTATTTTTTTTTATTAAAGGTTTCCTGGGCTTGTGTAGTGGCTGTAACATACACTTCTATTATATTTTGAAATTCGCGCCGTATGCAAATTAGGCTTCGCTAGCGTAATTGCGCTATGTCTAGCGAAGTAACACTAGTGTAACTATGCTACCGTTCGCCAACCTGAGTGTAAATTCACACTTTAGTGAATTTGCATAGCGCTGGCGAAAGTTCGCCTGGCGAAGTGCGGCGAACTCTAGCGAAGCCTGCACTGGCGTTTTTTCGGATCTTAGTGAATTTGCCACTGAAAGTCTTGAAATAAATCAAAAACAACTTTAAGGGGCACATTTACTAAGGGTCAAAGTGAATATTCAAAGAAAATTCGAATTTAAAAATTTTTGGCCTACTTCGACTATCGATTAGACCAAAATTCGATTTGATTTGAATAGAAAAAATTTGAATATTCAACAAGCATAAATTTTAGTACTGGCCTTTAAAATCCTTCCACCTTACAGCTGCTGACTTGCCATTGTATCCTATGGGGGACCTCCTAGAACCTTTCCTGAAATTTTTTTTAAGTCCTTTTGTGCAAAATTGTTCAAATCGTTCCGAATAGGTTCATTTTCGATCAAAAAATTTGATGGTCGAATTTCAATGTTTTTTCACTTTGAAATTCCACCATTAGTAAATCTGCCCTAAGTGAAACTCAGGATTTTTAAAAAATTAGTAATAAATCGTCGCCAATGGCTAATACCTTAAGATGTCTATTGTTAATGGAAATTCACCAATTGACATAGACTGTTCAAGAAAATTAATTAAAGATTCTAATGCAATATTGAATAAAAGGCGCGACAGAGGACAGTCTTGTCTCGTACCTTTAAATATTTTAAAATGTGATGACCTAACTCCCCTCAAAATTATTTGTGTTTTAGGACTCTCATAAAAACAGTTGATATTGAAAAAAAATGTTTTAAGGCAAGTAAAGAAATGTTTCCAAGTAATATTATCTAATGCCTTCTTAGCATAAATATTGAATATGGAATTTGGGATTTTGTGTTTTTTGGCAGAAAATATAATATGAATCAAAGCCCTAACATTTTTGACTCCTAATCAGTTTTTAATAAAGCCATTTTGGGCCTCAGATATTAGAGGGAAGAATTAAACAAAGCCTATCGGCAAGGACCTTGGATAATATCTTGATTTTAAGATTTAATAAGGAAATTTGCTAATAGGAAGAAGGGAGGTATAAGTCCTTTTTTGGGGATGACTAAGATTTTAAAGTTCACTAGAAGGTAGATTTTCCAAAGTCTTTATAATAATTTTTGAAAATCTCTACAATTTTATTGGGGTCATTTGTTAACTGGTTATGGTATCTTTAATTTTAATAAGCTTAGCCTGATTGTTTCCAGCCTCAGAAAGATTAAAAAGCAGATTTTTTGCTTTGTTACTTTAATTATGTAATTTAGCTTGCCCAGTTTGGTCCAAACTTTAAGTTCATCTAAAATATTCTTGTATGTTTGGGCATTTTCAAACAAGGGGGTATTGTTTAAATTGGAGATATTAGACACTTTTACTTAACTCGAGAAAATTTGTGAACTTTTTTTTAAAGTGAGACTTAAAAGATGATAACTCCCCCCAAGCCACTGCCTTCCATGTTTCCCAAAGTCGGGATGGGTCATTTGAATGCTTTTATTTTCAACAGAAAACATTTCATGTAGCATCTTAATGAATTCCGGACCATCTTTAAGCGAATCAAGAAAAAAACAAAAAAAACTGTTTCTAGGGGCAGGTGACATGGAAACCACAAATGAAATAAGTGCATGGTCTGAGATATTTATATTTCCTAAAGTTGCTTCAATAGTTCTATTTATCAGATTGGAAATTAGAAAATAATCTCTCCTAGAAAGTAAAATCTTTCAGCAGGGTGAAAAAGCCTCCAAACATCATTAAGTTTAGTATCTCTGCAAAAATTATGTAGGAGATTAGACTTCTTACAAGGATGATTTAATTTCCAATTTGATCTATGTAAGGAACTGAGAAAGGATGCGTTCAAGTCCCCTGCCAAAATTATATTCTTAGCAGGAAGTGAAGACATTTTTTTAAGTCAATTAAAATAATCAGTTTTACAACTATTTGGAGCATACAGTGAACACAAGTGCCACACAATATCCTCACTAAGCACTTCAGTGTAAATAAATCTGCCAAGTTCATCTTCAATTGACACGTAGTTATAGGTACATTCAGTTTTTGATAAAATAAGATAGCTACTCCACATTTTTTGTTAACAGCAGGGGAGAGGACTAGCTCACCTACCCAATTTTTTTCAACAAAGCATTTTCTGAACCATTAAGATGGGTTTCTTGTAAGAATGCTATATCACATTTGGTATTTTTTAAACTCCTAAGAATGCTACTTCTTAGAGAAGTGATTTAATCCATTAACATTCCAAGAAACAAAGGACAAAGAATTAGATTTAAGTAAAACAATATATATTTGGTTACATCTACTGGTATAAATAAAATAGAGCAAACAGTATTTGTCAGTATTATTATTATCATCATCAACATGTATTTCTATAGCGCCAACATACTTTGTAGCGCTGTAAATAGCGTATAGAACTTAGAAGTTAAACAGTAACTCAAATAATTAAAATCAAATCAGGTTTATCAAAGTAATAGGACACTCCCCTTTTTCCCCTAAGGATGGAAAACTAAAAACTCGCTCTCTATGAGATGAGTTAAACAGAGAACACAACACCCACTTCAGGGTCATATTGGAGAAAAAGTTGAATCCCTTTAAGAGTCAAGTAGAAATCCTGTCCTCTTCACTGGAGTGATAAAGGTTTCCTGTTCTAGGAGGAAGTGGAGAGATTTGGCAAGAACCTGAGAAGATATTAGGAAGTCAAGCTTGTCGATGCTTATTATATCTCTTCCATCTTTGATCCTTAGGGGGAGTTAAACTTTGAGTAAGATGTATCAGAAACAAAGTTTCCAGTGTCCTTTTTTCCCCAGATGTGAAATAAATGCAAAAGCTTAAGTTAGTCAGGGATTGGCAAGTTTTGGAGAACTCCTTTCTTTTTTGGGAAAGAAGCAGAGAGTAGTCTTGAAATATCAAAATTTTATTTCCTTCCATGTCGAGTGCATTCAACTTTTTGTAGGCTTGAAGTAGTCTGTTTTTGTCATAATAGTTCAGATATTTTACAGTTAGTGATGAGCGAATTTATTCGGTGAATTCCCGCGATTCGCCACTGGCGAATAAATTTGTGAAACGCCAGCAAAGATTCGCAAAAAAAAACCGAGTCGCACGGTGTTTTTGACGCGACAAAAACGCTGTGAAACGGGTTTAAAACGACGCAACGATAACGGCGCGATACACGTCGAAAACGACGCAATGAAGTTGAAGCGATGCGCATCAAAAAACGTGCTGCGACTCATTTCGCAAATTTTTTCGCCAATTTGCGAATTTCGCTAATTTTTCGGCGAATCGAAACTGGGTAGATTCGCCCATCACTATTTACAATAAGAGCTCTTGGTCTCATGAGTTGGAACTCTTTATGCTGTCCAATCCTATGAAGTCTCTCTTTTAAAGCTTTGACATTCGAGAGGGAGACCTAGTTTGAGAAGAATTGTTTTAGAAATCAAAGTATGTAATGAGTCATTCTGGCAAGATTCAGGTATGTTTATAAATCCGAGGTTGTTTCTCCTTGATCTATTTTCTAAATCATCAAGTTTCAATTTAAGATCTTGGGTTTGTGTCTCTAGTAAGTCCATCCTGGATTCCTGGATAAAGAGTCAGTTGTTTCATCTTGAATTTGAGAAACCACATTCTCTATCTCCCCAAATCACTTATCATGTGTAGAGTTTTTCTGAGATGTTGGAAATTTTAATCTGTAATTTGTCAATGTCCTTACCAATTGTAGTCTCGATGTCTGGCTAGTTCAGACGAAATAAGGGTAGGGACAGACAGGGAGATTCGGGGAGATTCTGTCGCCTGGCGTTTTTAGCAGGCAACAATCTCCCCGAATTTCCTTCTCCCTGTCTGCCGCTCGTAAAAGGGACAAAGCGCCTGTGCACACGCTGCGCGGCGATTCCCGGAATCGCCCGAAGATACCTCGTGAGGAAATTTCGGGCGATTCCGGAAATCGCCGCGCAGCATGTGCACAGGCGCTGGCGCTTTGTCCCTTATACTAAAGGCAGACAGGGAGAAGGAAATTCGGGGAGATTGTCGCCTGCTAAAAACGCCAGGCGACAGAATCTCCCCGAATCTCCCTGTCTGTCCCTACCCTAAGAGAGTAGTCATCAGATAAGGACGCTCTGAGAGGAGTGGATTTCTGAGATAAAGAAGTACTATTAGTATCTGAATCCTGTTTTCCATTTTTCCTGTTAGCCTTTTCATACGTTTTGCTATTAGCTTTTGAAGACATAGGTGAATATGTAAACAAGAGCTAAAGAGCAACAATCTCAATACAAAAGCTAAATTATCCACTTTTTTTTAATAATGTTTTTTCTTCTTATTTATTCTCATAGCCTTTTTCTGTCACAAAACAGGATAAATAATAATATCTCTCTTTAGATTGATCCTCCCCACTAACCAAGCAGGATCATCTTGTCACCAATCCTGAAGTAGCCTCAGTGTTCTGTCCAACTCAACATATGCACCTGGTTAACAGCAGAACTCCCAGCTGAAGCAACCAAAAGTAAGCTAATTTTTGTGCCAAAACAGCCTTATAACCGATAATTTAATATCGGACCTCGCAGGCTCCGCAATTGTAATGGCGGGTTCCTAGGTACCAGAAGAGGACGTTTCAGCAGTCGATGTGCGTCTAAACACCTCAGAGGTAGCCTCTCCACAGCCTCTCTGACTCACCCCAGACCCTGTCAATATCCATATGTCAAAAGTCCTTCAAGCAGTGGTACAAAACCGGACTGTTCTCGTACAGCCACTGCAATTGCGGGTCCTGAGGTACGCCACAGAAACTGCATTGCCGCCTGTGAGGATGTGCGAATCCAAGCACCCAAAAAACAGTCTCTCCTCTTCTCCTCTCGTTCACCCATTGCAATTGGGAAATCTCTATTATTTGCTGAATCTTGACCCCAGCAAGTAAGAGCTTTATCGCTGCATCTCCATCACCGCAGGCACCAAACCGGAATTTTATAGCTGAAATAACTGATGAGCTATCATGGATCACCCATAACACAGGGTCTGCTTTTATTGTTGTTATACCACTGGCCACATGGATCACATTTTGAATATGCACATTGTTTTTGATTAAAGTAATAACAATTCCTCACTATTATGGCACATAGGCATGTGTTCAGTGGTGACAACTGCCCAATGCCCATGTGCCATATAATTAGACAGATTCCTCCAATTATCACATGAAGCTATTTAAAATGATTTGTATTTGTTCCTGATAAAGTGCTGCAGATCCGGGATAGCGCACTTCTGCACCATTAAATGGATGTAGATTTTGAAAAAAAATCCCTAAATTTACCTATTAAACTCTTAACAAGTCTTACTATTTTACAGTACAGTTTGTACCTTTCAAATAACATTTCTGTTGCAGTCATCTTTAATAAAATGTCTTTCAACTGGCCATAGAAACACAGAAGCGTAGTCTCAAATGCATTTCTATTCACTCTAGAAAACAAGGTACTCATTCTTCCAAATTTGAGTATGCAATCCCAGTTTCCTCCAGGGAGGTTAGGTTGGCTTCAGCAAAGAATTTATTGTAGAAAAAAAAAAAAAAAAAAAAAAAAAAAAAAAAAGATATTTTATCACAAATTTATAAAAAGAAATGTCGCTGGATTTAATCACTGTATATATGCTTGGGGAAATAATATGTCTTTATAAATTCCATTCAACAGCAGTAAGCAATATTTGTTACAAGATACGGGTTTGTTAAAGTTAGAATAATAGAAAGCTTAATACGAGAGATGGAGAAAACAGAGGGATAACTCATCTGCCTTATTTCGGTTAAAGTGCAGATGATTTCATTAAAAATAAAAGAATTATTTAAAATTCAAAATACATTTTTAGTATGTTTGAGATACTGAGCATTTTATTTTAAATTATATATGTGTATCTCAGCTCCTGCTCACAATTACAGTATGTCATGTTTGAGTTTTGTTTGGAGCAAATTGTAGTCATATAAGCAGAAATGGAAAATGCATAACTGAACTGCCAAAAAAGGTGTCATTTTTACATATTAGTATGTACTAATGCAGTATTAACATGGCAACATAATTTTATCAGTTGATAAAAGTGATGTCATTGCATCACATGTGATGCCATTAACTATCCATTTTGATGCCATGTAATGGCATTTTTAGATGTTTTTATCTACATAAGTATTTGTTTCTTATAGTGCTCTAGAAGAAATGAGAAGTAATCCAAGTAAACACATTGAATATTTTGGATTATTTAAAATCTTTAATTAAATCATCTTTTGTTTGTGCTGGAAGGTGCAGGTGAAAATGACTTCTGATCATAAAGAATCACCATCTGAGAATGAAAAATTATTCTAAAGATGAAGAATCAATGGATAATAAATAATGAGATGAAGAATCACTAAATTAAAGGGAAGATAATCCAGAGGAGAAATAATCTCACCTGTCACTATTATTGCTCTCACTGTACATAGTTTTTTTTAATAAAACCCTCTCTCTCTACCCCTCCAACCTACCCACTCTGCCCAACCTGTACAGTACAACTTAAATAAAAGTTATAAAACAAAATACTGGTGTTGAAACACTTGTTATTACTTAAGGTGGCCATAAACGGGCCATTAAAAGCTGCGACTCAGACCAAGTCTGCAGTTTATTAGCCTGTGTATGGGACCCTTGGATGGGTTTCCCCCCATCAATACCTTGACAAATGTCAGCCAGATATCAATCAGACGGGACTAAAAATCCTGTTTGACTGAGGATGCATCTGTTCATCGATGCAATCCCACAATATGACCGCCTGTTTGAATTTATTTCTGATCCGATCGTTGGGCCCTAGGGTAACAAGTAGGGTTGCCACCTGGCCGGTATTTTACCTTCCTGGCCGGTTAAAATGATGAATATTCCCAATGTTATTAATAGGGAAAAAATATATAGGAAGGCCGGTATTTTTTTCCAGAAAAGGTGGGCATATCGGGGATATATATGCTCGTTTGGCAATATCGCCAAATGAGTGGATCTCTCCCTGTATGGCCACCTTTAGATGCATTTACTGCAATAGGTTCTGTGCTACCTTATATATACACACACAACTATTTATAGGCTGTGTAAATTAAACTATATTATTTTACAACAATTTATAACTTTGTAAGTAAGTTCTGGCAGAAGCCACTCTAAGAAAATATGCATACAAATTTTGTGCTGTTTAAATGGCAAAGACTGTCAGAATCAGTTGATGTGATTGTGTGAGAAGTAAAGCTGGCCATAGACGTAACAATTACGATCTTTCTCGGAAAAGATCTTTCCAAGAAAGATCGTTCGTTTCAACACACACGTGTAGAGCTGAATCGTCAAATATACAGGTAGAAACAATAGAATTATACTTGTATCTGACGATTCAGCACTAACAATGGCCGATGTTCAGGGAGCTTTGAAAGGCATCCGATCAAAATTTTCCGTCCAGTCCGATCAACCAGCCGACCGATATCTTAATCCTCTGACGATGTCGGTCGGCTCATTTCCCACCATACACGCACCGAATATCGTACGAAAATTAGTTTCGTACGATATTATCTGTGCGTCTATGGCCACCTTAAGAGTTAAGACAAGGAAGACACAGGCTGGGGTGGCTAATTAGAAGAATGTGATGTCAGGGAAAGAAGCAATTCACTTATCTTCTAAGCAGGTAGAAACATGAGGCAGAGCTCTCACTGTAATATAATTAGTGATGGGCGAATCTCCCGAGATTCGCTTCGCCTAATTTTTTGCGAATTTCTAGAGAAATTCGCGAAACGAGTCGCGGGACGATTTTGTCGCGCGCCGCGTCAATTTTGTCGCGCGTCTGTCGCGCGTCGCGTCAACTTTGACACGTCGCGTCGTTTTCGGCGCGCGTCGCGTCGTTTTCAGCGAAATTTCGCTGGTGATTCGCGAATTTATTCGCCAGCGGCGAATCGCGGGAATTCGCAGCGAATTCGACCTAGGCGAATAAATTCGCCCATCACTAAATATAATGTTATTAGCTGCAGTATACAGTATACACATTAATGCCTCAGTAAACTGCTAGCTTTGGGGGTAGACATATTTGGGCACCTACTTGTTAGTCTCTAGCTGTTTATTTGCTGTTTTACAGCAGTAAATCTCACTGTAGTCACTCAGGCAGCAGGGAATTCAGCCTAAAATCATCCACTGTATTATATAGAATCCAGCCGGGGACACTGAGCTGATGCTACTGCAATTCATTAGAGTATATAGAGAGCTGTATTTGGAGTGTACAGAGAGCTGTAGTTGGAGTATACAGATAGGGTGGTGGGACTCAGTTACTATATTCAGGCTTTTCCCTATTCCAGACTTTCTTGGGCTTTGCTTTATAAGTCTGAGTACAGTAGAACCCCCATTTTACGTTTTTCAGGGGACCAAAAAAAAAAATGGTGTAAAATGAGGGAAAACTTAATACCAGAGAAATGTATTATGCATAATATATAGGTGGGACCAAAAAAACAGCAATGTAAAATGAGGAAAAACTTAAAATCAGGGGATGTAAAATGGGGGTTCTACTGTATTTGCATGTTATTTTTATAGATATAGTTACTTTATTCAGCAGCCTGTCTTCAGAGTCTGACCTCTAATTTTGCTGGGCTTTATTGCATCACAGATGTCACATATAAATGTTCACTTTGAATCACTTTAAAGTGTGTATACTGCAGCTTAGAGTCCTGCAGCGGGTCGGGTACCCGCCGGTTGCCCACAAAATCCTGCGGTACCCTGCGGGTTGCATGTAGAAGTTCTGGGTGCGGGTATAGAAGCG
>CM044440.1:72403737-72456048 GCA_024363595.1 Xenopus borealis | reverse complement strand
AAAAAAAAAAAAAAAAGGCATTTTTTTATATATATATAAATCGTACCAATTATTAGATTATACATAAAATACTATTTTGAAAGATTTTTTTTTTTAAAGTTTAGAAGCATCAAATAACAAGGCTTTGAAATATCTGACTTGTAACTCAGCCACCTGCTAAGCCTAAGGGCGTCTGAAATCAGCAAAGAAGCCGACTTTTATAAAATTAAACAATAGAAAAAAGCTTGGCTTGCTAATATTTACCAATTGTATGTAACTAAATACAAGTCAGCCACAAAGCACAAATGTATGATGGGAACACATTATGCAGCCTGCTGTGAATGTGGCAGTTATACAAAATAATAATAAAAGAGGACTGTCTGGAAATGATATAAATCAGTGCAGTTTGCAACCGAATATGAATAGCGAAATCAGACGTAATTTATTTCAGCTGTTTTTTTTAAAGATTATATAAAGCAGCATTTGTAACTCTGTGTGTCAGAGCATTCATTTATAAACTTTTTCATCAGAGAAAATATTTTTCGATTCTGAATAGCACAGTTTACCAAGTGAAATAGTTTACAATTGGGAACAAATGGCATGAATACAACTTCATGTAAATGCGGAAATATAATGCTTTTTTCCCCGTTGTAAACAAAATTAACAAGTTCTGGTGTAATCACATCCAACAAAACACCTTCAAGAAATAACCAGATGTCAATAAGACACATAACAGTACATCTCCACACAGTAAAACACAGGGACAGGCTTAATAAAACATTGGAGACATTTGTTATTGCTCATGCAACTCTTTCCCCAAAGACAATCAAGAATGTTCACCCAGGGTGAAAATAGTTTCAGCAACTTTTTGAATCAATATGGTAATAGCATTTTATCAGACCTGCAACATTTTTAAAAATGCATTAAAATTAAAGTTTCATAATCATTTCTCAAATGTTCAAAGTTTAAAAAAAATTACAGTTACCGATTTTTCCCTATCTGAACTGGCAAAAAATATGTCACAGTGTCTGTGATGATAGGGCCTTAGCTGACAGATAAGGACCATCTCTGTAGCTAGAGGATGTAATAGCCGTCTCACCCAAGTGATACAACCAGCTTAAAATGTTGAATGGTCTTGAATTTTATATTGTTTAATGATGTATCTGATAATTTATTCCTGTAGCATCTATTATGGCTGTGCATTACTGTCCATTACTGCATTCTGCATAGTGCAGCGGCTTCAGCCTAGACACAAAGGAGTCAACACATTTTTGTTACAGAAAGTCAAATCTATTTGGTGAAATGTACCATCTGTTGCAAGAAATTGGCATTGGTATTGAAAATTCCAACAGCTGGAATGTGGTTTTTGTGAAATGTTTTTGTATATAAATATATACAAACGGCAAACCAAACGTTTCAAATGGTGAGGTTTAGTCAACATGTTCATTTAACTGATCTATTAATTTTGTCACCCAGTTCTTAAGTTTAAAATGGGTGCAAATGCCACACTGTGTTAATGAAGGAAAACAGACCTTTATAAGGGAGAATTATGTGAGACACGCCTTGAGTGAACACCGCATACCTGCAGCATCTGATTAAAGAATAAAGTCCGTATGACAATGGTATTCTGCAATAAAGACTGTACCATGAGCCATAGAGCATCTTATTCTGCTTCTAAAAATAAAAAGATCCTTGGTTTTAGATCTTTGCTGAGGGGAGCAAAGCGTCTATGCAAACAACGTTTCTTTAAACCACAAAGCCCTTACATGTTCTAGGCACAGCTGCATGGGAAGAAATGAGGACAGAACTTGCAGGTGGTTTGGATTAAGTTGCAGACTAAAGGGAGGGATTAACCAACCTTAATTGAATAGTACAAATATGGCTGTTTGACATGTAGAACATCTGAGGTGGGAAAGACATCCTTCTAGGAGACGATGGAGAAGGGAACTTATTTTACACAGATATTTTAATATAAATGCACGAACCAACAAATAGGGATATGTGGAAGAGGCACCAAACGCAGTTTCCATAAATCAAAGAAACCTGTTATCTAATAGCTGGCTCATGCACACACACACATAATACTTAAACATTTTCACATTAAAAAGGTCTCATATTAGAGAACAGCGAAAAACAGTAGAATTCTAGAATAAATATTTTCTGGATTTAGCTGTTTGTGAAGTGCACATCATTTACTAGTCTTAATTTATGAAGCCATAGGCTTTTCACATTGCACTTTTCCTGCTGACCCATGGGCTCATTTTAGTAGAACTGAGGCTTGGTGGAAGGGGGCACATGGACATCCCTTAGAATGCCCCTGGATTGTGCTGCAATCAGATGATCAGGCTAAGCAGTGCCCCATAGAGCAGTGCTCTCCCCTGCAGAAAAGATTTTTTAAACTGGTGCAAGATGAAGATTGTCTGCATTGACTCACTTGGCCCACTTAATGCTTCTGTACAAATAATCCAGAACAGAAATGTGTAATGCCTTTACTTATAGCATGTATACAAAACAAAAACTCATGTAAAGTAAACTACTAAAATATAATATAATAATATATATATATATATATATATATATATATAATATAATTACTACTAAACAGTCTGTGTCATATAGGCTGGCACATTTGTATCACATTTTACAGGTTCAAAATGTATAGCACCTGAAACTATTGTACGTCTTTTACAATACAATGCAAACACATAATAATGTTCTGAGTAAGTACCTCCTGAAACAGAAGCCTATGGTAGGAAATTATGTAGCAGAAAGAATAGCAGTAATCTGTTCCACCTGGCTTTGTCCTAGCACCTGGCATAATAAGATTAATTGTCCCAGTACAATGTAAGATCTGTGATAAAACCTGTTTACATTTTAAGAGTTGTTCATCAGTTTTCCTGTGCATACTGAGAATTGTAATCAGTTTGGTGGACTGTCACCTGCAGTCATTAGGGGGATGTAATAAAAACCATGAACCATGAGCAAGTGAATTGATATGAGCAATATCGAGCAGTTTACATTAAAAAAATCATATTGATGCCAAAAAATGCTCGTCTTCAAGGGGGTTTTAAAAATGTGTTATTTCCATTGTAATGACCACAAAAAACTGACATTACATGCTAATATTTGTTCTTTATGTTCAGTTTTACTTGCTTATGATTTTTATTACAATTTCCCAATTCATTTTATACAATAATATGTGCTTGCCAAATCATCAGCATATGCCCAGGACTCCCTTAGCCAATGAAAAAGTTACACATGTATGAAAACATGAGTTCTCACCCTAATTCACATCCACTTCACCAATTAATTATTTTTTTATAGGGCTTTGGGATTGCAACAAAGCAATAAAAATAAATAACTGAAATCCAGCAACATCAGAAATGTATGCTTTAAGAATCAAAAAATAAATATTTTTAGCTGCATTGAAACAAAACCTCCCTCCCTGAATATGTTAATTGCTTTCCTGACATTCAAATTCGATTAGAATTTTTGAGGAGGGACTATTTGATAGGAATATTAGACATTTGAGTTTTTTCATAAATAACTTCCCATTCGAGTTGTGAGTACATTCGAATTTATTACAGTTAAAAAATAAAAATAAACATAAATTCTAAATTCGATAAAAATTCAATAAAAGACCCCCATATTAAGAAGGAATTATTATATTCGTTTCTGTAGTAAAAATTTATCACTGGACTTGCTTCCGGATAAGTGTTTATGTCTGATAATCAGGAGTCCTCTAAGAATAAATAAGACACGTTTATGGAAAGTAGTGTCAGAAGAGGACACATGGTATAGTAACCCATAACAACCGATGTCATACTATATACAGGTCATATATTGGGTTAGTAGGCCTGGTGCAAACTTTGTGTATTTTGTAACACCACACCATAGGCTTTTAATTAGTATATCCAACACAGGCAGGTCACTTAGTTGAACATACTAATTCAGTCTATGCATATTGAACTTACATACTTGAGATTCTATTCTCTAAAGGAACACACCCTTTTCCATAACATTGCAGCATAGATACCTACAGCAAACATTTACACACACACTTATAATGCACATATAAACGCACATATAAACACACAAATATATACCTGTATATTGTGAGTTTCCAGTACCAAAACACACAGACACGGCACCGTTTTCAGCACAGAAAATGGAGACTGACAGCACCCTTAAGTTTAAATGCAGCTTGACTGACTTTTATTTGCAACAAAATAAATCTTCCTACCCACTGGCTTCACAGTCCCACTTAAACACCCTCACTGGTGTTCACCTTTACTCACGTTTTCTACTTACTGATTTCAGTGGACACAAATTCCAGAATCCTCTTTGGGGCTCACTTTAGACACTTGTGTCTCCTGGGGAGGTTTCTCTTTATCACTCTCCAATCCTTTTGGAGCACGCCCACACTTTTTCCCAGCTATTCACAAACTGCTTCACTCAAGGAAGTTCTCACGTAGCCCCACACCCTCCTCCACTTAAAGAGGTCTCCAAGGGGGAAGCTCTGTAGCTCACACCTCCTTTTAACTACAACTCACCTGTATCTTAATTACTTAACTGCCTCTAGATTGACAGCTGCAAAACACTTTGTATTATGGAATGGAGGCCCACTTGGCTCTCTTCCATTCACTTCATGGACCCATTACAGAGCTCTTCCTAAGCTGTGCTTTTGCTATACATACACGTTTTTACTCCTCATTTTGAACTATTGGACTGAGTACATCAAGTACAAGCTCCACTGGATACTGTTTGATGTGATGCATGGACTATAAAGTTTTCCATTTTCCAAAGTGGATAAGAAACAGATTTGTTATTGGCAGAAATTTTGGGCTTTACTTGAAAAATCTTGAGGATAAGTGCAAAACAACAACAGAAATGTTTAAAAATATAACAAGCAAAGAACAGTGAAATGGAGAGATTAATTAGACCTGACAGTAAAGTAGTTTTGAATCATAAACTAGTTGTCAAGAATCTCCTGTGCTTTGTACTGTAATATGCCAAATCTATCTTTAGGACATCTGAAATCTATCTTGATTTTCCAAGAGGGTTGGTCACAAAGAAGTGCTATAATAACCTTTATATAGTAAACAATACTAAAAAAGTGAATTTTTAAAATTCTTTTGTGCAGTGGCAAAAAATAAATATTACTGGGCCCCACAGGAATATATTTTTCAGGCCCCCAAAATGTTTAGAGGTTGACTTGTTTTACCAATATCTATTGTAAATTAATTAGGGCCTCTTGGGGCCATTATACCTCCTATTCTCCCTGGTCTGCTTCCTCTATAGTTATGCCCTTGCATTTGCGATAAAACATTGGTTTAATAACCCCAAAACATAAGAATGCCATTAAAGGGACAGGATTTGCGTTGATGCAACCACATACCATGTGGCTTGGCAATTTTACTATGCACTGGAACAGAATTAGTGGCAGTATAAAGAACAGAATTATTTGCAGACTATTTTTAATGTAACTGACTATAGAACAATTTTAAATATAAATATTGTGACATACAAATCTTGTTCTTTTCCAGTTTATGACTTCTATAAATGTCAAAAGCATATAAAAGATTTAAAAATTAGTGATGGGCAAATTTATTCGCCTAGCTCGAATTCACAGCGAATTCCCACGATTCGCCGCCGGTGAATACATTTTTGAAATGGCCATGAAAATTCGCCAGAGAAAATTCGCCGGCATCAATTTCCGATTTTCACAAATTTTTCATGAAATCGTTTGAAATTCACGAATTTATAGTGAAATCGTTTGAAATTCACAAATTTATAGTGAAAATGTTTGAAATTCACGAATTTATAGTGAAGTAGAAATTTCACTAATTTTTTGTGAACTTTCTGATTTCGCTATTTTCGGGAATTTTTCGACATTTCCTGAGAAATTTGTGAAAAATTTGGCAAAGCGAAATGCCCCAGATTTGTCCATCACTAGTAAAAATACGTATTCTTCATACACACCAGTTATGGTCAACAGTAAGATAGCAGTAATGCCGCAAATCTAATGCCCCATCTAATAATTTGTCCTCCAAGACAACTTCGAGAACTTCTCATCGATCCCCTAATACACATTCTACACACAGGTTGTCGAGTACCAGAAATATACAATATAATAGACTGCAGAGGTTCTTTGAATAAAAGTAACATACGTTTGATTCTCAATGTGCGTTCCTTATGCAGTCCACGCACACTGCTTTTTCAAAGTTTGAGGATGAAGGCTGACAGTGGTTCTGTCTGAAATATTACTGTATAATTGCATGCTTTACCTACAAATACAGAGCCATTAGAAAACTCAAAGCTTTGAGACTGAGCAAATAATGAGCTTATGGACCTCTGGATACCATAAACTGTTTCACCTTCTCCATTAGCTGAATACTGAGACTTGCAGATAACAGCTGGGTGACCATAAGTCCAGAGAAGAAAAATGTGCGTGGGGGATACTGGCATGATCTAGCTAGTGTTTATTGTTGCTATATAACATAAGACTTTTTCACAATGACCTAATGTTTAGTAGACAATTAGATCTGTATACTATACGCAGAAATCCATGATTTCAAGTTCTTTTAATGTCAATTAAAGAAACACATCTATAAACAGGGAAAATGTATTGATCTCAAAAGGCCAACACATAAATTCCTCCTAAATGAACTACACTTTTCTGCAGATCTCAGCTGATTTTCTTTTCTAAATGAGACATTACTCATTTGTTTTGTTCTATTTTGACTGAAGACATGCAGAACTTTAATCGGTCAGCATGATTCACCTAGTTGGAAAACCACATCACCCAGGGAACACAGATACAATTACATATTAAAAATTATTTTCTTCTTCTGCATAGACAGATCATGGTGGGTAAAATATACATTATTGTTGTTCGGGTACAGCATTTAGAACAAACAGGCTTCATGGGAAATGCAGAAATGCTAACCTAAAACTGCCTCTACTAAATACACGTAGAATACATGTACAGTAGTTCTATTAGGATTATAGCACAATATACAAAGCCACAGATTGGATTTAAAAACTTCTGCATGAACTTTCACATATTTAGACTATTTAGAGATTTCAGTTTATTTCATTTGTGAAAAGCCAAAAATTCCAGAAAACTGTTTATCAATAAATATTATCATGCCTATGATAAAGTTCCCATGCAGTTAGTTGGTTGAACTAAGAGCAGTAATGACTAAAATGCTCAGTAATATCACTAATAGTGCAATTACCTGTGCTAATTTTAGTTCAGGAAGGGAAATTTCTCCAAATTACTTTGGGATTTTAAAGTGAATTTGACAAATGTCCGGGCTGACCATTTTTTCTTATTCTGCGTGGGAAGGTTGGCTTAAACATCACCCACTGATCTCCAATATGAAGGAAATAGTGGTCAGTCATCTGTATAATCATAAAGAGTTAGCAGTTTAAAACTTGTTTTTAGACTGTTGTGGCAACCGCACTGACATTTTTCCAAGTAGCTTAGGTTCCCCCACAAACACAAACAATCTGAACAAGTAACCAGGAGAAAGTAGAGTTCTACAGGAAACCCTTATATATTTCTTGTACAAGGAAACAATGACATTCAAGGTCATAATTCTAAATTTACCAGACAAGAGAAATATTTAAATCTAGATTAATAATAGATTTCGATTACTTTGCACTCAAGCCAAAGCCAAATTGCTCTTGTGCAAGAGATAAATAATGTCAGGGGTTCAAAGGAGATTTACCTCTTAGCAAAGTCTCTTGTTCAGCATTTTAAGGCTTTCAATACTCACTTGACACTCACGATTTGTATGAAATCAAAAAAATCTTTAGGGCAGTGGCTGATGGATTTGTCAATTCAAAGAAGAACTCCAGCACACATATCTGCTTAAGGGTTGAACCGTGTTTAATGTCAAAATAAGGTTACAATGTTTCAGGGTGAACTTTTTGGACTTTTCTCTAAACCGTTTGCCTCTTAAACTTTGTAACCTTGTTGGCTTGATATTAAACACGGTTCAACCCTTAAGCAGATCCGTATGCAGGAGTTCTTCGTTAGCATTGATTTGTGGAGGAGCCGTCTTACTGTACCCCAAGCACCATACATGGAAATCGAGAGGCCAGGTGTGCCCATTTAATCTTTTGCAAATGATGGATTTGTCACCACAATAAAAATGCATGACTGCGGGCTACAAATCTCCCAAGAATGCCTCTCAGTTGGAAATAACTGAAATTGCCAATGGTAAAATCAAAGCATTTGTTCTTTCAAAGTTGCCTGAAGTTGTGTTGGGTGGTGTAACACTCACAACACAATAATATTTTTAAAATTTAGTCTATGGGAGACAGCTTTTCCATCATTTGGAGCTTTCTGGAAAATGGATCCCAAACCTGTAATAACATAACACATGACTTGTTCTATACGAACCTTTTAGCCACTTCCCTGAGTGACACCCTAATGGCAGGAGTACCTGAAGGAAAAATGCAAAGGTCTTGCAATACAACCTTCAACCAGATGAGGTGATTTTGACAAATTTTTTACTTTTTTTCTCATGCATGCTCTCCCTTGGAAGGGAAGATTTTTATGATTAGAATGTACAGTATATGTGTTTTAATGCATGTTCTATCTGTCTGTGTGAAGTGAAACATATGCATTATATTTGTCTTTATGCATACTGCATTTCTTATGCATTATATTTGTCGTCATGCATACTAACATTCCTTATGAATTCAATTTGTGTACATGCATACTAACATTTAATATGCATTATATTTGTGTTCATGCATAATAATAATTATATAGAGTTTGCATTGGGATAGTGTTTCTTTATTCCTGGTGCTCAACTTTGTAAATCTTTTTTATCTTTTTTTTAAAGAAAGGGGTAGCCTTGCTGGAATTCTTAATGTTAACACTTAGGGGCACATTTACTAAGGGTCGAATTGATTCGAATTAAAAAAATTTGAAATTCAAATTCGACAAATTCAAATTGCTCAAATTCGAAAATTTGAATTCGACTTTCAAAGTACTGTCCCTTTAAGAAAAATTCGATATAACAATTAGGCAGGTTAAACCTACCGAATTGCTATACAAGTCTATTCTCCCATAGTTTGATCAAATAAAAAAATTAGATTGTTAAAACCCCTCGAATTTTTGAACCCTCAAAATTCGACCCTTAGTAAATGTGCCCCTTATTCTTTTATGCATACATTCACATTTAAAAGGTGTGGGATGGAATATCACATTACAATGTCAATAGCTAAAATTAACCGCAGTATTGTTAACTTAAAGTCTGTGTAAATTTAAAAACTATGGCTGTCTTATAAAAAAAATCTGTTAAACAGATGACGTGCCAGGTTTCTCTGCATCCAAAATAAACATTAGGCCCTATACAGAAAGACAAACTACACATTTTAATACCATGAAAAGAGAAATGATCAAAGCTATTTTATTTCTCTATACTGTAGCCAACACAAAAATGTCTTAATATTCCGAGAGATAACGATTAATTAGATTTTTCCCAATTTAAATAAATAAGATTAGGAAATGCATTACGATATATTTCTCAATTAACTAGGGTTACAGGGTTAGGAGCAGTTGCTTTTATACTATAGATAGGATTATTTCTTTCTGCAATGACATTCCGGGAAATAAGAGCTGTCGAAGATAGCGGGGAACGCCCACTGTTTAAATTGGCCGAAATCATCTCATGTGTCAACATGCAAAACACATTCTAAATATCCTAGATTTAACTTTCCCCCATTTTAATAAAATGAAAGCAATTGCATCTGTTTTGCTCTATCAGGCACAATAATTGCTGATGCAACTTGGAGTGCAGTTGCAATTATGCTGAAATTATGAGAATAAATGTTGCATTATGGGTAAAAATGAGTTATGAGCAAGTAATAGGCATCTGTTATGGAATATAATTGCTTTGGAGTCAATAAAAATATAATTTTTCTCAACAAATATCAGTGTATTTTGCATGCTGTTCAATATATGCAAGTTCACATACTTTTCATGACAAGGGGCAGAGACAAATACCTGCCTTCTCCCCAAACTGGCCTAGAAATAACCAACTCACCATTCATTTATTAGTTGGAGTCTTTAGGCCACAGCTTTATTGCACAAACATAATTTAACAATAGATAATACAGATATCAATAACCATTTATTAACAACATTGTAAACATACAATATGAACAGTGATATACCATTAACTTATAATCCTCTGCAAGGCCCCTGGCAATGGACCCAATTAGGTGCATGCAATCGTACCAGCCACCAGCCGCTTGTGCCTTCTAGCATGATGGGTACACTGGATTGCATGCTACCTCCAACACCACATACCCTCCCAGAGACCAACGCTCTTAGAGAGGAACACCACCAACCAAGTTCCATTAACCAACTTGGGACTTGGTGAAAAAACTCTATCTCCTCAATTAACTCTCGCCATTGCCAGGGACCCGCCGCCCGGCTGTGACAACGGGCTAACCCCTCTTATGACCTCTTGGTTAGTTAACCCAATACTCACCATTCCACGTCAACTCAACCTGTGCCCAACTCACCCAGGCCACAAATGTGACAACTAGCAAAACGGGTTAATACAAAGGGAGGGAGGGTGGGACTCCTTTTTCTCTTCCAAAATGGATGCCCTCCTTAGCAGTTAGTGCTACAAGTCCCCTTAACTCCACCCCCCAACTACATCACTAAACCCCACAGCTAATCCCCTGCCAGGCAGCTCTGTCCCGCCCCTGTCATGTACCCTTTGCCAGCATACACTGTCCAGGGTTTTGCTTTCATTTACTATAAGGTTCTTTAATCTGTTAATGTTTCAGTTCCATGCAGTAATTCCTTTACATATAAAATCCTAATGTGTCTGTACAACATTTTCATTTTTATGTTGTTTTAATTTAATACTTGCTACTGACTGCAAAGAAAAAAAGGTATTATTGGTTCAGGAATGAGTCTATGTAAGGAAAGGAATGTGTGTCTATAAGCACTTAATACAGTTTATATGCTAGAAACTGTTTAAAATGTTACAGCCACACTCTTTTCCTACTGTAGGTCATACCTGATTAAGCAAGCCAATATGGTAAATAAATGGTAAAATTTCCTACAAGCAACATCATTTAAAACAAACAAACTGAGAATTAGGGCATTTCATATACAGACACTTAAGAGTTTTCATAGGATGTGCTAAAGCAACGAGCAAAATGATTTCAGATCCGATGTTTCTCCTAAAACATATGAATGTATTTAACCTTTCTAATATGATCCATAGCATAAAATGGAAATTGTATAAGATCTTCTAGTCCAGACACTTCTCCCATCATAGTTCTTTAATATTTCATTTTTTAAAATTGCCTGAAATCTAAAGGCTTGTAATGCTAAATATTTCAGTACTGTAAAAATACTTAAAGGAACAGTAACAGTATTTTTTTTACTTTAAATTCGCTAAATTTTTATTATGAAATTACTCCTCTTCTGAAATGGTGAGGATCCTCCCTGCCTATCTCCTATAGAAGTCTGAGTAAAATACACAAGTACAATGGAAGTGAGACTGATCTGGCCAATTTAGCTACTATCATACAAAAGATGGGGGTTTGATCAATTCACATTCTCTGGTCCCGTTTTACTAGTCATTCAGTAACTAAGCATGTGCTTTTATTTACAAAATATGGGCTTTTAGTTACGAAGTTATGATGATAATATAGACAAGCCACCAACCCACATCAAAGTAAACCCCAAACCCTTCCTGAGTACTTTGAGACCAGTCCCTTGATTAGGAGACACGTATCCCAAGAAATGCTACTATACAGAGGGTTGCCAGTCTTTGAGAAATAACCAGAGGTAAATAGCTAGGTACCACCATATGGCGTTTACCTTGATGTGGTTAGATAGATACTAACTGACTAGTGAAACAGGGGACCAGTTGATTTTTATAGAAGGGAAGCGTCAAAGCCACTTTTAAACTAACATAAAATCGTTCGAATCATTCGATTCTAATGATTTTAAGCATTCGATTGAATTTTTTTTATTCGATCAAAAAAACTTGGAAAAATCCTATGGGAGCTTCCCATAGGGATATATAGCAATGCAGTAGGTTTTATCTGCCCAATTCTTATTTCAAATTTTTTTTAAAGGGCCAGTACTTCGACAATCGAATTCGAATAGAACTTTGGGCTATTTGATAGTCGAATAAGCCCAAAATAAATTTGAATTTAGAATTTTTTCAATTCGAATTTGATTAAAATTTTCACTTCGAATCAATTCAACCTTTAGTGAATGAGCCCCATACTGTACTAATGATTTCAGTAGTATTTTGAATTCATTGAAAAACTGCAAAACAGCATAAAGTAATAGTTTGGTTATAGATGAGGAGGAAGAAGAGAGAAAAGTGAAGTTTTATTTATGACACTGGTAATATGGTGATTGCTCAGTTCAGCCTGTGTAAAATGTAATCAGTCAATTAAGGAGTCTAACTAGAATTCATCGGGACTATGCAATTCAACACAATGTATGGTCCTATAATAGGGTCCCACTCCAAGGCTGTGAACTTGGCTCACCCGTCGGGATTGATGACCCGGGTGTATATGACCCCGAGTCCCGCTCCTGGGTGAACTGTAACTGCTATAATAGCTGAGGAAATTCTTTTTAAGCAGAGGAGCTCATACTCACCGGATATATAAAGTGGCCCAGGTGCATCGCCCCGAGCCCGTAGCTGAGGTGAGTTACAATCGAAGAAAACCGGCAAGCACTCCAGGTCCACAAGTGAGGTTAAAACACCAAATTTATTTCCACAAGGTTAAAATCAAAGCACCTGACGCGTTTCGTATCCACGACACATAGTCATAGGTGCTATGTCAGATGACTACGTATCGTGGATACTTGTTGAAATAAATTTGGCGTTTTAACCTCACTTGTGGACCTGGAGTGCTTGCCGGTTTTCTTCGACTGGTAATATGGTTGTGTAAAAAATATGATGCTGATACTGTGTTCAAAAAATGAGATTGTATTTTGTTCCAGAAAAACATTTGTTTTAAAACTCCTTCAGGACAATTACTATATCTGTCTTCCTGTCAAATTAATACTTCATTAACTAAGTCCTGTTTATTATGAGATTAAGATTTAATCATGCAAAAATAGAATCTCAAATGAAACTCACATTGCTCCATTCATTTTCAAGGGGCTGTCAAATCTCAGCTGTTTTAATGCTTTAGATACATTTCCCATTGACCATTGACATTTTCCAGCTTTTAGTTGCCAAGGTTTTTTAGAAAAATCTAATAAAAAGATGAAAAAATTATATACATTATATATACAGTATATTGAAATACATTATATCTATTAGAGATTGCATTTCTTTGGCATATCTGAATAATTTTGCCCCTAAATATTTCATTATTGAAATCCTATGATTACAGAGGTATTCTCATCTTGAAAAGCATACTGGATTTAAAAAAAAAGAGATAAAAAGTAGAATTTATTGTGGCAATGTTAACAAGTAAAATCACTGTAATCTTAAAAACAAATGACCATTTCCCAGCTTTTAAGTAAAATAATTTGCCATTTGTAAAGATCTGATGGCATGATATTGTGTAAAATGTATTTACAGTACCCTGCGTGATGATAAGATGTAAATGAATACCTGAAGGTCAGAGCTCAATGGGAAAAAAGAAAAAGGTAAAATAATGGCAGCTCAGTACCTGGCATTTGAGCAGTAGAAACCAGGCTATGAATAAATGGGAGTCTTTGTAATGCTAGATGTGGCCCTGTTATTCCTTTAGAAGCCAATGTTCTGCAGCAATAAGCAATAGACCCTTCCTTTTAAGGGGGGCATTATCACTTGAGAAGCTTAATTAGGCTTACGATTTGGATCATAACATTCATACCATACTCAAAGCCTCAGATGCCTGTACATTAAACATGAGGTCAAGATAAAAGTATCCAAAAACATACACAACCCCTGCTCTCTTAGTTGCCCAGCTGCGAGTTACACACTTTGTTGTGTGGAAATAATAAAACACACACTGTTAGTTACAAGTCTGGAGTTAAGCCTGTCTCCTCCTGATGTGGAGCCTGATATTCCCTCCACAAAGGCATCACTTCACTCTGCAGGATACTCTTTCAGCATTTGCCACTGTTTTTGTATCCATTTCCTATTTTCCTGACGTATTTCCTTTGGCCAACACATTCTGAAGAATTTTTTAAGAGAAGGATATGTTCAGGCTATGTTCCCTCAGCCAGGTACAGATCAAACATGAGGATGCAAAGAGCTGTACTGTACAGCTAAAATTGACTTTTGATTATAAAGTCTACCTTTTTCACATGCTATTTATTTGTTGGCTTGGTGAACTGTAAGTGGTATTTAATAACCAAAAGTCTAAACGGTGCCTAAAGTTGATTTGATAAATTATTTAGCATTTTTAGCATAAACACACAATCTAGCCAGATGTATACACTATTGTATTATTACGCAAAACACTCCAGTTCCTACAGAATTACAACTCTTGGACTCAGCTGGTAGGATGCTGCAGGGAGTTGTATATAAAGAGAAACTGACACCGGAAATTAAACTATGCTAACATCATTGTCATAACATTGTTTTGCATGTGTTTTATAATTTTACCATAAAACGTTTGCCTGATGCTGTTACATTTTCTTAATCTACCATAGCAGCAGTAGTCCATTAGTGTTGGAAATTCTAATGGACAGGTTGAGAACGACAGTCAGGGTGGCAAAACTGTCAGGATTATCTCCAACTCGAAGTATCATTTACAAAAGCAAAGACATCAGTGAAAAATTATCAACACAACCTTAATATTTTGAAGAGATGTTTTTTAGTGTTGCTACTATTTTAAGGTTCGGAAAAAATGCCACCCAATGTCAATATTATTTATAGGGTGGGAAGATGCCCTGAAGTGTAATGTGGTGCAAGTTCAACTTACATTGCCAAAAACTCAGTCGACGTTTCAAAGTGTTTATCCACGATTCCATGACCTGAAAAGTCTTCCAAAATGAAAAGAAAATATCCAAGGAATCTCTCGGCAGACTTTGGATGCTATTTTTCATGCTGTGTGAAATAAATGGTGATAAAATATAAGAAATGCATTTTTTTTATTCCACATTTATTTATAGTGTGACTTATTCAAGTTAGTGAGAAAAATATAACCAATTTTTGAATTAAAACCTAGCAATATCTTGCTGGAGGACTGCTGTTTTTTACTCACCATTTGCAAGCAATTACTGCTTTCTATGCCAGGAACTTACTGAGAAAACTGGCTTTCAGCCAGATATCAATCGGGGAAGCCCGTTGGAGGGCCCATACACAGGCCTGACGGCAGCTTTTATTGGCCGTGTATGGCCACCTTAAAATGAATAGTAACTGAGGAAGAACTACTCAATTGGAGGAGAAGGTACCCTACTTGTAAGTAACAAGTTAGGGACATTTGCCCTGGGGGTGGAAGAGGGAGGGGGGCTCAGGGGAAGGCATTTGGGGCCGACAGGGTTTACTTCTCCTTTAAGGAATTACCATGAATTGTGCCAAATGCAACAAGAGATTTTTAGACATTGTTTTGCTGTTTGTTTGTATTGTTGATATAACTATTTATATTTTGTTGAAAACTGAGAGTACCAAGGCTCAGATAATGCCCCTGTATAATGGATTTCTACTTAAATTGCTATCCAAACATGGAGTAGCTTTGTTTTCCCTGTTTAGCCTGGGAAATAACAAAAAATATAACTTTTTTGTGATTACAACAGACAAAAAGTTTGTCCCAAACCCTTTTAATTAAATGCATTTAACAGGTATACTGTACCTGTAAAAACTCATTTATAAACTGTGTAGAAGCCCAAATAATTGGCAATTTACTTATGTAATAAAAGCTTGCTATGGGTCTAGTCACCTTCAACAACCAAGCATCTTATTAGTAGCTATGGTTTACTGCACCTGGACAAACTTTATGCCTTTAATTTATATATTTTTGTGTTGGCTCAAAGGGCTGCTGTGATCGTTGGGTTGTTCAGCAGTTACTATGACTATGTGTACATTGCACACATTACTGTGGGATATTCAAGACTTGTGTGAAATATGTTTCACGTTTCTCTTCTAAAACCTAGCTGGAAATAAACCAGGTAAAAATGTCAGCTCATTTCCAGGAAATGTTCCTTTGCCAAAGGAACACAAGTCTTTAAAAATTTCTATGAGCATGTGCTTTATTTTAGACAACATTGGCTATAAACAATATTATCAATGATTAATTTGCATGTTTTTGATTTCCTGATGGTAACACTAATTGCAACCAGCGAATTCACAAGTGTGTGTTTATACATATCATGATTGATTGGTATTTGCAATTCACTGCAAATTCATCCAATATAAACTAAAAACGTTAAGACTACAAAAATCGCAGGTGAATAAAGTGGTATTCCCATGAGATAGCCACTTTTTTGTGGACAGTGTAATTCCCTGCTCTCAGCAAATACAGGAATTGTGATCAACATAGATTTTTCTGGGAGGACTGCAGCAATGGCAAATTTATGTCTGCTATTGGGTTAAACCTTGCCAATCCTAATGGACTATACAGATGCAAGCCAGATTGTTCCCTGAATGATGTTCTTTAATTCAATACATTTGCTCTGAGGCAAGAAAAGGTCCAGTTGGCCTCAACTTTAAAACATAATGATTGGAATCAATTCATAATAATACTGTTTAGCCCATTCTTGCATTGCATGCAGTGCAGTATCAATTGCAGACACGGTTCAGAGCTATCACAAATGCTAACAAAGCTATTATGAGACAAGAACTAGAGAGAATATCTAATTATTCTGTTATTATCATGTGCTGTCAGTAAATATGAACTAAAAGTCTTTGGGGGAAATTCACTAAAGCGCGAAGCGTCTGACGCTAGCGCTAATTCACCAGCGTGACGTCAATTCGTAACTTCGCAAATTCACTAACACCGACTCTGGCGAATTTTCACTAGCGAAGTAGATAGACTTGCACAACTTTGCACCCTGCGCACTGACGAATTCTGCAAATTCACTAAGATAACCATTTTGCTGAACGTTACCACTTACAGTAGACGTTACTTTGCCAGGTCAGACCTGGCAAGGTTCAATACAATAGATAGTACAATCCAGTGGCGTAACTACCGCGGGTGCAGAGGGTGCAATTGCACCAGGGCCCCTACCCCCTTAGGGCCCATCGGAGCCATAAAAATGGTTATGGCAGGCAGTTATATAGGGGGATATTTTACAGCACACATGCCATCAACACTCCTGCATGCGATTTATAGAGGTATGGGCCTGACAGGGGGGCCCAGGTGCCCATCTTGTACCAGTGGCCCACCACAGAGTAGTTACACCACTGGTACAATCAGCCCACACAGAGGCACAAACAGCCCCCACCAGCCCATTAAATACTGACTTTCTATGGGACCTTATAGCAACTACGCTGGCATTTGCCAGAACCTACAGATAGCAGCTGTAATGGGTAATAATGCTGGTGAATTAACTCCATAAATCAATAACATGTGAGATATTAGCATATAGGGTATGATAATGTTAAAGATGCTAAAGTGGTAAAGATGCTGTGTCTTTAGTAGTTTGCCAGTCTCAAGTTGACAAAGTTCCTTTTCCTGAAAATATGGAGGATTTTGGAATTTTCACAGTGGCATAATCATGGTGTCAAGACTTTAATGTCTGTTTCAGTGAACACTAAATTTCTCATATTCACATCTTAGTAAATTGTCAATATTGTGGCAAATTTTCATAATGCAGAAGTTTGACAAAGTTGACATTTTACAGTAAAATAATAGTAAATATGCCCCTATACTTTATTTTGCAACAGCCAACTTCTTGTAGTGCAGAGCTTAAATGTCAGAAAATTGAGTATTTGGTGTATTTGGTCATTCATTAATGTCCCAGGTGGCAGCCAGCAGATCTTCTAATGCAGAGAGGACACTACTGCTTTCTGTACAAGTAAGGCACCCCAACCTTCGACATGCTCCAACACTCAAGTTCAAGTGCAGAGCAGATGAGAGGGGGGGATTGTTGCAAATTCAAAAAATGGAGGGCACACTTCTGTACACAATTTACCATATATTGAAAGCAAAACGGGTGCATAAAGAAGCCCATAAACCGACCCCATACAGGTCAAAACTCTACATCAATATCTACAGAAAAAGGGCCTGCACACCAATAATATCCATAACCCAAATGGTATTTCTTAAAAAGACTTTAATGGATTACATACAATCATAGAAAGTAACAGAATGCGGATACACTTGCCCTGAAAAAAGTGAGAATTACCCTGGGAATTCTCACTTTTTTCAGGGCAAGTGTATCCACATTCTGTTCCTTGATATAGGTAATGTACTAGTACTCTGAGTGGTATGTATTACCGTTGTATATGCTGACCTATTTAAACTTTTATGTATATGAGTGTAAAACTTTCTATGATTGTATGTAATCCATTAAAGTCTTTTTAAGAAATACCATTTGGGTTATGGATATTATTGGTGTGCAGGCCCTTTTTCTGTAGATATTGAGGGGGGGATTGTTGTCTCAGTTGGCAGTAGCCCAAGAAACAGCCCTGAGCAAATGGCCATTCTCCCCAATTCTCACCCTAACTGGTCTTCAGGTCAAAACAGCTCACTTGTAAATGAGCCCAAATCCTTGCAGTCCAGACCTTATGTCAGAAAAAAGTATTTGGAGTTTGTGTGGGATGGGCTACAAATAGTTCATCGCCTTTTTGTGTTTATTATTGCTTCAGAATACCTTTGGGAAATATTTTGGATATCCTCCCTGGTACCCTTGTCTAGCAGTTCCATAGTCCTTATTTCACACTTATCCTGTACACAAGCACATAGGGTTTCCAATTGGATGAAGAAATCATTTGTATTGAGTGTTCAAATCCAAATTTCATTCTTACATGTTTTTTATTAAGACAAATAAACTGTCATTTTAAACTGTAATATTGTGGTAAGCCCAACAGGGGTCGCTATACACATTTTGTATATAATATGGCTGCAAGGTAACAATGGTGTGCTTATGATTAAGGGATTGGGTCCTGAAACGCATAAAGTGCATCACCTTTTCAGCATACTGCAATAAACCTGCCTCTCTTTATTCCGGAGTGCCATCTCCTTCTTGGTTTGGTGATATATGTACAGTGGGGATGCTGTGGACAGAGCACCCGGGAAACACTACAGGAGCAGCCCTATGGGATAAAGAGCTTGGAGCAGTCCCTTTGGTTAAGGTAAAATTTCAGAGAGCCCACCAGTTAAAGAGATAGTAGAGCATATCAGAAAACTGTTTAAAATAATGGACCACAAATATCTTTAGTTAATTGTATAACTGACTGATACATGTTGTTTGTAAAGCCGCAGTCTTTCTATCACAGCAAGGACCGCACAAATATGGAGCTGTACAGAAGAAATCAGTAAGGCAGTGTTAATCATAAGAGCTTTTATACATTCTGACATTTTGCCTTCTATTATTTCTATTATGTCTTTCCCTAAATATGTTCCTCTTTTAAACAGAGACTCAGAGTCAATTCACAATAGTGTCCAGTTACAGCTTGAGCTTCTGCTGGAAGATAACAGGGGCCTACAGTGCTCTGCGAAACAGTACAATCTCTATGTACAGTTGAGATGTGGGTCACATGTTAAATTGAAGCCCCTCTTCCTTGAATAATGAAAAGTCTGGTTGAAATCCTGATTTTCTGCTAGCTGCCCACTCTGCTTCTGTTTCTGAGTGTTCTTATGAGAAGACATGGCCAGGCTGGAATCTCTGAAACTTTCTATTAGTTCCAGGGAAATGAAATAAAGAAAGTTCTTGAATGAATGAAAGAAAGTATGTTCTTGTGGGGCTGCCAGTATGAAACTTGCAATGTTTTATTTGTGCGTGTGTTGTGAGTGTGGGCAAAACTCTCAGGAGAGATCAGCTGACAGCTCTGGTTTGAAAGTTTGGACAGAAGGAAGGATGGGATGTGCTGAGTCACAGCCCTGAGACAAAGCCGAATATCAGATGGAGCAAGCAGTTTAATGCTTGTTGCTTTTTTGCAATTTTCAGCTTAAAGGAAAACTATACCCCCCAAACAATGTAGGTCTCTATAAACAGATATTGCCTAAAAAAAACTCATATGTAAAGCCCTGCTTTATGTAAATAAACCATTTTCATAATAATACACTTTTTTTAGTAGCATAAGCCATTGGGTAATCACAAATAGAAAAATGCCATTTTAAAAAATAAGGACAGCCTCCTGGGATCCTAGGATCCAACGGTGCACACAAACATACCAAACAAACTATAAAGTTAGGTCACATGAGCCAATTAACAGAGAGATTTGTGTCTTTTGCTTCAACACTTCTTCCTGTTACAGTTAGAGTATTTCTGGTAAGGTGATCTCTGAGGCAACACACAGACCATCACGAAATGGTGGTTCAAGGCAAGAGATGTAATAGGGCAATATTTACTTAAATATATATACCAGTTTGGTAAGATTCTTTAGTATGTCACTTGATTTGATATAAACTATCTGTTGCTCAAAAATTCATTTGCGGGGTATAGTTTTCCTTTAAATTGTAATCACTTCTGTTTGCTCTGAATGCTTTAGTAGGTGAAAATTTAATGTCACGTAAAATGATTCTCTCATTCTGACTAAATACCATAGGGCATATTCACCAAAAAATACATGTAGAAGAACATTTTCTACAAAAAAAAATTCCCGCATCACTACAATGAAAGTTTTAATCGTAATCAGTTTGTGTGTGAATTGTGTTATTTCTGGTATGCCAATGCAAAACATTGTCATTAAAGGTGTTAGTATCTTATACACAAGTGTAAGCACTACTCCCTAATGCTGTGTTTGTCATAGTTTTTTATCCAAGCCCACTTGAAGATCCTACCTTTGGTCAGGGCCACGAGTACATTGCGTCTGTTATTCAATAATAGTTTCAGGAATACTGTATCTAGGACAGCAATTACATATTCACCCAAAACTTCACTCCAAGCTGACATAAAAACTGAGTTTTAAGGTGTACCTAGCAGAGCAAATGAAGGGCCACTTCTGAAATGAGGACCCCCTTGACCTGTTCCAACACCAATGTTTAAGGGCTGATGTGTCAAGTAGAAAAATAGTAAAATAGTAAAAATAGCAGTTAAAATACAAAAACATTTATTAGGACATGAAGGAAAAAAAGCGAAAATTTTTATTTCCTGTTGGGGCTGTTAACAATCAAAAGAACACATATATCTACCAATATTTTTTGAAAACATTGTGAAGCTAAATAAAAAGACTTTGTTGTAAATTTATCAAAGAATGAAGTTCTGCCACTAGAGGGAAATTCCGCTGCTCTCCATTCGTTTCTATGGGATTTTGAAAGGCCTATTTATCAATGGGTGAAGTGAAAGTTCACCCTTTGATAAATACGCCTTTAAAAATCCCATAGAAATGAATGGAGACCTGCAGAATTTCCCTCTAGTGGCTTAAAGTGAGAAGTTACGCTCTGGTCGATGAACGGTAGCGTAGTTGCACTAGTGTTACTTCGTCAGGCAAAGCGCATTTACACTAGCGATGCCTAATTTGCATACGGCGCGAATTTCAAAGTATAATAGAAGTATATGTTACAGCCACTACATTCCACTACACAAGCCCAGGAAACCTTTAATAAATTATATAAAGTTGTCCTACGTGTGCCCCCTGTATAGTTGAGTTGCCATATGTTAGGAAATGTAGGGTGAAGCAGGGTAACTGCCCAAAAAAAAGTCTATCTACTTCGCTAGCGAAAATTCGCCAGAGTTGGTGTTAGTGAATTTGCGAAGTTGCAAAATGACGTCAAGCTGGCGAATTAGCACTAGCGTTAGACGCTTCGCACTTTAGTGAATTTCCCCCAAGGTATCATACAAACATTGAATGGAAAGCATTGTTGTTGAAAAGAAAATCATGCAAAATTAGATAATGTACAGGCATGGGATCCATTATACAGAAATCCATTATCTATTCTAGAATGTTCATATGGAAAGGCCATCTCCAATACACTACAGCATAATCAAATAATTCAGATTTTTTTAAATTATTTCCTTTTTCTCTATAAAAAAGTTACCTTTGAATATCTCCACCTCTCCTTCTGCTTTACACTTTGGGGCAGATGCACTAAAGGGTGAAGTGGCTAATGCTAGAGACTTTTCCCCAGCATTGCCACCCACAGGGAGATTGCCAATTCACTATTCACTAACAGGTGCCAATTCACTAGCGAATGGGACCATCACACTCTATCGCCAGGTGAATTTTTGCTCTGGCGAACAATCTTTCTCTGCAAATACACTAAAGTGGGGATTTTACTGAACATTACCTCTTTAGCCAGAGTTGACTTCTTCCCCTGGCATCACTTCCCTCTCTTTCTCCACCCCCAACTTGGATCTCCCCTGCCTTAACTCATTCCTTTGCACCCAATTACAGCTACATCTGATTCTCCCAGTCTTTAAACATAAAAAAAATAATCTTACTGCTGGTCATTTGGATCCCTTGTCATGCAGCCCCTGCGTTTCTAGCTGCAGCACTTTCCTTTCCAGTAAATAGACCACCCCAACCAAATCTCATCCTATCTGGCCTCAAGGTTGAGCCATTCTTTCAGCGCTGCTTTGATGATATCCAGAAAACATACACTTTAGATCCATTGTTGCCGTTTAAATTTAGTGCAAAGGTTCCAAGCACTAAATACTACAAAGCGGCAGAATTATCAAGGGTCGAATTTTGAAGTGAAAAAACTTTGAAATTCGACCATTGATATTTTTTTTTTCGAATAGGTCCGTTTTCCGTCAAATTAAAATCATTTGAATCGTTCAAATCAAAGCATTTCCTCCAAAAAAATTTTGATTTCTCAAAAATTTCAAAAAGACTCCACTCCAGGAGGTCTCCCATAGGCTAAAATAGCAATTGGGCAGGTTTATGGCGGCAAAGGGTCGAATTTAAAATTTTTAAAGAGACATTACTTCGATTTTCGAATGGTCAAATCGAATTTTGGCCTATTCGATAGTCAAAGTACACAAAAATTACTTCGAAATTCTAATTTCTTTTAATTAGGATTTTCACTTTGACCCTTGATAAATCTGCCTCCAAGTGTTTGGATCTAGGGCTGCCACAGTAGCACATTTTTCTGCTACAGCTTCATACCACTGCTAAAACTTATGACAAAGAGAACAGAACTAAAAATTGGTAGTACTGGGCTCTTGGTATTAGACCTGAAGAATGACCTGCTCATCATCTATTTGTACTTATATGCAGCTGTTCTATAATCAGTCATTATAACTGATGATATATGTATAATTGACAGGTAGACATTGGGTCATGTCTTATGGCAATTTACAGCCCTTGCAAACGAATTAGCTATCAAACTACAGATATGGGATCTCTTATCGGAAATGCTTGGGACCCTACTGAGGGTTTAGCAGTAATTTGGAGCACCATGCTTTCAGTCATTTACATTTAAAGATAAAAAAACCCCATAAGACTGGTTTACCACCAATATGGATTTTTGACAGATAAATTACCATCAAGAATGTGGTGAAGTGTTATTATTATGGATTAAAAGGAAACTATTAAAATTATTCCTGCATAAGAGGTTTCATACTGATGGTGTGGATTTCAGCCTTTTCACTATAAAGTAAATACTGAAAATAGAATTCATTTTTATGAATAACCCACCACTGTGTACAGGGATTCCCACAATTCGAAATTGACAAATATTAAATTGGTATGAAACTTAAAGGGCACCAATAATACCTAAAAGGATTTACTAAGTAAATACAATATGTGAAAGTTCAAGAAATCCGATTTTTAAAACAGTTAGAATTGTTTATATAATGCTAGAACTCCATGGCAGTTCTAGCTGAGGCAGGCATCTTGGATTTCGCTGACTCCTCCTACCTATATCTTTACAGCCAACTGTAGCTCTGAAATCTCACACATGCTCAGCTGAAATTCCTTGCTTGCCTAATAAACTTTCTAAGCTATTTTGAAATCTGCCAAACTTCTGTCTTAGTGCTGCCACCTTGTGGGAGTTGCTGTGTGCACTTCTCTTGATACTTCCAGAGTTTACTAAAGCTAGGCATTCTGGGTAGAATACTCAGACAGTGCTACAATCTGAGCATGCTCGTGAACTCATTTGCATGTTGTAGTCAGTGACAAAGTATGGGATTTTTTTAAAACCGCTGTTTTTTTTTTCAAAAAACTGTACATGTAGTTTGATTAAACATGTTTAGGTTGTACTGGTCAGGTTGTTAATATGTGTTTGATTTTGGCTATGATTGGTGCGCTTTAAGAAAAGTGTTGTTTTCAGGTTCCAAAAATATAATTTAATATGCACATGATACGTGTGTCTATTTTAAATTTTACTCCTGACTATGGAGTTTTATCATTAATATAATTATTATATATATTCCAATAGTAATTGTTATTACTGTATATTGTTTTATATTGTTATTTTTTTCTCTATGTTACAGTAACAACAACAAAAATGAAATGAATGAAGAGCTGTCGTTAACTTGATAAGTGTTCCTGGTGTGAGATTCATGAAAACGTTGTGGGAAATTAACATTAAAGCCAATCTATTAAAACTACAAATGCACACACCATTTGGAAATAGAGTTTACTTTCAACAGCAATGTTTATCCATTTGTGTTCTTTGCAAATATTAAGCATTTTTCTGAATTTCTTCTCTGGTTTTAATATCATTATTTTGTTGAAATGGTTTTCACTTCACTTTTAAACTAACAAGACTTTAATGGATTCACCCATAATGTAGACTATGAGCACGTGCAGAGATATGAACACAGTTCTCCACAATGCATTTTCCACTATCCCCCATTTAAAGGGAAAGGGATTTCTGGTATTATTGGATTATAATCCATCAAATACCAGCAATTGCTTCTTTTAAAATTCAGGTTATGTTTAAAAAGTATGCTTTTATGATATAAAGGGACCTGCTTGATGTGGTGTTTATACAAATGGCCTGTAGGTGTCACTGTGCACAAGAGTTATCCTGTGCATACACAGTACTTTCTATCCATCTTAAAGGGGAATCAAACCCCCAGGCACAAACTCAAACCCCCCACCCCCCCGTAGGCCCCCCTCCCTCCTCCCCCCGGCCTACCTCTCCCCTTGGGCTATTCCCCCTAAGTCCCTACTTACCCCTTAATGCAGGTCCCCTCCACCGATTATCACAGGGGCCATCTTCTCTTCAAACTGATTCTATCAGGATCTGTGTTACAATATATATGTTCTGTGTTACAATATATATGTTCTTCAATAGCATATATACATGTACCTGATCATTTTCTTTCACTTGGATCTTTGGTTTGGGGACAATTGCCTTTTTTCAATTACAGAATGACTTCACTGTATTGTATTACTGTATCTGTCATTTTGCTAGCATAAGATTGTGTCCTTGTTATTGAACATATTGTAAACAGAAAACATGTGTATCATACAGCCTTCTCTTGATGCAGACAAGAGACAGAACAGAACAATGACTTGGACAGTCCTCAAAAAAAAAGTAATGTATAGTTGACCACTCTCTGAAACAGATGTTGTGTGTCGTAACGGTTTCCATTAAGAATAAATTCATTACACAGTTATTTTTAAATAGCATGTGGTTAACCTTTGTTTACAGCATTGTTTAGCTATTTTATTGTAAATACAACATTGTGATTCGTTTAGTATTTTTACAGTTTTGGAAATTCTTTTTTTACCCCCAAACATTCAGATGTTCTGCTGACCCATTTTTAGAGCACTTGGTTCGGGTGCACCTAAGTGCATGATTAAATTAATTCCATTTTATTCTGCCTTACAGGAGACAGAAAGGCTAAAAGTAAGTAAGCTTTATCAGAAAAACCTATATAAATACACCAATAAATGCTCAAAGTAATGCTGCTCTGAGTCCTCTGTCAAAAGAAACACTACATTTCCTTCCTTCTATTGTGTATACATGGGCTTCTGTATCAGAAGCCCATGCTCAGTTTGATCCTCTCTCCCTCTCCCCTCCTCCCCCCCCTGCTGTAATGTGAACCCAGTGCTATGAGTGAGAAGGGAGAGACTCAGGTAGGAAGTGATGTCAAAAATAGCTAATATGGCAGCTGCTATCCTAAACAAACTGAGAGAACTTCTATAGTTGTTTACTCAGGTATTGTAAAGCATTTTGCAGAATAAATATAGTATTATAGCTTGCACTCAGGGCCAGATTTACCTAGCCAGCACCCCTAGACCCGCTGTTGTTTGTCGCCCCTATTCCCTGGGAATGGGCACACAGGGCAAACAGGAAATTTATATTTCTGAACCAATATAGGTGTGGTTGCATGCCCCCCCCCCCTTAAATCCTGCGCGGGCCTAGGTAGCCTCTCCACAAATCCGGGACTGCTTGCACTATTGTGACTAATCTATTGGCAGTTACTTTGCTTCTTCTTTATTGTACCCACAAGTGTTCCATTGTATTTACAAAAAATACAGAAATACATGTAAACTCAATTTATATTTTATTTGATGCATTCAGCATACATCTGACAACCATTTGAATGTGTGTAAAGGCCTTCACAGACACAACCTATTCACTGAGCAGAAGAGTTGTGCTTAGCCAGAGGAGAATAACACGCTGCAGGTGCTCTACTGTAATACATGTCTAAATGACTATCATTTTTGCACCTCTAGTAACTTCTAGTTGGTTTTATTACATTTACTAAGGTTTACTATTACATTTACTAAGGTTTGAATTGATTCAAAGTGAACATTCGAATTAAAAAAATTCTAAATTCTAAATTCGAATTTATTTTGGGCTTATTCGACTATTGAATAGCCCAAAATTAGATTTGATTGTCGAAGTATTAGCCCTTTAAAAAAAACAAAAAAAAAAAAAACAAATTGCTATATATCCCTAAGGGAAGCTCCCATAGGATTTTTCCTGCTTTTTTTGATCGAATAAAAAAAAAAAATTCAATCAAATGGTTAAAATCGTTCAAATCGAACGATTTTATCGAGCGATCAAATTTTTGATATTTGATCATTCAATAATTCGAATTGCGTTAAAACCCCTGGAATTCGAGATTCGAATTTGAGGGGTTTTAATTCGAATTCAATTTGACCCTTAGTAAATGTGCCCCTGTATGTTCCAGCACTATAATAAAGAACAGATTATAAACAAATATTGAGGAGGTGAGATTGACACAACATTTCACCTATTTGCATATTTCTTTCACGCACTGATTCAAAAATTGATTCATTCACTAAATACATAGTTATGGGAAGAGCACGCTTTCATTATATTTGTACTGCACACGAGTTTGCTAATTATGATTTTTGTTTTTAGATCTACAATACTCAGAAATGCTGAGATGAGACATATTGCTATGACCTAAATGAGTTTTTTTCCCAGCAGAAATTGCTCACCCTACAGGTTATCTCTTAATATCTGCTGGTGGAAGATATCACCTTGTATGCGATGTAAACACCTATAAATAACCTTCTCTGTGAAGTGCATTATCAGTATTGCTTTTTCTTGGCATGCACTCTGGGAGTGAAAGATTTGAGGAATGTTAAAAAGATTTAACAAAAAACTACATTTAACCCTTTTCTTGCCACTGATTATAGCATCAAAACTGTTTCCAGGTTGCCTGTCAACCTGCACTCTCGCCTGTAGGAACAATAAACCAGGTCATAATTCAGGGACATAAGGAGCTAGGGATAAACAAATACCCTCTTCGCTGTAAACATAAAAAGCAGCTTATTAGGCAGAGGTTTATCTGTGGACAGGCAATATGTTTTATCAGCTTATTTAAGGGTCTATTTCTATGAAGAAGTTGACATGAAACTATCTTCTATTTTATCTATCTTCTCTTTTAGTGCAAGAAGTAACAAAAAAATATATACTACACTACATTTTTATGGAAGCATTTACAAATCATAGTGTGGAAAAGAATTTAATTGTGTAACATTTAGTAGTAACATTTTTATGTTATTGCTCAGAACAGGCTATGGGCAAAGGTAAATATAAACCTAATTTAGGGCTCTTACACACAAGCGTTTTCACCTGCGCTCCCCTGCGTTCTATTTTGCTGCATTCAGCCGCAGGGGAGCGCAGGTATAGACGCACTCAATGCTTTTCAATGGGGCTGTACAAATGCATGTAGGTGCCGAACGCAGGTTCAGACGCAACAAGCTGCATTTTTCCTGCGTTCTGCGCCTACATGCGCTTGTGTGAGTATAGCCTCATTGAAAAGCATTGAGTGCGTCTATACCTGCGTTCCCCTGCGGCTGAATGCAGCAAAACGGAATGCAGGGGAGCGCAGGTAAAAACGCTCGTGTGTAAGAGCCCTTAGACCAAGTAACATTGGTTGTAAATGACTCTCTCAATCAGTCTCTTAAATGGGACTGGAGGGTCAGAGGCCCACCGGGGCTTCCCTCGCTCGGGACCCCCATCCCCCCTCTCCAGGCCTCCTTGCCTATTACAGACACCACTGAAGATACTGACTAAAAACAGATTTGGTGTTATGGGGTATAAAGTTTTGACCCCCTCCACACACACACACATATGGAAGGATTTGTTTGTAAAATATATTAAAGATAAACTGCCCACATGGGGTTATTCAGACTGTTATAAGTTACAGTGTAGACATCATACTTTGACTTTAATGCAGCTACATTTCCTTCAGATTAGGTGGAACATTTTAGCTAGCATACCAAATACATCACACATCCAGTACACTCAATGTATTTTCCAACGGACACAATCTGTGGGGGTTAATCTGTCATATTTATTTCCTTTATTTTTACCACTATGTTCATGGCCAGATCTGAGGAGCAGCACCCCAAGGCTGCATGATCCCAGAGCTTCCAGTTAGGGCACACCCCCTCCCATGGCAGCATGGTCCTTAGATGTGAAACCCCTGTGAGCATGCAAGCCTGCCCTTTCAAGCACCGGAGCTCCCAGTGTTCCTTAGGCTGCAGCTGGACAGCATGCCGACCCTAGAATTTTGCCGCCCTAAACTTGGGCCTTTGTGGCCTCACCACAAATCAGGACCTGACTATGTTATGGTGTGTGTGGGCATAGCTGGGCGAGATCTGTGTGTATACTAGCATGCACATTAAGGTAGTGCCTAATGCAAAATATGTACATGCAGGAGATGGCAGAGCAGAGCTGGGATCCTGAAATTAATAGACCAAGATTGGTAGCACCATGTGCAAACAGCTTTTGTTACCACCTTACACAAATTCTGCTAATGTAATGCTAATGTAATAGAGTATATACAGGTACAGCTACCTGCAATGGCGTATATAATATATAAAATACTAACATATATCTTAAATATATAATGCAATAATATAAATATATGAATTTGGCTCTGGTTTCTCCAGAATACTTCAGTGTATAACTGATTGCATGTATATAGTACTTTTTCTTTCATCTTTCATTATTTGAAACATTTTATTCTTCTGTTGTGAAAATACATTGCATAGACAATGAATACTGTCAATGAATGAATTGGCAGATGTTACTTTTAAACATTGATTTCCCAAGAACAAGTGTGAGGATCTAAAAGATCAATTTGTTGTGCCTTGCAGCAAATAAGCAAGCAAACAAAAGTGATTTTTCGCTAGACAAAAGCCCTGAATATGTACTTTTTGGTTTGAACAGGTGTTAATGAGTCCATACTAAAAAAAGAATGAAGAGGCAAAATCAGTGTTTTTAACCACCTAGGAGTCATAGGAGTAGAATATGAAGGCATATGGTGAGATGTTATTGTAATAATGGTATTGTGTTGTATTCTTTTATTTACTTATATATAGCAACACAAATGTACGCAACACTACATGAAAACACAAACAGGGTACAGTACACAGTTGGAATGGTCCCTTCAGTTGTGTAACTAGATATTACTGGACTCTAGAGCAAATTAATTTTAGGACACGCAACATATCAAGGGGTAGTCCTGTTTTACCAATATATGCTGAAATTGCACATTAATTAGAGTCTTATGGGGCCCCGATACTTCCTGGGACCCCCCTGCAGCTACAGGATCTGCTTCCTCTGTAGTAATACCCCTGCGATCCCTGCCCAAAGAGTTTACAATCTATAAAATAATTTAGTTAGATAAAAGAGGCACTCGCCATTGTTTAAGTTTTATATTGTAAAGAGTGTAGATGAGATTGTACAGGAAATGATTGTTAAATTAGAAATATGTATTTTGTACACATGTAATACTCCCCTTTATACTATATATTTGGTATGTAATTACCTTTTAACAGTATTGTTTACTGTTTTAATACAGAGAGCAATGTAGCGTTTTATATTTAGGAAGTCTATGTTCTAAATCTCCAGGGTCTACCATTCTCTAGAGGTGGTCAAATGCTTTCCATTAATTTGGTTTTTTATTTGCATGCCTTTCACAATACTTAATTCACACCACAGGTCTCATGTTAATGGGAAACACAATATATATATCTGCATATATATCTGCATTGTTTATGACCTGTTACAGTTAAAAATCCTGTACTCCATGAATATGTTTCTTATTAATAATCTGGAATTATGTTTACCAATCATAATTATGGGAATACAAAAATGGGATCTTTGGTTGGTAGAAGAAAAATTATTTGAAAAATATTTTAAAAATACATCTGAATAA
This sequence comes from Xenopus borealis, assembly GCA_024363595.1. Lineage (NCBI taxonomy): Eukaryota > Metazoa > Chordata > Amphibia > Anura > Pipidae > Xenopus > Xenopus borealis. The sequence goes on along the minus strand of CM044440.1, from coordinate 72,425,405 downwards.
AGGAAAGGTATATTTTTAGACATTTGTGGGGAGTCTGCTATTGCTTAGACTGATCAGCTGTGAATAGTTTTCCTTTTTTAATAATCCCAACATTTGCTGCCTTCCGGTAAGTGTAGAATAAAACCATAGCTGCTGAAACAACAGCACTTTGTAAACTTTGATTCATTAAATCCAGATTTAGGTTCAGGATTTGGTCATATCCCAGCACTTTTTGCAATATATTAGGATTTTTAAAACTTTAATTTCACCCCAGGTTCACCTAACCCTCTACAGAACTTAAATCACTGGACAATTAAAGACAGCGTATTACATTAAGAGTAAAGGCTTTATTCTTGATTGTGATGAAATTTGCATATGTAAATTAGGCTTCCATACAACAATACTTAAAAACAAAGACTATCACTGGTAATTCTTATAGAATTATTTGTTTGCACAACTAACCATTTATCTTCCCAAACAGTTTATCTTCCCAAATTAGTTATCTCTTACTTTACCTTTTATTTCCTCTCTCCTTCCTTTCAGTCTATCCTGTTCCTCTTGTGAAACACACAAATAGTAGCTATTGATGCAGGAGAGCCCTAGTGCTATTTCTCCCTCTGAGGGTGGTGGTAGCTCCAAGGTTCCCACAGTGGCCTGTGTCAACTGACACAGCAAACATTCACCTACGGAAGCGAGTGTAGAAGTAATTTTGATGCCTAATGTTGGAAGCCCTAGAGTTATTGCCCAGACTGAGGGTGGTGGTAGCTCCAAGGTTCCCACAGTTGCCTGTGTCAACTGACCTAGCAAACTATCTCCTACGGAAGCGAGTGTAGAAGTAATTTTGATGCCTAATGTTGGAAGCCCTAGAGCTACTGCCCAGACTGAGGGTGGTGGTAGCTCCAAGGTTCCCACAGTTGTCAGTGTCAACTGACGTAGCAAACTTTCACCTACAGAAGGGGGTGCAGAAGTAATTTTAATGCCTAACATTGGAAGTGACACCAAATAGATTTAAATAATTTGAAGCACTTTTGCACCCAATCCCCATTGAAATGCACATGCAAGTTCCACAGTTGCATCATACACATCAAACCCCTGAGGCCACATAAAGGCTGGCATTATGGGAACATTTCTGCCTGGTGGATAAATACACGGTGACTTGCCCAGAAATTGCACTTTGCCTGATCCCTTTCATGAAACTAGGTCTCTTTTTTGTAACATATAATAAATCACCAATATTTTGAACAGGGCTGAAAATGTTTTTCTAGCAAAACCCAGACTGAAAGCTGATTAAGGTGAATTAGGGAGGATATTCAATTGACTACAGTATAGAGGAAGGACCCATCAGCCATTTATTTGTAACATGTATATTTTGTTACAAGGTCACACAACATGTTGCACTGCAAAGAGGAGCATGTTAGAGTATTTGGTTCCCACCATAATGGATGCTCCTGAAATGATTGTATCAAGAGATGCAAATTCCTAAGTTAATGTGCATAAATATTATGCATTTTCTGTAAGTTTTTATAAGTTCTACATCAGTCCCACCTATAGTTATATGCACCTGAATTCTTTCCATGACAGCTTGCTCTATATACAGAGCAGTGAACACTGGTTTCATTTGTGCAGGAATGAAAAAGAAAGAACTGTCCTTTTAAAGAGGAATGTAATTTTAATGTTGTGTGTAATATTTACTTTAGAGTGTGTTTGAATAACCCAAAACTCTACAATAATCCAGTGTAATAAATTAGGGTTGATATAAACAGTTTTGTCTGTTCAACCAATGGCAAAACAGACCTCTAAAAATGTTGCCTATCTTCTGTGTTTAGCAAGTATAGCAGGTTTATGAAACGTTTAGAAGTGAAGCATGAAACAGATGCTGGACATCTGCTTTTAGCTCAGTGACAAACAGTGAAATGTTATATCACACTGAGACACAAAATAAAGTCAATAGCTGATGGAAATTATATCACAATCTTATTTATTACCTCAAAGAGGGCAAGTGGAAAGTGTAACCAAATTAGACGTATTTTGGAAAAAAAAAACCTTGAAGCTATCAAGAAGAAAAATAAAAAGAATCACAAAAAGAAGAAAATGGGCAGAAAAAATAAAATTATTGACTATTACTGGTCTTGGTACTTAATTTACATTTATACTTTAGTATTTTTTTTTTGTGGAGCAGTTGGTGAGTTTGGAGTACAGATTGCATTGGAAACCAAAAGTATTTGAGCCAAGTCACAAGACACCTAGGGGCAGATTTACTATTGGCAAATTCAAGGATTAAAAAACCCTTTTTTTAAAATCCGATGGTCAAAGTACTAAAAAAAATTATTTGAAATTCGAATCTTTTGGAAAATTCGATCGAATTTCGAATCATTCATGTGAATTTGATTTCTGCCCCTTAATGTCTCTCTTGGGTGTCATGCATGCTCCAGTCTGAGCATGTTGGTTTCAGGGAGACTTGCACTTCACCTGCCAGATGTAGCAGAGAAAACTCGCATAATCCCTTTGAGATAGAATGTGGTAAACAAAATAAGAATGCACTGGTTTGAAGTTTGAGAGAAGAAATGAGAAAATATGTACAGTAAACAAATAGCTTTCTCTGATATTAGCATACATGTGTTAATGTTTCATGCTTTAACTCAATCCAGTCATATAATCCTAAATCAATTATAAGAACTGTACTTTAATCTACTACTGGCAGTTTCACAATGGGATAACATCAGCCCTATAATTTCTAAATCTTAGATTACTGAGCACATAATTAATACTGACTGCAGTGATCTCTATATAGATGTATAAATCAGTTTTCATGTATCAGCAGCCATGTTGTCAGCTAAGGGAGCTCAACCAAATGTTTGGCCGCAAGGAGGGATCTCAAAAGTCTTATGACACCTTCTTACCAAAACATTATCCCCATATGTAATAAAAGGCACTTAGTTTTCCCAGGAGCAGTAACCTATTGCAACCAATTAGATGTTTGCTTCTAAACAGGTATCCAATAAATGCTACCTGCTGCTACTTTACTGTTCCTAGTACACTTAGTGCCTTTTATTACATGACCCCTATTCTGTGCCGTATATGAATAAAACAGGACTTTCTCTTCTGGCTATTTTTGTTTAAGGCCTTGATAATTTCACCTCTAAGGGGTGATTGCACATGAGGAGATTTGTCAACCATTAAATCTTAATGTTTCACTATGAAAGGTTTTTTTTGGGAGATTTTTTTGGCCTCAGTAGGGAACATTTAACTGTGTGCCACAAATCTCCTTTTGTGCCATCACCCTTAATTATAGAAGATACCTTTATATTCTTTAAAATAGGGATCAAGGATTCTGCTCAGGATTCAACCAGGATTTGGCCTTTTTAGTGGGATTCAGATTTGTTTAAATCCAAGTGCCTGAATGAACTGAGCCATTAAAATTATGTATGTATGTATATTTTTATTTGTATAGCGCTCCTTGAGGGTAAAGCACTGTACAGCAACAATAAATTAGTAGTAGTAACAAAGGATCACTGCATTAATAAGTAACTATAAGTGCATTATTATAAATACAATTCACATAAATATAAAATATAATTACACAGTATTGAGGAGACAAAGGGATGGAGGACCCTACCACGTGGGGCTAAATGGGAGGGTAATTTACGGACACAATTTGGAGGGGTAATAAAGTGCTGTAATTTACAGTGGGTGAAACTGTCGTACAAGTGCCAGTTCAGGTGTTATCCAGGTGCTCCCAGAGGTAGTCTCTTTTGTTTTAAAAACATTTAAGGAGGATTCTCTCTTTAGATGCAGGAATGACATTTCAAATATAAAGAGCTGCAAGAGAGAAGTGTTTGACAAGGGAAACAGCAGTGGGGGGGGGGGGGGGGGGTGCTACAACCAAGCGGTTGCTCTGGGAGGAGCGGAAGTTTTGGCCAGGAACATATAGAGAAACAAGAGATGAGATATAGTTAGGTGCAGAAGAATGAAGGGCTTTAAAGGCTATGAGGAGAAGTTTATTAGTTATTCTTTGTTTTATAGGAAGCCATGATAATGACTTAAACAGGGGTGGGGCCTGTACCCTTTTGGATGAGAGGAGGATAATTCTGGCAGCAGAGTTTAATACAGACTGTAGAGACGAGAGATGGGAGTTAGGGAGGCCAGTTAGTAGAAGGTTACAGTAATCTAGTCAGGATAGGATGAGAGTATGCATGAGCGTGCATGAAAGGAAAGGACGAATTTTGGCAACATTGAGTAAGAAAAAGTAAAAGGTTTTTACAGTGGTGTTAATATGATCAGAGAAGGAGTCAAAGATTACCCCCAGACAGTGTGCTGAGTTGACAGGGTTAATGAGCATGCCATCAAAAGAAATAGTAAATAAGGGAGTAGGACCAGGCTTAGGTGTAAAGATAATTAGTTTGAGTTTTTGATAGGTTGAGTTTGAGGTGGCGCTGGTTCATCCAATTTGAGATAGCTAGGAGGCAGTTAGAGATTTGAGCCTCTGCTTAAGTACAAGTTTTCTTTCACATACGTTCAACAGATCAGTACAGGAGCATAAGAATCTGATTTGTGAATTCAGCCAGGGTCATGGGTTCTGAGCACGTGTACGCTTATCCTGTAAAGGGGCAAATGAGTCAATGGTTGAGGATAGAATGTGATTATACTCACTTACCAGGGTATCAGGATCAGACATTTCCTTTAAGGGAAATGAGTGTGAAGGTCAATGTCACGTGTATCCTGAACTAAGACAGTGGGGGAAGGAGCAGGTGGGCAGAGAGAGTGAGAGATGGAAAATGTAACCAAATGGAGATCAGAAAGGAGGAAGGGTTCACTGTTAAAACCAGAGAGAAAGAGTTTTTTTTAGTAAAGACTAGATCCAAAAAGTGGCCATCCTTATGAGTGGGGGTGTTTTTCCACTGCTGGAGCTCAAAGGAGGAGGTTAGGTGGAGAAAATGAGAGGGCCAGGGTTGTAAAGCATCATCAATGTGGAAGTTAAAATCCCCAAGGATGATTGCAGGGCCGTCAGTGCAGAGGAAGAAAGAAAGCTAGGTGTCAAAGTCAGAAAGGAAGGCAGCAGAGGAGGAGGCTGAAGGGGGTCTGTAAATGACAGCTACACGTACAGAGAGAGGGTGGAAAATCTGAAGGGCGTGCACCTCAAAAGAGTTAAGAAGGTGTGAGAGCAAGAGACCACCATGAGAGAGTGCAGACTCAACAGCGGTATCATTCTGTGAGAGCAAGGTTTCTGCAAACAGACTAAGTGAATTAGAGCAAAAAAGATCATGTATTAATGTGGATTTGTTAGATAAAGAGCGGGTGTTAAGAAAAGGGAACACAGGAAGAAGGAAGAGTCGGAATCTGAATAAAGTTAGAGAAAGTAGAGGAACTGTGCAAGTTGGCAGGAAAACAAGGTCGAATATATGTTGGTATGGAGCAGGGTCCAGGGTTTGGAGAGATATCCCCTGCAGCCAGCAAAAGTAGAGAAAAGATGTGGGAAGAGGATGTGAAGTAACTACATATCCGGTCTTGTTAGTAACTGGAGGACAAAGGTGTTGCAAGTAGTTGTAAAGTATATAAGAGCTGGAGTATGTGGGTGGGAGTAGGGATGAAGATATGTACATAGAATACTGACAGACAATAGGACAGTTAAAGGAAGTAAGTACCTTAGGGAGCACTGTGAATGCATGAATGCATACAGAGCAAAAATAATTAACTTTACCATTGCAGTTTCTAGCAGGTAGCAGTGTTATGTCCTCAATGGAATATGACTGCAGTGGGTGAGAAGTTGACAATCAATGTGTTCTAAGTTTGAAATCAGTCCATTTACTGTTGAATAAATAAAAAGAGTCCTCTTTGTTGTCTTTTCTTGCAGCCCTCCTTGTTGAACTCCTTCCAGACCACTTGTAAATGATAAATTAATCACTTCAAAATGAAGCACCCTTGCAAATGCTCACACCAGCAAATGCTCTCCTCTATAGAGGTCTTAATAAATAGGGAGAGTAGAAGCTGGAACTGCTGCACACAGGTCTGGGGAATCACAATTGATTCTATTTGATCAAACACCAAACTGATCACCCAGCTGTGACAGAGAGTGGGAGCAGAGCAAGGCTAAAGATAAATACAGAGAGAACCTGACTTACAACATTTGTTTTGAGAGGAGTTTATAGGGGGGTCATAAATTGTACAAGTTACAAAACTAAAGGGAGAACTTATAATCAATATTATGTGCCTAGTTTAGAAGTGGCAAATAAATAATGCAGAAACCAATTGAAGTAGAGCACACTCGATAGTGCAAGGAATGTCGGCCTGGTGCCCAGTAACAGGAGCTCGGCAACCCCAATGTAGACTGTAGTAAAGAAGATACTGGCACACATGGCAATCAAATGCAGGGTTCCACCCTTAGTAGTTTATTGAGTGCGAACGTGAAGATTTACCTGTAATAGACAGAGAAGAGATGTCAGTTCATAACTCCTTGTTAAACTCTTGCAAATCACTTGCAAATGAATCACTTCAAAATGAAGCACCCTTGCAAATTATTTTCCGCTCATTCACTGCACATGCTCTGTGCTGCTTTCACTTACTGACCTTAGGGACTGACTCAAAATACACAGTACACATAGAATATAAATGTCACAATTTAAGGCTGATTAGTAATTAATACAGATAATTACTACATGGCAACCAGTGCGGAAGTCCTATTTAAATGTGCGCAATGGTAAAAGTCTTTTTCGCCTTGATAAAGCTCATTAGCGAAACGTGCGTCGGCAAGTTTTTTATTTTATTTATTTGAATCTCCATTTATTGCCTGATTGGGTCATTTTAACACTAAGGGGGCGGTTCGATCCTGTTGTTTTATCTGCGATTCTCGAACTCTTCCTTCCTTTCCAAGGGGACGTTGATTTGTGTCTTTTCAGGTCTAGTTAGTTCTTCTTAATTGATAGGGCAAGGTAACTACCAAGGCCACAGTCTCGGTTCCCTGACCTGCCTTTACTTTGAGGTGTCCCAGACCTTAGAAACATACAGTATACAGGCAGTTATTTCTCTTTGGGACAACTCCACCATTCTGCTTTTTCCAATTTTCCAAATACTTTTTGCAATGAATTTTAACAACAGGTCTTTTTAACCTACCTCCTTATGCTGGTCATACAAATCTATTTATAAATTCATCCCTTTTTAAGCTCCCTTTTTTTAGCACCGCGCTATATTTATTTTGCACATCACTATATGAATTGAGCTGGCACACTTGCACTTCCAGCACTTTAATTAATTTAATTGATTTAATAGGAATTGATAAATTCAATAATCCCAATTGAATTGGGGTATACTATGGAGTTGATTTTCTCTGGAGAGTGTGTTTAATGAATTCATAGAAACCATTTCAATTAATGTATTAACACTTTATTTTAAGATTTAATTATTGGTACCTAACTAGTGGGATGTATTAGATTTCGTAATTAAAACTGGGGTTTCCTTTTTCCAATTTTCTATATTTGATAATTTCTTTTGACTGGTGTCAGACCTCAGTGTGTACCCTGCAGAGGGCTTTCGAAATATATATAAGTTTTGCCTAACAACAGAGAAGAATATCTACCTTCTTATCACTACATGGCAACCAGTGCAACTAGCATCAGCATTTAATATTCTGCCCCATAGCATCAGCTTTTATTACAGACCTAACCTAGTTTTCTGATTGATAATTTGGGACAACCCCTAAGCTTAGCTTCTCAACAGCTGGTCAGAGCCATGTGAGTGTCACAAACAGTTTCCAAGATGGTGACCCACTGTGACAAGTTTGAAGTCCTGGATCATTGCTGCTATTGAGAAGTTGAAACTTTAGGCTGGTGCAATTCAGTACATAAAACATGGCATTTTAAGCCCTATTCATTTTTAGGGTTTAGTTCTCCTTTAAAATAATTATTAAAAACAGTGTGCCTGCTTGTAAAAAGATTCCCCACATAAAATAAAAACAAAGTATACATGAACCAGACATATCTAAATTTTTATTAATTTTATCCACAGAAGTATTTCATATTTATTTGTCAAACAGCATTCAAGATCCAGGCTTTTATCCAGTGAAGCTTGGCAGCTATTGTATCATCAAACATCTTGCTAAAGCTATATTGTGCCAGATTGCTGCATACCATGGAGTATACTGCTCAGTATATTTATATTATAAAAGTTTTTTGTATGTGGTTGTAATTTTTTAAAGGGCTGACATATTTCAAAGTTAAACTAAGCAGCCAATCTGAACACGCATTAGCATTGCACTAGCATCTACTTGGTAATTGTAGTAGTTATAGTACCTTGTAAATTATGCATCTGCATACAGATAGTCCGTACTGTGCCATGCATAATGTAGGGGAGGGATAAAAACAAATACATTACTATGCATGGGTGTTTTTTTTTTATTTTAGAGAATCCTATTCTACCAAGAAAGGGTAACCAAAGAAAGCAATACATGACCTCAAGCACCACTGTGCTAGCATGCATTTTTAGTGAAAAGTGCATTTCAATGTTCATGTATCAGGCATTTAGACAGTTGTAGATGCCCAAATGGTAAACTGCCATTTAAAGGGCATGTAAAGGCAAAGAAATAAAATCCCAACCAATCTCCAAAACACTTTACTTAAAAAAATCGGGTGAAATTCTCCCTTCATTTACTGCTGTAGATAGGAATTGTCAGATGATCCCTAACTGCGCTACGGGACAACAATTTTACTTATGAACAGCAGGGGGAGCCTTCGTCTTACTTACCAGCCATGAAGAGCTCAAGTAGCTTTGTTTGTTTCCCTGTAGAGCAGTCGGCAAATGCGCATTGCGAATGGATTTGTATTGGGTTTTATTTTTGCCTTTCCATCCCTTTTACTGTTTCCAACTCCAGCTGCAGGGCATAGGCGGAGGGTGTTTTTTTTGTTTGGGTAGGCTAAGTCTAATGTTACTTCAACTGTTTTTTCAACAGTGATTTTACAAGGACAGAAAAAGCTGATTCAATCCTATATTATAAGCATTGGTAACAGTTGTAATTCATATGTCTGAGCACACAGAGAGAATTGTTGTGTAAAACAGCAGTACAATCTGAAATCTGTCCCATACATGGTCTGACTTAAGAGCTACTAACTGATGGGCCCACAAGCTGCATATGAAGCCCAGACTATTTTGAAAATAATATGGATAGCACTCTCTTATTATCAAAATTATAGAAAAAGTTAATCCACATTAATGGAAATAAGGGCTAATGATTGGGTTGTTTAACATTAAAGCATGTTTCACATAAAACACAAGGGATATGTTAATTGTCATTTATTGGAGATTGTATACATACAAAGTATAATGCAGATGTATTTTGGTCCCCTCAAAAAACAGCAACTGCCCTTTTACTGCGATTTCAAAGTAACACAACATAATAGTAGATGAGGTTGAGAAAAAAACTTGCATTCAACCACAACATTTGTGTGTAAGTGAAAGTAGCAAAACTGATCTGTTAGCTGATCCAGAGAAAAGTGAATTGAATTGATACAATAGTTGCTAATATTCCTCATATACTGCTGATAAATATTTTAACTAATTGTATCAACTAATTGTAGCAAATTGTTACAGTTCAGGTGCTCCTGGATCACTGAGCTGCCAGACTGAAACCCCAGATACAGGGACATTACATTTTAAACTTCAATTTTGGGAAAACAGTAAAAAGTAAAAGAAGGAAAGCAATTGAAAAAAAAGTCTTGATTTCTGTTGAACAATTTGGAAAGTGAACAGCCCGTTTAAGGAAACTGTCACCAATATCCAATCACAATGGTTCCATTGAACTATTCAAATAGGTGTTGGATAAACATTCCAGAGGTGTGAAAGTGAGATATGGTCACAATGGTAATATAATGGCTGCATCATACCTTCATACCTTTCCAGTTTCAGATAACACCTACCTGAACAGATCAATGGAACTACCATTGACCATTGATGGTATTTATTTTTTGTGTAATGTAAGTATGAAACACTCCCCACATACCAAACAAGCAGATGGAGGATTATAAACTGCATTGTCTCTTGGCCCTGACCCCAGCAGCATCCCTTGCCCCTCCCCCAGACAAACTCAAATAGACACATTGGTCAGTCAGAGGATTTTAATTTTTTTATGCAAACAGTTTTGGGAAGACTTAGCCTCCCCAAGCCTTAATGAAAAGCCACCTATGCTGCAGGGACAAATATGATGAAGCCAGGTTTAAACAGATAAACTGGGATTCTATTTGGAGGATTATTTTGCAACCACTGGTTATGGAGAGTTGGATTACGTTTGTATTAAACAATAAAAGAACTATTAAATCCACATTAGATTACATGACAACACAGGACCCAGTGCAGTCTGTATATTCTGATTATTAATTAGTCTTGCTGTATCAGCTTCTGGCAGATATTATTTGACTTGTGCTGTTTTGATAATGTATGACGATCCCTAAGCAGCACAGACCAAACTAAGCATGTGCAGGGTCAGGCAAAAATGTATAACAAAGTCACTGTGGCCAACTTTGAAAACATAAATCATTTGTTTGATTAGGCTTGTGATGCAGTAAGTTCATGTTTATGTACAGTATATGAATTTACAAGTGCAGAAGATGGGGAGTGATTCAGTTCAATTACCTTGGTTTACGTCCCACAACCAATAATATAAACTCCAGAAATTGTGGTAATGAACTTCAATCAGGCGCAGAAGTCTGCTGCAGAAGTTGTGCTTTATTGTTCACGACATGTTTCGAGCTAGGCTCTTTGTCAAGTGTATCAAGTTTCAGCCAAAATTACACATATTTAAACATCAAACTCCACCCCCTCATTGTGAACAGGGAAATCAGGCCAATGCAGTCGGGTAACTCTTTAACTGCCTAGCTCAATGGAAGTGTCACATATATATTACATAGATAAAATCCATATCCGTGGAATTTCTTCAAAAATTATTATTAAATTATTATTGTTACCCGACTGCATTGGCCTGATTTCCCTGTTCACAATGAGGGGGTGGAGTTTGATGTTTAAATATGTGTAATTTTGGCTGAAACTTGATACACTTGACAAAGAGCCTAGCTCGAAACATGTCGTGAACAATAAAGCACAACTTCTGCAGCAGACTTCTGCGCCTGATCATTAAACTTTTCTTTGCCATCAGTAAATGGTTTTAACTGTCACAAAATAAATATGGCAGTTAATTCTTCAGAACATGTTCATCTATCTAGAATACAGTGTGATATAGTATGATATCATGTAGGAGTTCTCATGACAAAACTCCCAGCCTCCCCACCTGACCAAGGGATATACCAGTCATTGGAGCTAGAGTAAATATTAACATAGTGCAAAAGTATTTAGACAATTTACCAATTCTTTCATTTTACTAAATAACCAGTTTTACACTCAGGTTTTGTTCTTTTTATTTCAAGATATATTATTTATTGTGACACAACAGAGAAAGATTATGGGATAGATTAAGGATATGGAATTCATATATTGTAAAAAATATATATATATTTATATATATATATATATATATATATATATAAAATAACTTTTTTCTTCATCAAAAGACTTAAGCTTTATTATTATTATTATTATTATTATTATTATTGCTTTATTTTATTTTATTTTTTTATGAAATTTAAAAACAAAAACAAAAAAACAAGGACACATTAAAATAACACATCTTGAATCTGTTTAAAAATATAAGTATTTACAGAGAACACATTTCTTTGCAGGGTTTTTTATTCAGTAATAAAACATGTGAAGGGGTATTAAAGGATAAGTAAACCTTTAAGATAAGTGAATGTAAAATTTATACGGGTGCTACTCTAAGCACCTTTGCAATTTATATTCATTATTTGCATGAATACATTTTGTTACAACAGGGTCACCTGCTGGTCATTTTCCGACCACTCTGGCCACTAAGTTGTCAGGAGAAAGAAAGAGGCTGCTCTGATGTTCTTCTGGTTAGGAAAGATTTGAGAAAGGTTTCTGATTTTTATTCCTAACCAGAAGAACATCAGCACTCTTCCTTGACTACTTGGTGGTCAGAAAATGACCACCTGGTGGCGATGTTGTAACAAAATTTATTTATGTTAACACTCCATATATCCTTTAATATCTTGTAAAGTATTCAAATAATAAATTCAAATTTTCAAAATTCACACAATCCCCCTATTCGAATGTAAATTACCAGGACCCTGGAAACAGTCCTAATTCGAATATTCGCTACCTAAAACCTGGCGAGTTCATTTACAAGTCAATGGCAGAGGTTATTTCAGCTACTAGGAGATGTTAATAGCCTTCCTGACATTTGAGTTTTTATTTTTGGAGAAAAACTTGATTTGTACGCTTTGAAATGGGAATTGCATTTTTGGGGAAGAACTATTTGATCGAATATTAGAAATTTTTTCTTAAATAACCTCCCAGTAGAGCTGTGAGTAAATTCACATGAATTCGAAATTCTACCTTTGATAGAACTTCAGAAGTTCTTAGAAGAGCATCCTCATCAATTTTACATTCACTTATTTTAAATGTTTAATTTTACTTTTAATATACTTCCACATTGTTCATCTGTAGTTAGTTCAAATACAATATCTGAAAAAATAATAACCTTGTGAACAGATCAACAAATATCCAAGTATATATGATAATGTAGGGGATAGGCTAAAAATATACACAAAATAGCTTGTGTTTGGGTATTGTGAGAAAGAAACACCCTGAGTAGAATGCATGGGACATGCTATGCAGATTGGAATGTGCTTACTATACTCAATTGTTTTATGAATATGTGGAATAGGCAGAGTTCAATATTTTATAGGGAAACTCATACATTCATTTTAAAAATCGGAATCGGAAGACTTCGTGAACTTCGGGTGCATGAGCAGTAGGACCAACCGGCAAATGTGTCCTACTGCGCATGCGCTGCCGATCCAGGAAGAAGACGTTGAAGAAGAAGATAGATGCTGGAGGGCACCAAGAAGGAGGGGTAAGTAGGGACTTAGGGGCAATAGGCTGGGGGGGGGAGTTAGCACCTGGGGGGTTTCATTGCCCTTTAAAGGGGCTCTGTGTACAAACTCATTGTCTGTTTGGTTCTACCCAGCATCCTGGTGTTATATTCTGAATTTGTTTTTGACTGTCCTATTGTGTATTCTGTGATCCTGACCTTTGTCTGTTGTCTGACTATTCTGAACTCTGTTATTCTGACTCATGCTGCCTGATCATTCTGATTGGCCTCCCAGTTTGACCCTTGCCTGTCTGACTTCTCTTGAACTGGCTTGTTTGACTACGCTCTGTCTATTCCAAGAACTGCACTTTCCATCCTAATCCTTGCAAACCATTGTGTCCCATTGCTCATCCAGAACCTTCGCTTTGCTCCTCTCTTTATAAGACCTGCCGGATCCGATTAACCTAAGGGCTCCTCCCGAGGTGAAAGGCAGCTGTTAGAGGCAGAAGTAAGAGCTGTAACCAGGGAGCCTTGGATTGATTCTGGATTTTGAGTGCCATTTGTGACAAAAGGGTCATTTACTGTCTGTATATATTTCCTAGTTTCACTCTGAACTTTTATAACATGTACACTGTTACTTATATATATATTTTATTGGGTCCAGATTCTGGCATCTGGCCTGTCATGTACTCAGTTCTTCAAAACCACAAATGAGGGTAGATTTATTATAGGGTCAAATTGAGTCCGATTCGAATTGTGGATAATCCACATTCATTTGAATTTTAATTTGAATTCTAATTCGAATTTTGCGATTTTTCACACCCTTTAAAAACTTGAATTCGACCCAGAAAAACCTGCCAAGTTCATGTAAGTCAATGGGAGAGGTCCAGGGACCAATTCGAACATGTTACTAGCCTTCCTGACATTTGATTTTTTTTCGGGGGAAAACTCAATTAGAGTTTGGTTGAATTTGATTTGAAATTGAGTTTTCGGGTCTGTAATATTAGTTCTAGTTTAATATATTAGATTTTTAGATATTCGATTTTTTAATTAATTAACTCTCCAATCAAATTTCAAGTGTATTTGATTTTATGAGTTAAAAATAATTCACATGAATTCAAAATTCGACTTATGATAAATGTGCCTCATGGTGTGCACATTGCTTTGTTTACAAATTCCAAACAAAAAACATTATTTATGAGTGTGTGGAACAAATCTTGCTAAGATTCAACAGCTGAGAAAGCAAGAAAGCCACTTGGCATCAGCATTAATGGATATTTTCCAGTCTCAATGTGATGTGGACAGCCCAATAAAGACTGGGATTAGTTAAAAGGATACTGCCATATGTTCTTCAGTTTGGATTTAAATTTGCTGACTTCAAGTTACAAATAGCTCATGAACCTAATGCTTCTGCCAGAACTGTAAGGCATTGTAATTGCTTTTGACAGGTTTGTTATTTATACAAAATAGTTTTAGTCACTGGAAGTACATGAACCTTTTTTTAGATGTAAACATCCACTATTCACATAAAAAATTTTTTTATAAAGGTCTGGTTCTGTGTTGTATATGAAAGAAAGAAAAATCAAATTGGCTGGCAAAATGAGTCAATACTCACTCCATGGCTGTTTATTTACAGTTCTGTAAACTAAAACCTTTTAACATTCAGTGTTTTGTTTTTAGGCAACCATTTGATGGTCTGTAACTGTGCGTTTTTTATCTTTAGTGCAGCAAGGAGCAGTGGGAAACACCTTGCCCTGGAAGAGAAAAGGCTAGGCTTAATATGTTGCTTGTTAAAATAGCTACATCATTTAAACTAGGACATTTTGGCAACTGTAAAAGTCTGACCTTAAACATTTTACTGTACTTGGTCTTTTGAGTGTAAAACTGCCATTACAAGTTAGGAAGATCAAGTTTCACTGTGCAGAAAAACAGATCTGATGTGGCTCTTAAGGACATAGTATGTGATCAGCAATCAAATCTGAGACATCAGGAAGACAGAATGTTTTCATTATAATTATATAAATTATCATTTGTGTAGATGAAAGGGCGCTTATTGGTAATGAGAGAAGAACTGGATGGTGCCTCTACATTTTGCTACTCCTAGTAGCTTTACAAAAAAATAAAATGAAGTTCAAACAATTGCAGAATATTGGTTTGGTGAGAACTCTTTTTTTTAAATAGTTCAAAACTTCACACAGCTAAACTTTGCTGGTCATAGAACTCAATTCTGTTAGTCATCATGGACTGGGGCACTGCAATCCTTTTGGTAGAAACACCAATGGAAACCAGGGCCGGGCTGCCCCGCTCTGCACGGGCAACCTCAGCAAGCCGTGCCGGTTGTGGCGCCAGCTTAGCACTCCTGCGCAAGGTGGCACTCTGTGGCGCACGCATGCGTTGCACGCATGAGCAGGAATGAAAAAAAAAAGGAAAGCGCAGAGCATCAGGCAGTGAGGGGACCGGACTGGGGGGTGGGAGACAGAGGAGGTATGTGCCTGCCCTTCCCCCCCGGCTATGCACCCTAGGCACGTGCCTACTCTGCCTACCCCTTCGTCCGGCCGTGCTGGAAACTATTTTTTAATAAACAGGAAGAGCCCAGTATTACAAACAGATAAAGGTCAATTTCTTCTCAATTCAAAGAGCCTTGAATGATTGCTGCTGAAAAATATGGAAACCAGTTTGATTTTTTTTCAAGAGCACAATATTTTTGATGTCAGGATATTACTTGATGCCTCCTCATATGGCTATGGTCATACGAGGCTGTTTCTCGACATGCATATTAATGCAGGAAAGCCTCATGTAACTGTAACCTAATGATTCCATTGTCTGGCATTTTTAAAAAAGGCCTGTAAAATTATTTATTGAATACTACCTGGTTAGAGCTATTATAAGTTTAGGGATAGCTTTTAATATCACCTAAATGCTTGTGGTCTGGTTGGATATTCATGAAGTACACAATGAACAACCCTGCAGCGTTAAGGGCAAGACCACATGTGGCGTTTTTACGTCGCCTAAATACGTAGTTGTAAACGCATCAATTGCACTCACCGAATCACTGACAATAATGGAAAACGCACTATGTTAATTCACACAGGGCGTTTGCAAGCTGACAAAAATGTTCATCTTAGTAAATTAGCGTAGTTATGTCCCTTTGTCAGTGCGCAACTTCGCCTGGCGTAAGGATGCGAAGTTGCGAAAGTAGATCTCATTCGCTAGCGAATTTTCGCCAGTGATACTGTTAGTGAATCGGCAAAGTTGCAAATTGACATCATGCTGGCGAATTAGCGCTTGCGTTAACGCTTCTCGCTTTAGTGAATTTGCCAACATGTGTTTCCTATATTTCTGTACAGTAGAAATATAGCAGAGCTATATAGATACAGTATATCTTTAATGTGGATCCACAATGCAATAGGATTTACGTAGGATTCAGATGAATCCTAAGTTTTTATACAAACCAAATATGAAGTCACATGACTTTAAAGCCCTGAGTATGACAATTTTATATACAGGTAAAGGACCTGTTACGCAGAATACTTGGGACCTGGGGCTTTCCAGATAAAGAATCCTTTAGTAATTTGGATCTTCATACCTTAAGTCTGCTAGAAAATCATTTAAACATTAAATAAACCAATTAGACTGGTTCTGCTTCCAATAAGTATAATTATATCTTAGTTTGTGTCATGTAGAATGTACTGGTTTGTCAGAGAGAAAAATGTGCATTATTTGGATAAAATGGAGTCTATGGGAGATAGCCTGTCTGTAATTCGTATCTTTCCATATAATCGGTCTCCGGATAACGGATCCCATACCTGGGATGACATTTTTAGCTTTCTTTAAATTGACTATGCAAACTGAGTTTTGAATTTGGATTCAGTATTCAGATATATATATTGCATGCCTAATTTCAACCTATACAGCCCACCCTTGAGTGCATTATAATAGTGTAACTTATAGTGTGACTTGCTGCCAGTGGACCCTTAGGCTATGGACCACTCTTAGCAACTCTCAGTGAGATGCAGTATTACTTTATTGCTTTTCAGACCAGTAGTTCACTGGTTGCTTCCTGAACACAGAGTTACCAGTTCAATAATAAGAATAAGAAACAGATCTTGTTCTAAGTAATCAGTAGAATCTTCAAATACAGTCAACACGATCAGTGGAAACCTCCACACTTTGTGATACTTCAAATATGGGGCGTAGTACAACCAGTCTTGGTGATTCTTCCCCAACACTAGTGATCCCACGTTGTATCTTGCTCCTTGGATCTTTCCCTGCTCCTGATCTCACTTGTGTCCCTGTATGGCAGCTTCTCAAGGGTGTTAAAGGAAAAGTAAATGTTTTTCTTTTTCTTTCTGTAAATTTGCTCTAAACAGCCCCCCAGATTAATGTACCCTAGTCCCTGCTGCAAGTCTGCTCTGGTTTCTGTGTTATCAGCAGCTTGTTCCCCCTTCTTCCTGGTGCAGAGTGAAGCCCAGCCCCTTAGTTTACTGAGCAGTCCATTTGCTGCTGTTCCACAATAGAGAGGAAGAGGGAGCCAGTGTGTGCATTAGTAAGCTAGTTTCCCCAAGCAAAAGGTGCTAAACACACTGGTCTCTGCTATGTCATAGTATGCAAATGATCTCCAGGACTAGTCCAAGAGATAAGGTCAGCTCAGTAAGCTAAGGGGCGGGGCTTCACTCTGCACCAGGAAGAAGGGGAAACAAGCTGCTGATAACACAGAAACCAGAGCAGACTTGCAGCAGGGACTAAGGTACATTAATCTGGGGGGCTGTTTAGAGCAAATTTACAGATAGAAAAAAAAAAGGTTTACTTGTTCTTTAACCCCAATTACACTTCTTGTTGGAGGGAATAGCTTCTCACTATCTAAACTGCCACTACTTCTATCACTAACTAAAACTAACTTGTACTTTACACCAGATCAGACCCAATCCTGTACTCACCTACCTGCAAGATGGGATACAGGCAAAGAGCCCAGAGCACGTGAGCTCTACCTTTTATACAGAGTTATACTGCCACCTACTGTGCAAACAATGAATCAAATCAAATTACTGATAACCTCAGGAAAGGGAAATAGCTGCCTAGGGTGAATCAAAGGACCCCATAGGTGTCCAAGGGGCATAATACTGACATTAGTATAATGGTTACTTTATATATTTTGTTTTTTGCAAAAAATTTGAATTTACTTATTATTCATTGAACAGTTAACCATACTTTTAGTAGACTGTACATTACTGATTGGATCTAATATGGATACAGCAAAGATGAGAAAAAAATAAAGTCAAATACACAAAGGCATTGTTTTCTGTCTTCCTTGAGCAAGAAAGTTAGGCAAAACCTTTAGTAGCCTACTGCTTCTACTGTTTCTGCATACATTTTGTACCTATTTAAGTTTATTTCACTTTGGTCCATATGTAATGTGGGCATTCAGTAGGACCAAGTTTTTTAAGTTTCTGGTGTGTACTGTATATTTATATACTATTATATAATAGTATTTGATAGCCAAGATGAAAGTAAAGGTACTGTTATTTTTTTGGTAGCCGAGGATGAGCAGAGTATAACAGTGCTTTATTAGCAGGTTCATGCAGCCATTACACTTCAACAGTAGCTTGAACTCTAATGCTTTTAAATAGTATAGAAAGTACAGTGTATGCACAGTATACTCTTGCACACAGTGACACCTACAGGCACCTTTCACAAACACCACAGGTGCAACCAGCAATGTTAAGTGCTTTGCATTAAGAACATTGGCCAAAATGAGAAAGTGGGCAAAAACATTTTGTTTTTAAATATGCATGCAATACTGCATGAAACTCTATTTCAGTCTGCTAAAAAAACAGAAGCGTGGGTAACAGTTCCTCTATTGGCCACTGTACAGATTTTAAAAAAGTCAATGTAATCAGGGTCATGCTGGTCAGTGGGATCCAGACCAGTCCCCGTGGGTGCTGCAAACACACCCCTGCCCGTCGTTAAGGTGGAGGAAGAAGATATAAGGTATGTGGCACAGCTTGATGCCAAGTAGGGGCCCTTGAAGTTGCAAGGGGAACTCTTCAAGTTGCAGCTGCAGTGGACCCTAGAATGCTCAGGCACCAGATTGTTTTAGGAGCTATGAACTATGGTGGAAAATTTGGTACAACTGTGGTTGAGGTTCCTCATGATCAGGTAGCCACTGATAGGGGAACAGTTGTTAGCTTATTACTTTAAACGGTAATAAACAATATGAGGATTTTTTCACCTGAGATTTAAGTGGTATTGGGTCTGTGCTTTAGAAAAATGTTATCATATTACCAGTGTTAAAATAAATTTGCAGGCACCATGTATATGTATGGGAGAATGTGAATGCACATTTGTCAAAAGATTTTACCTAGCACTAAGTGAGCTGCAAAGCTATAATAGGTGCACTGTATGTTTCTTTTCCTGTCATATATATTAATCAACGGTGCGGCATGTAATTTCTTTGGAAACACTTGACACATGAATAAACTTTACAAAGGAAAACCAAAATATACTAAAGTGCAGCTCTGTTTAAGAACAAAGCTTCCATATGTGTATTTTATAACATAGTTACATAGTTAAATTGGGTTGAAAAAAACAAAGTCCATCAAGTTCAACCCCTCCAAATTAAAACCCAGCATATACACACACACACATATACACACACACACCCCTCCACTCTTTCACACAAACCATATATGCCCAGAGCTATACTAACTGTAGAGTTTAGTATCAAAATAGCCTTTGATACTTTGATATTATGTCTGTACAAAAAAAATCATCCAAGGACTTTTTAAAAGCATCAACAGAATCAGCCATCACAACATCACCGGCAATGCATTCCACAACATTCCACATTCCAGAGTGGCAGCATCCTACATGGAACCTATAGTTCTGCACAATTTAGTATCATCTGCAAAAATAGAAACTTTTCTTTCATTGCCCACATCCAAGTCATTAATAAACAAGCTAAAAAGCAAGGGACCCAGTACAGAGCCCTGTGGTACACAACTGACAACACTGGTCCAATTAGAAAATGTTCCATTTACCACCACTCTTTGTAGTCTATCTTTTAGCCAGTTCTCTATCCAGGTACAAATACTATGTTCCAGGCCAACATTCCTAATTTAATCAGTAACCTTCTGTGTGGCACTGTATCAAATGCAAAGTAAATCACATCCACTGCCATCCCAGAATTGAGATCCCTGCTTACCTTCTCATAAAAAGAAATTAAGTTAGTCTGGCAAGATCTATTTCGCATAAAACCATAAAAACTAATAGTATTGTTATTTGCTATGAAGTCCAGTATCCTATCCTTTATTAATGCTTCGAAAAGCTTTCCTACCACCGACGTCAGACTAACTGGCCTATAGTTTTGAGGCTTATAATGGGATCCCTTTTTGAATAGCGGCACAACATTAGTAATTCACCAGTCTCTCTGCACTATGCCAAACCTCAAAGAATACTGAAAAATTAAGTAGAGAGATTTGGCAATCACAGAGCTAAGCTCGCTAAGTACTCTGGGATACATCTGGCCCTGGACGTTTGTTTATCTTAACATGTTCTAGTCTTTTTTGAATTTCATCATGTGTGAACCATGCATCATTAAATGTATTATTAGAATCAGGGCTATTAATAAGGAAACTTTCATTAACTGGTTACTCATTTGTGTAGACAGACGAAAAGTATGCATTCAGAATCTGTGCTTTTTGCTTGTTCTCATCAATCACCTGACCCCCTCTGATAATAAAGGTCCCACCCTTTCCTGCTTCATTTTTTTACTATTAACATATTTAAAAAATAATTTTGGATTATTTTTACTGCTTAATGTAATATCCTTTTCCATATCAATTTTAGCTTGCCTGATAGCTTTTTTGCATGATTTATTGGCCTCCTTGTACCTTATAAATGATATGGCTGTCCCAGCTAGCTTGAAAGTCTTAAAAGCACGTCTTTTCTTACCCACCTCAACACCAACACTTCTTTGCAACAACATTCCTTGATTACAAGCGGAATATACTGACATGTATATTTATTAAGCAGCATTTAAAAGACTTCCCATTTTTGCTCAGTGTTTAACCCTGTGAAAAGCATTTCCCACTTAATATGTTGCAGAGATGCACTTATACTGTCAAAGTTTACATGTCTGAAATTCATTGTTTTAGTTACTCCCTTATAGAGTTGCCTCTGCAACAGAATCTCAAAGGAGACCATGTTATGATCACTATTTCCTAAATGCTCACCCACACAAATGCTAGAGATGAGTTCAATATTATTAGTTATTACAAGATCCAAAAGAGAGTTATTCCTAGTAGGTTCTTGAACGATCTGGGATAAAAAGTTTTCATTTAGCATATTTACAAACCTATTAGCTTTACTTGTCTTGGCAACCTCATTACCCCACTCAATGTTAGGATAATTGAAGTCACCCATAATAATAACTTGACCTAGTTGTTAAGCCACTTCTATTTGTAAAAGTAGCAGAGATTCATACTTGTCACTTATACGAGGTGGTTTATAGCATACACCAATGAAAATTTTCTTTGTGACCTTTTGCCCAGTCAAAATCTCTACCCAGAGGGATTCCACACCCTCACCAGTGCCAGCAATTTCTTTAGTGCATGGCTTTAATTCAGGCTTTACATACAAACACACTCCTCTCCCCTTTTTAATCCCTCTGTCCCGCCTAAAAATGGTGTAACCATTTAAATTCACTGTTCAGTCACATGTTTCATCCCACCAGGTCTCAGTGATACCAATTATATCATAATTTTTA
>CM044440.1:72366732-72397426 GCA_024363595.1 Xenopus borealis | reverse complement strand
TACAGTCTGTTCAGGTGCAACTAATCAAACCCCACCCCCTCAAACTGAAGGAAAACTAAATGTAAAAGTAAAGCAGGTTCTGACAAACTTGCTGTAAACACAATAGCACACCAAACGTTGCTATTTAGCATAGGAAAATAAATATATAAAAAAAATGAAACCACAGTATTTAAATATATCACCTTACTATAAAATAACAGCTAATAACGAATATTTATGCTTTTCAGTTGGTTTGTTTGTTTTTAGTTGCTTTTTTTCAGTTAAAGCCCTGTTTGAAGCAGCTGACTCCTAAAGCTCAACTCTTCTCCATCAGACCTGACTTTGTGCATTTGCCAGGCTCATAACTCATTTGCTGATTTCCCCATAGACTGCAATGAGATTTGTACGAGACAAATAGGACAACATAGGATATATTAAAGGGATACTGTCATGATTTAGGTGTTTTTTTTTTTCTATATTACATTGCTTACATTACAAATAGTTTACACTACCATATAAAATGTTATTCCTAGAACAACAAGTGTATTTTTTTAGTTGTAATATTGGTGTGTAGGCAGCCATGTCATCCACTTTGCCTTATCATTTGCTTTCAGAAAGAGCCAGCAAAATGGAACGAATTGCAGTGGGACATGGATTTTTATAGTATTGAGTGCTATTCTCACATGTTCCAAGGAGTTATCATATGTCAGGGAGCAGTTATCTGGTTACCTTCCCACTGATCTGTTGTTAGGCTGCTGGGAGGGAGGGGTGATATCACTCCAACTTGCAGGACAGCAGTAAAGAGTGACTGAAGTTTATCAGAGCACAAGTCACATGACTGGGGGCACCTGGGAAATGGTCAGTATGTCTAGCTCCATGTCAGATTTAAAAATTAAATATAAAAAAAACTGTTTGATCTTTTGAAAAATGGATTTCAGTGCACATCTCTGCTTGACCAGTACTTATAACTGATGCATTTGAAAAAAACATGTTTCCTGTTCCTTTAACTGAATTGAATGTAGTTTGAAAAACTGCTTGCTACAACAAAAATGTTGTAAAGCCGAAAAGAAATAGCACAAGGTACATCTGGGACTTTCCCTTGTTTGTTATAGTTCATATAGGAGCAGTGGCCAGCTCTTAGTTGCAGCTCCCACTCCTTCCAGCTATAGTCAGGTGATTCCACTGGTGTCTAATAAAAGCGCAACCAAGTTTGGGAGTTTTACTTTGAAAGCAGCAAGTAAGTTGCAGGTAAAACTTAGTCCCTTTGGAAAATGTATAATAAAGTAATAGAATTCTTAATGAATCAGATGCATTTTGAGCGTAGGACTGGCCAGATATGGGATAACTTTGACGTAGTTGGTCAGCTTAAATATATTGCAATATATGGACAAACAATCCCTGTTTTGTTTAAAGGGTAAGGCATTTCGAGTAGCTTAAGGCACAAAATATTTTGATGTCCTTCATATATAGATAATGGGTTGAATGCAGAGGATCTCTTGTATTTGTCTATGTGAATTTTGTGGTCACAGCCTCATTCCACCCCCGCTTAATGTTTTTAAAAATTAGTGGTGAGCACAACTTTCCCTTGTTTGTTATATTACATGTGGGAGTTAACAGAGTTGGAGGGCTGGAATTACAGGATGTTAAATGGACCATGCCTGAGATATACTTGGTGTTTTACTCATCAGACTGTCTGTCTCTTCTTTACTAGAACGAATGTAATGCTGACTAAAGAACAAAACGATATGCACAATAAAGTATTATCACATTTTGTCTACACAATCCCCCCTTGAGAAGTATAAAAAGAATATAATGCTTGTGAATTCTACACATCTTTAAATCCTTTAATCCCTAAACTACTAGCATTCACACGTGGCTTCAGGAACCATTGACATAGAAACACATGCAATAAAAACATTTCTCGTAATATGAGTTGAATATGAGTTAAAAGGTTCAAAGGACTTGTAACTGCGCAAAGGTGAAAATTATTTGCACAAAGGATAATTGTTTGCATTTTCCCCTCACGTTTTTGAATATAAACTGCTATAAACAGTGCATATCTATCATTGTTCTCTGACAAACTTGAAATGTGAGCAATTGTTAAATGAAAGGTAACACCAAAAAAAATTATTAATTTAAAGGGAAACTGTCATGGGAAAACGTTTTTTTTTTTTTTTAAACGCATCAGTTAATAGTGCTACTCCAGTAGACTTCTGCAGTGAAATCTATTTCTCAAAAGAGCAAACAGATTTTTTTATATTCAGTTTTGAAATTTGACATGGGGCTAGACATTTTGTCAATTTCCTAGCTGTCCCTGGTCATGTGGCTTGTGCCAGCACTTTAGGAGGGAACTGCTTTCTGGCAGGCTGTTGTTTTTCCTACTCAATGTAACTGAATAGTACGCAGTGGGACATGGGTTTTACTATTGAGTGCTGTTCTTAGATCTAACAGGCAGCTGTTATCTTGTGTTAGGGAGCTGGTTACCTTCCCATTGTTCTGTTGTTAGGCTGCTGGGGGGGGGAAAGGGAGGGGGTGATATCACTCCAACTTGCAGTACAGCAGTAAAGAGTAATTGAAGTTTATCAGAGCACAAGTCACATGACTTGGGGCAGCTGGGAAATTGACAAAATGTCTAGCCCCATGTCAGATTTCAAAATGAAATATAAAAAAATCTGTTTGTTCTTTTGAGAAATGGATTTCAGTACAGAATTCTTCTGGAACATTTTTCCCATGACAGTATCCCTTTAAATGAGAAACTGCTAATTTCCATACAAAAAATGGAAAATGTTTCCTGTACAGCAGATATTTGAATTTTTCAGGAAGATTCTGAAGTTTGTTTTGTTTCCGATTAGAATGTATATTATTTAAAGTCACTTTTTTAATTACTTTCAGCAATGTCATATACAAATAATGACTGGGTTGTGTGTATTTCCCAGCAATGAAGCCCAAGAGAGATAGCAAGGGCCTTAATTTTTGAAATGCACCCAACGGCCTGTGCCTAGGGTGGCAGTATTTGGGGAGTGGCCCTTGGGTGCCTAAATAATTGAATAAATATGTGAATGTACAATTGATGAGAGTGCTATTCTTTTTGCAATGTATGTAATTTTTTTTAAATTCCAATATATTAAAGGGGTTGTTCACCTTTGAGGTAACTTTCAGTATAATGTAGAGAGTGATATTCTGAGACAATTTGCAATTGGTTTTCATTTTTTATTGTTTGTGGTTTTATAGTTATTTAGCTTTTTATTCAGCAGCTCTCTAGTTTGCAGTGTCAGTAATTTGGTTTCTAGGGTACACATTTCCCTAGCAACCCTGCATTGATTTGAATAAGAGACTGGAATATGAATAGGAGAGGGACTGAATAGAATGATAAGTAATAAAAAGTGGCAATAACAATACATTTGCAGCCTTACAGAGCATTTGTTTTTAGATGGTGTCAGTGACCCCCATTTGAAAGCTGCAAAGAAATAGAAGAAAACTGTAAACCATTAAAAAACTATGAAAAATAAATAATTAAGATCAATTGGAAAGTTTCTTATAATTGGCCCTTCTACAATATACTAAAAGTTAACTTGAAGGTGAACCACCCCTTTAAAGCACCAGAAACATAAAAAAATGTTGTTAGTATACATGTAAAACAAAAACAACACAAATTAAACTTTAAAATAGCAAAGTCTTTATTAAGAAATAACTTCCCAAAACTCCTTCTGCTTCCGCTCCTCTTCAGAAAAGGCAACAGGGCAACCTTCCATCGTGTGGCGCTGGTAACTTTAAAAAACAAATTTTCTGCTTTCAAACCAGAAACTCCCTCGATCCTGACCACTCTGCTGATAAAAAAGTGAGCGCAGGGGAAAGGGAGGGTAGCAGAGGGGTCAGGATTACCACTAATGTGAATATGGTGGAAACCTCTCTACCATAGGCCATATATGACAGCCTGTAAACTTCTTGGGCAGTTAACCCTTTAGGTCTCCTACATTTACTAAATATAAGCACAAATTCTTCAACAGTGTCCTCAATAAAACCTTCACCAACATATAATGTATATCCAAATAACAATCATGCCATATTAACTATGAGTATATTTTGCCCTGTAAATGTTTTTCACTGACTACCTGACAAGAAGTAAGTGCAACTGTAACAGGAATACATGTGGGACCAAAGGAGCTGCCTCTGTGCATTTTTTGGCTGATGTATGTTTGGCCTTGTTTTGTGGGTGGGCACAGTGCTCCATAGGAGCCACAGGCTCTAAGACAGTGCTGTCCAACTTCTGTGGTACAGAATGCCAGAATTTTTCATGCCCACGTGGTGGAGGGCCGATATTGGAAGCCAGTGTTAACCACTCCCTGTTTTTAAACCACACCCATACCTCTCAACTGTCCCGTTTTGAGCAGGAAAGTCACTTTTTTGATAGCTTAACCTGCAGTCCCACATTTACTAAAATGTCCTGACTTTCTTTTTGATATCCTGCACTAAACAGCCATAAAAAGATACAAAGTTTCTAACTTAATTGGCTTTTGGCATAGAGCCCAGAATAGATAGTTTGATACTTTTCTAACAGTTTGGTCTCTTGGGAGAGTCTCTTCTTAAAGTGCAATTCACCTGCATTAGCAATTCTGTAGTAACACAAAAAAAAAAACCACAGGAGCATAGGGCAGGCAGAGTATGACACACCGGGAGCATAGGGCAAGCAGAGTATGGCCCACCGGGATCATAGGACAGGCAGAGTATGGCACACCCAGGGAGCATAGGACAGGCAGACTATGGCACAAACAAGGAACATAGGGCAAGCACAGTATGGCACACCCAGGCCACATAGGGCAGGCAGAGTATGGTACACACAGGGAGCATAGGGCATGCAGAGTATGGCACACCCAGGCCACATAGGGCAGGCAGAGCATGGCACACACAGGGAGCAAAGGGCAGGCAGAGCAGAGACAGGAAAACCTTTTAGAATCCCTCCCCATTCCAACTTGCATGTGATAGTTATTGTTACAAAAATATATATTTCATGAAAAAGCTTTATGTGCTCTGTGAAACAATCTACCCTGTTGCACAACTGTTCTGACTGCTCCACCTAATCACTCTGTAATAGCAGCGCTATGTAGGAATAAGCTAAACTTCCATTAAGGGGCAAATTTACAAAATTCACGTGAAGGATTCGAAGTTCGATCGAATGTGATCGAATACCGATCGTAAGATTTTTTTCGGATATTTGAATATGCAAATTTGGCCTCTTCAATCATCGAATTCCCGAATTATCGAATTATCGAATAGATCAAATGATCGGATATTCGATAATTCGATCATTTGATGATCGAAGGATTTAAAATTTTAAAATCCTTCGAATGTCTACTTCGCCAGATTGAACCTACCGAATACCAATAGAAGCCTATGGGAGCACTCCCATAGGCTTCTTTTGCTAAGTCCTGCTCGAATACCATTGAATACCTCGATTGTTTGAATCGTACAAATTTTTCAGAGGCTCGAAGGATAAAGTAAGATTTTTTTCGTGAAATCGAACGATCGGTATTCGATCGTACGATTTCATCGAGAAATCGAATATCAAAGAAATTAAAGCCTAAAACTATTCGATAAGCATTTCGTAGTCAAATGCTTATCAAATTTTGAGGGGATTCGAGGGATTTTAGGCCTAAATGTATAATTTCCCAGCAGCAATAGTTAATTACAAGTAAACCAACGCATGTGGGAGAAAAACAGGCGGTCCCCAACCTTTTTTTACCCGTGAGACACATTCAAACATGAAAAGAGTTGGAAAGTAACATAAGCATGAAAAGTTTCTTGGGGTGCCAAATAAGGACTGTGATTGGTTATTTGGTAGCCCCTGTGTGGATTGGCCAGAGCCGGAACTAGGGGTGGGCAGAGTAGGCGGTTGCCTAGGGCACAACCATT
The DNA here is from genome assembly GCA_024363595.1 of Xenopus borealis. Classification (NCBI taxonomy): domain Eukaryota; kingdom Metazoa; phylum Chordata; class Amphibia; order Anura; family Pipidae; genus Xenopus; species Xenopus borealis. Next base: position 72,391,537 of record CM044440.1, on the reverse strand, counting down.
GAGGGGCGCACTTTAAAGAGGATTTTATTTATTTTGTTTTTTCTTTTCGCTTTTTTTCAAGCACTTATTTATTTAATTATACAATCATGTCGGTTGGGCTGCCAAGGGGAATGGAATCCACCCAGTGGCGGAACTACCGGGGTCCGCACCCCCTCGGGCCCACCGGAAGTTCAGGCATGCGCAAATCCGCATGCGGACCATGCATCGTCTCCGCCTGGTGCCTGTAGATCAGTGGTTCTCAACCTTCCTAATGCTGCGACCCTTTCATACAGTCCCTCATGTTGTGGTGACCCCCAACCATAAAATATTAAAATATTTTCATTGCCAGCCAAGCGTGGATTGTAAGGAAAGTATAGGAGAAAACGTGGTTGCACAAAGGTTTGTTTTCCATGCGTAGTGCAGCAAAAAAAAAATTTGCCCACCCATTTTGTGGCCACACTCATATTACCATGTTAATTTTACAAATTTTAAATGGGCAAGGAGAGCTGTATGGCAGTCCCTACTAAGGGGAAATATAAAGTTGTAGTGCAACTGGCTTCCCTACACAGGTTACTGAACTAGAACTCCCAGCACCAACACCCGGATAGCTACAACCTTGCCCCAGGGCTAGTGGGGAGAAAGATGAACCTGCTCCTGGAACCCCTTAAGGGACCCCTGTGAAAGGGTCATTCGACCCCCAAAGGGGTCCCGACCCCCAGGTTGAGAACCACTGCTGTAGATCCAGAGGGGCTGGGCCTGTTGGTACCACAGCGAGCAGTGCAGAAGGTAAGTGTTGGCAGCTTTTCCCTTGCTGGGGAACACCCTGATTCCTTCACTACTCACTCAACAGCTTCAACATGGGGCTCTGGCTTCCACCTCCACTCTGCCCTTGGATCTGCCTTCAGGACAGTAGTGCAGGAAGTAGGGTAGCAGCCTGCGGTAACAATGCTTTACTCTTCTGCTCTTTCCGTGCCAGCACAAACTTTCTTTTCCTTCTCCAGGGCAGCATCGTGCCAGCTCCTAGAGAGATGCCAGGCCTTGGTATAGCCAACTCAGGCAGAATTCTCCAGTACTTAGATGCCACCTCTCAGTTCCAGGGGGTGCCCATTTACAGTAGGCTTGGGTGCCAAGTCTCAATGCCAGGGGGTGTTCACTTTCAGGCAGATGGCAACTCTCAATACAGCTTGGGGATCAACTGTTTTTGTTAGCTTGGATACCAACCTCTCAGTGCCAGGTGGGTACTAGGTTTTAGAGAAACACAGTGGAGGTGCCTGCTCTGGGTAAAGGATAATGACAGTTCTCACTACATCCATCAGTGCTTTTGTGATGCCAACACCCAGTACTGACAGTTGCCCTTGGGGTGCCAAGTCTCAGTGGGGTATGCAGTCAAGGTATCAACTCAGAAGTTGGTTAGTGCCCAGGTGTGCCAGGTAATGTGGGTGGGGCAGTATGATCTGATATATTTTTGGCTGCTGCTGCTGGCACAGGTAACGTTCGGGACCAGGCGCAATATGATGGCTGCTGGCCTTGTGTGCCAGGTACAGGGGGCAGTATGATGGATAGCTGCTGGCACAGGTACAGGGGGCAGTATGATGGATAGCTGCTGGCACAGGTACAGAGGGGGCAGTATGATGGCTGGATGCATATACATATTTGGGTGGGAAATGGAAATGCTCAATGGGGGGCGCTAATTGAAGCTCTTGCCTAGGGTGCAAAACTACCTTGACCCGGCCCTGGGACTGGCAGCACACAAAAGGCTCTACTTGGCACTATACTTAGTTTTCATGCAATTAAAAATTGGTTTCAAGCTTGGAATTCAAAAATAAGCACCTGCTATGAGGACCCTGAGAGCAACATCCAAAGGGCATTGTAGAGCAACATGTTGCTCGCGAGCTACTGGTTGGGGATCACTGTTCTAAGTGATGAGATAAATGTTGGTAGATATCAATTAAAAATATTCTATTTATTTAACAGTTGTGCCTAGTTGCTGCCCTTAGCCTTTCTCTTCTAGTTGAGTGTGAATGTGACCTGTGGTCGGATGGGTTATGTAAAGTGCTCACTAAAATTGCTAGAAACTTTGGGAAATTCCATTCAGTCTTCATTCTCACACAACTGAATTTTTTTTCAGCACCATTTGAACAGTGAAGTGTTTTGAGGGTGCAACAATCCTTTGTACAGCCATACAATGCACACATAAAGGCTCTGTAAAACACACTTTCTGGATGACTAACAGCCATATAGACAAGAGTTAGCAGCAAAGAAATCATATAAAAGTAACAGCGCATAAAACTCCTTGCAAATACCTCTCTCAAGTCTGCTGCTGCTGCCAGGAACACAAGTGAAATCTTAACAAATAAATCATGGCATGTGACTTTAAAAAACTAAAATACTAAGCAGAATGTTGATATGACACATGCCTTCACAAGGACAATGCTAACACAGAAAGCAATGTTTAAATTCCCACTAACACTAATTTGTCCTTAATCATAAGAATGAGCATGTATAGTGTCAAATTAAGTAAATGATTATAACAGGAGAATCGCTGCAGTAGAGAAAGCTTTCTGTTTATTGTTGTACGGCTCTACTAAAGACATATTTATACTCCCACACAGTCTTCGTTACATAAGCTCTATGCATACTTTTCTTGCATTTGGTCCAGCAACAGATATCTCCCCTGTAGCACTTGTGGCTGCCATCTTTCCTTCTTTTCAAATATACTATATCTGCATATGTGTGAGTGTAGTCTCAGATAGGAATCACTCCTTGTTATGCCCATGTGCAATTTCCCAGGTACTCATAGTGCACATGATTGCAGTCTTGGTCTTAAAAGGGGTTGACATCTATTTGAAAGCTGGAAAGAATCAAAGAATTAAAAGAAATATAGGAAATAAATAATGAAGACCAATTTAAAAGTTGCTTAGAATTGACCATTCTATAACATACTAAGAATTAAATTACCAAGGAGAGAAGAAGTATGATAGGAACTTTGTCTTCTAGTACCTGGCCACATTTTTGTCTGTGGGGGCCTAGCGGCTCCCAGCGAGGAGTTGTCAGGACCAAGGAGGAAGCAAAGGGTTCAATTACAAAGCACAGATAGGGTTATACCTGGATATTGAACCCAGGTCCTTTTACTTTGAATTTGGAGGCAAAGGCGCAAACATGAGGCGCTCCTGTCCCAGCGCCGTGACATCATCCCACTGGCACCACTACCCACATGGTGACCATGGGCGCTGCCATTGTGGGAGAGACGCCAGCAAGGAAGGACATGCCGCCCGGAGTTCCTGGAAGAGCTCTGGGCGGCGATCGTGACAATTTTCAAATGAATAGCAGTGCTGTAAGAAAACCTGACAATGTTTAGAATCTTTAGCATATTTGAACTGAGTATAGGTAGGCTCATCTTTTAACACTTAGGGGCATAGTCAGACTTTTAAAGGGGAAAATATGATTTTTTTGTAGAAAAGAAAGTTATCTTTTCCGATGGTGTTAAAAGTCAGATGAAAAAGGTGTGGTGTTAAAATACAGACCTGCCAGAACATGTAAAAGTCAATGGAAGGTGTCCCGTTAAAAATAGGAAGATTTTCTGAATTGTGCTGGGTTTCCCAAAAATTCACAGCTTTCAGGCAATTTTACAAAATAACCCCATAGGTTTTGAGCCCAAAATCCAAAAAAAATCATAGGATTCAGATTTTTTTTTTACAATGTCTTCATGACTTTTTTCACACAAGAAAAATTCCCGAAACTGTATTGATAAATGGGGGTGGGCAGTCTGTTCAGATTTGGTCTGAGTAGTTCTCAGCAAATAGTGAGAACTTTTTGGATTTTGAGAAATAACCCCCTTAATTTTGAACAGAGATTCCTCTAAAACATAAAATGCCCTTTTGTATGGTGACAAGTCTCCTCAGTATAGAGGAAGCAGACCCCGCAGTCACAGTGGGGCCCAGGGAGCAGTGGAACGAGGACCGAGGACAGTGGGGTCTACTTCTTCTATAGCTAATAACAAACCCTCCTCCTCCCCAGCTGCTCTCTTACCAGAGGGGAAGGGGTATGCAAGTCGGTTGGGACATGGGCGGGATGGGGGAAGGAAGTGGGAGGAGGATGGGGATTGGTGCTCGCTGGGCCCCTCAGAAGGTTTATTTGCAGGGGGGGTTAGCATACGTCTAGTTACACCACTGAGTCTCCTGCAAGGACGTGCTAAGCTTTAGGAAAGGAGAGGCTGTGTATTAATATGTTATGATTTGCTGAGCACTGGACTTCTACTTAACCCAAGTTTGGAGAGCAATGTAAGCTGCATGCACATCTCTGTGAATAATATGGGCTGGAAGTTTATAGAGATTGTGAAGCTTCACAGGTATAATTTTATAGGCACCTAAGATTTCAGTCAAAATAAATGCATGTTGGGAGTAAAAATGGAGAACACTATTAAACCAACAGTTGTTTAACATGAGCTCATTTATGTGGTGGAAACTAAACAAATGAGCCCTTTATGCTCCATTTTCCAGTTATATTTCATCTCAAATGCTATGGTACTCAGACTCCTGGAATAATGTAAACAAACTACAGTTGGCAAGTTTTCCATGTGCTAAGTAACAGCCTGGCACCAAACCCAACGCTCACATCTTTGCCTACCCTACTTATTTCCATTTATTCAGGACATTTTCATTACTTTTTCAGCATTTGAGAAAAGCACGGGTTCTTTTCACACCCCACACCAATAAATACTAAACTGCAAAATTGACAGAAACCAGCTTCAACGAGATGAAAATTGCTGTAAGATAAAAACGTTACTTTTGTTTTACTCAGTTTTGTTCTTGTCTCTATGATGTAAAAATATTCTATTAAAACTTGTAAAATATGAGCTAAAAAAAATATCAACAAGGATGAAAAAAGGGGACTTCCACTGTTCACCAAAGCAGTTATCCCAGACTTTGAAACAAATGTAAGATAAAAAATGTATCCCTATTAGTATTATGCCAGAGAGCTGCAAAGAATGAAACATCACTGGAAATGTTGCTGTGATATGATTTTCAACCTTTTCATACAACATATATTGAAGGCCAACATGTAATCTAATAACATTAGTCTTGTCCAAATAACAGTGTAGGTCTTAGTCTGTCACAACTCTGTAGCTGGGTTAATGAATAATAATAATACATTCAATTTGGAGTACCTTGCACTAAATGAGGAAAATGGCACACATTCTTTTCATCAAGGTTTATAACATAGTCATGTTGCTGACGTCAGCTTTATTTGTCTTATGGAAATAGGTTTGGCACCAGGCCAATATTTTACTAGCCAGGCCAGTGAAAGTGCTGCTCGATGTCTATGTTATGATTATGGCTGCATGATAAACATATAGATAGGCCGGTATTTGGTTACAGAAAAGGTACAACCTTCACTGTTAAGTAAAAGTTGTTCTCTTATAGTAAAAGTCAATAAAATACCATAAAGACACCTCTAAGTATAGCTAAGTTGACATTCACCTTGTGGGCCCATCAGTTGGCCATCCCAATGATACCACCTAAACAAAATATCACAAAAAGCATAGAATTTTCACAACTAAAACAACAAGTGTTTGGAGATCATGCTTTTATTCACTAACCTGATATTGAACAATGTTGTATACAGTTCCCTTTAGCTGTTTTCTATTTTACATTTGCAGGAAAAGAAGCCAGTGCAATACTCCAATTCCATGTGTCATGCATTTTTGTCTAACTATTATTTTATATAAAAAACAGTAAATGCTCAAAAAGTTGCCATGCAGTGTGCCACAGAATTTTAAATTGTGCAACCAATCCTGTAGTTGTGGAATTTTATCCAGATAAATTATTTGGAACGGCAAGGTGGAGTTTGCTTACTCCAACATATCTGCTTTTCTGGTCTGGATCTGACCGTGACTTCCTGTAATCATTTCAGCAGATTTTAACTATTTTTACCTGGAAGGTTTTTTTTTCCCTTTAGGCATTTTAACTGTTACCTGTACATATTGTTTTGAATGTAATGTTGCATTGCTCTGTAATCACAACTCACATCAGAGCTGGGCAAAAGGCACCCAACCCAATATCTGGAGCAGCCTGAGCCCAAGTCCCCATGCTCTCACCACACCATTGCCTCCTTTCTGTCAGGTCTAGTTGCAGAGGCAGAACAACAAACACAGGAAAGGTCTAGTATAGCAATGAAGCACATAGGACACAAGCAGATCCTTTTTAAGACCAGAGTGGCAGTAGCAGATATGTATTTATGGCGAGGTGTAATTGATAATTTGGGGAATTTTTACATGAATACATAAATTAATACATTTGGGAAGCTAAATGGCAGATGAGATTTAATGTTAATAAATGAAAAGACACACACTTGGGATGTAAAAATGTACAAGCCACTTATACCCTAATGGGACTCGCACTAGGCAAATCCATAATGGAAAAGAACCTCAGAGTCCTTGTAGATAACAAAATAAGCCGTAGCAAGTAATACCAGTCAGCAGCATCAAGGGCAAATAAAGTCTTGAGCTGTATTAAAAGGGGCATAGAGTCGCAGGAGGAGGGAGTTATTCCTCTACTGTTCAGAGCACTGGTAAGGCCTCATCTAGAATACCCCATATAGTTTTGGGTTCCATGCTCAAATGGAATATTACTGAATTGGAGGGGGTCCAGAGAATAGTATGTAAAGGTATGGAAAATATGGAAAATCTCTGGTGGAAAGACTGATCAAGTTGTGGCTGTTAATGCTGGAGAAGAGGTGCTTAAGGAGGTATATGAAAACTATCTATAAATAAATAAGGGGTTATATAATAAAATGGGTTAAGGATTATAGGGTTAAGGATTATATAATACTATTTCTAATGCTTTATATACCAGTGGGTCCTTCTAGCTGATATGGGGGCATCCTTTCCAGTTGGAAGAAAGGAGGTTCTGTTAAAATATTCAGGGAAGGGCTTTTTTTTTACAGTGAGAGCTATGTGGAATTCTCTCCCTGAATCTTTCATAGTTTGCTAATCCATTATACAGCTTTAAGAAGTGGATTGGATGACTTTTTAGCAACGAGGGAATACAGGGATACGAAAGATAGCTCATAACATAAGTTGATCCAGGGACTGGTCCAGTTACCAACTTGGAGTCAAATTGGAGAGGCTTCAGAAATGTTTTTTTCCTTCCTCTGGATACACTAGCAGTTAGGCAGGTTATATAGACATATAACTTGATGGCATTAAGTCTTTTTCCACCTAACTTACTATGTAATAAGCACAGGCCTGGATTGACCATTGGGCTGTTCGGGCAATTGCCCAGTGGGTTGCTCCATTTTGGGCTGGGAAAGTATAGCCGCCACCAAATGAGAGCCAATGCAGAATTGGGGTCAAAAACAAATGTGAGCTGAAAAGACCTGAAGCTTCCAAGAACATAGAAGCTATTGTAGCCTAGGAGGAAGAAGACCACCCGCCAAAATTTTCCACTGAAGACCACTTGGTTTTTGTATGTTTTTTTTATCCCTGGCCCCAGTTTTTTTTACTTTTATAGGGGGACCACCAATATCTTTTTCTATTCATTTTATTGGGGGTCTCTGACTGGCAATGTTTATTTTTTAAAGGAAAACTATACTCCCTGAATAATGTAGGTCTCTATAAAAAGATATTGCATAAAACAACTCATATGTAAAACCCTGCTTCATGTAAATAAACCATTTTCATAATAATATACTTTTTAGTAGCATGTGCCATTGGGTAATCCTAAATAGAAAATAGCCATTTTAAAAAATAAGGACAGCCCCCTGGGATCTTATGATTCAACGGTGCACACAAACATACCAAACAAACTATAAAGTTAGGTCACATGAGCCAATTAACAGACAGAGTTATGGCTTTTGCTTCCACACTTCTTCCTGTTAGAGTTGAAATATTTCTCGTCAGGTGATCTCTGAGGCAGCACACAGACCATCACGAAATGGTGGTTCAAGGCAAGCGATGTTAAAAAGGTCAATATTAATATACCAAGTATTCAGTTTGGGGGTATAGTTTTCCTTTAAAGTGGACCTGTCACCCAGACACAAAAATCTGTATGATAAAAGTACTTTTCAAATCAAACATGAAATCCAATTTCAAATTTTAATTAAAGCATTCATAGCTGTTTTAAGCTCATTTAAAAGTCTCAGCTTTCAATCAAATATTGTCTGCCACTCCTCAATGCCTTAGGCATAGAGGCAGGGCAGATACTTACTTTCACTTTCCATTCAGCACTTCCTAGATGCCACTGCTCCCCACACATTCCCCCAGTTCCCTTAACCATTTAATTGTGTAGCCAGGACATGGGGATAGACATCTGGTCCCCAATTCTGGTGCACAAACAAGATTCTGAGATGATACAAGGCTTGCCTTAATAACAGTGTCCACAAAATGGCTCCTGCCTGCTTGCTATAATTATGAATTCCCAGACTGAAGAAAACAAGATTAAAATAATTTATATAGTGTAATTAATGTTAATTTTGCTTGACTAATGTGATACAATAGTGATTTTGAATATTTTTTTGGGTGACAGGTCCACTTTAAACTTAGGGGTGTTCTGGTCACCAAAGTCACACATATATATGCCGACTTCTTTGATTTTTTGCCAGGGCTGCTATTTACTCCAAGTTCAGCCCTGAATTAGCATACTATGGGTCATTTATGAACATTGAGCGAATTTGTGCCTGGGCAGTAACCTATGGTTGTCCTTCATAATTAAATTTTTCTACTTGCAGCTGGCTAAAAAATACTAATCACTGTTTGCTTTCTATGGGTTCCTGCACAGGTGCAAATTTGTCCAGTGTTTAAATGATCCCCAATAATTATCTGGTACTGTTCCACACTCTTTTTTACAAAATTGTCAGGTGTCCTTGTTCTATATTCCTAGCTGCAGTCCAATCTCTCATTGATTGAAACTATTGTCCTTACTTCCATTAGGCTTATGCCACACAGGAAGATCCAGGGAGATTAGTCTTTGAGGACTTTGAGGCGACTAATTGCCGCGGCGCGTTTTTCAAAGTTGCTCAAAACTGCCTCGTGAGGCAATTTCGAGCGACTTTGATAAACGTATCGCCGCGTGTGAATAGGTGCAGGCGACTTTAGTGCTAGCAGGTGCAAGATACCATCAAGCCATTCATGGAGATTAGACGCGGCGATTAGTCGCCAGGCGACTAATCTCCCTGAAATCTTCCCGTGTGGCCCCAGCCTAACATGTGCACTCGTAAAATAGCAGCCACATTAGGTTGATATGGCAGCTAGCAGGCAATGTGGTCCCTATTCTTAATCACATGGAGCTTCACAACTGCCTTAACTAGCTAAGTCAGAACTTTTGCTGGTTCCCTTTTTTCATAAGCGTAATGTAAACATGAAAGAATATATCCATTAAAACCAGCACAAGATGTTCCAAGGTAAATGTTATGGCATGTACAGCATGCCAGTCTTCAATGTGTAGAACTTTAAGGTAAGCACAGGAGGGAATCCACCAATAACGTTTGCCAAAATTCTCACATTCTCAGTGCACGAATAAGCTATAGATTTATGAAGCAAGAAAATATTTCCTTTCCAGCAACGGCCAATATATCTCACCATGCTGCAGTTCTAGAAATGGTTGTGTAAGAACTTACAGTCTTCGTACTTTTGCTTTTAAAAATCTGAAAAAAAAATATGTGGAAACCACAAAAATATCTCAAGGAGACATTTCAGTGCCAATTGTAAACACTTGCAACAATATACCTATTTAATGTTTTCTCTAGTGAGACATTAGGACATGGGAATAAAACGAAGAAATATGATAAATTAGTGCATGACATTACAATGTAAGGGAACATTCCTGGCCATTTCTTCCTTTAGAGAAAATATACATTATATAACTCTCAGCCGTTATGTAGGACCTCTAACCTTTCCCATAAGCAGTAAAAGCTTGTTCATGCGGGTCTGTATAATTGATTAAATCGTATAACTTAAAAGAAACACATTTAACTAATACAACAGGGCAGGGTGAACATCTCGCTTAAGTAAGCACAGAAGCTGTACTAATTTTGGTACTATTCCTAATACCTATAAAACACATTGAAATGAGGAATTATCCCAGGTGTGGTCAAAAACTTAGCCAGGGCCCACTCTAAACATCCCATGAATGCTTGTATGTTAGAGATCGTACTCTTTACCTTTATCGGCCTAGGAAATCTATGTAAAAAGGAATAGACAGTCATTATTTTTTGGGCTTGCGGGCTGCTGGGGTTGTTTGTGTTGAAATGCCAGGGCCTATTATGAATCTTAGTCCAGACCTATTGCCAGGGTCAGTGAGCTCAGTAATAAGATAGTAGTTTCAGAAGAGAGGATAACACCACAGGGAACACAGTAGAACGAGGACTGTATGTCAAAACAAGGCAGATGAAATTTTGTTTAGCAGGTGATAATTGCAGATAGTGGTATGCTGTTTCAAAATGCTATGGATGTATCCCTATGTGAGTCTCACAGGGCCCAGCAAATTGATACCTGAATTCAGACTGAAAGGAAGTCTAGTTACTGGCAAGTTTGTCTCACATTTCTTTTTCTATTTGAATATGTAAAAACAAGCTAAAAGTGTTTGCTGACTAGAACATATACTATAGTCCATCATTGGGGCAAATTCACTAAGGCTTAGTCCAGACGGGGAGATTCAGGGGCGATCCGTCGCCTGGCGACTTGTCGCCGCGTGTTCACACGGAGCGGCGCGATTTTTAAAATCGCTCCAAATTGCCTGGCGATTTTTAAAAATCGCGCCGCTCCGTGTGAATAAGCACAGGCATTTTTAAGCTATGCCGGTGCCTAGCTATTCGGGGGCGATCCAATCAGCTGGCTCTTTTACATCAACAGGGCAGGAAACTTGAGCTGTAGCATCAAAGTGCAATTGCAACCGATTCACAAAAACACATTTGTTCAGCAATTGTGCTGCAATTATGATGGAATTGTTGGGAATAATAAACACTGACTATGATTTCATTAGGTAATGATTTGAACGACCATTCTTTGGTAAGCATTTAATAAAGGCACCCACTTTCCAAACATGTTTTAAACCTGGCCATAAACATGTTATCTGACAGATGGGTGACCATTTCCAGGGGGTAAATATAATGAATCTCTTATGTACTCATGTGTTTCCTCCTACAGTCAAGAATATTCTGCTACATTAATTGGCTTGAACCCCCCCACACACCTTGTATAGAAAGAACAGAGGCGCCAAAAGGATAAAAGGATATAAACTCAGCCTCGGCGCTGAGTGTGTATACTACTGCCAGATGCTGTAACCCCTATGTTTATTGCCTGAAGAAGCGGGTCTGAGCCCGTGAAACGCATTGTACTGATTGGAGTTCGTTAATAAATTTTGACTGCTTAATTACAGTCGTTTTGTGTCTGCTTGGAGGAGGTAAGTCCACCACTGCCTCCTCTGATTAACAAGTTTTGGCTTTTAAACTCGTTTATATCCTTTTATCCTTTTGGTGCCTCTGTTCTTTCTATACAATAACAAGTCCACCCTGGGTGGAGGGTTGATACCCTTTTTCTATCTACAGAGAGTGACTTCTTAATCCTGAGTGGGGTCAGGACAATCTCCCCACCTGCCTTTACAGTGGTTGCCTATTGGTAACCCTGGTTTGTGAGTATATGCTATTTACTCTTATTTCATTATCCCTTACACTATTGGGGCTCTTGGCGTTCCTTTTGTTTACCCCCCACACACCTGGACAGGGAATGATAATTAATAATTTAACCTTCTCTGAGTTGGACTCAGGAATACAGTATATTGTAAAGGAAATGATGAAGATTCATACTTGTGTTTTGTGCAGCACACCTACAGTATAAAGGATAATGCTTCGTTGAAAAAAAACAATCTTTTTCTACTCATGTCAGAGCAGCAGTAGAGCAAATGATGGATTAGAGACAAGCTCAGTAAACAGATTCCAAAGATCTGTGAGCAACACACCATAAGCTTTTGTCTGTCTCCAAAGTGAGAATATTTGATGTATTTTCTATAGGTCAGAAGACAGGGAGCTGAATGCTCCAACTTGTTTTGTCTAAGGCAAACTAACGTAGCACAATTTCTCTAATCTGCTTAGTACACTAGTTTGTTTTCAGAAACAGATGAAATTAGGGTTTCCATTTTCTGGAGCACTCCCATAGCAGGCGAATGACATGCAGACAGTGGACTGGATGATTGGACTGAACCGCCTAGGGCTCACTCACATAAAATTGGCACTATATATTATTATTATCAACATATATTTTTTACATTGCCAACATATTGAGCATCACTGACATACTGAAGGCTTATGGTATAAATGGGTTATTGGGTCCACTAGGAGATAAACAGTGACAATTATACTGAGATAATAATAAACTCACTTATCCGTTGGTGGCAATAGTTTCAAGAATGAATGTTATCAACCCCATAAGTGATATTACCACCCTACATACTAAGCCTAAATGAAATGTAATAAACAAAGGAAAGCTGTGCACCAGTGGGATCACCTGACTATAGCTGGAAGGGGTGGGAGCTACAACAAGGAATTATAGTTCATAAAGGAGCAGTGACCAGCTCTCTGTTGTAGCTCCCACCCCTTCCAGCTATAGTCAGGTGATCCCACTGGTGTCTAATAAAAGGGCAACCAAGTTTGGGAGTTTTACTTTGAAAGCAGCAAGTAAGTTGCAGGTAAAACTTAGTCCCTTTGTAAAATGTAAAATGAAGCAATAGAATTCTTAATGAATCAGATGCAATTTAAGAGTAGGATTGGCCAGATATGGGATGACTTTGATGTAATTGGCCAGCTTAAATATATTGCAATATATGGACAAACAATCCCTGTTTTGTTTAAAAGGTAAGGCATTTTTAGTAGCTGTATGCACAAAATGTCTCAGTGTCTTAAATACATTGATAATGGATTGAGTGCAGAGGACCTCTTGTATTTGCCTAAAGGAAATGTTTAATTATGGGCCTTAAGGCCAAGGGCAGATAGCCCCACTGCTCCCATTCTGTATATTTGTTTCAGGCTGAGAGAAATGGATCCACTCCATGTTTTTTTCTCCATTGATTTGAATAAGATATGAAGGGTAAAAGCAACAGAGCCAATGGTCTGCACTGGGGATAACCTTAGGCTACAACATTGTAAAACGTTTGCAAAATACTGATTTGAGAAACTAACTGCAGAGACATCATACAACCAGCAAGGAAATGCAGACGGGTCATGTCTAGGGTTGCCACCTGGCCGGTAAAAATTATGGTTGGCTCCAATGTTATTAATAAGGAAAAAAGCTAAATATATAGGAAGGCCAGTATTTTTTTCCAGAAAAGGTGGCAACCCTGGTCATGTCACATTAAGTGATGGGCAAATTTATTCGCCAGGCGCAAATTTGCGGCAAATTCCCGCGATTCTGCGCCGGCAAATAAATTAGCGAAATGCCAGCAAAAATTCACCTGCCGAAAGTTTGCTTGAGTTAAAAAAAAAACGAGTCGCGCACCAAAAACGCGACGTGCGTCGAAACATGCTGCGACTAGTTTCGCGAATATTTCGGCGAAGCTAAACGGGATAGATTCACCCATCACTAGTCACATTCCTTTATATCCCAACCACACTACATAATGCAGCAAGCATGTCCCCTGCTCTGGATATGAAAGGCAGGGTTGACAGGTCTGGAATTACCTGTGGGAGAGTAATGATGTCAATGCCACTATATTCCAGCAGTCTCATTCATAGTGACAAAGCTGATCATTTACTCACAGATTTATATATGCAATATATATAAGCCATTCTGAAACACAGAACTTTCCTCTGAAAACTTTGGCCACAAAGCAGTCTTACATGATTCAATGCCATCTGGGCCACTTGTGCAACTGGGAAGGCACTTTCTTTGAGAATTCTCCAGTCCTGTTAGATCTTTCCAGCAAATTCCCTCCTTTCTGTTCTTTTGGACCATAAGAGTTCAAGTTAACACTAAAACTTTTAAAGCACATGCCTACAGTATATTCTTGCCGTTCTTAGCTGCCTTTAGAAACAGTGCATGTTCTAAATGTTATACACTGAGAAGAGAGAATGTGCAGAGTGATCCTACAGGGTTAAACAAACATAACATATTTAAGGAAGTGTAATGAGTGGCCGCCCAGTTGAAAATCAAATCCTATTCCAAGGTTGCTTGACTTCCTTTTCAGTGTGCATTTTTCTGTGTCCCTTTATACCTGGGTTTTAGGAATGAGGCCTAATACAAAAGCCTATTTAGAAATGATCTATAAAGCAGGTCTACATGAAAGAAGCTTATAATAAAGAATTAAAAGTTTTTAAACCTCCCTTTGCTTGTTTTTCAGATGGTTCTGAATAGTCAGCTTTGTGCTTGCCCTAAAGTCTCGCATGCTGAGCCCTTAACCAAAGCCGGCCTTTCCTTGGAAACTTTCACATAAATGTGCAGGCTGTCCTGTGACTTATGAAAGACCCTTGGGTCGCTCACAAAAGCACTTTTCTAAATTAGCCATGCTTTGATGCTTGCCCACTGAAAAAAATAAAATCATTTTACCAGCCTGCAGATTTTGAAAGGAAAATGAATTCTTGGTAGAGCTCACTGGCCTGCAACCTCCTCTGTAATTACAGGGAAACATACAATTGGCACATGAAGAACTTGGTTAGAACTGCGCTGACCTTGATCTTTACACAATGAAAGTGTTTAGGAGAAGTTGAAATGATCCTATAAATATAGAGACAAAAAGGCTTGGCCGTCTAAAATTTGGAAATGCATTGCAGAACGCATCCAGAATTTAATCTGCAGTTTCTTTTGGACAAACAATAGGAAATACTGTATGTAAAAGAAATTAAGTTTATTGGCAGCCGGCAGTGCAGTATGACAGTTCTGGTTGGTTATGTAAAGTACAACAAGTAATGAAGAAGAATGGGAGACAGAAAATATGAGGCCAAATAAACCCCATATTTATTATGCTGAATCAAATATTATATGTGCCTTTGTACACGGTATGGGGCATACAGCTTTTGTAGGCAGCACCTATTTAGCATTTTTCAAAGGATAGAAGTAAAATTGCTGGACAGTGTAAAGTGCAGGAAAGAAGCAAGAACATGGAAATGCTTTTCTGTATTAAACACTGGGACTGGCCAATAGAAGCCGAGGGTATTTCAGACTTTCAGCACACTGCAGCAATTACTCAATACAGGACGAGTTCCTTATTCTTGGGTGAATGTAACGTACAGTACAAACTAAATCATGTGCTGATTAAAGCATTGAGTTCATGTGAGGATACCATTCCAATCAAGTCTGCGTCACCTTTCTGCATCCGTCAGCTACACAGAAGAGCCCTGAGAAAAGAAACTGCAAGTAAAACCTCTATACAAATGAAACCTGTGGGTTTCAGCTGTTTTGAATTCAGGATCCCCTTATTAGAGGCATCACAGGACTCAGGACCCATGTATAAGTAATATTAGCTGCCACTAACCTTATATGTCTACTGTATATGGCAAATAATTTACTAGTAAGTGTAGTAGAGTAAGGGTAGAACTACACAGGGTCTTTAATCCGATCCAACCATTCAAAGGATAGAATAGCCAAAATGTTCAGCCAATGATCAGCTCCAGGAAGATGAAATAAGGTCTAAAGTTACCTGTGAGTACTGCTACAATTAGAAGACACCAATGTGAAGGCAAGAAGCCCCCACAAAGTAGCATTGTTTTCAAATAAGCTGATGCAGCAGAGCTGATCATTTTATTGTGATGCTAACTGCACTGGCTTCTGAGCTGACATTTAGGAATTATCGGTATTAATTACTAATCAACCTTATACTGTGACATTTCTATTTTGTATATACAATATATTTTGGGTGGGTCCCTAAGCTCAGTAAGTGCCAGCAGCGCATGTGAATCAGTGAATCAGCAGAAAAGAAGATGGGGAGCTACTGGGGCATCTTTGGAAGCACAGATCTTTACTGCTAAAGGGCTATGGTTGCCTTGGGTAAAGAAGCTCGAAACATCATGTACAACTTTTCTAGCCTATTTCTTAATTAAGTTTTAGTCCTCCTTTAAGTGAATATATGAATAAGGTAAGGTCCTTTATATACATATATATAAATACATATATGTATATGATATCCCAAATATGAAGCAGTATTTAGTTCAGTTATGTTAAGTATTTATCTGATTATACATATATATGTAATAAAAAGGAAATGATCAGAGAGCAGCTGGGAGACCTCTGTGCTCCACCCTGGGGATGGGATTGATTCGCTCCCTGGCTCTGACTCCAAAGCATGGAAATGTCACAGGGCTCCTTTTAGCTCATAATGTGAATATTTCAGAAAAAAGAGGTCTGTAATTATAGCTGGTAGGTGCAAATGCAATTACAGGATGCACAAGAAAGAATGCTAACATGCCTAGAGGAAAATGGCAATCCAGCCAAGTACAGCCCTGCTCTCGGGATAGGCGATTAATGACCCTGCGATAAAGAAGGAATTGAAGGAAGCAAACATTTAGCACAAAAAGAATTCACTGCCAAGCTCCTAAATCACTACACACAGCTTCCAGCCGCGTCTTCTTTGCTGCTGTTTTTGCTTTTTCCATGTTAGTAGTGAGGTCCAAGGAGTATTTAGAGCAGGCATACGTCCTCTGCTGGTGATGCAGGAAACTCAGTAAAGCATGCGGTGCATTCATTCTATCCCACAGAAGCAGTTTCATCATCCCACTCCTTGAATGATGTGCTTTCTGCAGCCCAATCTGTACTGCATTCTGCATACACCCCCTCCTTCTACTTTCCTTTGCTCAAATGTCAGTGCACTGGCAGAGTAGGGAGACTCAGTATTATCTACTTTCTCCTCCTCTTTCTCTCACACTCCCTGCCCTCCTATTGCCCCCCTCCCATGTACGTCCCTCCTTTCCCCTGCATCAGTTGGAGGTGCACTGAGCTCTGTCGATACCTTCAGGGTAGGAGCTTATGTCTCCCCCTTCTACAAGAAGCTGTGCTTAAACAGGGACTGCTTGCAGAAAGTCATTCTTCAACAGGTAAGTCCTTTTCCTGTAATGAGCTAGTGCCAGTAGATGGAGCACACACCTATCACCTGTTTCTTGCAAAGCCACTTTATGCCAAGACAATAAGGAGAAGCAGAGTATGCACCTGATGCCCTCCAAGGCAGGAAAGGGGCACCCTCCCATCTTAACAGAATGATCTGACAAAGTCTTGGGTTTACAGGGGACATGCCATTAGTGTTACTCAATTAATTAAGTTTTTGAGAATAATCTGATTAGAAATATATAAAGGCAATTTGTTTATAACCTTTATCAGTGTTTGTAGCCAAACTGTGACAGTTTGTAATCATTTGGGCTTCAGTAAGACACAGTAGGGTATGAGTTGAAATACAAATATATTTATCAATAATATTTAAAGCTTATTTTACCTGACTCAGCTGCATGTACTGTGCACCAGGTAGGCTGCTAGTTTATAGGCTAAAACCCCAGGCCAAATGCCCACATCACATGCACACAGCCCAGGACTCATTTTCAAGTTTTATTCCTTGAAACATTACACAAAATTTCCTGTCAGTGTGCAGAAAGGGCAATGTGGCCTAAATGGGCCACTTTTGAATTCACAGTTCTGATTGAGCCTTGTGCCTTTTGTCAACATCTGTGTTTGGTGTTGTATGTTACTTATGGGAATACACATACTGAATTTTGGTGCTTGTTGCAGGGTATTTGACTAGGCAGGCAGGGCCTATACATTATATTTCAGGGCTGGTTGGTTATCAGGTGTTGCTCGATTCACTGGGTTCCAAGTGTATGCCTGACATGGGCAACATGAGGCGGATTTCTGCTTTTACGTATAGTTTATATATGCATTCATTCTGTCTGTCACTCTGCACAGTATATATATATATATATATATATAGCCATTAACTGTATGCTGGTGGTGGAGGAACAATTAATTATGAGTATGACCCCAGAAGGTTTATCATTAATTATATTATTAATTATATTATTTTAAATAAAATGCTATACTATGCTATAACTTTCTATGGTACCATGCAGAAACCTTGTATTTGCATTGTAGCAGATAAGTCTCCAGTAAGACAAGCACCATGCAGTGTGTGTACCAGAGGGACCAAGCTGTTATAATACTATATCCTGTTATCTAGATCACACCAGTGAAGAATCAGTGTAAAACAGCACATATGGTTAGTTCTTCCAGACTGTACTGTCTGTGGACTTGTCTGATAAGCAGAAGGATTAATTATTTCCATAACGTACAAATAAAGTATTATTTTTAAGAGATCTAACATTTGGTCATATTTCTATTTCCAAGCCTCTTCTGCCACCTGCTGGATTCAATGAATACTACTATAAGTAGTAATCCTCTATGGACTGAAATCTTTTAATGGAACAATACTTATTTTTTCGTTAACACAAAGGAAACATCCCAGCATTTAGGCAGTTTGCAACAATGTTATCTGGTATACTTATTCTCTTTATTATGTGGAGTTTCGACATTATTACCATAAAACTTTCACATTCAATAAAAAACCCAACTAGGGAAGGTGAAAGGCATCATTTTCCTGACCTGTATGTGAATCAAGTAGTTACTAATATTTCCCTCATTCATGTTCTAGGTAAAGACAAGTGGATGAAATGGATACCCTACCGCTTGCACTCCTATTCGTCTCCATTGTGGCATCACCTGTTTGTCAAGCAAATGAAATAGATGAGGACTATTCTTGGCACATAAAGGAAATACCTTACATTGTTAGTTCAGATATTGTCAATCTCAAAAATCCATCTTATGAAGCAGAACTGCAACTAGAGCTGAATGGAACCTGTGGGATTGAATGCCAAAGGAAATTGCCCACGCCCAGCCTAGCTGACCTCGAGGAATATCTTTCCTATGAGACAATATTTGACAATGGCACACGTACAATGACAAAGGTTAATGTCCAGGATTGGCAGCCTGAAACTGAAATGGGAAGTCAAAAACAAAAGCATTCCCGCAGAAAGAGACAGATATATGGCACTGACAGTAGGTTCAGTATATCTGATAAGCAATTCATGACTAGTTACCCATTTAGCACAGCAGTGAAACTTTCTTCTGGATGTAGCGGCATTCTTATTTCACCCAAGCATGCTTTAACAGCTGCTCACTGCATCCATGATGGCAAGGACTACATCAAAACAGCCAAGAAGCTACGTGTCGGCCTTCTTAAGATCGGGTCCAAGCATGGTGGCAAACGTCGCAGGGGATCGAAAAGGGGAAGGGAAGATGCATCAGAAGATGCAGGCTCTCCAAAGAAAGATGGTAGAAAACAAAGGCGAAAATCAGTTCAAAAACGTTCAGCAACAGAAGAGCAGGCAAACAATCTTTCTGGGAAAGAAAGAGGGTCAGGAACTGGAAAACCATCATTCCAGTGGACAAGGGTGAAGGCCATTCAGATCCCCAAAGGATGGTTCAGGGATCTGTCTCACAACATGAGCCTTGACTATGACTATGCTGTTTTAGAACTCAAGCGCCCACACAAAAAGAAATACATGGAGCTTGGCATCAGCCCAGAAGCGGAAAAAATGCCTGGAAACAGGGTTCACTTTTCAGGGTTTGATGAAGATAGACCAGGGCAGCTGGTGTATCGTTTCTGTAGTGTTTCAGAGGAGTCTAAAGATTTATTCTATCAGTATTGTGATGCAGAGCCTGGTTCCAGTGGCTCTGGTATTTACATTAGGCTTAAGGAACCCAACAAAAAGAAATGGAGGAGGAAGATCATTGCCGTCTATTCAGGACATCAGTGGGTAGATGTTAATAATCAGCAGCTGGATTATAATGTAGCTGTCAGAATAACTCCACTCAAATATGCTCAGATATGTTACTGGATACATGGGAACCATGATAACTGCAAACAAGGCTGACCTGTTTTGAAAGGAAGTCAAACCCCTACTCCATTCAATCCAAAGAGAATGGCTTAACAAATATTCTGCAATGAGGACAGCTAGTGGGAATAAGACACGGAAAATAACTAAATCATGTACAAACTGCCAGTTGGACCAGGAACAGATCATAATGGCATAAACAATTCTTAAAGAACTTGTTTACAATTAAAAAGATAATTAACATTTCATGAAACGTGATTCCAAAGCAATATGGGGTTCCACTGCGGCATGGGGTTCTAAAGGAGTTCTGAAATTAAATCATTTCATACACAGCAATGCCACAATATCAACCAATGAGCAAGTAACATCTTATTATATGACATCATTTTGTTAAACTGCAAAAATAATTGGGACATGAGAATTGATAATACTGTATTTTAAATAATGATTACAATAGACAGCAAATAAAAGTCTAAAATTCTGTATAGGTGAGCTAGCTGCTTGCTCTCTTCTCCTATCTTTGTAGGGCACTGGGGATGCACTGATGTTACTGTGTACTCTTGGGCAGGAGTACTATGGCCTATAAAAGCCATGCTACATTTTTACACCAAGGGCTCGCTCTTAGATGTTGTCAATGCAATTGTTGTTATATATAGACCTAGAGTAGACATAAGTAGTGATGGGCGAATTTATTCACCAGGCGCGAATTTGTGGCGAATTGCCACGATTTGCCGCCGGTGAATAAATTCGCGAAACGCCAGCGAAAATTCGCCTGCCGAAAATTTGCTGATTTAAAAAAAAAAATGAGTTGCATGCCAAAAATGATGCGACGCACGTCGGAAACGACGCGCCTTGGTGAAACTGACGAGACGGGCGTCAAAAACGTTCCACGACTCGTTTCACAAATTTTTGGTGAAAACGGGATAGATTCGCCCATCACTAGACATAAGAAAGGGCTGATTGGATATCGTCCTTAGCCGGTCACTGTCAGGAGATCCTCTAATAAATTTATCTTATAGGGAAGAAACTATTTAAAAGACATAATGAATTTATCTAGACTGACCTCTCTCACAGAAAGTGCCGCACTTTACAGATCTATCACATTACCCATAAATAACACATTAGCAACACTAAAAGAGCAGCATTACATATTAAATGCCGGTCGATTTCATTTAAAGGCATTGATGTTTTAAAGCAGAATCCATTTTATTAGGGAAGAAAGGCTGTATAGATATATTAATCCTGTCTTTAAAGTATTAGATATATTTTAGAAATAGTAAATTTTGCCTACCTACTGTACAATCTATTGGACATTGCCAAGCTGTGTTGCAGGATTCAGCATGTGGCAGGTCTAACAATAGGTTTTATGCAGAAACCTCCAACCTCTTTTGAGTTTTTCTGTTGGGCTGATGCTGCTTGTACAATATATCCCTGACCCAAGGTCTTGGTATCTCTAGTTCCATCACAGAGTTGGTGCTTCTATGAAAGCTCATAAAGGAATGCTTTACATTTGCAGATTAAGAGTAAAATAAGAATATTTATGGAATAAAATCATAGTACTTTGGATGGCAGAGTTCTCTTTTTTAAGCATGTGCTTTCTAAAAGAGGATACTCATTAAGGTTTCAGGCTACAGTGAGAAAAGAATTGCTTATACTGTACATTTTCTAATTCTGCAGACTGGTGGTAGAATAACCACTGGGAAGGTTCCACCATGGTATCAATCTAAACCCCAACATTACATTCCCACTGGCACATCAACAGAAGAAACTCAGGAAAAGACTTCTAAATCCACATTAATAAGGAAACTAATGGCCATTTTGCACCACTGAAATCTAGTCTCAGCATATATCAAGTAGTTTGTTAGCCTCCTCCCCTTATTTATTTTGGTATTTTAAACTTATTTACACTGTCATTTAATCTTTGGATGCCACAAGGTTTCTTCAGGGATTGAAATGCCTTTAAACTGCTTTACGGACAGTTACTGATCAGAAAGTATTTTACTAGCTGTGTTAAACACACGTATACCCGCCATATTGCTTACATACTTACATATTTAGATCTTTTGACCTTCTGCATGAAAAAATATACCTAAAATGTGGATGTGTTCTTCTCTGCTATCCATTCATTCATATGGTTTCTTTCAAGAAAGACTTTGTATTTTATAATGTAAAAGGTGCTACAACCAGATACCTACAATTATATAATCATTTTGTTTCTATGAAAAGAAATGGTTACGGCGCTAACTTTATATAACCATTTCAATTAACAGTTCTTCTCGATGGCTTGGACAATATCAGGAAACCTGGTCAGGGAAAATGGCTGCCGTCAAAACACAAAGTCCAGTTTGTTGTTGTGCTCACTAACTGTTCTTTAGTTATCACATTGTGTTCATTCAATTGCTGATTACCAAAGCAATGGGGTATAAGGATACGTTTACATGCCAATCTGTGTTTTATAGCAGTAAAAAATAATTGCCTATTCCTTCAGATTTAATTTATTATATAGTAAAGCAGCCGTTAAATAAAGATGAATAAACAAACTTGCTCCATTCTGTCTGCTTAGAATTGCAATTATATGACCAATCTTATAATGATTTTAGAGAGCCTATGGTAATAACTCCTTGGGTTGATCTTTGTATATAAGCAATACATTCTGACATAATAAATGGTATAATTTATAAGCTCACAGACTATTATAATCACTGGTCACAACTAGAACCAAGCACAGCTACTGGCTCATTGCTCCCCTACTCCAGGTCTGAATTATTTCAACTGTGCAGGCTCATGTCATGAGATTTAGTTTAGGAGATTAGTTCATCAAGAGTTTCATTCCCTATCAAAGTGATACTGTCACGTCTATAAAAAGCCATAGGAAGCTGACAATAGGAAGAATGGCCACAGCATTCCTTTCCTATAGGTTTGAGTTCAAATGCGAACTGTAGAAATTAAAGGATTGCATACTGTCTCTAGTACAGTATAATGGGCAATAATGGTTATCCACAGGTTCTTGGTCTCTCTCTCTATGTATATAAAATGCATGAAAGCCATGAATATCTTGTAATTATATCCTTATAAACGGTGACTAGTGATGTCATCAGTTATAAATTATGAGTAGTGATGTCATTTTTGTTATATGACTCACTTAAACTTGTGGATAATAAATAATGTATCCCTTGTTGGGATATGTCGGCCTTTTGCCTTGTACTTTTATACGGTCATGGAACTCCTCAGTGACTTATAATATCCTTATATTTTACAATAAGGGGTACTTTATTCAATATACAGTATATACACACACACAGTGTGTGTGTGTATATATATTTATTGATATGTTGATTTTGGATCCAAAGTTCCTTGTAAGAAAAAGCTCAGGCACCTATTTACAGCTCATTGCTCTGTATTTTTCAATGTGGGAACAAACTACTGTTTAAACGGACTTTCCTTGAGCATTCCATAGAAATGAAGATAATGCCGGGTTCAGAAATGTGCATGGCTATGGAATGGACACATTCATGGCAAAAATTAGTGGGTTGCTCCACCTGAAACAAATAAATGTTGCTGTTCTGAAATCCTCTTTAACACACACCTGTCCTCAGCTGCCATTTTTCTTTACGCGATGTTTGATAATCATATTCTGTTTCATAAACAAGCTCATGCCTAGGAGTTCTCCTCAGAAATCTAGGACTAAAGAGGAATCTGGAAAAGCACAAGAGCAGAACGGTTATTGAAGTAGCTGCAAGCTCCAAAGGATTTTGTTTCTTCTTATCCATTTGCTTAGATTTACCACACCTCATAATACTCCATGTTTCCTTGTTATAATTAAAAGAATAAGGATTCTGCACTCATTTTAAATTCTCAAGTCACACATTGGGTTCATAAATTGCTGCTTAATGTGTAATGTAGTTTTCAAGAAGTAGATTATATTATATGCTATTTTTTAACTGACTGACCTAATATAGGGAACCTAATTCTTACATCAAATAACCTCCTTTATGAAATTTTTCCTTCTTGTAACCCTCAGTGTGAATACATTTACTTGAGACCAAGGAACGGCATTGCCAGCTGCCATGCCTTTCAGAACACCCACATTGCTAATTCAGATGTTTTTTCTTTACAGGAAATCTGTCACCTTAAGAAATAATTCCAAATCCTATTTTATAATGTTAGTCAAGCAAAATAAACTTCACTTCATGCTATATAAAATTAATTACATCTTGTTTTTTTGAGTCTTGGAATTCACACTCACAGCTAGCAGGCAGGTTTAGACACTGTTGCTTTGCATTTTTCCAAAATTATATTTTATGTGCCAGTTTACTAGCTACACAATTGGATGATGAGAAGGGAGAAGGTACAGTCATATGTATTGGATGTCTTTGGAGTTTTGTTTATCATTCAAAGTAGCAACTTCCTTTAAATATATAGCATGCCTTATGGAAACAGTAGTATTTCAGCAGTGACATAAAATTTATTGGATTAACAGAAAATATTCAATATGTATCATAACAAAATTAGATAGTGGCTTAACTTGGGCTCCCCAACAGAGATATTACATCAATACTTAGTTGAGCCTCCTTTTGCAAATGTAACAGCCTATAGATGCCTCCTATACAAAATCCCATACAAAATCACACCAGCTCAATTAAATTTGATGGCTGCCGAGCACAGACTGCTTCAAAAAGATTTTTATTGATATTCAAGTGGGGGACTGTGACTACCATTCCAGAATATTGTACTTCTCCCTCTGCATAAATGCCTTTGTAAATCTCGAAATGTGTTTAGGGTCATTGTAACTGCGTAACCTCAACTTTGTGACGGATGCTTGAACATTATCCTGAATAATTTGTGGATATTGGGTTGAATTCATCCGACCCATGACTTTAGCAAGGGTCGTTCCAGGTTAGTAACTGAACACGCCCCACAGCATGATGGAACCTCCACCAAATTTGACAGTAGGTAGCAGGTGTTTTTCTTG
>CM044440.1:72334193-72362696 GCA_024363595.1 Xenopus borealis | reverse complement strand
ACATTGCACCAGACAGCTCAGCATTCAATACAGTAGCTGCATATCCTGTTCCCAGCAGAGATACTTAAACTCACTAAAAGGAATGCACAGGGTACATCCAGTGGTAGAAACAGGCGAACAGAGAGAACCAAAATGCACAAAAAATGATATTCAGCAGCAGAGAACGACTAAGGTAATACAGATGACCAATGTTTACTTTCACAGCTGTGCTACACATTTCAGAAGAGAGAAAAATCTAAGCACTGGGTTTGGTACTGGTGGTTCATTTAGAAACTCTGAGCAGCAGTCGGTTCTTCATAGGCTCCAGACTCGCATTTTCTTGTCACAAAAAAAAAAAAATAGCATCTGTGTGACAAAAAGAAAAGAAAATATATTTAAAAATGGTTGAATGACATTGTCTAGACAAGAAAGAGGGTGGTGGGGCAGCAAGGAATTTTTTAGATACTAACAGAGGAATTTGTGGGCATAATGTGACTGACTAATGATCAAAACACCTGGATGGATTATCTACAGTGTGCAGCAAGTCTGGGAGCAATAGCAGGGGAGATTCTTCTTTGCAGTACACTAGTTGCTCTCTACTCTCTCCCATGTGGGGGGAAATTTATCAAAGAGTGAAGTTCCGCCACTAGAGGGAAATTCCGCAGCTCTCAATTCATTTCTATGGGATTTTGAAAGGCGTATTTATCAATGGGTGAATAATACGATCCCAGGAGGCTGTCCTTATTTTTTTAAATGGCTATTTTCTATTTATGATTACCCAATAGCACATGCTACTAAAAAAGTATATTATTATGAAAATGGCTTATTTACATGCAGCAGGGTTTTACATATGAGTTGTTTTATGCAATATCTTTTTATAGAGACCTACATTGTTCGGGGGGTATAGTTTTCCTTTAACTTCACTCTGATAAATCTACCCCATGAAGTTTACTTGGGCTCCCTGTACATTCACTTACTTTTTCACTTCTACTGCCAAATTATTCTCTCGTTATAAAAAAAGAACTACCTACTAAACTAATTAAAGCGTAACCAAAGATGTTAAGCATCATACATTATTACATTATGTTTTAAACTTCTGTACCAGCCCAAGGCAACCACAGCCCTTTAGCAGTAAAGAGGTGTCCCCAAAGATGCCCCAGTAGCTCCCCATCTTCTTTTCTGTTGATTCACTGCACATGCTCTGTGCTGATGTCACTTACTGAGCTTAAGGACTGACTCAAATATACAGTACACAATGAATAGAAATGTCACAATATAAGGCTGAATAGTAATTAATACAGATAATTACAACATGGCAGCACAGAAACCAGTGCAATTAGCATCAGAATTTAATAATCAGCCATGTAGCATCAGCTTACATTACAGACAAACCTACTTTTCTGCTTGATCATTTAAGAAGAACCCTAAGCTTAGATTCTCAACAGCTGCTCAGAGCCCACTGAGCATGTGAGTGTCAAAGACACTTTCCAAGATGGTGACCCCCTGAGACAAGTTTGAAGGCTTGATCATTGCTGCTATTAAGAAGCTGAAACTTTAGGTTAGTGCAATACGTTTGTATTTTTAGCCATATTCATTATAGGGTTTAGTTCTACTTGGCTGTGAAACCCTCTGTATACTGGTGAACCATTGTATATGGTTCTGTGGTAAAAAAAAAATATTCCCTCTGTTCAATATACTATTTACAGGTAATTCAAATACATTTGCCTACCTTAAAGGATTACAAGAAATCTTTAATGTTGAGATCAGCTAATGGATCCTTTGATGGGGGTTTCTTGGGGCTTTGAGAAGCAGGAGAAGGACTTGGTGAAAGCTAGAAGAGAGCACATAATTATGTATTTCATCCGATAGCCTTATCATGGACAACACACTGAAGTAACGCATGCACAGAAATGAAGAATGAGAAACATACTGGTGAACCGGGAACAGCAGCTCCACCAAATGACGGTCTTATCATAGGCTGACCATACATCATTGGCTGCTGGGGCATCATTGGCACCCCTGATCCAGATGAAGGCTGAAGGCACAGAAAAAAGGCAAGTTGTGAAAAACATGTCTGAATACTTCCTGCATGTCTGAATGCTATTATTTAAAGAATGCATTAGCAGAGGCGGCTTGTTGAAAATGCACCAAATGGACAGAACATTCTTAGGATAGGAAAATTGGTATGTTATAATGCATCACTGCTTTTTAATGCATGCATACATATATATTAAGTTTGAAGATAAAGCACATACACAAAAAACAAAGACATATTGCAGGGGCACACGTACCAGACCAAACCCTGCAACCGGCTGGGTGCTGGGTGCAGCACTTGCTGCTGGGGGGACACCACTCACAGGAGGAGCAGATCCTTGCTAGAAAAAACAAAAAAAAAAAAAAGTCGAAAAGGGTTGGATTCAGAACACTTTTTTCTACTTGACATTTATTCATTTTCCCAATGTTCTTTTTGACATATACCATCAACCTGTGATCCACCTATAATGATAAAGACATCTACACTAGGAACAACTAAAAATGTCATTATGAAGTAGCAAAGGAGTCACATAAACTGCCTTGCAAAAGTATTCACTCCCCCCTTTTGGCTTTTACCTCTTTTTTTTACATTCCAACGTGTAATGTTTCTTAATCTTATTTAATGTGATGGATCTGCACAAAATAGTCTAAGTTGGTGAAGTTAAATGAGAGAAAAAACTAATCAAATATATATATATATTAAATACCCGGGTGCCGCTTTGAGGAAAAAATTAATAACAAACGATTAAAGCAGCACACTCCTGGGATTTTTAAAAAAGGTTCCAAACTTTATTCCATGCAATTGAATCAACGTTTCGGCTCGAATCTAGAGCCTTTCTCGGAGAACCGCAGAGACTGGACTTTCTGATCATAGGACCACAATAAGCTGTACACTCCATAGAGCTGGGCTTTATGGAACAGTGGAAAGAAAAAAAGCCATTACTTAAAGTTAAAAATAAGAAGGAACATTTTGATTTTGTGGGATGAGACTAAAATTGAACTTTTCGGCCACCAAGGAAAATGCTATGTCTGGCGCAAACCCAACACATCCCATAACCCCAAGAACACCATCTCCACAGTGAAACATAGTGGTGGCAGCATTATGCAGTGTGGATGTTTTTCAGCAACAGGGACTGGGAAACTGGTCCGAGTTGAGGGAAAGATGGATGGTGCTAAATAAAGGGATATTCTTGAGCAAAAACTGTGTCAGTTTGTCTGTGATTTGAGACTGGGATAGAGGTTCACCTTCCAGTAGGACAATGACCCGAAGCATACTGCTAAAGCAACACTCAAGAGTCGTTTAAGGGGAAACGTGTTTAAATGTGTTGGAATGGCCTAGTCAAAGACCAAATGACCTGAAGATTGCTGTTCACAAGTGAAAACCATCCAACATGAAGGAGCTAGATGCGGCAAGCTCATAGAGACTTATCCAAAGCAACTTTCTGCTGTAATTGTTGCAAAGAGTGGCTCTACAAAATACTGACTTTAGGGGGGTGAACAGTTATGCACACTGAAGATTTCTGTTATTTGGTCCCATTTGTTGTTTACTTCACAATAAAAAAAAAAACCCATCAAAGTTGTAGGCATGTTCTGTAAATGAAATGGTGCAAACTCTCAAACAATCCATTTTAATTCCAGGTTTTGAGGCAACAAAACATGAAAAAAAGGGGGGGGTTGAATACTTTTGCAAGACATTTAATCTATTAATTTGTATTGTAATGTTCCAAATATTTGTGTCTTATATCTTTTAATTAAATACTATGAAACTGTAGGACAATCACAGCCATATGGAGGATGGCATACGATCATAGCTGCAAAATCTGAAGCCGTTTTGTACATCGTTATATATAATCATTTACTGCAGATTTCAGGTACATCTGCCACACAGAGGCACATACTACGACTTGAACAATGACAAACGTAACAGTGGGTGTGGGGCATAACAAAGCCTGATTTGTTGGTGTTGGTTAAGAAATAATATCAAATAAACAGTCAAAATGTAACCACAGAATCCACAAGGTAAATGACGTAATGTTACATACATAACTCACAACTAAACCCTTAGCCAAGACAAGCAACTTACTTTTGTCAGTTGAAAACATTAAGCATGGGGTTAATTACAAAGATTGGCTTACCATAGGGGAACTTGATGGGCCACCAGTTGACCATGTTGCTGGGGCTACCTTTGGTTGCCAATTAGCACCTCCAGTTAACTTCTTCTCTCCAGCACTCCACAGAAGGTCACCCCTAGGCAAGTCCCAGAATAAAAAAACAATCAGCAAAAGAGAACTTTTGTTTGAGGAATGTTCATATTAACACACTTGCATTTTCAGAAAGTTAATAGATCGCCCACTTCAAATAATATTTGTAATTTATTTTTATTAACATAAATTAATACTTTTTCATATATTTACCTAGAAAGATAGCACTGAACTAGTCTTTAGATCGCCTTTCTCCACCAATCACATAAACTGGCCATCGATTGGCTGAAATACTACTCCTTCATTGGTTGGTGGGTGCATGAGTATCCTGGGCTGAATATGTGACATAATTTCTAGACAGGATTATTCACAATCAGGGTATATTTTGAAGGATCCTGTGGAAAGCCAATGACCTTTCCAGATATATATATAGCTATATACCTAGGAAATAGCGCATTTTTAATAATGAAAACTAGTTGCCAGTATTATTTACATAACTATTTATTTCATAAACGTGTTTTAAAGGTGAACATCCTCATTTTACCTTGGCTTTTTAAACCAAGGAGCACACCTTTAAAAAACTGTGTGCAAGTCAGAATATTTAATGAGATTCTGTCGAGAAAAAATGTGTTTTTCAAAACGCATCAGTAGTGCTGCTCCAGCAAAATGGAAATCAATTTCTCAAGAGATTTCAGATTTTTCTATATTTAATTCTGTAATTTGACAAGGGGCTAGACATATTGTACTTTTCCCAGGTGCCCCCAGTCATGTGACTTGTGCTCTGATAAACTTCAAGCACTCTTTACTGCTGTACTGCAAGTTGAAATGATGTCACCCCCTACCACACCCCAGCAGTAGGAATGTAACCAAATAATAGCTCCCTGACACAAGACAACCGTTCCTTGGTAGATATGAGAATCCAAGTCCCACTGCAACTTCTCCATTTGCATTGAGTAGGAGGAACAATAGTCTGCCTGAAAGCAGTTCCATTATGAAGTGCTGACTCTTTCTGAAAGCACAGGATCAAGCAAAATGACCTGAGATGACTTCCTACACACCAATATTATGAGTAAAAAATATATACTCGGTTCAGGAATACAGTTTTACATGGTGGAGTGACTTAATTGCAGTGTAAACAATGTAATTTAGAAATAAAAACTACACCATAAAAAGTTTGACAGTATCCTTTTGAAAATCATGTTTTCAGACAAAATTCTTTATATTTACCACAATTTATTGCAACAGAAAAAAAAACACATTTAATGGTGTAGAAGCCACTTACTTTTTAACTGTGGTCCCAGAAATCCCAAGATCTGGAAAAAGAAGTAAATCACGGTTACACACTGTTGTGCTACAGCAGCAGAGAGGCATTTCAGTCAAGACACTGACAACACCTCATTGGCTTCATTAATTTAATTTAATAAAAGGGTAAAACTGACATTTGCTGTTCTCTTCACCACAAACATACTTGCATGGCCATTGTGGGTTCATTAACCATAACAAAATTACAAAAGGGCGTTCAAAGACCTTAGAGTGTTCTATATCTAGTCAAGATATAATAGACTGTCTAGCACACAACCCTATAATAAACAAATGTCAGTGTATCAAATAATGTTAAGGTAGTGCTGCCACAAATTTCAAATGGCAGGGGGGGTTGTTGGGCCCAACCAATGAGATATTTTATTGCATTACGAAACATAAATGAGTGTAATGTTTCCTTGAAAGTGTGCGTGCAAAAGACAGAATAAAGTGTGAGTAATGATATGAATGAAAGACTGCATGAACTGAGCATGAGTGCATGTTCATTTCTTTTGGCATGTTCATCTTGTGGCAAGAGTAAGGGGCAGGTCTCGACTGCACTTAAAAATCACTGGCTGTTGCTACTGCCGGAAAGCAATAGGTTGTAGATCACCAATATCGTGTATGTAACAGTTAGTGCGGGCAACTGCCATTAGAACTTTTAGAAGGAATTTAGAAAACTGCAGTGGAAAATGTACAAAGCACAAATAGAGCAAATATTTCCATATGTTTTGTCTCTTTTTTACCGTATGTACATACGGCAACAAAAAGAGACACAAAAATGATCTTGAAATATTATTGTGCAAGCAGCTGCAATTTATTGCCCTTACATTTGCTATTTTACCCCTTTGCTTAAAGTTCTTTGGAAATTCCCTAGACCCGTGCCAGCCATTGGAGAAAAGTCTCTTGCAGTACAATAGCTTCCAATCACAAAGGTCCTATAGGCCAGCCAGGAAGATAATGAAGACCGAAAACAGGTATGGCCCCCAGCCCCAGATAAATGTATAGCTACAGCCACAAAAACATATTGGATCATATTGGATAGTTGACCATTGATGTACTCTAGAGGGCACAGATATCACTTTTTCTACTTGCCTCACGGACTCTTTTCTCACATTTGAAAAAATATGCTGAGCTTTTATTAGAGATGGAAAACACTTAATACGATACAAGCAAAAAAGAGAAAGTATGTTGAAAGACTGAGAATGAAGCCAGGTTACTTACTGCCTACTAAACTTGCAAGAGAAGAATCCAAGTCACCTCCAATACCTTTGCCTGCTGCAGCATTCCCTGCTGATGTGATTGAAGAGGATAGTGGCTGGGATGTGGGGGTCATGGTTGGTATGAGAAGGTCTCCTAAACCATCAAACACTTCAGAGTAAATGAAAGAAAAATAATTAAAGAACTGAATATTAACAACACAAAGTATACAGGATGTGCAAAGTGTCACTACCTTATACAGTAGACTATCCTCACTCCATTTCATCCAACATCTGAATCAATATAACAAATATATACACAAATATGGAACCTGTTATCTTTCTGTAATTTTTATCTCCATACTAAAAATCATTTAAACATTTCATTAACTCAATAGGATTGTTATGTATTCGATAAGGGTTCATTAAATCTTAGTTAGGTTCAAGTATAAAGTACAGGCATGGGACCTGTTATCCAGAATGCTCGGGACATGGAGTTTTCTGGATAACAGATCTTTCTATAATTTGGATCTTCATACCTAAAGTCTACTAGAAAATAATTTAAATATTAAATGAACCCAATAGGCTGGTTTAGCTTCCACCAAGGATTACTTATATCTTGGTTTGGATTAATTACACCATACCATTTTATTATTACATGTATATATGTATAAAAGAGTCTATGGGAGATGGACGTTCTGTAATTCAGAGCTTTCTGGGTTATGGGTTTCCAGATAAAGGATCCTATACCTGTACTGTTTTATTATTACAGAGTAAAAGGAAATTTAAAATAGCTTGCAATTATGCGTGTGCTTCCATAACAGCTTGAGGAAGCCATTTAGCTCTTCATTGCTTGTCAAGGTTTTTTATTCTGATAGTAGGAGGGAAGCGGTCACCAGCTTTTTGCTCACGTGTAATATTAAACCAAGGTTTTCTTTGTCTCTCGCTTTACTAAAACTGCAATTTGCTTTTTACTTGAAAGTCTCCCTCCTGTACCTTGGGGAAGACATTTAAGTCCACTATTTGAGGACATTGCCTGGTACTGCAAATCATGAATTTGTAATAAAAAAGTCAAAGGACTGTAAACCTAAAAATATAATAATTTTGACTAATAAAAGAACTAGAATTCTAACTAACATATCATTAATTAAACATGTTCAGAGGCTTTAAAGTATCAATAGATCTACCCTTATTCTATGTGCAGATTATGTACTTAGAAGAGAAAATAGTTCATAATATTCGAGCAGAATTGGACTCACTTTCTTAATTGAACTCTCCAGCATAGTGATCCCATACCAGTGGCTCACGAGCAACATATTCTCTCACCCTTTGGATCAGGGGTCCCCAACATTTTTTTTCCCTATGTGGACTTGCAGCCTACAGGAGGCTCGGTTTGGCAGTACACGTGGTTTTTATCAACCAAAACTTGCCTTCAAGCCGTTAATTCAAAAATAATCTTTCAGGCTAATAGGAGCAACATCCAAGTGGTTGGTGAACAGCATGTTGCAGCCACTGGTTGGGAATCACTGATGTTGATCCCAGTGGCCTTAAGTCAGATACTTCTTTTTGAATTTCTGGCTTGAAGGAAAGCTTTAATTGCATCAAAACAAAGTACCACAACTATTTATACTTCATTTTTGACACCAGAAATTCTTCTATTCCCATATGCACACATTTATGAGTGCTTGCTCCCCAAACAATGTCTTCATGTCCTGATCAACGTATATTGCAATGAGACAAAAAGTATTCATGGCTGCAACAAAAACTGCAGCTTCCACTGAAATAATGCTATATATACACTAATGGCAACCCCATGAAAACTAAGATTGATCGTCTTTAACTTCATGTAATGCTGTATACAGAAGAATGAAGCCCATTTAAACTTAGATTTAGGTATGCCTTTGCTTGTACTCAGTAACTGAAACCACAAAAAGAGAACTCACAAATAGAAATAGTCCAGCTAAAGTACTCTACTTATTGCCTCTACTATAACAGTACAGGGGCACTGCACCAATAAGGCAAGTTGAAAAAGTAGCCTCAGGAGGCACGCAGAGCAGGGTACCAGGGGCAGCAAAAAAGAAGAAGAGACGAATTTCTGGTAAGTGCTGGGAGGTGGGCTTCTTAAAGAGAAATGGTGTTGTATCAGTGCAACAGCAAACTTTAACTGTCCTCTATAAACTAAGCTTGACCTTCCAGGAATTGGTAAAAAAAAGGGGTGACTGCACTGAAGCAGACCCAAGCCACAGCTAAACAATGTATGTGTAATATATATGTAATTTCTGTTCATTTACACAAGCATCAAATGCCCTATTATTGAGTGTGAGCTTAACCTACCAGGGCTCACTGCCCTCTATAGAACATATTTCTCTTTCCAGAGTTACAGCTCTACTGGAATAGACATAGTCAACATTCTGTGCTCCAGATGTTACAGAACTACAACCCATATCATGCCTTTATTACCCCCAGTATAGAGGTTTTCATGCTGCATACCACCCAGATGTTCACATTTTGGCAGCACAGTTCCAGTTTGTGGACTCAAGAATGGGATGGGGACTGAGACCGGATTTCGACAGTGTTTTGGTGCAGCTGGGTTGTGGTTGGGCTTATTTCAATGTTTGAAATAGAACGGGTTATTTGTTTAATATGTTAAGTGAGAAATGGTGCCTGTACCTGCAACAAGTCACTGGAAACGCCTAACAAACATAGTATAATTTAATTTGCAGAAAATACATTTACATATTCAACTGCTACTAATTAACGCAAAACTTGAAGTTGGCTTTAGTGATCAGTATAACATAGCAGTATGCAATAAGACAGCAATGGAATCTATACATTGAAAGGAAATGGAGCAGCTCCCTGTACGGTTATCTAGATCAGTGTAAGACTCACCATATATAAAGTAACATTGCAGTGCAGCCCCAGCATGGACAGTGCCAAAATGAAAGAAAATACAAACAAAATGATAGCATGATAGCATCTCATTCTTGACAGCAAGTAATCCATATGCTCTTCATTGTAAATATATTTCATTGCAGACAGGCATGGTTTTGCAGGAATGGCGTTAATTATTTCACTTTGTTTTATGTGTGATAGAATGAAGTATAAAGCTCATGCAAGTACCTCGTGCAAAATAATGGTAGGTGGCCCTACACAAATATTACAGAACAAAAAGGTTTAGATCACAAAGAGTAGTATCTTTAATCACTACAACCTACATCTAATTTATTTACTCAACATGAATGTAGATAAGTGTGCAGTATTTGCAGCTATTCCAACTGTTTAAAACAACTGTTGCATTTTCCCAAAGGCTTTGCAATACTTAAGGCAACAGGAGGGTTGTTCTGGTCATGACACTTACAACACTCTCATATTTATACACTTCTTTGGAAGCATATAAATTACTAAACATGTCTGAAGGTCTAAATCTTGGCATGAAGTGCAAACAGTCACATGGCTGGGTAAAAAAATGTTCCCATTAATATCAGGACACAAGATTAGAACATGGTAGGAATGTACTCTGGTTTTCAGAATAAAACCTCTAGTTTGAGTAGCATAGTGGCAGTATTTTTGTTCCAGTACCAGTTAAGTATTGTTGCAGATAATCCTTTTAAAAAAGAATGTATGACCAACTGCTAATACAGCACATTCAGACATGTACATTTGTGTATTTATTGTGTGCAATAAAACCCTGATCTCTATCCAAACAAATATATCTATGGCACTAAGTGGAGGTGCAGAAGTGTCATGTGACTAACCTCAACAGTCCAGTGCAATGCTCCTAGGAGATTGGACCAATGGAGTATCCTGGACTAGTACTTGGTAACATTTAACATGTTTACACAATAGGGGACATAATTTGGAATTCCACTGACACCTTGCACATAAATTTTATGCCCGTCAGGTAATTTCCACAGACAGACATGCCACATTACCTGAAGAATCGAAAGAGCTAGCAGGAGCAGCAGGCTGGGTTGCTCCAAAGGCTGCATCAAAGCTTGGCTGAATGAGGTTATTCTGTGCAGGAGTAATCGGTGTAGGAGAAGGTGTCATGAAGGACCCTCCAAATCCTAAAAAATGAGCAGAACATTGTCAGCATTCACAAAATTAATGGCCTAACTAATTGAACTCCACACTGCTATTATTTGGAACAAGCTAATATTATGAACAGGCCTCAATTAATGACTCAGTTGCACAGTCATCGGCATATATGGCATGACTGTTGGTTTTCTATTACTCTGCTACACCTACTAGTAAATTATTTGTCATGTAGAAATATAATTTCTACCCAAAACAGTGATTGATCAGGTTGATGTCTTAATGCTATTATTCTAAACACAACTGGATGATATGATTATTCTCATATACGGAACATATTGTAACTGCAAATTATATTTCCATTCATATATGTTGTGTTTCCAAGTCTGGGCGAACACCCATTCTAAAATCATGATATCACTGGCTTTAGTGCTGGGACACTACATTACCACAGTGGGATTTTGATGTATGTGTGCATAGGATATCTGCCATTTCGATTTTAGAGTGAGATTAAAATAATCCTGTTGGGAGTTTTCAACCCTTTTGGCCCTGTGGATTTCTTTGAGTGCTGGATAGCCCTCTTTTTCTTTTTCCATATACTGGTTAGCTGGTCCCTAAAGCCGAGGGTCTGGTGCACTTGGACCACTTGATTTACTTGGTGAGCAAGTTACATTTATATTTACATTGATATTCTGAAGCACCCTCATTATTTAGTTTCAAGGAGTTTTCAACAAAACCAGTAATTCAGTAGAGACAAGAGTGGAAGTTAAAACATACAAATAAAGTCTTTCTGCATTGTTCTTCATATAAATATATGCCAAGAATGCAACCAGATGTTACATGCAGATGGAAGTGAACATTGCAACCACCACTGTGCTACTGTACCATATCTATCTATCTTCACATTGTGAGAGCCAGACAGAGACACACAAATGAGTGATTTACCAGCCAGTAGGTCTGCAG
Source organism: Xenopus borealis (assembly GCA_024363595.1). Classification (NCBI taxonomy): domain Eukaryota; kingdom Metazoa; phylum Chordata; class Amphibia; order Anura; family Pipidae; genus Xenopus; species Xenopus borealis. The sequence goes on along the minus strand of CM044440.1, from coordinate 72,350,986 downwards.
AAGCTGACGAACTAGTTGGTGCCATAGCTGCTGGTTGTGGTTCAGCAACTTCTCCAAAAGCATCTGCCATATTATCCAGTTTGCAGCAAGGAAGGTAGAGAGAGGTTCAGAGTACATTTTATTTAGCCCTATATTCATGGGTAATAAAGAAAAAATTAAAAGTATCACAAAGCCTAGAAAGATAAAGATGAGGGGCGCCCTAAGATTTCACCACTTTATACCTCTGTTCTATTTTTTCCTTTTCGGGTAACTGGCCCAAAATGTTCTGGTAATGTAACCAATTTGATTTGATTTAGTACAGTCTTCTTAAAGGGAATTTTATCCCAGGAAAAAAGTATCGCATTCAATTAATTTCCTTAAAACAGAGAAGTATGTTGAGAGCACATTGGCGTGGACATCTTGCTTGACTAAAGCCTTCCTGTAGCATTCCCAAGGTAACTGTCTGTTTATAGTTCAAATATTCTGTTCTAATAGCAGTACCCGTTCCAAGGTAAATAAAGGGGGGAGAAAAAGTACAGATCCGGAAATTTTTATTTTTATTATTTTTGCAGTACTTTTCTTTATTCTGCAATCTATCTATAAAAATTATTTACTAGTTTATAATAATAAAGGAATTATTTGTCAATACATAAATTATTGTAATGTTTAATTAACAGCAATACAGAGAAGTATTAATACATAAACCACTTATTTGTGAAAATTTTCAAAATGGAGGTAGTCCTCCCAATTCTAATCCAACACCGTCTTGGCAAGTGACACACAGTGGGTGCTGGAAGCTGCAGCACAACAACATGCGAAGGGCTGCCTTTTGCCCATCACTGATTTATATTTCATTCTTGCAAATATATATTGATAAATATATGATAAATCTGATCAGAAGAGTAAAGACGGTCATATACCAACCCCCAAATAAGTCAAGCACAGCTGAAGATTCTGCCTTTGCAGGAGGAGCAGCAGGGACAATAGAAGGAGCTGCAAAAGTGTCCACTAAAGTGGGTACAAAAGAATACAGTATGATTGGAAAATGTAATACAACCTTTAGCATCTGCATTATTATTATATTTATGGAAACAAGGAAACAGATCTTACCTAATATATAACTTTATGCACAGAAATAAAACTGCAATTTTTTAGCTTGTCCCCATACAGTATATAATAAAAGGCACCAAGTTTTCCCAGGATCAGTGTCCTATAGCAACCAATAAAATGCTTGCTTTTAAACAGGTAACCAGTAAATTCTACCTACTGATTGGGAGAGTTGGGACTAAAATACACTGGGGCACATTTCTGATTGTGGGAGTTGGGACTTGAATACACTGGGGCACATTTCTTAAAGGAGATGTCAACCCAATCAGCGCTAAAATACCTCCCCTGTGTTGCCCCGCTCCCAAAGTTGTGACTTTCGGCACAGTGGAGCCGAACTGGCAAATGTTTCCTATTGTGCATGTGCCAGAAGATGCCGATGGATCCAGGAAGAAGACCGAATGGAGAAGAAGGCGCCTGTGAATTCCATGGACAGGACCTGCACCAAAGGGGGTAAGTAGCATCTTGTGGGCATTTGCCCAGGGGGAGAGGTAGGGCGAGGGGGGGGCAACACAGGGGAGGGATTTTAGCACTGATTGGGGTGACTTCTCTTTTAATGACCTAGAGGTCCACTAATTAAATTTTTAAGGTAGACCTGAATAAGGAGCCCTGGATCCCCCTAACCTACATATTTACATCTCAATAAAATCAGCCAAATTGCAGTAATATTATGTCCACAGCAAAACTAAACTAGGGAAGTTCTTAACGGATACACAAATATCATCTTGGATTTAAAGTATAATCTCTGTGTATACCCAGTAATTGCTCTACCTTCTGCACTTTGCCCTTGCAAATATACCCTTAAGACTGTTATACTGTCTGTACAGAAGCATGATGATGCACCTCGCAAATGAATGGTCTTCATGCAAGTGAGAGCTACAGAAAAATGCAGACAATGCTTTGTGCTGATAACCTATTTTAGGAAAAGGTATCTTGGAGTAAGATATTGTACAGAAGATAAGCATGCAACAACTGGGCAATACCTTACAGAGCTATAATCTCCCAAGAAAGCAGAACATTTTTAATGGCATTTTAGGTATCGCTCAAGTGCTTTGAATAAAAAGCACTCACCAGACAAGAGGTCTCCAGTGAGGGAACCCTCTGGTACAGGAGAGGCCCCATGCGGTGGGGATGAAAAAGCATCTTCTCAAAGCAAGAAGAAATAAGAGCTAAATCAGTTTCTTCAGCAATGATACAAATCAAAAGTGCAGCAACTTTTTATGGTGCAAAGTACATGAATGTAAACGATATCATGCATTACCTGTGCCAAAAAGGTCTATGCTAGGAGCAGCATCTGGCTTAGTTGCAGCAGGGACCTCCGAAACGGAGTCAAATAAATCTAAGACCAAACACAGCCAATGTTATTTCTTCTCTGGTGTATGAGTAAATGCTTCTGAGATTAAGCAAAGAGAAAATCATGCAAGCCAGTATCTGGATGTTGACCACCTGATAACACAGATTTCCTTTTTATATTAGAACATTCAGATGAATGTAGACATCTGCAATCCCAGTTTTCCAGTTTATTACATGAACATTTAGGTTTCCAGGAGGTCTCTAGTGCAGTACTATTTGTTCAAGTGTTAGCATACAAATAGCAGGAAATACATTTGAGATATTTCTCTGTGGTTCCAACTTGTTACTAAAATAAGTCATTATGAAATCCTGCTACTCATTCATACAGATAGAGGGTACAGGCTTTTGAAATATTTTTCTATACAAAATAGTGAAAATAATTTTAGGGCTAATTTCAGTTTAGATTTTTTTTTTTCATACTATAAATATTATTTTTTAAGTATATTAAGGTTCTTTAAACAAAAAGAGGTGTCATTTATCATTGGCAGGGTACAAATTTATCATTGGCAGGGTACAAATTGCAAAACACAGGTGCAAGTCAGCATCTTTTTCATACTGCACCCTCTATCCTGCCAATAGAACCCATACACACAGGTCCTTGTGCTCAGCTTGCAGTTGCTTCATGAATGTTATATTCATGTGGGACACGTAAGAGTTATACTTGCAACATGGGGTCATGATAAATGATTGATAAAGGTTTTGGGACAGAAATAGGAACAAAGGCTATACTGTTTGCTTAAACCTTTTGTGCATACAACGCCTAAATAAACTTGGAAGCAACTTTTACAAAACATTAAGTTATACAATTTTTTTCTTTTCAACATAGTTTTCACTGATGGTGGAGGTGGTCAATACAGTAACCTTCTTACCCTTGGGACAATTAAATTGTCTCTCCTAATGGAGATGTAGCTTAAATGAGCCTGCACTCCAGATGGGAAAACAAAAGTATTATTTTGAAGAAAAGCACCTTAGCACGTGTTATGTGCCTTGTGCACCAGTAAGAGATGTACCTCAGCACAGTTATGTGTATAGATGTGATGCAGGATTGGTGATGCACCCTTCAATCCTATGTTGCATAACCATGTAAAAATGCAGGAAAAGTCAACTGGGCAATTACGTGATTCAAATGTTTTAGTGGAGGAGATTCATTTTGACTTCAACACAAAGGTATTTTTAGACTATTTTTTTTCCTGTGCTGGAGCAGATTTAGCACAGTGACAAATATCGTAAGTGCCACAAGTCTTAGTGTGAAAATTGGAAACAGTATCTATATTTATACAATCTTTGTCTGGGTTAAAATTAATGGAACAATATTTTATCTAATTTTATATGAATTATATTTTATTTTAAGCAGAAGAAGGTCTGCACTCACTGGTATATGGCAAATAAATTTTAAAAAACAGTATTTAATCTAAGTGCAGTCCAATGTTTTGGTCACTACACACTACAGCATGATTGTCTAGTCGATAAGCTTATGTAATATGCCAGAAAATGGGATATAAGTGTCAGATTCATCAATATATTCTCATAAGGAAATGGTGGTGGGAGGTCCAATGAAAATACTAAAGTAATCTGTTGGGAAAAAAATCTGTACAGCAATGAAACTGGAGAATTCACCTAAATATAAACTTGGAATAAAAAAAAAAAAAAAAAAAAAAAAAAAAAAAAAAAAAAAAAAAACATTTACCACCAAATATATCTAGAGCAGGAGCAGCAGTAGTTGTAGAGGTGGCGCTGGCAGATGTGGTGGCAGCAGTGGTAGTAGAAGTTGTAGTAGTGGTAGTAGTAGCAGCAGCAACTACTGCAGCAGGAGAAGGAGGAGAAGGAGGAGTTGAAAGAACTGCAGAGACTGCACTATTTGTGGGGGTAACTACAGGAGCACTGGTTTCTGTTGGTTTCAAAGCAAAAAGGTCCAGCTCAGGAGCAGCTTCTGCACTACCTTCAGATGGAGCAAAAGGGTCTTATAGGGAAGAAAGTGGAGAACAGACAGGATCAGTTAGGAAAGGAACTCAGAAATCAATTAATCTACAAACTCAAACACAGGGCATACTAATCTAACATTTTTCTGAGAAAGAAGTCCATGCATTTACATCAGTATAGTATAAAACCTCTAACTCAGGTCCTGGCTACAAAAAAAAAACAGGACAAAGGAAATACAGAAAAATAGAGTGATAATTATATCTAATATTGCGCACAGACGTCAGGAACACCCAAAATCTCTTTTCACAGCTAGTCCGTTAACCTAAAATGCTCCTAAATTAAAGCCTTTATGCTTGGCAGCTGTGGCAAGGAACAGTAAATGATAAATACTTTTAGTCCTTTGCATTCAGCCCATATTTTGTATGTACCTGAACAAAAAGCAATCCATGCACAAAATTAAAGAGAAAAGCACACTGATAGGAAGGGAAGGATGAAGGAAGAAAGTTCACATGCCAAAAATTTCTCAGCAACTTATGTGAAACCCACCGTGTCCTGAACATGCATCAAGGGCTGCCGCAACAGGGCCTGAGGTGGGCGGAGAAGCAGCCCCATCTAGTTTTGCAGTGGCTTCAACTGGAGAAGCAGCAAAGGCATCTGGGGTGCAATTTTAATTAGTTTTGCAGAAAACAAAAGAAAGGAAAGGGAAGAAAAAAAAAAAAAGTTTCAATTATTCTCTTGTGTTACCTTTTCTTAGTACATATATCAGTGATTTCAGTTTTAGTCAGGTGGCATCTTTATTGGATGAGCAGATAACCAAGAGCAAAATGACAGAATTGTGTAAAGGAAGACCCAAGTTTATACCATTTTTAGGACAAAATAAGGTAATTATGATCTTTTATTAGGTCAGGTTTTCATGTTCATGTGTAGCGTGCTCAAATGCAGACTCAGCAATGGATATTCGACTGTTGATTTACAGATCGGACATTAACTGCCCGCGTAATTTAAGACATTCTGATACTGTATATTCTGCATCCAGCCGTCTTACTATAATTACAGTAGGCCGTAACTGCAGTACAGTCCCATAAGCTGATTATGGGTCCATCTGTATTTCTTATGTTTAGGCATGCTGCCCTAGCAAATGAAGATATCCAGATTTCCTTCTGAACTGCAATTAATACATTGGTTAAATGCAGTATTGAATGAAATCATCCACTCCACCTATGTCCTGCTCCACCAACAAATAAAACATTGCCACTCTATCGGTACACAAAAGATAAGTGGAGCTCTGTGAATAAGGGCTACGTGCATTTTGGCCCTAGATTGTAAGAAAGAAAATGCAAGCATATAAAAACAAGGAATAAAAGGGTTATCAGGCATGAGGAGAAAAGTCCATGATTGCTAAATGTCACTCAGTGCTCAGGCTATGACAAAAATCTATGAATTACGTGGATTTTTACAATATACTCTTATAATAATTACTCCTGATATTTAACACAATTAAAGCACTGATTCCCCTCCTTTGCCTGCTAAAAGGCGTTGGCAGTTGTTCTTCATTACAAATGTACTGGAGAGGAGAGTTTATGTGCCTCACGTGTTTAGAAATTTTATACTAATAACACGGGGTGCTTTTATTTTCTGTAAGCACTACATGCCCTTAAAAACTGCCTTGGAAATGCCCTAGCAAAAACACTTATGCTTTACCAAAGCGGCTGGATTCATGTAGCGAGTGTTAAATTTAAAAGTCCAAATTTATTAAAATGATATAAACATGATGATTTTAATCTTCAGTTTCAATAAATTTAGAATTTGGACTTTTAAATTTAACACTCGCTACATGAATCCAGCCACATTGGTAAATCATAAATGTGTTTTTGTGAATCCATATTAATGCCATGTGACCAGAGTGGATCGGCTTTACCACTGAACTTTGGATTCCTCACCCGCCCTAGGACCTGCATTTTCTGCTAAAGTGGTTTTGTACCTTATATCTTGGGAATGCCCTGCCTACTGCACACAGGGAATGAAGACGTCAGCATCCCAGACAGTGTACATTTCACTCAACAGATGGGAGATGGGCTGCTGCAATGACCTACTGCAATGGCCACTACTGTAATCAAACTTACCCCTACCCTAAAACGGAAGTCACAAGCACGTAAATCCACTCTTACATAAATAAGGAAATATATATTGATTTCGACAGAATATTGCAGTCTAAATTCTGCATTTTCTATAGCCAAATAGAACAACCATTTTTTATGATCCAATTGATGGAGCATAACCAATGGGGAAATGTAACAACCTCATGCCAAATAAGCTTGACACTGAAAATGCCTTTTGTTCTGTTTCTACTGCATTTTATAAAAGGGAAATTCAGAAACAGTGCCACAATATTATCAAATTGCCATCTGCAATATACAGTTGCCTATCAGATTAGAAAATAAAATGGGATCACTTTTGAAAGCATCAAAATGAAACCAAAGCGGTTGAAATTTGACATACTTAATACATGGGCAAAGTGTTCACACAAAAAACTGTTTAGATAATAGTCTTAAACAAGAGGTTGCCATTGAACGTTTGGGATGAAAGCCTTGAACTTTCATTATTATTTTTATATCTGCAGTAGGTTTAAAAACATGAAAGTGCAGTGCCACCAGCTCTCTAGGAAGAAGATCAGAGCAGTTCTTTAGATTTATTCAGTGAGTAGCTTTTGTACTTTAAGGGGCAAATTCACAAAAGCACGAAGCCTCTAACGCTAGCACTTATTCGCCAGCGTGATGACATTTCGCAACTTCGCCAATTTACTAACAGTGTCCCTGGCAAAATTCCACAGCGAAGTCAATAGACCAGCACAACTTTGCACCCTTACGCCAGGCGATATTGCGCACTGACAAAGGATGTAACTACGCTAATTCACTAAGATGACCATTTTAGTGAACGTTACCTCTTGTGCTAGACTTTACTTCTCCAGGTCAGACCTGGCAAAGTTCAATACAATAGATAGGAGTTTGAAAAAAAACAAAAAACTGTTGTCTTTTTACTTTTTGTAGGGTGATAGTCTGAAAAATAGAGTAATGTTTTTGGGGGGGGGGGGCTTACCCTCCTTCCCCCCCCTACATTTCCTAACATATGGGAACAGGGGGCACAAGTTTTGGGCAATAGGAAACTTTTTTATTTATTAAAAGTTTCCTGGGCTTGTGTAGTGTAATGTAGTGACTGTAACATATACTTCTATTATACTTTTAACTTTGCGCCGTATGCAAATTAGGCATCACTAGCGTAAATGTGCTTTGCCTGGCAAAGTAACGGTAGCACAACTTCGCTAATGTTCACCGCCCTGAACGCAAATTCGCATTTTAGTGAATTTGCGTAGCGCTGGTGAAACTACACCTGGTGAAGGCTAGCGAAGCCCTCGATAGCGCAACTTCACAGGTTAGTGAATTTGCCCCTAAAACAGGTAGAGAGAAAAAATTATCAAAGTGACACAGCAAAATAAGTGTAGTTTGTTTTACCTTTAAGCAGGATTATCCCAAATCTCTTATGGTTAAATTCAAGTTGACTATAAACTACCAGTCAGTTAAAGATGTAGTTCACAAAAAAAACCCATTTGAAATGATTTGATACAAAAACATTTTATATGATGCAGATAGCAATGCGGTCAGACTATTTGCAATTAGACTTAATGTTTTTAATATTCAGTTTAGAAATGGCCAATAATTAAAAAAAAAAAAACAATACAGTTCTGCTTACAAATATGTTTGTACTACTAAAAGTATCTAAGTCAACTGATTTAGAGCTGCTTCTTTTCTGGTATTCAAGTAAAACCCACCTAAATCCATATGTTTTCTAGCAGGATTTAACCAAATATCAGTGCCTGACTAAATGAAATCCAAATCTCAACTATCACATGAGTTAAAGGATAAGTAAACCTTAAATATGAATATGGCTAAAATGTCATTTATTTTTATAATTCACAGGGGGTCACCATCTTGGAAAGTGTCTGTGACACTCACAAGCTCAGTGGGCTCTGAACGCTAAGCTTAGGGGTTGTCGCAAATTATCAAGCACAAAATGGGGTTTGCCTGTAATATAAGTGGATGCTAGAAGGCTGATTTAAAAATGCTGATGCTGGTTGCACTGGTTTCTGTGCTGCCATGTAGTAATTATTTGTATTAATTACTAATCAGCCTCATATTGTTACATTTATATTCAATATGTACTCTAGAGTCTGTCCCTAAGCTCAGTAAATGACAGCACAGAGCATGTGCAGTGACTCAGCAGAACAGAAGATGGGGAAGTATTGGGGCATCTTTGGAGGAACATACCTTTACTGCTAAAGGGACATGGTTGCCTTGGGTTAGTACAGAAGCCCAAAACATAATGTACAACATTTCTAGCCTACTTCTTTAGTTAAGCTTTAGTTCTCCTTTAAAACCTAAAGTCTTGGGACCAACAGTAGTAGGCAATTTGGAGCGATTTCGGAAAACACAGCGCCACGTGTGAATAGGCACAGGCAAGTCTTCATTTAAGCAGATGGAAGGCAGGGGGAAGCGGTTCAGGGAGATAGTCGCACGGTGATTAGTCGCCAGTCGACGAATCTCCTCGACTGGACTAGCCCTAAAAGTCTGCTGGTTCTTCTCATCTGGTTTTACGATGGCATGTTAACTGCCCTGAGTAAAATGTGCACAGACATGCCAGGTTGAAAAATCAAGGCCAATATATAACACGACAGAAAATATAAAACCAAAACTAGTGACAGCACAAAAATAAAATAAACAAGTATTACTGTACAACTGGGTCCATGCAGCCTTTGCTAGTCAATGACTATTTTATTTTAGTAACTCATAGAATGTAATAGGTTGCCCTGTCAAGGTATAGTCTTTCTATATAAATTATATCCTTTGCTAAATTCAAAGCTATGATTTATTAGAATGTGAAACCTTGCTATTTAGTCCAAAATGAACAAAGGATTTCTAAGCTGGCATACTAACCTCCGAAAAGGTCAACCTCAGCTGTGCTAGAAGTGATATTTGTAGCTGTTACAGAAACTGAAGAAGTTGTAGTTTCACTGGGAACAGCAGGAGAAGCACTGGGCTCAGCTGAGAAAGGATCTGAAAGCTGAGGAGTCTCTGAGGTGACAGTGGGAGCAGAAGGTGCAGAAAGACAGTCTGCATATAACAAAGTATAGAGGTTAAAAGGAGGCTATGGTCCACAAAACAGAATATATAGAAAAAACAGGGACAGAGAGAGGAAATAGAAAGGACTGATGGAAAGGACTACTTACCCTCACCCAAAAGATCTGAATAATGGTCCAGTGAGTAAGCAGTGAATAAAAAGATTAAGAGTTAATGATGATAACAGCAATAGCTACATGCTGTATTGGTTGCAAAGGTAGTTAATGTACTGATATGGATAAAAAGTATGAAGCTATTTTAATTCTTCTCTATGATGAAAATACACCATTTAAAACATAGCAAATTATAAAAAAAATGTTAGCCAAAAAAAATGTCTTCTTTTCTGCTGCATGTATCCTTGCACTTTTGATGTCCCTTACATCTAGAATAACATTCCAGCCTGTTGCCAGCAGAACAAGAATGGCTTTAGTGCTCCTCTTCATCCATGGAACTATAAAGCAATCACTGCACATATTTTTCTTTGCTTTCATAACACAACATACATATAGAATACGTCTTATTTACACAAAACATTAATTCATAACTATAAATATAATCATACAGATATTCACATTCAATAAGCAGTACCCTCCCCTGTATGTACCATTTGCTAGTTGAGACTGGCATGTAACTGCTCCAGCGGGTTACAATTCATTCAATGTACTTTAAAAATATTTTTGTCCTTCTTTGATGCCCGTGTGCTGTCCTCCTCCTCCCAGTTCTTCCCACCCTCTTACCCCCATAGTCATGATCTCTCCTTCTGCTTCCTAAAATTTCAATGCTCACTGCAACGCCCACCAACTCCTTTTATTTATACTCTCCATTCTCCTGATTCCCACATCTCCATGCTCTTTCGCTCTATCCCATCCAACCCCTCCTCCTTATCTACTCTCTTGCTACTTAAGTACTACACGGTCTACTTTCAGGTGGCTTTCTTCTCTAAGGGGGTCTATTTATTATGCTGCATAAAATAACAGTGGCCAAACAAAGCACACAACATAATCTGAACAGCCCCCTAAGTGTACAGTGATTGTAATGATGTGGTTCAAAAGATAGACAGCTTGGCACAACCCAGGAAAGAGTTATCCCATTCAAGAAACAGGTAACTCTTGCCATATTTTTTTTCTGTAACACATGGTCTGTGACCTCCCCTATATTGGCAAGCCAATAACATCTGTTGCAGGATTTCTCAAAACCAGTCATGCGTTCATTAGAAGCAGACATAGTAGTTATATTTTTACATATACAGTTGTGTTCAGAAGAACACAACTGTATTTCCATTCACACAAATGCATTGCGAACACTGCACATTCTATTACAAATCAAAACATGACAGTTCTGTAATTCTTTTACAGAAAGTGAAGAAAAGAAAATATTTGACTGTTCCAAAAATAGCAATGTCTGCATTCTTTACAAACTCAAACATTTTTCAGTTTATACAGTGAATGTTTAACAATTTTGCTTACCTTTACAGTTGTGCTACCTTTTATTTGATATTCGATCATTTGATGATCGAATACAAATCTATTCGACTGAACGAATAAATCATTCCACTGAACGAATAAATCATTCGATCATTCAAATGATTCATACGATTCTAACGATCGAACACTTCGATCATATGAATCCTATTCGATCAGGACTTAGCCTCAGAAGCCTATGGGAGCACTCCCAAAGGCTTCTATTGCAATTTGGTAGGTCCAATCTGACGAAGTAGGCAATCGAATAAACTTAAAAAATAAAATCCTTTGCTGATCGAATGATCGAATATTCGTCCAGTCGACTCTATTCGATCGTTTCGACCATTCCCTATTCGATGATCGAATATGCCAAAATTCACATATTCGACCAAACGAAGAAATCCTACATTCGTAATTCGATTGAACTTCGAATCCTTCACGGGAATATAGTAAATCGGCCCCTAAATATTAGCCACAACTGCCAGAAAAATTGTTTGGGATGCAAGGAAAAACCCACAAATAACTTCAGGTGAAATACAAAAAATACTGGAGGAAAATATACACTCATCAGGCCGGAAGCTGCTCATGGGACGTACTTGGGCATTCCAACATAAAGATCCAAAAAACAAGGCCAAGTCGACCTGTCATTGGCTACAGCAAAATAAAGTGAAGGTTCTGGAGTGGCTTCAATTCCGTTCAGCCACTCTGGGGAGACCTCAAATGTGTACTTCATGCAAGACAGCCCAAGAATCTACGGGAACTGGAGGCTTTTTGCCAGGAAGAATGGGCAGCTTTATCATCTGAGAAGATAAAGAGCCTCATCCACAACTACCACAAAAGACTTAAAGCTGTCATTGATGTTAAAGGGGGCAATACACGGTATTAAGAACTGGGGTATGTAAACATTTGATCAGGGTCATTTGGGTAGTTTGTGCAGTGATTATGATTTAAAAAGAGTAAACACAGTTGTTTGACAATAAATGCCTTCGGCCAACCACTAACCATGAGTGAAAAAAGTTTTTGTGTTATCATTCATATTCTCTGAAAAATGGCTAAGAAATTATAAATTCTGCCAGGATATGTAAACTTGTGAGCATAGCTGTAAATCACTGAATTAATATTTAGTTGTATAATCAGGGTTTCTAAGAATTGCTGCACATTAGTGTTGCATGGAGTCGACCAACTTCTGGCACCTGATACATTCCACAATTCATCTGCCTTTCTTGGTTTTGCATCAGAAACATAATTTTTATGTCACCCCACAATCTGTCTATTGGATTAATGTCCAGTGATTGGGCTGGCCACTCCTTAACATCATCTTGTTGGGTCTGAAAACAAGATTTTGCTCTTTTACTGGTGTTTGGGATCTTGTCTTGTTTCAAGGGCATTTTCTCTTCAACATGTATGCACCACCATGCATCACTGTGTCCACAGTGTACTGTGTTTGGGATCATCTGACAAACTGTCTGCTGCCCTTAGACCCAAATCTTGCTTTTATAAGTCCACAAAATGTTGCACCATTTCTCTTTAGACCAGTCAGTGTGTTCTTTAGCAAATTATAACCTCATCAGCAGGCCTAATTTTCAACAATGGGGCTTCTTTCTGATAGCTTGGCTACTAATTGTAACATTACTCACAGCTAATATTCTACCCATTTGAATAGTAGTTTTCTATTTTCTTCCTCATCTTTCAGGTTTTGGTTGCCATTTAAAAGCATTACAGATGATTTCAGCTGAGCAGCCAATCATTTCTGCACTTTATTTTACTCTTAATATCAGAGAGAAATGCACTACAACCAGAATACACAACATTTGCTGCCTTCCTTCCTTAAAGGTTCGTAATGGACAACTGTTTTTTTCACAGAATGAATGCCCTAACTATTTGAATTCCACACTGCTATTATTTGGAACAAGCTTGACTGTTGGGTCTGCTGGAATTCTATTGCTCTACTGTGCCTGCTATTAAATTATTTGCCATGTAGAAATAATTTCTACCAAAAACAATGATTGATCAGTTTAGTGATGTAGGACTGTTATTATTTTGAACACAACTGCAGTTTATTTATGGGAGCGAATAGGTCAGAATGAGTCTGTGTATATATCCATGCACTGGGGTTCATTTGGAGGGGTTTAATTTAAAGGACTTTTGTCAATCCAATGTAAATATATTAGCTTTAACCTTTATATTGTTTTCCAATTAGTACTGCTCTCATGTTGTTTCTGTACTGCTAATAACTTAAATAATTAAGTTAAGAAGAAGAAAAGAATCCTAAACAAAGAAATCCTAAATCCTGCAATGTATTTTCCAGATTGAGTTGAAACACCAACCTTCCTCTCCTACAAACAGTGACAGGCAATTCAATTACAAGTGTGTATGCATGTACCTAAGGAGGTGTTTCAGCGAAGTCTTGTTACATCACGTAAACTAGCACCATTTTGGTCACCCTTTGGTCTAACCAGAATATATTGTATTTCTGTTTGCAAGATATTGTCAGTTTTAACACTGTTAATATGAAGTCCAACACTGTTAATAAACCTGCTGTTTATTTTCTTAACAGCACACAGCCAAATAAAAGTCTTGTGAGGTTGCTCTGCTAAACAATAAAGTTAGTAAAGAGTCATCTGATGTTTCTCTGGTCAGTAACTTCTAACCAGAGCCACATCACAAGACTTTCCTTTTCTAAGTAGATTGGTTTTCTACCACCTGTGTCCAGGTGGACAAAATTAACAGCAGGTGGTGCTGTTGTTTTAAATGCATTATTTCAGTGTAAAATAAATGGTGCCCTAAACCTAAATTAGAGGTAAAAAAAAAAACAGTTAACTTTAATGAACGCCTCAGATATAAATATATTCTACACACTGGAAGGCCTTGTAATATTTCTAGAGAGTATATCTGCATATCTATTTGAAACAAGGGAAAGTTGTGCTCACCACTATAGTGGTGAGCACAACTTTCCTATGTTTGGAATAGTTCATATAGGAGCAGTGACCAGCTACCTGTTGTAGCTCCCACCCCTTCCCAACTATAGTCAGGTGATCCCACTGGTGTCTAATAAAAGGGCAACCAAGTTTGGGAGTTTTACTTTGAAAGCAGGTAAAACTTCTTCTTAATGAATCAGATGCAATTTGAGAGTAGGACTGGCCAGATATGGGATGACTTTGACGTAGTTGGCCAGCTTAAATATATTGCAATATATGGACAAACAATCCCTGTTGTTTAAAGGGTAAGGCATTTTTTAGTAGCTGTATGCACAAAATGTCTCAATGTCTTAAATATATTGATAATGGGTTGAGTGCAGAGGACCTTTTGTCTTTGTCTATATGTATATCTGTTTGAATAGGTGTTTTTCATTGTTCAACAATGGTGAAGGTTTGTTTAGGCAGCAAATAAAAAATAGATTGTTAAATGTACAGGAATAAAAAAATGTAAGGCATGTTAAATAAACACATTCCTTTTTGACTCTTTTATTATTGTTAGAAGATACATCCTGAGAAAACAAGTCTTTACCTCCCCATGCACTAGCTCCTCCAGAAGCTGCTGAAGCAGTTGCTGTAGTAGAGCTGAAGTCTGGTTGCAAGTCCAGAAGATCATTGGACAGTTTTGGTGAGCTGCAGAGGGGAGCAGAACAAGTATCTGTAAATAGTACTATGAGCTTTATTGACTTGTTTCTCTGACACAAGTGTGGTACAAAGATGCAGAAGGTAATGTAGCCTATTGTATAGACTCACCTTACTGCAGCTGCTGCACTTGCTGTTGCAAAGAGGTCAACTGGTGCGGAGGCATCTGCAGTTTTAGACGGGGTTGAGTTAGGCGATGTGACAGTTGTGGGGGATGACTAGACAAAGAAACATTAAAAAGAAGACTATATTCACATATAAACTGCATACAGCATTATTCCTAAACAGTTATCTAACTTTTCTCTCGTCAGTCAAACTGAATCCCAATAACAAATTCTGGTAATTAATTGTGATGCTGCCCAAGAACCGCCATAAGTAGCTCTGCACTTCTCTTCAAGAAAGGCAATAAGGTTCTTGAGGTGCTCAGTTATGTGGTTGGGAAGGAGGCCTAGAGACCAGTGTAATGATGCTAAATAAAAAAAAAAATATGGTGAGGCTTTAGATTCTTCTTTCAGGTTAAAACTTTAACTATAAGGATAGGCTAAGGTTAGACTTTGATTAAGGGTTATAAACCCAAATAAGCAGGCCTCCCAAATTGGCACTGATGTTTCTAATTCAAATGTGGGATTTTGTCCTTTTTATATTGGATATTTAGTAGAGGAGTGCTGCTTTGCATCTGAACCACACAGAGGAGCCCTTAATTGTTTCTCAAACTCAGACGCAGAAGCAGCGACATGGCAAGTCATCTTTTATGCCCCCACTTTCCTGCAGGCTAAAATGGAAATCACCACCGGGATGGCAACAAAGAGCTCAGAGTGCCATCGGACGGCAACAAAGCGCTCCCAGTGCCATCCCGCTGGCTAGAATCTAAATGGCCAGCGGGATTGATCATTTACAAAGTTTTCCTAGTGAGACAGTTTAGCTTTTTAACAGGTGACCAGTACATACTACCTGCTGATTGGTTGCTATGAATTTCTGCTCCTGGGTAATCTTAGTGCCTTTTATTACATATCCCCTTTAAGTTTTATACTTTGAATAGTGAATAGGGAGCTATGGATTGCCACTGAATCAAAAATGTTCACCAAAGCGTTTAGTTTTGCATGATTAAACAATATTTCAAATTCCCTTAAATATTGTGGTTTGTTCAGGCCAATAGTCAAAACTACTGAATATGACAGGAATTGAGGACATATCCTGTTAATTTCATAGTAAAAAGTCATATAATGAAATTAATGTATTTCATATTTACCTTCCCAACTGGAGATTCAGATCTGAAACATTAAGAAAAACCAAGAAAGCATTACAAATTTAAATGAAATAGTCTTTCATTACATACCTTTGTGTTTACATGCATCCTTAATAAATATGTTAAACTGTTGCCTTAAAAAAAATGCTAATGTCATTTATAATGGCGAATGAACCTCAAAGGAATCACTGCCTGCACAATAAAAATACCATGTCATCAGGTGTCTATTTCCCTTTTTCAGCAAAGATTTAGCATATATCGACCATATTATGAGAGAATTTCAGAAGACATATAATATCTAGGCAGTGTATAAAGATGATAACATTCATAATAGAACTGTCAGCAAAACGTATGATTTTGATTAAAACATTGGGAAGTGTCAAATACACTACTGTCATAAATATAAATTACCTGCACAAAAATAAAACTTTAAATATTTGATTGAAAATAGTATGTTTACGATCTTCATATTCGACCATTGATAAATCTGCCCCCTAAAGTGGCATACACTGACTAACTGATCAGCCTGTTGACTGAAGATACTGTGCAACTGGCTATACAAAGGAATAAACAAAGGGGGTTATATAGTAAAGGACATTAAGTTTGCCCAGTAGCATTAACCCATAGCAACCAATCAGCAGGTATAAATCACTTGTCACCTGTTTAAAAGCAAACATCTTATTGGTTGCTATGGGTTACTGCTCTTGGGCAAACATAGTGCAGTTTATTACCTAATCCTCAAAGCCTATAAAGCTCTTACTGGTCAGGAAGAGCTCATTCTCTTTTCCCTTGCTCATTTGCCAACAAAGCAAAGGCAGATGAAATGTTCAGTTTAGTGTAGTGTACTCCATTCTTATTTTTTATTTGTTCGCTGTGTGGAATGTTTCTTTAAAGGGAAACTGTCATGGGAAAACATGTTTTTTTTTTTAAACACATCAGTTAA
>CM044440.1:72282081-72332034 GCA_024363595.1 Xenopus borealis | reverse complement strand
TTTTTTTCCCATGACAGGATCCCTTTAAAGGGGCTGAAAACTCAACTGTAATGCCGCCTCATAGCACCCCTTAGTTTTCTATAGAAGTTACTGAAAACCATAATTACAGGTGCAAGAAAATTCCCCAATGAGAATTCTACTGATCAAAAACTTCATTAGAAATGCAAAAATACGGACCAATAAGAAGTCTGATTCCAGCACTGTCAGGCATCTTGTGGTTATCTTACATATAGAGATAATTATGCCATGTTATTTCTTCATTATATTACACTTGAATCAGACATGGGGGATAAAGGGCAGACTTGTTCAGTGCTGGGAAGCTGTGCTTAAAGCTTCCAACTCCAATTACAGGAATAAAGAACAGGGAGCCAGATTGATGTAGATCAGCTGGGATTCTCATTGGAGGATTCTTTGCATTTTAAAGCAGCCACTGGCTTGGAGATTTGGGGAAAAGTTTTATAGTGCAATATTGCTTTAAGAATACAACTCTGATGATGGACTACAGCTCCTAGCATGCCTCGACTTTCAGTATATGTTACATTATTCTGGGATTTGTAGTCCAGCAACAACTAATAAAGTTTGTTAAATGCAGGGTTTACTACTGCTTCAAAAAAAGACGCCTTTTGTGGTTTACATAACAGTAAATACCCAGACAGCAAAGTCTGCTTGTATGCAAGCATGGCCAGCATTTACAGGTACAGGTATGGGACCTGTTATCCAAAATGCTAGGGACCAGGGCAGTGGCTTAACTAGATGATATTGGGCCCCACAGAAAATTAATTTTTGGGCTCCCAACATATTCAGTGGTTGACCTGTTTACCAATATATGTTGAAACTGCTCATTAACTAGTCCCTGTTGGGCCCCCCTATACTTTCTGGCCCCCCTTGCAGCCACAGGGTCTGTCGTTATGCCCATGTACCAGGGGTTTTTCGGATAACAGATTTTTCTGTAATTTGGATCCCCATACCTTAAGTCAACCAAAAATCATGTAAATCAACTAAGCCCAATAAGCTGGTTTTGCTTCCAATAAGGATTAATTATATGTTAGTTGGGATGAAGTACAAGGTACTGTTTTATTACTACAGAGAAAAACAGTAATTTTTAGTAATTTGAGAATAAAATGGAGTCTAACGGAGGTGACCTTTCCGTAATTTGGAGTTTCCTGGACAACGGGTTTCTGGGATAATGGATCCCATACCTGTACTAACAGTTTAGATATTTAGGTCAGTTATAAATTTTCTTATGCATTTACATGGACAGGTAAGCCCATTTTACTGAAATATTTAATCAAAGCATAGACAAATTTAGGCTACAATGCTAGTCTTAGCCAATCCCAAGAATATTGTGTCCTAAGTACTTCATTTCCCAGTAAGCTCCTTCTGCTTTCCTCTGACCTGCTGCTATCTGTACTGCCTTTAATGATATATGCAGACAGTATCTTCTTATGGGACTGGGAAACATTGAACGTGTGAACATACGTGCCCACAAATGCGCACATTTAAAAGCTTTTATCATTGAAATCAATTCAAGTGTATAATGCTGTATTGCTTAAAATACTATTACAGGTATGGAATCTGTTATCCAAAAACCTGCTATCCATTCTTATTATTATTATTATTATTCTTATTGGAGGCAAAACAATTTTATTGGTAGTAGTTAATGTTAAAATCATTTTTTAAACTATGGAGATCCAAATTATAGAGATTCCATATCCAGAAAACCCCCATTCACAGCATGTATTTAAAAAATGGCAACATATTCTGCAAGCTTGTACAATATATACTAAGATGGTTCTTCCTGGCATATCTGTAGGAAAAGTGAAATACTTTTTCTAAATAAGGAGATAAATTGTACTTTATCACCTGGAATGAATTTGCATAGAAAAGTAGAATTACATTTACTACGTCAGTAACTAATTGGTACTAGTGCCTATTCACCAATAGTTCAATGCTTCACAGAACACATAAGTATAATCTGTCTGCCAGTACGTTGCTTGCTCATCACCAGACTTCACTAATTTATTGTTTCATGTACTTAAAGATTAAAGGGTCACTAAATCAAATACAAAGATTAACATGTTAGTGTTTAATTCAATTTATGACCTTTTCATATCTTTCACAAAGATTTTATTCACTTGGCCTGCAGTTTCAGCCTGGTTCTGCTGCACTTTGAAAACCCACCAAACCAGTCATGCCTACTGTCAGTCACATGTGCTGTCTTTCTTTGAACTGTATGTAAAAACAGTTTCTGTTTTAAAGACATCATAGGAAATACATCAATAACACAGTGTTATTACTGTTTCCTTTAAGGGTGCTTTCAACTCCTCAGGCTACTTCCAGGCCCAATATTCATAGTTAAAGTCCCATATGAAGGAAGCACACCAGTCTGTTTGGCAAACCTTCAAAGTACTTATTTCAGCAGAACCTGAGGGTTGCACCTGAGGAAGGGGTTGCCCCCGAAAGCTTGTGCTGATTCTGCTGAAATAAATACTTTGAAAGCTTTGCCAAACAGACTGGGGTGCTTCCTCCATATGGGACTTTAATCATTGGAAATACAATAGGACTGCAACTGTTTACCAGGTAGTACCAAGGGATGCTGTATGATATCACTATGAAGCAGACCAACCCTGAACTGCAATTTATGGACAGGTCCAGAGAGGGCTCACACCAAGTAAAGTATTTAGGTGCATTGGTGTAGTTTGTATAAGTACCAGAAGATAAATTTATTTATTTATGCATTGACTTTTAGTCTATCTTCAGACCTTTTCTCATCCTGTACCCAGGCATGTTACTTATTGGAAGTGCATGCTCTGCTGTTTTAGAAAACTATACACCAGACCAGTTTGATCTTCAGCCTCTGCCACTGTACTAGACCTAAAGCACCAAGAAGTCGTAAAGCTGGTAGATATTGCTACATCTTGGCAACAGGGGGGGTTATGCAATAAATAGACGAGTTCTCAAGTTAAGACTATGAAGTGGTGCCATGTGAAGAAAAATCCAGAAGCACACCAATATAGTGAAATCTGTGATTTATTAAGCTCATGTATATCCAAAAAACGGCAATGTTTCGGACCCCACTGGGCCCTTTATCAAGCCTGAAGTGCTCACAATACCAAATCTCATTAAATAGTGTTAGTGGGAGTGGAAAAAATGGGTGTGTTTAGGTGATTGGGTAATTGTGTAACAATGTGTTCAAATTCATTCAAAACCCACATCAAGGACATAGTATAATATAAATAGTTACAATGTACGTAATTAAAAAAGTGATAAGAAACATTCCCAGTACTGTCTCCTAAAAGATACAATTTATAATAAACAGTGCTACAAAAATACACTATGTCATTATATATAAGAAACTGTGAAACAAGTGTCCAATATTAAGATGGGGGTTATGCAATAAATAGACGAGTTCTCAAGTTAAGACTATGAAGTGGTGCCAGTCAACCGTTAACAACAGGAATATGAAAGTCTGTATTGCACATTATGTCAAAAATAATTATTATGTCAAATACATAATGGAAAATAAACGCAATAGAGGTAGCCGTGTATAACAAATAAAATATCCCTACCTAAACACTTTGTTCAGTCTACAGTAATACCACTGTATGCCCTGAAAGACCACCTTCTGCAGTGAACACTTCAAGATGTCCCTGGATTGTTTGCTGGGATCCCACCAATAATAAATGACAATACTTTATTTGCTGAGCAAGCTTATGAGTGTAATTATGGATTATATTTTACCTGGTCACCTTCTGCAATGTCATTATGGTTCAGTGGTCACATAACAGAAATGGTATATGTAGGCTCTCAACAAGTGCGTGTCCAATTTTATGTTTCCTAATACTTGGCTGAAATATATTTACCCCAACCGCCTAATTTTTAAACCTTTAAGATTTTTTTTTCTGCCGTCCAGTACAGAATACGAACACATGCCTACTTCCAACCAGATTTTTTTTTTCATTTGTTTATAGTTTCTGTATGTGCTGAATTTTGATAAACTTAGTTGCCTTTCGGAGTAGCAATAGGAAAATGACATAAATGATTAAAGGAATAAAGTCTGAGTGCTTACCCTTCACTGAAGCATCCACAGAAGCAGGGCAATAAAAAGGGGGATTAATAAGGTTTGAGATCTATATTAACACTAGTAAAATTAAAGCATAGAAAAGAAATTACATTTGAGAAGCTGTATCAAAACTTATTATGTATATTATTTACATTTACCATTTGGTAATTGCAGACAATAAATCTAAGGCCAATGGTAGAATTTTCATTGCCTAACGCCAATGACACCTAAGGAGATTAGTTGTCCTGCATTTTAGCAGCTAATGTCTGAATCCACACTTACGAAGCATGTGGTGTGAAGTTGCCCAAGGTTTCCTCTAGAGGAAACTTCAGGATACTTAGGAAAGAAGCAGCACTGAATATGTTTCTCCAGCAACACTTTGCATGTTAGATGCTCGGTAAGCATTTGTTGCCCGAAATGGACGATATTAATCGCAGGGTGACTTAACGTGTCACTGCCCTAACAGGAGTGAGCAGCAGCAGCAGCTGTAGCTTTATCTGTATTTTGAGTCATCACTATAAGAATGTAATCAGGCCTATAGACTGTCCATGAAAGGGTATAGATGATGAGCTGGTAAGTCTACTGTATTTGGATGCTTGAAGGAGCCACTGGTTGAATCTTTTCAGAGGGTGCACATTTTGCTTGGAGGAAAACTTCCACAGGACATTACATTAAGTTTGAATCAAGCTAAATGGCTGCAGGAAACCCCTTTCTTTATAATGTTCCAGGCCCACTACAACACAGACAATTTCATACAATTGTCAACACTCCGAAAGGGCATCCAGCAAGTGGCCATAGCATTAACAAATGGTTGAAGCAGACATATTCGAATGAACAGGATGACAGGCACACATACACACTGATAAGTTTATTTAAACATACCTGCTTCCAGGTTTCTTCCCTTCCAGTGTATTTAAATGTTGTTCTAGAGTTTCGAGTAAGCTGCTTGGGGCCTTAAAACATTAAACAAAAAGGACGACATTAAAGACAACTAAAATCTAACGCTTCTGAAATACTTTAAACATAAATGTTCTATTTATTATCAAATATTTGAGGCTTCTTTCTGAAAGCATAAACCAAAGTGCTTCATGTTCTCCAGTACTGAAATGAAAAGCTAATCACACAGGTGAAAAGGAAGTGAAAGATCCCACTGCACAAAAGAGATAGTGAACGCATGTAAACTATAATAGGAAAACAACCCATACAGAAAGCAAGAACTGATACAGCAGCAGGGATAGTAGTATACTAACATATTACTGGTCTACATTGTATTCTAAAAGAGACACCCATATAAATATTCACTGGTGTCTACTCCTTACAATCTATAT
Source organism: Xenopus borealis (assembly GCA_024363595.1). Lineage (NCBI taxonomy): Eukaryota > Metazoa > Chordata > Amphibia > Anura > Pipidae > Xenopus > Xenopus borealis. Next base: position 72,326,643 of record CM044440.1, on the reverse strand, counting down.
AGCTGTGGCAAAAAGATATTATTTGGAGGTCCTGAGCAAGATTAACATTGAAGGGGTCCTATGACATGCTAAACAATACTCAATTTCAACATAACAGCACTGATAGGGCTCATGGAAGCTTTGTGCATTTAGTCTCATAAATGAGTGTGCAAAATAAAAACAAAGAGAATAAAAAAAAACATTTGGTTTACATAAGCTAAACTGTGCTGTGAAATCTACAAGATGTACAAACTTCTTCCATCTCAATCTGTGACATCCCTTAGGGCTGTGACACACTAGGCTATTTGGGGAGATTGAGTCGCCTGGCGACTAATCACCTCGACTTTGCGGCGACCAATCTCCCCAAACGCCTTCCCTCACTCTGTGCTGGCTTAAATGAAAAATTGACAGTGCTAATCACACACGACGATTCGTTTTCTGAAGTCACACGAAGTTTCCTTGCTAGGCAACTTTGTAAAACGATTAGCCGCGTGTGATTAGCGATGGCGATTTTTCATTTAGTCATCGCAGAGTGAGGGAAGGCGTTTGGGGAAATTGGTCGCTGCAAAATCGAGGCGATTAGTTGCCAGGCGACTCAATCTCCCCAAACAGCCTAGTGTGTCACAGCCCTAAAGTTGGCCAGCAAAGATGAGTGCTCTGAAAATACTTGTGTCATCGAAAGAAGAGATATAGGGATATAAAGAGATATATTTAGTCTTAACATAGTATTCTATTGTCTCCTCTACCCAAATGTTACCACAAGAGAAGAGGGGCTGTACTCTGGTAATCTAATTATCTTCTTCAAAAGGACCAAACACGGAGTACCTTCAAAGTTCCCCTTTCTCAACTCAAAAAATAAAACAGTACAGATTTTTTTTTTGATTAAACAAATAGACAGAATGTATGTTCAGTACAAGCCCTATTAATTTAACTCAATTGAACAAGGAGGTACTGTATACTGTCCCTTGTGGACCCTTGTGACCTGGCAGCGAGACAGACAGGCTACATCAAATTAAACCTGCAGTAAAGATAATAAGACCTTGATGGAAAACAGAACCTGCAGGCCTGGGGGATTGCCATTGAAATGAACAAGGGGCAGGGAACATATGAGTGTTTTGCCACCAGTGTCAGTCTGGCCGACCGGGCTACCAGGAAAACTCCTGGAGGGTCCAGGGGTCAGTGGGCCCTCTTGCGTCTAACCATTTGGCCTACAGTATTTCATGGTCATTCTCTATTTCTTTATAGGAAAAAGAAATACGTAATAATGATAGAATAGAGTACAGTATGTAGGGATTAAAGACAAGGAAAAGGATGAGGTTGAGGGAGGCAAGGAGGAATAATAGTTTGGAAAGTGGGCCAATGGTCTAAGGTTTTCTGGTGGGCCCCTGGCATTCCAGTCTACCAATGTTTGGCACCCACCTGCTGAGCTGGAAATTGCTCAGACAACCAAATGAACACATAACATTTTGCTCATGTTGCAGATTTCACAAATTAAAAGACTACTAGAAAAAATTAGATTTCAGATCCTGGAAAGTAGATTTGATTTAGAAAAGACGAAATGCCTAGTAAGTGAATTCACAAGTTCTTGTTTTTAAGGCAAGGAGATAAATCAATCAATTTCAAGCCAATACTTAGTAATACTTAATAGTAAGAGGACTGCAGAAAAGAACCAGAACAGAGATGAAGTTGAAAGCAAAACTTTAAGTGATAAACTTAATAAAAATTACCGGTTCATCGATGAAACCATCCTTTAAAGAAGAAAAATTCTATTATTTACAGTTTCAGGGTCAGCTAAGAATTCTATCTTGATATTCTTATTCAAGCACAATAAATCAAGACTTAATATTCTGAGATACAGAAATGGGGCCCGTTATCCAGAATGCTCAGTACTTGGATTTATCCGAATAAGAGGTCTTTACAGATTTTGGATTGCCATACCGCATATAAACATAGGTCTATGGGAGATGGCCTTCCCATAATTTGAAGCTTTCTGGATAACGAATCCTATACCTGTAACATCTAAGTTCTTGTCTCTTGTTAAAACACTCTGTATGACTACTACTGCAATTATATAAGGTATCTGTGCATCATATCCTGGCAGAGCTTTGGGTGACTCACAGGGGAGAGAAGCGCTATCACAAAGCTGGTAAAATTTGCCTTTATTCAGACTTTGAAGTCTCAGAATCACACAGCATGACCCAGAGCAAAACACTAAATGACTGAATGTCTGACATGTTTTTGGAATATTGCAGTGTCTATTTATAGTTGCACAGCAGAGGTGTTGTGTGTAAGTTTTATTTTTGAGATGTAAGGAAGTAATGGGCCTGTACAAAGGAAAATCGTGAAATACCATTGTTGCTGCTACTGAAATAACATCAAACCTTGAAGATACTCTTTCAATATCATCATCATCAGTCCCTCTGGTGCTCAAGCCAGAGGATTAAAACAGATAAGTGGGGGAAAAAATCTCTAGTAAATACATTTTGTATGCCATTTCCTGTTTTTAAAGCAGGACACACCGACAGTCAGGGGTGCAACACATTCAAAGGTAACCATTATGGTGCTGATTTTACAGGCAAGCTTACTATTAAGTCCTATGCACTGCACAGCTTAACGCAATACTAGAAACCTATTATATATTATACAGGTATGGGACCTATTATCCAGAATACTCAGAACCTGGGGCTTTCCAGATAACAGGTCTTTCTGTAATTTGGATCTTCATACCCTAAGTCTACTAGAAAATCATCCAAACTTTAAATAAGCCTAATAGAGAAAAAGGAAATCATTTTTAAAAATTTGGATTATTTGATTATAATGGAGTCTATGGGAGATGGCCTTTCTGTAATTTGGAACTTTGAAACAGGTTTCCGGATCCCATACCTGTACATATACTTAAAGCACTCTTTGTATCCTACATTGGCAGCTCTAGCAGGCCTCTTGGATTTGGCTCTGTACTATGTTTAAACCATAATTTTTTTTTGAGTTATAGAACATATATATAATATAACTAGAAAAAGGGTTTAGATTATGAAAACTCACTTGGGTAAGGTCGGGAATATCTCCTTTGTCAATGCCAACTTGCTGTGAAACAGAAAGGCACAGAAGTCATTATTTCATCTTTCAATTAATCTCTATGAGTTTGTAACAGCTTCCCATTAAGTAGCAAATATTATATCTGTTTATCTTGGGTGCTTGAACACAGTTTGCATTTCTCATTTGTGGTTTAACGTTCCTGAGCTGTTCTACTAAGGCAAATTCTATACCAACCTTCTGACAGACATCACTTTAGCTCATCTCTGTTGTTACTCCACATTCACTGAGTTTCATTTCTAACTACAGTAACTAAAATCTTGAAGCGCAGGCGAAGAAACAGTCTGACTAATCGCCTATGTTCAGTATTGTTTCTTCAGTTGCAGACACAAGGAGACGATTTTGGCACGTAGATGCATACTATTGTGTTCTGGTGCTAAATTTACTCCGTGTGTGTACCCCTAAGCATACATTGTGCCAGAAACTGCAGAGACAACCCTGAACAAAGGTGATTGGTTGGCTTGTGTTTATCCACACGATATCCTGAAACTGTAGATAAGTGGCCTGCATTTAGCCACAGTTGCAGCACAATGTCTGCCTGAGTGCACAAGCTATGAAAACCAAGCATAATGGTGGCAATTTCAAGTTGGGTCAGGCCCTGCAGTTTAATCTGTTGGGTGTAACGTTTAGGGGGCGACATGCCTGAGTGCAGACGCATGGATTGGATTTTGGAACATTTATGCTTTCTCTAGTCTTAATGCTCTGAAATCTACTGTGTTGCGGATATCGGGCCTGCACATGCAGAAACTACATGAATAAGAGAGAAGTGGCCGTTTGTCGGTCTTTTTTTATTATTTTTAAAGGGGTAGTATATAACCTTGTTCAACATAAACTTACCTCTGCAACTTTCATAAATTCAGACACCCTGGTCATTCTTGTTAAAAATCGCTTATATATTTCGAGAGCATCTTTGCACTGACCCTTCTTCATTTCAAAAAATTTTTCTAAGAAATAAAAGAGGAAAATGGTTCATCATATAAATAAATTAAAATAAGAAAGTTTAGCAAATTCATACATAGAGATCTGTGCAGTCCAAATAAAGATATGTGTAGAACTTGTTACCATGCACTGCTTTGATATTTGTGATAATATATATATAATAGTGTTCTTCTAGCATTCATGAATATATTGGTACACAAGTAATAAGTAGCAGGGTGCAAAAGGACAAAATCATTTTGTGAGTTTTTCTTCATTTAATTAGTTATGAAAAAATTTTCAACAGGGGGTAGTTCCGGTTCTCTCTCAGACAACTGTCAGAGCAGTCTCAAAAATTGATAGAATGAAAATGGAGGTTGCAGTAATTTAGCAGTTACTGTTCAGGATGAAGTTACACATTTTGGACAGTGGTGCTGATATGACTAAAGACGGAAGGTAAAGAGTCTAAGGTTACTCTCAGAAACAAGGTTATTGTTTTGTACATATTGAGATTGTGTTCCATTCAGAAGAGAAAGCTAGGAGACATTGGTCTTAATACAATGCTTTAAGGCCAAAACAGCGTTTTAGCAGTCTAGGACAGGAATTCTCAACCTGCAAGAACTCCAGTTACTGCTCAATAAGAACCCTCAGCATCCCAGAATTACAATGGTCTTCATTATTACCACCTCTTTTATATCGGATATACTGGCATAAAACCCAGATTCTGCAATGGAAATAGCAGATTATTTTATTAATCTTTTCTTTAAATCTTTCGATTCTTTTAAAAGTGAATTAATATACTGTACTCGTGCATAATTTTTCATCTGAAAATCGATTGGGCAAGTTAGAAGATTTTCATTGTTTACTGTGAAAAGTATCCATTGTCCAATGGTTTGCTGGGCCAAGCAGGCAGCTACCCAAAGTTTTCCTAGCTTTAACTAGACTATATTGCTTGAAATGAACCCCCAAATATTGTGGTGCTGCCCTCCACTGGTAAAATGTGTTTACTGCAGAAACTCAACTATAGTTTATATAAAAAGCTGCTGTTTAGCCATGGGAGGCAGCCATTCAAGCACATCATAAACAGTAGATAGTTCTGAAGAATCCCACTGTATACTACACAGCTTATCTGTTATCAGCTGTGTATCATGTGCCTTTTCTCCTTTTTCAGCTTTGAATGGCAGCCCCATAGTTATCCAGCATCTTGCTTATATAAATTACAGCAGAGTTTCTGAAGCAAACACACCAGTTTTAACAGTGCAGGACAATAGTACATTATATATATATATATTTTTTTATAAGATTTTCTTTATTAACATCTTTTTTCATTACATTTTTAAAAAGAAATAAACATTAGAACAAGAGAAAGAAAAGAGGAAGAAGAAGAAGAGGGATGGGTTTCCCATTACACTCATATCATACCTGACTATAACATTATAACAGTCACTTTTATTCTCTATTGTCCACACCGGTTTGACCATCGCCCAACCAGCGATCCCAGACCCAATCAAAATTTTCAGGACTGCCTCAGGATAAGTATACCAGTTTCTGCCTTGGAAGAGAGTCATTGACTATTTTATCCAAAATTTCAGAGTAGGCGGTTCCATAGCTTTCCATGTTAGAAGAATTGCTTTCTTAGCGTAATGGAGTAGCTGATGAAGACATAGCTTGTCTCCCGAAGAGAGACTCAATTCTCCTATGTGTCCCAGCAAGCAAAATGCTGGGGTCCGTATATTTGGCAATCCCAAAGAAGTGTTCATGAAGGTAAGTATTGAGGTCCAGAAGTGTTGTATCTTTGGGCACTCCCAAAACACATGCAAATAATTGCCTTGTTCTACATTGCATTTAACACACACATCAGGATACCTTTGATATATACGTGCCAGCCTGTTTGGAGTATAATAAACCCTATTCAAAAACTTTGTGTGAATATACCTCTCTTTTATTAAGATATTAATTTCGGGTAAGTACATTATATTTTCATTATTTTTAAACAAGTTCATTTTTTGGTGTTACTGTTCCTTTAATAGTGCTTTTTATTTTTAGGTTTTTTTTGTATATTTGTTATATACAGTGTCCCTGATGCTAAAAAATAACTTGACCAAGGTTGGATGTACGCAGGCATTTTGCACTACAAGCTAAATTTTGGTCAACAGGTTTAGCCAAATTCTGTCAGGACAGATCATTTGTTGAATCTTAGATGTTTTATTTCAAAATTTCACCTGCTATTTACGGTTGATATAGGTTCTTGTGTGCACACTGAACGTTGCACATTGACACGAAGAGCTGCTCTTCATCTTTGCAGTTCCTAATATTTTGGATGTCTATTACAACAAATGAATCAGTGTAAAATGGCCTTGCTTGGGTAGGAACATTAGTATGATATTTCTCTAGTCAGCCTCACAGATCCATCAGTTGGACACCATGCATGAGTGCCCAGTGTATAACAACCTATAGGCATAATATTTGTCATTGAGCTAGACTTACATAATGATTTAGATATTAAGTAGCTGCCAGTGTATATAAAGTACATATATATTTGTATGTTATAAATTGTGCTTTTTTTGATGCCAGAAATGTACATCTTGAACATAAAATACAAACTGATACTCACCTAATAAATTAATTATTCCATCATTATAACAAGCAAATAACTTGATAAGATCTTTAAAAAGAAGCATAAAAGCAGCATTTATAACACCATTTGTTAGTTCATTTGGATGCACCTGTAAAACACAGAAAACACACTGAATTAAAAACAAACATCCCATTATTTATAGAGGCGGCTGAAATCTTTAAATGAACATTGACAACTTAATCTTATGTATGTAATTTTTGGCCTCAAAGTGACTAGAACATGAAAACATGATCATATAACCTGCTTAGTTTATGACAGCTTCTAAATAGCAGCAACGATCCAGGACTTCAAACTTGTCACAGGGGGTCACCGTCTTGGAAAGTGTCTGTGACACTCACATGGTCAGTGGGCTCTGAGCAGACGTTGAGAAGCTAAGCTTAGGGGGTGTTGGAAATTATCAAGAAGAAAATGAGGTTGGCCTGTCATATAAGCTGATGCTACAGGGCTGATTATTAAATTCTGATGCTAATTGCACTGGTTTCTGTGCTGCCATGTAGTAATTATCCAGATCAATGACTAATCAGCATTATATTATGACATTTCTATTCTATGTGTACTGTATATTTTGAGTCGGCCCCTAAATTCAGTAACTGGCATCAGAACAGAGCATCTGCAGTGAATGAGCAGAAAAAAAGATGGGAGCTACTGGGGCATCTTTGGAGACACAGATCTTTACTGCTAAAGGTCTGTGGTTTTCTTGGGCTGCAGAAGCCCAAAACATAATGTATAACATTTCTAGCTAATTCTTTAGTTTAACTTTCCTGGTCCTTAAGGGTTGGGGCAGACGGGGAGATTTAGTCACTTTCCGATTTATCGCCTCTTCTGTGAGGCGACAATCTCCCCGAACTGCCTGCTCCCTGTCCGCCGCCTGTTTGAATGAAGAAAAGTCGGCACCATTGCACTTGCGGCGTTTCGATTTCCAGAATCGCACAATGCACTTTTAATTTCTTGATGGCTTGTGCAAATTGCTTCTAATATAATACTGAATGGCTTACTATGCTTGGCTATAACATAATAAACAAACAAAAACTCAGAGGAGCACATACAGAGAGAAAATACCTGTATGGGCGGGAGGATTTGGATCAGAGTATTCTGGGCCCCTCTGAAGATTTTTTTGCAAGGGGGCCCAGTGTAGAGGTGAAAATGTAATGAAAAAGAAGACAGACGAGACTGCTGCTTTGTTGCTTCCCTTTTCCAATGTACCAAAGTCTGTGTTGTCTTTACATATCAGAACATCTCATATATTAATATTATGTTCTGTGACTAAGGCAACAAATGCTTTTTGGGCAGCTGAGATAAGGTAATAACTTACCCCACTTCTTCACTTCCAAAATATACAGGCTATCATGCAGGCACCAATAACTATATTAGCATTTACAAATAAACAGCAGACTTTGGTAGAAAAATGATATTTTAACCATGTAGAAAATGTACGATTTTTAGCCACAGCCGTATTTGCTTGCTGAATATTGGCAGTCATGGAAACAAGAATGCAAATAGAACCCGCTTGATCTCACACGTGAGAGAATGCAAAAAAAAATAACACAAAAAACTGTTTGCCATTATTTAGTTTGTGCGTTCAGTGTGTTATGTGCTTTGAAATGCCAATTAAAATGGTTTTAGAAAAGATTAAGGTAAGCAGGGGATTATGGAGACTGTAACTCAAAGTGATGCAAATTTCTTTCAAGGAAATTTTAACATTATGTAAAAAAAAAAAAAATAGATCCAAAACATAGACATTTCAATTTGAAAGAGGCATTTAGAACATTCCAACATGGGAAGGAGGGGGGGTAAGCTCAAATGTCGGTTATGGTACAATTGGGGCCAATATCCATTTGCTCTTATGGATACACCTAAATGTCCAGCTTTGTGGTCACGTAAGTTAAGAATTGGGTTGGAAATATACTTGTTTTCATAGATATTCTTGGAAATATGGTTATATATATATACTGTATGTATATAAATAAGCTATTTCAAGCTGAAAAAGCCCAATCACCACCACACTATGCATGGTAAGCCTCCATAAATTCTCTTGTGATTTCAAAAATAACACAAACAGAACGTCAAGATATAGGGGCAATGACGCATGGTAAAAAAAGGCTTAATTGGGAAAAATTGCCTCCCTTTGCATTTTCCCATAATTAAGCCAGATAGTAGTAAGTCATTTGTTTTACCAGCGCCAATCTTAAGGTTATGCTGCGGCAATTCATTTTAGGGAACTTTGTTGCCCACAGTAAAGAAGACTTAAACAGGGGTGACAAAACTCACCATCTGCCATTGTTCTCACAAATAACCATGCTATATTCAAGTGAATCACAACTTGTAGAGTCAGATGATAAAACATGGCTCAGCTTACTTACATCGAACTCAAGCAAAGCATCGATTTGCCCTTGTAGTATTGGCATGCCCTTTAGCAACTTGTCTGGAAGCATTGTTCTCATGACACCTTCAGCCCTGGAAACAGAACACATGTTAAACTGACAGCATAGTACAGTCTACTGCTACATTTAATAAAAGAATACAAACACATTGCATACCCCTTTTTCACTCTTGCAAAGTCAAATGCCATTTGTCTGTAGGAAAAGGCTTTTTCATTGAGGTACCTACTGTACCGCCGTATAAATGTTGACATATCATAACCTAAAGGGAAAGAAATAAAAAGTCATAAAAGATTGCATGGCCCTTGGTTGCCCAGAGAAATTCAAGACAGTCAAGATAGTTGGGTGTCATGGCTCAGAGGTTTGCAGGTTCCTTAAACATGTACTTTTCTCCCATCTTTATTTTCTTTATTTGGAGTGCCATTAGTTAAGACTATTAAAAAGCATTTAAATATATAAAGAAATGGACATTACCCTTAGTTTTATGGTAGTTTAATAACCAACCAGTAGAAGGTATTGTTAGATTATTAAAGGGGTGGTTCACCTTCAAGTTAACTTTTAGTATATTGTAGAAGGGCCAATTCTAAGAAACTTTTCAATTGGTCTTCATTATTAATTCTTCATAGTTTTTTAATGATGTGCAATTTTCTTCTGTTTCTTTGCAGCTTTCAAATGGGGGTCACTGACACCATCTAAAAACAAATGCTCTGTAAGGCTACAAATGTATTGTTATTGTTACTTTTTATTACTTATCATTCTACTCAGTCCATCTCCTATTCATATTCCAGTCTCTTATTCAAATCAATGCAGGGTTGCTAGGGTAATTTGTACCCTAGAAACCAAATTGCTAACACTGCAAACTAGAGAGCTGCTGAATATAAGCTAAATAACTCAAAAAACACAAATAATAAAAAATTAAAACCAATTGCAAATTGTCTCAGAATGTCACTCTACATTATACTAAAAGTTAACTCAAAAGGTGAACAACCCCTTTAAATAGGACTCTAAATAGGACAAAATTGCATTCCTATATTTTTTAAATCATCTGTTTTTGGATAATAGCTCTGATGCCAATATGTTCATTCTCTTTTTCAATATTTTTAAATAAAAGAGTTTGTACTCTTTCCTGCACCAGAAGGAGATCCTCTTGCTAGCAAGTACCAGCGGAACTCCTGTCCAATTAGGACAGCCCCTGTAGAGCACTTTAAGGTCAGCACAATGCAAAATATTTCAAATGAACAACACTTTATATCAGTGAGTGATACTTAACCATTAAGTCAGGACCCGTGAAAGGGGGGTCCCCATGTGGTTTATAGTGGGTTCTGATGTTCCTTTAATAAAATTGCTTTGTAAAAGACACCATGAAGAAATAATTATGGTACAGAATTAAATCTAACTTTTTTGTAAAACAAACTGGGCTATAAAATTAATTCCTAGACTATTATGAGACCCCCAGTAAAATGAATGCTATCTAAACTGCCTCTAATCCAGAGGTGAAGAAATGTTATCAATGCTTTAATCAAACTATTTGCTGGGCATTGTGGTTATCCAAAATAGAAATATAGGTATGGGACCCGTTATCCAGAATGCTTGGGAACTGGGGATTTCCATATAAGGGGTCTTTGGACTGCCATACTCCATATTAAGTTAAATAAAATTGATTTAATCATTAAATGAACCCAGCAGGATTGTGTTACCTCCAATAAGAATTAATTATATCTTTGTTGGGATCAAATACAAGTAAAAGGTAATATGTTTTAAAATTTAAAATTATTTCATTAAAATTAAGTCTATGGGGGATGGCCTTCCCTAATTCAAGATTTGTGGATAAAGGGCTTCCAGACAACAGATATCATACCTGTATCAATTCTGAGGTCTTAAAAATGTTTTGGTAAACTTTTCGGCTAGAGAAACATCTGAATGAATGATATGGTGTGGAGAGGGGAGTAATTTGTTTTCTTACCGTGCGAGCCACTTTTATCCAAGAAATTACTAAGGTTAAAGAGTGTGTTGCGAGATGCCAGATATTGTATAAACCTCTGTAAAATAAATAGAAAACATATTAAACATTTAAAACTGGTAAATCATTTCACATGGCATTTAAAATAAGGGATCTTAAAATTGAGGGCACATTGGGTGTCTTCTATGAAAGTCTCATGTGTCAACCAGCCTAATTGCTAATTTTTCGATAGTCTTGGAACAGCTTTTTACTGTATTTTGCAATTTGCAGTGATCAGATTAACAGGTTTCTACACTGTGACAAACCACATTTAAGGTGGGCATACACTATAAGATCTGCTTGTAATGTGATGTTGCCTAATAATCTGATTTTTAACTGATTTGGCCACCAAGACTTGTCCAAATTAGACAATGTGGGTCTCTCCTAACTGAATATTTTAACATCCCCTATACAGTGGTGTGAAAAACTATTTGCCCCCTTCCTGATTTCTTATTCTTTTGCATGTTTGTCACACAAAATGTTTCTGATCATCAAACACATTTAACTATTAGTCAAAGATAACACAAGTAAACACAAAATGCAGTTTTTAAATGAGGGTTTTTATTATTTAGGGAGAAACAAAATCCAAACCTGTATGAAAAAGTAATTGCCCCTAATAACTTGTTGGGCCACCCTTAGCAGCAATAACTGCAATCAAGCGTTTGCGATAACTTGCAACGAGTCTTTTACAGCGCTCTGGAGGAATTTTGGCCCACTCATCTTTGCAGAATTGTTGTAATTCAGCTTTATTTGAGGGTTTTCTAGCATGAACCGCCTTTTTAAGGTCATGCCACAACATCTCAATAGGATTCAGGTCAAGACTTTGACTAGGCCACTCCAAAGTCTTCATTTTGTTTTTCTTCAGCCATTCAGAGGTGGATTTGCTGGTGTGTTTTGGGTCATTGTCCTGCTGCAGCACCCAAGATCGCTTCAGCTTGAGTTGACGAACAGATGTCCGGACATTCTCCTTCAGGATTTTTTGGTAGACAGTAGAATTCATGGTTCCATCTATCACAGCAAACCTTCCAGGTCCTGAAGCAGCAAAACAACCCCAGACCATCACACTACCACCACCATATTTTACTGTTGGTATGATGTTCTTTTTCTGAAATGCTGTGTTACTTTTACGCCAGATGTAACGGGACGTGCACCTTCCAAAAAGTTCAACTTTTGTCTCGTCGGTCCACAAGGTATTTTCCCAAAAGTCTTGGCAATCATTGAGATGTTTTTTAGCAAAATTGAGACGAGTCTTAATGTTCTTTTTGCTTAAAAGTGGTTTGCGCCTTGGAAATCTGCCATGCAGGCCGTTTTTGCCCAGTCTCTTTCTTATGGTGGAGTCGTGAACACTGACCTTAATTGAGGCAAGTGAGGCCTGCAGTTCTTTAGATGTTGTCCTGGGGTCTTTTGTGGCCTCTCGGATGAGTTGTCTCTGCGCTCTTGGGGTAATTTTGGTCGGCCGGCCACTCCTGGGAAGGTTCACCACTGTTCCATGTTTTTGCCATTTGTGGATAATGGCTCTCACTTTGGTTCGCTGGAGTCCCAAAGCTTTAGAAATGGCTTTATAACCTTTACCAGACTGATAGATCTCAATTACTTTTGTTCTTAGTTATTTTTAACAAGGGGGGCAATCACTTTTTCACATAGGCCCATGTAGATTTGGAGTTTTTTTTCTCCCTTAATAACGTAAACCTTCATTTAAAAACTGCATTTTGTGTTCAATTATGTTATCTTTGACTAATAGTTTTTGATGAGCAGAAACATTTAAGTGTGACAAACATGCAAAAGAAATAAGAAATCAGGAAGGGGGCAAATAGTTTTTCACACCACTGTAGATATATGCCCAATTTTTGGTCAGATATTGGTTGGGCAGGCGACTGGGAGAGTCGGATTATAACCTTTCCTATTATAATCGATTCAATTGATGTTCTGTTAAAATGTTGCCATTTACTACATAGTTGCAACAACGGTATATATTCAATTTGAGCGATTGTCTGTGTTTTTACGTTAACAACAGAAGAGTTGTCAATTTTCGTCACTTCCTTTTTTGTTGTTTAAATTGTCTGTACGGTTGTTTGTCATTTATGCCTATGATTAAGTATGTTCAGATACGGAACACATTAGGACTGTTTTTTTAGCTCATTGGAATAAAGACTTTATTGGCACCTGTTGGCTCCTGGAGCGTGTGTTCATTTTTCTGCAATTGGTTTATAGCAGACCAAACAACAAAACATTATTATTACTGCTGCTGTCCAAGGTGCCTATGAGATTACATATATAGATAGAAATATACAGAAAAAGCTTTTAATGAATTACTTTCTTCTGTTCCCATTCATGTTATACAATGCTCTTACCTCATTACCATGAACCATTAGGTGATGAGTTGTGACTAAGGCTTTGAACACAACGACCCAGCTGGTGTTTGTAGCTCTTTCAAACAGTGTGTCTGCCATCTGAGGAATATTGACATTTGTCTCATTGGTGGCTTGGATTAAGACTGGAAAAAAAAAAAACAGTAAAACTAGGTTACAATTAGCAATCCTATTGCAAACATTTAATAATTATTATAAACATGTATTTATATAGTGCCAACATATTTCGTATCACTGATTTAATATTAGGGATAGGTCGTTGAGACCACTAACTGATGCTGGACTGCAGTTGCCATTGGACTGCAAGTGAGGCAACGTGTGGCACAACTATGAGATAGCATCACAATTACAGTAGTAATAAGCGTTACATTTTTATCATGTTAAAGAATCCAAAGCAGTTACAGCATATGATATTATTTCTACACGTTTCAGCTGATTGAATTTAAAACTGCACCTACTTATATCATTAGTATGGCCTAAAAAACAGGGCTAGGGTATTCTAGGCAAGAATTGTTGGTACTAGCATAACGGCTAAAATACACAAACAGTACAGACTGGGGTGTTTGGGCCCACCAGACTGTTACCTTAAAGGGGAACCCAACCCCCCCAGGCGAGGAGGTAGGCCGGGGGGAGGAGGGATGGGGGCCTACATCTGGGTGAGGGGGGGAGGGGTTAGCGTCGGGGGGTTGGAAGAGGATGTAAAGGCAAAAAAATAAAATCCCATTTTTACTTTCTTTAATGAAAGAGAAATCTATCTCCAATATACTTCAATTAAAAACTGTATACCATTTTATAATAAACCTGACTGTATGCAGTGAAATTCCCCCATCATTTACTGCTGTGGATAGGAATTGTCCAGTGTTGGACTGGCCCACAGGGATACCAGTAAAGTTCCCGGTGGGCCCAGGTGTCAGTGGGTCCTCTTGCTTCTAACAATTTGGCCTATTTCATGTTCATTCCCTATTTCTTTATGTGGAAAAAAATGCTTAATAATGGAAGAATAGAGTATAGTAAGTAGATCTAAAAGAATAGGAGAATAAAGAGGTTAAGTGAGGAGAGAAGGAATAATAGTTTGGAAAGTTGGGCCCCTGGTCTAAGGTTTTCTGGTGGGCCCCTGGCATCCCAGTCCGACACTGCAATTGTCAGACAGTCCCCAAGTGCTCTGCAGGAAAACAGTCACTTCCCACAACTCAAGCAGATTTGTAAAAACAGCCAATGACTGTGTAGAGATTTGTGTCCACAGACTGCAGTCTGTATATTCTGGTTATTAATTAGTCTTACTGTATTGGCTTCTATGGCAGATATTATTTGACTTGTGCTGTTTTGATAATTTATGACGCTCCCTAAGCAACTGAAGCCCAGATCACACTGAGCATGTGTGAATCTTGATATTGCAGAGATGTCTAACAAAGTTACAAGATGACAGCCCCCTGCGCCAACTTTGAAAGCATAAATCATTTGTTTGATTAGGCTTCTGGTGCAGTAAGTTCATGTTTATGTTTAGTATACAAAATACAGCATTTCTAACATTATTCTATTTTAGTTGCCCTTTCAGGCCCCCCCACTCCAGTTCTCTCTTCCAAACACTCCCACAGTCAGAGTGATGGGCGGAGAAGCTTAGGGTCAGGAAGCTGGAGCAGATCTTGGTTGGTGGTGTCAAACTGGCTCAATCCAACAATTACAATACATTTCAACTATTCTCTCTGCCAAATAGCACACCCTCAACAACACTTATGCTCTTTGGAGAAGCATTCTCTCATGTTGTTTACTTAGGGTTGCCACCGGTATTTTGAAGGGCTGCCCGGGTCAATGCTTCCTGCCCAGTTTTCCAAATAAGGAAAACCGGGCAGGATTAGCTTGATTGACGCCGCGATCGGCCAATCGGCGATCGCGTCGTCATAGCTCCGCCCCATGACGTCACAGGCCTGCCGGCCCCCATGTCCGGCTTCAGCCACAGGGAAAGGTGGCAACCCTTTGTTTACTATAGGTTCAAAACACAAAAAAAGAGAAGGCTTTAAAAAAAAAAAAAAAAAAATTCTAAAGAATATATCTTTTTCTCGGTCACCTAAAAATAAACAATTTCTTCACAACAAATGTACGATTTCACATAATTTTCATTTTATAGTTCCACGAATTACATTTGTCTGTTTTTATGTGTAAAAACAAACATTTTTATTCTATAGAGCTCATCTGTTATTTACTTGTGCCCTATAGCCAAATTTAAGCTCGAATTACTGCCCCATTCACCATCTTATTTAAATAAACTGTAATAGTGCCTTTGAAGAATGTATACAAATGCACATAAAACCCTTGTTTTGGTGCTACTTTAAAGCAGAGATTGACAAACCTGCATTCAGGTCTCTCCAATCTCTGCCACTTGACTATTTTTCTTAATTCACAATTTAAATCACATATTTATGAAATTTGTTCTCTGTGCTCTTTATAATCTACTTCACTGAAATAATAACTATTTCAATACTGATATATATACAAATATATTTAGAAATCTTAAGATAAAAAATTAGCAATAACAGATTTAAGGTTTTGTGGGTAAGCATGTAGTAATTCTGTGCAGAAATAATTTTTGGCCCATTTCATACAGACAAATACAGGTTTAAAGGTGGCCATACACAGTAAGATTTGCTCGTTTGGCAATGTTGCCAAAAGAGTGTATCTTTTTCCCCGATATGCCCACCTTGAGGGGGGCGATATCGGGCTGATCCGATCACAACGGAAGAGGTATGGGCGGTCGGATCGCACGACTGCATCAACGAACAGATGCGGCTGCAATCCGACAGGATTGTTAGTCCCGTCCGATCAACATCTGGCCGACTTTTGGCCAGAAATCAATCGCGTAAGCCCAGTCGGAGGGCCCCACGCACAGGCCGATAAGTTGCAGACTCAGTTTGCGTACAGCTTTTATAAGCCTGTGTATGGCTGTGTATGTGTATGAAATTAGTCAGATGACAACTGGGCAACTCAGTTTTCAAATACAGTGAAACCTCGATTTTAAGTTTTCCCGCATTTTACATTTTTTATTTGTGGTCCCACCAATTTATAATGTATTTCAATGGGTGCATTTCCCTGATTTTAAGTAACGTTTTCCCAGACTTAACATGAAAATGTTGTCCTGATGTTCCCAAAAACTGCTTCTTTTCCTCTATGAATATTATTTGTGAAATAGAGAGGTTTGAAATACTAACCAGATGTATATTTTGCCATGGTTCTTCCTGTAAATGGTCAATTCCAATGAGTCTGCCCCTTATACAATCCTGCACCAATCACTTATTGCTTTAGGTTGTGTATGTGACTGAGAGAGGCCCTGCACATGCCCCCCATAGTGT
Organism: Xenopus borealis; assembly: GCA_024363595.1. NCBI lineage: Eukaryota > Metazoa > Chordata > Amphibia > Anura > Pipidae > Xenopus > Xenopus borealis. The sequence continues at coordinate 72,309,928 of CM044440.1, read as the reverse complement.
AACATGAACACTGCAATGCTTAAAGTGGACCTGTCACCCAGACACAAAAATCTGTATAATAAAAGTCCCTTTCAAATTAAACGTGAAATCCAATTTCAAATTTTTATTAAAGCATTCATAGCTGTTTTAAGCTCATTTAAAAATCTCAGCTGTCAATCAAATATTGTCTGCCACTCCTCTATGCCTTAGGCATAGAGGCAGGGCAGATAATTACTTTCACTCTCCATTCAGCACTTCCTAGATGTCACTGCTCCCCACACATTCCCCCAGTTCTCTTAACCATTTAATTGTGTAGCCAGGACATGGGGATAGACATTGGGTCCCCCATTCTGATGCACAAACAAGATTCTGAGATGATACAAGGCTTGTCTTAATAACAGTGTCCACAAAATGGCTCCTGCCTGCTTGCTATAATTATGAATTCCCAGACTGAAGAAACAAGATTAAAATAATTTATATAGTGTAATTTATGTTCATTTTGCTTAACTAATGTAATAAAATATGATTTTGAATATTTTTTTGGGCTGACGGGTCCACTTTAATCCTTCTTATTAACACAGTAAATATTGTATCTCAGACTCCTTTGCCTATATCATTTCCGGATTTTACATTTTCACAGATTTTACATTTTCCTGGTCCCCTGAAATGGGGGTTCTACTGTACTGTCACAAATTCAAGGTTGGAAGGAGATCAGTGCATTGACTTTTTTTTTTTTACAATATTTACCTATTTATTCTTAATATGCTTCATTTGTGCAAATGTCCCTCAATGAACATGAAAACCTGTAGCAAAGGTTAGTAAACCCTGCTGCAACCAAACTTTACTCAGTTGTTGCTGGACTACAAATTCCACAACAATGTAACAAACTGAAGGTTGAGGCATGCTGGGAGCTGTAGTCCACCAATATCAGGGTTGTATTCTTAAAGCAATATTGCACAATAAAACTTTTCCAAAGCTTTTCCCCAAATCTCCACAGCCAGCGACTGCATTAAAATGAAAAAATAAAATCCTCCAATCAGAATCCCAGCTCATCTGTATCAATCTCGCTCCCTGTTCCTGTAAGGGTAAGGTCACACAGGCAGATTGTCTTCTGGGCGACAATCTTCCCGAACTGCCTTCTGCCTGCTACAGTATAATGAGAAAACTTCCGAAACTTCGAAGTGCCACAAGAGCATTGCTGCAAGCAATTTTTCATTTTAGCAGACCGAAGGCAGTTTGGGGTGATTGTCGACCCAAAGAAGAAGCGATTAGTCGCCAGGTGAATAAATCTCCCCGAATCTGCTCGTGTCACCTTACCCTTACAGGAACAGAGAACAGGAAGCCAGGCGACTAAATCTCCCAGAATCTGTTGGTGTGCCCCTGCCCAAATTGGAGTTGGAAGCTTTAATCACAGTTTCCCAGCACTGAACAAGTCTGTCCTTTATCCCCATATCTGATTCCAGTGTAATATAATGAAGAAATAAAATGACACAATTATCTCTATATGTAAGATAACAGTAAGATGTCAGACATGATGCTGGAAATCAGAATTCTTATTGGTCAGTTTCTTTGCATTTATAATGAAGTTTTTGATCAGTAGAATTCTCATTGGTGAATTATCTTGCATCTATAATTATAGTTTTCAGTAACTTCTGTAAAGAACTAGGGGGTGTTGTGGAGCGGCATTAAAGTTGGGTTTAAAACGCCTTTAAGAGAGGGCAGTATGAAGGGGCAGAAAAATGCATAGCTCCCAACTGTCCCTTTTTCGGAGGGACAGTCCCTTATTTGTACTGGAAAGTCCCTCTATTCTCTGCACTGAATGGCCAGAAAAAGAAACAAAGTTTCTAACTTAATTGGCTTTTGGCAGAGAGCCCAGAACAGCCAACAGGTGCAACTCAGATACTTTGATGCTTTCAAAAGGGGTTTGGATGATTTTTTGGACAGACATAAAATCAAAGGCTATTTTGATACTAAACTCTACAGTTGGTATATCTATGGGCATATATGGTTTGTGTGAAAGAGTGGAGGGGTGTGTGTGTATGTGTATGCTGGGTTTTAATTTGGAGGGGTTGAACTTGATGGACTTTAGCTTTTTTCAACCCAATTTAACTATGTAACTATATAACAATTTTGAGATAAGAAAATAAGTAACAGTTTAGATAAGGAGAAATATTTTCAAAACTTTCATAACCTGCCAAATTTTGTAAAATGAACATGGTAATTAGGGGTGTGGCCACAAAAATGGGCATGGTCAAAAAATGTAGCCATGCTACAAGAAAAAAACACTTTTGTCCCTCTTTTTACTTCCAAAATGTTGGGAGGTATGAAAATGCAGTTTGGAAATGCATGGAAATTGCATACTGCCTTTTGCTCTAGGCAGAGATGTTTGGAGGATTCCTTCCATGTTTGGACAAAGGGGGTAGAGTGGTAGAATAGATAGAACAAATTTTATGGGTTTGTGTATCTTTCTGTGAGCCCCATGACAGGTTGGGCATTTGCAGCTATTGCATTCATTAAATAAAATAAAGCTATTTTCACCAGGAAACAAAACATATTCACTGATATTTTACTAATTTGAGAGAGACTTCAGTGAAATTGTATCCCTACTGATGATTTTCTGTTCTTTTATAGGTAAAATGTTTGCTTGCCTTTACATAATAATTAAATGTGTTCAACTTTGCTTTTAGATACCAAGTTGCCTTTTTACTAAAATACTTACTTTAAAAACTGTGTTTTCACATGATATTTGTGTTTCACATGATGCATACATCACTTTGCATGGCAACCTATATTCTTTATGCTCCTATACCCAAAGGATTAAACTAGCCTAATATAGCTTGATTTGTGGGCCTGAATTCTGCAATATACTCCCTATTATTCAACCCACTTCCCAAGTGCTAAAAAGAATCATAGTTAGAGACCCCTTATGTGTGAGGAAGAGACCATTAAATCAACATTAAAGTTATTTTTGGGTATAAATCCTTTTTTTTTTAATTTTAGTTGATAGAATTCTTTATTGTCAGTCTGTGGGGCTTATGTCCACATTAAAGGCCCATCAATGTTTCATGTCTGTGGTTTAATGGTATGTATTCTTGGCTGCACATTGGAGATTTGCCCCACTCCATCTTTTTCTTGAGGGAGCGGAGATGATGGTATGTATGGAACATGCAGGGTATCACAATACTGTTGCCTACTATGCCTGCTCTGCCAGTTTATGTTTAGCAAGAAATAACAGCACATTTATAAAAAGTGTGCACATTTGCACTTGGGAAGGAACCAATAACAACCAATCACTTTTTTTCCCTGTCAGCTACAGGTTGAGCACTGAAAGCGATTATTTAATTGATTGCCATGGGTTACTGCCCAAGGGCAAATTGCCCAAAGGTTACAAATGACCCCCACTATAGCTAACAGCCATCTTTGTAAAGTAACGTTGCTTCTGGCTAAATATAATTTGATTCTTTTCCATATGGCAAACCATATGGACAACAAAACTATACATGAAGCACTTCCAGCAATGCATTAACAGCCAACACTGTTCACAACATGAGCACACATTGTTAACATGTTCATTTACTTATCACTTCCTATACCATGGCCATTCAACTAATTTTTCAGGCTACTATTGCTTTAATTTTAGTGCTGAAGAAAGCAGACAGTATGTGGATGTTATGACATCATCAGCTTGGCAGCTCCTTAAAGCTTGGCCTTCTCACAGCTCATTCTGTTTCAGATCTTGAGAGCATAAGACGCTACTCAATATCTTGACAAGTTTTGTGAAAGGTAGTTTGTAAGTGACAATGCAGAAAACAGGATTTTCTCGAATACATTGTTTTGTCAGGAGTTATAGAAAAAAGAACTGGCAGTATAACAAATTGGTTCAAATTAAGTATATATGTGTTTGCAAATAGTATACATTTTATATACAATATAAGAAAAAAAAAATAACCAAGGCTGTTAATGTTTATTAGTATCCTCATTTCCCAGCAGGGATTGGTTCAGCGAGGCCGGTCTGAACAGGCATAGCATTCAATCACGAAAGTGTAAACAAACATGTTAAAACTACATAGACATATGTAGCATCAGAAGAATAATATAGGAATACTAGAATTTTGGGGATGTGTTTTTAGATTTTTCCCTGTTAACATTCAATGATTTTTCCCTGTTAACACACCAATTTTCTTTTACATTGTGCCACACTAAGGACTATAAGAAGAGTGCAAAATTCTCCCCTAAAGCAACAATGGGTTTTTACCAAGTGCATTCAGTTCATGTCCTCATTTTCTTCCTTTGCTCTGGTTTTATATCAGGTAAATAGATAATTCTGTTCCACTGTAGCACTGACAGCTCTTACTGCACATTACTTTCTCTGTTAATATGTGCCTCAGGTTGCACGGAAAGCCCAGTTACCAGGGGCGGCAAAAAGCAGCCTCTGGTAACTTGAAGAGCCGAAAATGGAAATTCGGCTCTTCTAGTGCAGCAAGCGCAATAGTGCTCACTACACAAGCGATGCAGCCCCTAGAAGAGGGGTCCCCAGCCTTTTTTTTTTTTACGTGTGAGCCACATTCAAATGTAAAAAGAGTTGGGGAGCAACACAAGCATGAAAAAGTCCCTTGGGGTGCCAAATAAGGGCTGTGGTTGGCTATTTGGTAGCCCATATGTGGACAGGCAGCCTACAGGAGGCTCTACTTGGCACTGTACTTAGTTTTTATGCAATTAAAACTTGCTTTCAAGCCAGGAATTCAAAAATAAGCACCTGCTTTGAGAACACTTGAGCATCCAAAAGAATCCAAAGGCACACAGGACTTATCAAACACAAAAGTGTTTATTGCAAATAGCGGTGCACCAGGCGTCTCTAATTAGCCGGACACAGAGGGTGTGCGAGAGCCACAACTATTCCTATTGAGGACACTTGAGGACACATCCAAGGGTTTGGAGAGCAACATGTTGCTCACGAGCTACTGGTTGGGGATCACTGCCCTAGAAGGTCAAGGATGGGGATATTTAAAGACGCTTGCGAAGGGACAGGATTACTCTTTAGAAGTACATTAGAGTAGAGTCCTGCAGAAGGTCGGGTACCCGCAAAAACCTGCGATAACCTGCGGGTTGCAGGTGGAAGTTTTGGGAGCAGATATAGATGCGGGTCGGGGGTTCTCCAAGGTTGCAAGTGGCGGATCGGGTTGCTGATCTTCTCCATAATGAGTTTTACTCTATTTTTTCTAAACACGCCTACTTCCAATGATGTAGCTTATGGTTTACGTGAGCAGTTCCTCTTTTTTTCTGATTGTGAATACTTCCACTGATGTCACTTCCGGTTTACCATTACAGCACTTCCTGATTCTTGATGGTCAGTAGGACACCGATCAGGTTGCGGATAAGGTACTTGCGGGTCCAAGCGGGTAAGAATGCGCGTTGCAGGTACGGGTCCGTTACAGGTTCTGAAAAATGGACACGCGCAGGACTATACATTAGAGGACATTATAGATTGTTAGTGGGAGATCTAATTTTAAATAAAATTAATCATCGGACCCGAAGCCACCCCTTTAGACTAGAAGAAAAAACATTTTATTTGCAGCAACATAGGTGGCTCTTCACAGTGAGTACAGTGAGGTTGTGGAGGACAGTGAGGTTGCGGAACGCACTGCTGTGTGATGTTGTGATGGCTGATTCTGTCAAAGCTTTTAAGAGTGCCTTGGATGATTTCTTGGACAGAAATAAAATATCAAAAGCTATTGTGATACCAACTACAATGATATACAGTAGATATTGGTATATCTAGTTTCAGTGGGTGTGTGCATATATATGTGTGTGTGTACTGGGTTTCATTTGGAGGGCTCCGACTTAACTATGTAACCCTGACTTTTATAAATATGCTTCTAACTTGCCTTTGTCAGATCGCACACACAGTGCTTCTTGTGCACAGCTACTGGTAGTGGCAATAAAACACAAAAAAATACCCTGCACTTAGAATGAGTGTTTATAGATGAGAAGATGTTCCTAGATGTTCCACAATAATTATTAGCTGGCTACATCAGATTTAACTATTTTTCATAGAACAACAGTGAAACTGACATGATTAGAGGTTGCAAGACTAGGTAAATGTAGTACCACATATAAAGCTTTGTCCATGTCAAGGTACCCATAGCAACCAATCATATGCTAGCATTTACTGCTAACGCAAGTGCTGGTGAAAATTGTTTCTAATAATGCAGAAGCATTATCTGAAGATGAAGAGTCATCCTCTGAGGATGAAGTCAATGGATAATAAAGCAGGAGATCAAGAACAATGGTTAATAAAAAGGAAGATAAGGAAATACATTAGTCAGCAGTAAAGCTGGCCATACACAGGGAGATTCGCTTTTTTGGCAATGTCACCAAACAAGTGGATCTCTCCCCGATATGACCACATTGAGCTGGACGAGATCAGGCTGATCCGATTGTGGGCCCTTGGGCAAAACGATTGGATCAGAATGGAGGAGCACAGATGCGGTCGCAATCTGACAGGATTTTTTTAACCTGCCCGATTGATATCTGACCGACTTTCACCCACATATCGATCAGGGAAGCCCACTGGATGGCCCCACACACAGGTCAATAAGCTGACAACTTTGTCAGCAGCTTTTATCAGCCCGTGTATGAGGGCTTTAAGAGATTCATTCAGAGGAGATAATTTTCACTTGCCGCTATTTTTGCTTTCAATGTACATAGTTTTTTTCCTCCAACCTCCCCACTCAACCCAACCTGCACTCCCCTATACACCTTCCCTAATTATCCACAACATCATTTTTATTTTTATTTTTTAAATCAAAATACTGGTGTTGAAAGACTCAGATGCATATACTGCAATGGGTTCTGTGCAACGTTATTATATACAACTAAATGTATTGATAATCTGCCTTGACACTTGATTCCTTACAATCTATGGGTAATCAAGTATGTATGTGAAAATAAAACACAAGTAATTGTGCCAATAGGTGACCTTAAACTGGCCATAGACGCACAGATAATATGATACGAAATTAATTTTTGTGTGATATTCGGTGCTTATATGGTGGGAAACGAGCTGACCTATATCAGCAGAAGACTTGGATATTGGTTGGCTCGTTGATTGGGCTGGACGGATTCCCCTTTAAAGGACAAGGAAAGGCAAAAAATAAAATCCCTTTTTTACTTTCTTTAATGAAAAAGAAATCTAACTCAAATATACAGTACTTTAATTAAAAATTAGTTTTTATAAGAAACCTGACAGTAGTCAGTGAAATTCTCCCTTCATTGATTATTGTTTAAAGGAATTGCTGGGCAGGGAAACAATCATACTTATGAACAGTAGGGGGAGCCCCCACCTTATGTCCCAGCCCTGCAGAACTCCAGCAGCTGTATCTGTACTGGATTTAAATTTTTTAGTTTAATGTTTATGTTTGCCTTTAATTTTCCCTTTAAAGGAACGGTAATACCAAAAAAAATTACGTTTTTTTTTAAAGTAAAGAAAATATCATGTAAAAATTGATTTGTTTGCTTCAGAAACACTACTTTAGTTCATATAAACAAGCTGCTGTGTAGCTATGGCAAAAATTGACAAATGGCTATATGGCACAGGATAAGTAATGGATAACAGATAGCATTATGTTCTACAGAGCTTATCTGCTAGCTGCTGTGTAACCTTAGCCTTTTCTCCTTTGAATGGCTACACAACAGCTCATTTATATAAACAATAGTAGTGCTTCTGAAGCAACTACTGCAGTTTTACCAGTGCAGGGCAACACTGCATTATATTTTTATTACTTTAAAACAATTTAATTTCTTGATGTTACTGGTCCTTTAATGTTTCCAACTCCAGCTGCAGGGAACAAGATCATGGAGCCAGATTATAACAGATAAAGTGGGATTATATGTGGAGGATTATTTTGCTGAAGCCACTGGTTCTGGAGAGTTGGAGAAAGCTTCTAATAAACAATACAAAAACTCTAAAATCCACATTAGATTACATGACAACACAGGACCCAGTGCAGTCTGTATATTCTAATATTCAGATTAATCAGTCTTCGATATTATTTGACTGTTTTGATAATTTATGAGAAGTCCAGATCGCACGGAGCATGTGCACAGTCTTGGTCTTGCAAAAATGTATAACAAAGTTACAAGATGACAGCCCCCTGTGGCCAACTTTGAAAGCATAAATCATTTGTTTGATTAGGCTTGTGTTGCAGTAAATTCATGTTATGTTTATTAAATGTATTCGATTTTAGACTTTCCTGTCCTTTAACATCACCCACTGTTAGTGCTGAACCTTCAGATACAGGTGGAATTATATTGTTTATACCTGTATATCGGACTATTCAGCAATACATGCGTGTATTTAAAACGCATTATCTTTCTTGGAAAGATTTTTTCCAAGAAAGATCATAACTGTGACGTCTATGGCCACCTTTACTTGCCATGGCTCTGGTCTCAACCACTGCAAAACCTGCAGCTGCATCACTATATTTAGGCCAGGGGACACCAACTTCCTTCATTTCCACAGACAGGTGTTGAATTTATTACCCAGAATGTTTGGGACCTGGAGTTTTCCTGAAATATAAGTATTTTACAAAAACATTTAAATATTTATTAAACCCATTAGGATTGTTTACAATCTATCTAGCATAGGTAGGAGAAAGTGCAATCTATAGACGTATTACTAGAAAGGAAATTATTTAAAAAATTACAGTTGTTTGCTTAAAATGGACTATTTGAAATTCCCATGATTCAGAGCTGTATAGATAACAAGTTTCTAAAAATTACACTTTGAGGTATAGTTTCCAAAGGTACTATACCTAAACTTAGAGCACTGTTTTATTTAAGTTATAGATTGAAGAGGGAATATTTCAGAAGCAGGAACTTATTTGGAATTTGCATGTTTTTGTGGAATATCCAGTGCTGACAGATATTTTAATAAAGAGAACTGCTAAAGCCTCAAAATATAAACTTCTTCAAAAAGTAGACTGAAGCCATGCCTAAACTTTTAATAAAGGATTCAGAATCCATTCACAGGGCCCTTGATACAAAACTAACTTTAACCATGTATTTTAAAATGTACATTGTTTATTGCATTTTATATTTAGTTCTGTTCTGATGCTGAGTGCTTCTATGCCCCTATGCTGCTTCCACTGCTCTGCAGTGGGATAATTGCAAATGCTGGAAGAGTTACTTCCCTGTACTTTAGCAACTGGGGAAGTAGGAAAAACTGCCCATACTGGTTCTCATTCACTTTAAGGGCTAGTGCAAACAGGGAGATTCGGGGAGATTCTGTCGCCTGGAGATTAATCGAAGCGACAACTGCCTTCTCCCTGTCCGCCGCCTGTTTAAAATAAAAAGCACCAGCGCCAATGCACACGTGGCGCAGCGATTTCCGGAATCGCCTGAAGTTTCCTCAGGAAGCAACTTCGTGCAATTCCAGAAATCGCCACGCCACGTGTGCATTGGAGCGGACGCTTTTTGACTTAAACAGGCGGCGGACAGGGAGAAGGCAATTCTGGGAGATTGTCGCCTCGCAGAATCGCCAGGCAACAGAAACTTGGGGGGGGGGCACATGGGTCATAACTCTAGCTTTTGAATCTGAGCTGCATTCTAAGGATAAATTGCAAACTCAATAAACATGTCCCATGCCCCCCCTTTCAAGTCACTGACTAATTCAGAGTTAGAGAGCTGAAAAGCAGGAAGTAATAATTGTATGTCTAACAGATCCCACAGTTTTTTTTATTTTTTATTATGTGTTAGAATACAACGGAAAAAAAAAACCAAGACAAATTAAAATTTAAAATTGCAAAGTCTTTATTAAAAAACAACTTACCAAAACTCCACTTCCACTCCTCTTCAGAAAAGGCGGCAGGGCAACCATCCATCTTTCAGCACTGGATTGCTCTTCACTGGCTATGGACAGCTTGTGAAGCAAGTGGCAGAAATTAAGGTGGACGGCTTCAATCTGATATCCAAGGAGTGTTACTCTCCAACTGGTAAGCAGAGCTCCGCGGAGTGAGTCAAAGCGTTGTCCTTGGCAGAGAGCACAGTTAGAAATGCTGATTCCGTCCCCAGCGCTGGCCACTGCGTCTGGAGCCCCTGGTCACGGTGCCGTGGCTACTCCCCTGTAGATGTGACCATGTTGTGCAGTGACTGGCATTGAGAGGAGGCAGAGTTGGCGAGTGACAGGCAGATCGGGCTTTTGGTGTTCCTTGAGCACCGGCAGCCTCCACTCACTCCGGGGAGCCATCACATCAGCTGCCTGGCCTGCCCTGTGGATAATACCCCATTCATCGTAAATCCCCCTCACTCTCTTTTTATTGCCGCAGAGTTGCTAGTAGGAAGGCTCAGCCGGTGCTGATCAGTGGGTTGATGGGATCAGATCAGTACAATGATGGGCTGGTGTGAGGGAAGCAATGTCTGTCTAAACTAAGAACGGCTGGCAGATAGGAAGGCTCAGCTGGCGCTGTTAGTTTTGTACCGCCGGATCAGTTCGCACCAGCACTTATAGTATCACTGCGTCTGTGCGTTTCAGGAAATCCACACTCCCACCTTGACACAAGCCGCGGCACATCACATTCCTCACTTTTCTACATCACAGTGATACTATAAGCACATCCAACCTCTCAGGAGCAAGGAGCATGGCTGGCATCCTACTGGAGGGCACATAGACCAGGGGGCTGCCCCCTGCGCTGGTGCAAACTAGCTCTTACCCCAGCCCTTTTTCCTATGTGGGCGCTGATATGCTGGGGGCTGCCCGTAGAGTGGACGAAGTTTGGTGTTTCGTGCGAGTAGTCTGGCTGGGCATGTTTGGTAGTGAGGGCCAGGCTGGGGTACAAGATCCAGCGGTACAAACCTAACAGCACCGGCTGAGCCTTCCTACATTTTCAGCCCATCCTAACAATCCACTGACCTCTCCTCCTTCCATTATCTTTTTAATCACTAGCTCAGACTGACATTCAGCCATTGTTAGTTTAGACAGACATTGCTTCCCTCACACCAGCCCATCATTGTACCAATCTGATCCCATCAACCCACTGATCAGCAACAGCTGAGCCTTCCTACCACCAAAAAGAGAGGGAGGGGGATTTACAATGAATGGGGTATTATCCACAGGGCAGGAAGGCACGCAAGTGCCCCCCACCAGGGAGCTGATGTGATGGCACCCCAGAGTGAGTGGAGGCTGCTGCTGCTACTGGTGCTCAAGGAACACCAAACGCCCAATACGCTGGTCAATCGCCAACGCCGCCTCCTCTCAATGCCATTTACTGCACAACATAGTCACATCTACAGGGGAGCAGCCCCAGCACTCTGACCCAGAGCTCTTGACTCGTCCAAGTCATTGAGCAGTGGCCAGCGCCGGGGACAGAATCAGCATCACTCGACCTGCCAAGGACAACGCTTTGACTTGCTCTCCACGGAGCTCTGCTTGCCAGTCAGGGAGTAACACTCCTTGGATATCAGATTGAAGCCGTCCGCCTTCACTCCAGCCAATTGCTTCACAAGCTGTCCATAGCCAGGGAGGAGCAATCCAGCGCCGCAAGATGGATGGTCGCCTTTTCTGAAGAGGAGCGGAAGCGGAGTTTTGGTAAGTTATTTCTTAATAAATATTTAGCAATTTTAAATTTTAATTTGTCTTGATTTTTTTTTTGTTGTATTCTAACAAATTCTTTAAAAAAAAAAGTTTGATGTTATTGTTCCTTTAAACAACAAACACGTTTGCAAATAGCTTTTAAGTATATCATTGTTTAGAATAACATTATGTAACGCTTATGTGGGCTATCCAGACCACAGATGTGTGTGCAATTTACAAAAAGGATGGGCGCCAGGAGGTTCTTGGTGCAGCCTCTACCCTGCAGTCCCTCCTCACTGAGGTCCCTGCACTCAGGTATTTCAAAACCTGTGGGAAGCTACTCCCTCCTGCAATCCTAGTTGGAGCTGAGCTGCTCATGCTACACTTGCTCTCTCTGCCTTTCTCTCCTAGAGAGACTCATACAGAGATACCCTGTTCTTGCTAACCCTCATTCATGGGGTTGCCTGGTCCCCGACTTACCCACCAAAGGTGTCCAGTCCCTTTGGGGTTACCTCTTCAGAGCCAAGGCCTTTCTGGGCACAACCTGCTGGATCAGCATCCAGAGGCCAAAGAGCAAGCTGTCACTCCCTTCCCAGCACTATACAGTGTAAAGCAGGATGTGGTCACAGTGCTACCTGGCCAATAACTACAGACATGCAAATACTTAAATTGCAACACAGGTTTTTGCCTGGCAACTAAGGAAGGTAGTGATTTAATTCTATAGGTGCTGGTAAAACCTATAGATCCCTACATTTGCTTAGAATAACATTTTATTTTAGTAGGAAAAAATGCATTTTTTATTTTTACATCTCCCTTAGCACAAAGAAAGAGAGCAACAGCTGAGGTCACACAGCAATTAAACATATTGAGGTGAACAGTATATCTAAAGGGATAGTTAAACTCACTGGAGAGAATCAAACATTCACATTTATGTAATATGGAAATTTTATGCCAGATATCAAATCAATGGAAAGGGAAGAAATAAATACTCTGACTAAAACAATGGTTAAAATAGAAACTATGTTGGCGAAATGGGAGTAAAGAAGTAAACAATCTTCACATTGAAAAGTTGCATGGACAGCTTACTTTTCTACCAAATCAGCTGCTTGTATGAAGCATCTTATTTTTCAATCTTTCTCAAATATTGCCAAATAATGAACAATTTAATCTCCTCTATTATTATCCTGAAACAAGGCAGCACCTGTGGACATGAAAGAATTGGAGTCTTGGCTAGAGTAGAGCAGGCCTCTGCTACACTGTTTCAATAGTCAGTTCCAGCAGTGTGGAAAGGGAATACAAAACAAATAATGCTTTTAACTGCAATTACAATTAACTAAAACTAATGATAGCTTTATGAATTTATGTCACCTTTGGGAAACCTCCCCATTCAAGTTGTTTGTATAAATTTCACTTGCAGTAAGTGCAACCCAGTTGGAAAAGAGGTCCGTGAGGAGTTAAAGGTGCCCTATGGAGAGGGTGCAGCACAGGTCTGGTTTATCACTACATAATAAAAGATATCATCAGTGTTTTTGGAAAACTAATTGGCTCCCACATCTTACTTCAGTTTACGGAGAAAAAGTAATGACTGAAAGATTCAGCAATTACACCCACACTAAAGTCCTCCTACAAAAAGGGTGAAAATAAAATTTGCAAACATTTCAATAAGCAATTGATATTTTCACAGCGTGAATCTATGTCTGAAGCTAAATTCCAGCGAACGAATTTACAGACTGAATAGCATACAATGCAACAATATGGCCTATTCATAGGTACACATATTCAGGAGGCTCTGCTATAAATGATTAACAGATTAACAGATAAATGCACAAGATATTCAAATATAGGCTTGCACACAGAAGAATGGACATACAAAGTGGTAATTAAAAAAAAATTGTATAGATACAATAGTGCAACAATTTTACAACATTACAATATATAAGTAAATCAATTAGGCAATTTGTATCATGTAAATCAATTCATTAAGATAGGCTTTGTAATACAAGTACATACCACCTTGGTGCAATCACAGGCTAAAGGAAGTGGATATACTGACAAAAGAAGACGTTTCAGCAGAATAGCACATGACTTTTCATCACCTGAACACAAACAGGAAAGGACTGTACTCTTGTGCCATCTTCCACTTTACTTTAACAGGAAATAATCAGCACCAATTTGACCTTGTCTTACGGTTGCCACCTGTCCAGTTTTGACCCCTACAGCCTGTTTTTTTTTTTTTTTTTTTTTTGAAGGGCTGCCCGGGTCAAAATTACATGCCCAGTTTTCCAAAATTAGGAAAATCGAGCAGGATTCCATATGATTTATGCAAATATTGGCAAATCGAAACGTCATAGTCTGTCTGACATCATGACCCGACCACCGCATCATCACAACCCTGCCTCCATTGTGTTACGGCCCTACCCAGATTCAATGGCCAAAAAGTAGCAACCCTACCTTGTCAACGTGTGACGCTGGAAAAGAGGCGCTTAAGGGGAGAGAGGATAGGCTATGTAAAATATATAAAAGGGCCATACAATGGACTCACCAATGCTTCAACAGCAGATCCCTTCAGCAAACCTAAAGCTTCATGTAAAATGTTGTGCTTTATCACCACAGAGCTGACTTTAATGGCAAGATCCCTAACATAGCACTTGGCTAGCTTTCAAGTTGAAAAAATACATCAATTTTCGTCTAAAATCCACCATTGTGCAAAGACATTTGGATAACGATGAAGTCAAGGGTACAAGGAGCAGGAAGAAAATTTTCTAGCAAGGTTCCCCTCCTCAGTTGGCTTCTATTCAGTCCTATTTATGTTTTTTGAAACAGATACAACTAAGGAAATGAGGAAAGATCTGTTGCACAGTATTTAATTATCCTACCCAGTCATTTATAAAATGAAAAACGAATCTGTCTCCAGAACTGTCCAAGAATTCAAACTTATGTACAGATGGTATATGATGCCCAAAAAGATACAAAAGGCCTTCCCCAACACATGAAACCTTTGCTGAAAATGTAACCAGGAGAAAGGTACGCTGACGCACATATGGTGGTCATGTCCAATTGCAAAGAAATACTGGGACAGTGTTACCAATCTCATTGGAGAAACTACGGTTATGCATATCACATTAAAACCTGCAATGGCCTTGCTGGCTATAGATATAAACATAAGAGAGATAAACTTCAAACAAAAAATTATGCAAACTCTGTTGGCTGCCAAGAGTTTACTCGCACAAAATTGGAAGAAAAGCAAACTACCAACACAAGAAGCGATAATCCGCCAGCATGACGTCAATTCGTAACTTCGGAAATTCATTAACACCGGCTCTGGCGAATTTACGCTAGCAAAGTAGATAGACTTGCGCAACTTCACACCCTTATGCCAGGCTAAGTTGCGCACTGATGAAGGATCGTAAGATGAACATTTTCCTGAACGTTAGGACTTACGTTAGACTTGACTTCGCCTGGTCAGACCAGGCGAAGTTCAATACAATAGATAGGAGGTTGAAAAAAAATGTAAAAATGTTTCTAAGTCCCAAAAAAACGCTGGCGTGTTTTAGCATAGGAGGGTGATAGTCTGAAAAAGATCGATTTTTTTGGGGGGGGGGTTACCCTCCTTCCCCCCTACATTTCCTAACATATGGCTACACAACTATACAGGGGGCACATGTAGGGCAATAGGACAACTTTATTTAATTTATTAAAGGTTTCCTGGGCTTGTGTAGTGGAATGTAGTGGCTGTAACATATACTTCTATTCTAAGTTAAAGTTCCAGCCCACTCTGCCTAGCGAAGTAACACTAGCGCAACTACACTTCCTTTCGCCGACCTGAGCGTATATTCTACTTTATTGAATTTGAGTAGTGCTGGCGAAGTGTGGCGAATGCTAGAGAAGCCAATGCTAGCGAATTTTCAGAAATTAGTCAGTTTGCCCCATAGAGTGAATTCAACTATACGAACAAACATTCAATCAATACCAGTTTAAAGCGTAGGGAATGTTTACTAAAGGTCAGGTGGGAACTAAGTGCAACCATAACAAAACAAAGGTCTGAAATACTGCATAATCTATTATATGGATACTTTAGATAAAACAATCGCCTGTACTCCTTACCCGCTGCTCCTCCCTCCGTCATCCCCGTCTCTGTAAAAATATTATTGCAAAAAAACTGAAAAAATGTTAAAAAAAAAAAAAAGAATTCACTGCTACCATAGAAATTCTCTAGTTTTCACATCTATGTAAAATGTTATCGGACCCTCAAACAGGTCTTGCCACAAACTCGAATTGTGAAAACCCAAATAAAGCCAAAACAAAAGCTATGCAATATTTTGACCTGGGAATAATGCCCTGAAGTCCATACCTGGAATGGGTTATAACTATTCAACACTTTGATCTGCATGGTGAAAAGAAATGAGATGGATGATAAAAGGTCACCATGCCTTCCAGTCAACGTCTTTGGTTTCTTAAAATGAGTGACAACTGTTTGTCCTCAACAGAGTGTCAAGAGACATTTTGTTATAAGAAAATACATTAGGAACAAATCTGACAGCACAAAATAATATCTTTAATTTTACCAAAAGAGAATTGAAGAAAAAGTGTGAATTCCAGTTATAACTATGTAAAATTGCAAACTTTATTGAAGCAATTTCAAGAATCCAAGATTCAGGTATTCACCTATATATCATTTGCAATCTTCCAGAGCAATTTTTTTTTTTGCCTGCTGGGATCACCGACTTCCCATTTGAGAGCTGGAAAGCGTCAGAAGAAGAAGGCAAATATTTAAAAAAAAAAAAACTATAAAAAGTCAATTAAAGGATGACTAAAGCTTAAAGGGGTGGTTCGCCTTTAAGGTTATTTTAGTATGTTGTAGAATGACCAATTCCAAGCAACTTTTCAATTGGTTTTCATGGTTTATTTTTTTTTATAGTTTTATAGTTATTTGCCTTTTTTCCTGACTCTGTGCAGTTTACACATGGGTGTCGCTGACCCCCTTCTAAAAAATCAAATCCTCTGTAAGGCTACAAATATATTGTTATTGCTACTTGGCATTCCTCACCTTTCACTTCAGCCCATCTCCTATTCATATTCTAGTGTCTTATTCAAATCAATGCAAGGTTGCTAGGGGCATTTGACTCCTAGCAACCAGATTACTTAAAATGCTAATTGAAGAGCCGCCGAATAAAAAGCTAAATAACTCAAAAGCCTTAAAGTGGACCTGTCACCCCAAAAAAAATGTTCAAAATCCTATTTTATCATATTAGTCAAGCAAAATGAACATTAATTACACTATATAAATAATTTTAATCTTGTTTTCTTCAGTCTGGGAATTCATAATTATAACAAGCAGGCAGGAGCCATTTTGTGGACACTGTTATTAAGTCAAGCCTTGCATCATCTCAGAATCTTGTTTGTGCACCAGAATGGGGGACCTGATGTCTATCCCCATGTCCTGGCTACACAATTAAATGGTTAAGAGAACTGGGGGAATGTGTGGAGAGCAGTGACATCTAGGAAGTGTTGAATGGAAAGTGAAAGTAATTATCTGCCCGCCTCTATGCCTAAGGCATAGAGGAGTGGCAGACAATATTTGATTGACAGCTGAGATTTTTAAATGAGCTTTAAACAGCCATGAATGCTTTAATAAAAAATTGAAATTGGATTTCATGTTTAATTTGAAAAGGACTTTTATTATACAGATTTTTGTGTCTGGGTGACAGGTCCACTTTAAATAATAAATGAAAACCAATTGCAAATTGTCTCAGAATATTGCTCTCAACATCATACTAAATCTTTGTTTTACATAATTTTTTTGTACCATTCTAAAGCAACCACAAACTATTAGAAGGGAAGATCTGTATCTCTGAGGATGCCCACACTAGCCCCCAGTCTTCTTCTTCACTGCAAATGCTCTGTTCTGTTGTCAGTTACTGAGCTTAGGGACAGACTCAAAATATACAGAATACAATTGTCACAATATAAGTCTGATAATAAAGATAAAAACTACATGGCAGTTCAAAAACCAGTGCAACTAACATCATAATGTAATAATCAGCCCCGTAGCATCACCTTATATTACAGACCAACCTCATTTTCTGCTTGATAATTTGCAACGAACCCTAAGCTTTGCTTTTCAGCAGCTGCTCAGAGCCTACTAAGCACGCGAGTGTTGCAGACACTTTCCTAGATGGTGACCCCCTTCGACAAGTTTGAAGTCCTGGATCATTGCTGCTATTGACAAGCTGAAAATAATTGAGGCTGGTGCAATTAGTTCATAATATAAAATATGCAATTTTAAACGATAAAGGATTCTTTAAGCTTTCAACATTTTCTATAAACATCAACTGTGCAATTTACTCCTTGCAAATACAATTGAAAGCAGCAGACTCATTGAAACATATTCCTTGCTGCGAGTTATATTTATCATTGTGTACACATAAGGCAGTCATACATTCACTATAACATACTATTGCAACATTAAAACTAATTGACCTAACAATAGGGGAAGCAGAGCTTGTGACTTAGGGGGCTAGGAGAAAATAAAACCAGGAGGGGAAAAATCCAAAACAAAGGGACTTGAAAGAGGTAAAACTGTCTCCTCAACTATACAGGGTTGTAGTACTACAGGCATGGGACCCATTATCCAGAATGCTCAGGACCTTGGGGTTTTCCTGCTAAGAGGTATTTCTGCAATTCAGACAACTGTGACTTAAAACTACTACTTTATTACTACAGAGAAAAAGGAAATAATATTTAAAAATGGAAATGATTTGATTAAAATAAAGTCTATCGGAGATGGTCTTCCCATAATTCAGGGTTTTCTGGTAACAGGTTTCTGAACAACTGATCCCATACCTGTATTTTGCTTTAGGTTCTCTTTCTCCCCTATTAAAAATAACATTAGTAGTAATTTTGACTGGTGGCAAACCAATTCAATTTCTCGTTAAAGGAGTTGTGTAAAGGGTTTTTTTTTTTTTTTTTTATTTGTGGTTTAGGAGTTATTTAGTGTTTTATTTAGCAGCTCTTGAGTTTGCAGTCTGATTGCTAGGATCCAAATTACTGTAGCAACCATTTACTGATTTCGATAAGACACTGGAATATGAATAAGAGAGGCCTGATCGACACCCTACACCTCTTCCTGTCGCCGGCAAAAACACAGAGCTTGTACAGGCGCGGCAGGGGGCGAAGGCAGGCAGCAGCCCTGGTGGGCCCCACTCCAACAATGATTCAAATAGTAGTGCATCTGAATCACCATAATAGGAACAGCTTGGCCACAGTGCTTTGGGACAGAAGATTTATGTACGAACCTTTCTAAATGCACTTTTGTTCCAGTTTTGCAGCCCTGTCCTGTGTCTATTGCAAGGAAACATTAAGGGGGTTATTTAGTGAAGTCCGAATGCCAAAAAAATTTGAAAAGATCATGGTCTCTGCAGAGTTTCTGCCAAAAGTACAGAAAAAAATCAGCAATTTCACGAAATATTCTAGTGTTTTGACATAAAACCTGAAAAATTTGGAGGGATTTCGCAAAAACATGAGTATTTCTTCTCAAACTGATTTTATCACCTTTTTTTCAATGATAAATAAGGTCAAATCATGGATTCTAGTTTGGTCTGGCTTTTTTTTGGATAGCAACAGCAACTGGGCATGCAAGGGCTAAACGGAGACCGAGATGGCAGCTTATTGGCCTGTGTATGGGATCCACCATCACGTCCAAAATTCCATCAGATGAGGAGTGCATTAGAGCAGCGTTTTTCAACCGGTGTGCCGCAAAATATTGTCAGGTGTGCCACGATTGGAGCCTGGCCTCGGGAGTCGGCTTTGCTGCGCGCAGCGCCAATGTGAAGACAGACATGTGCGGACCTTTCACGTGACGTCACGTGACCTGAGCAGGCAGAAGAGCCGTGCCTGGGTCGCGCTTATTGGCTGATCAGTGTAGTGCAGCTAGAGCACCTATTGCTTGTTTATGGCTGTCGGTGAGGAGTAGGTTTGTAGTGAGTGAGGCGGCAGATAATAAGGGGAAAGAATGGAATAGAGGGGGTTGAACTTGGTACTCGTAACAGATTCGAGAACCGTATATCCCTGTGTTGCGCTATATGCCCCATAGTGTTTGGTGCTGGGGCGGTGCTGGGGCAGTGCAGGGCCTGCCATAAGAGCTTGCGATCTAGAAGCAATGGTAATGTACTTCTGTTCTCACTGCCGCCCTTCTAATCTCTAGTCTGATCTCTCTCTCTAGTCTGATCTCTCTCTCTAGTCTGATCTCTCTCTCTAGTCTGATCTCTCTCTCTAGTCCGATCTCTCTCTCTCTCTAGTCTGATCTCTCTCTCTCTAGTCTGATCTCTCTCTCTCGTCTGATCCCTGTAAATATGAAAGATTATAAAATACTTTTTTCTTTGTGTTTATTTGATTCCTATTCAATATGTTATAATATAACGGTTATATTATAACCGTCATTCTTCAATGTTTAAAAAAAAAAACTTATGTTAACAGTATAGCACTTATATTGTTAATATAAGCTTTTTTTTCACATTTTCAGCTGGTGGTGTGCCGCGGGATTTTTTCAATGAAAGAAATGTGCCTTGGCTCAAAAAAGTTTGAAAAACACTGCATTAGAGCATTGATGCCATACTTTTCTGTCAAGATTTCACAGCTTTTTTGGATCAGCCTGATTTGGACCTGCGTATGGGTGGTGAGGTTGCAAGGTTGAAAAACGTCCAGATCTGGCAGTGTATGGCCAGCTTCACATCAGTGACAATTGGCACTACCAGTGTTTTTTTTTTACAGTAATTGTAATTTAAAGGGGCAGTATACCTCCTAGTTCAACATGTGTTCAATATGTAGGGCTTTTGCTGAACATACTTTTGGCCTATTGTTTTTATCATTAAAAAAATCTGTGGTTTTTGGTATATCTTGAGCAAAACAAGGCAAATAGGGACATGGACCCCATGTTCCTTGTGAAGAAGATAATGATTAGATTACCAGTATATCTATGCACTGGTAAACAGTCACAACAAAGGGGAAGCGTGGGTGGTTGTATACTGATATATAATGGAGCAAGGATTGGAGCTTCTGTCACCCAACTGCCAAGCTAGAAATTGCCTTGGTGACAAAACAACCTGATTTAGCCCACCTGCCATCCAGACCAAGTCGGCAGCTTATCGGGCCGTGAATGCGACGGGCTTTCCTGATCGATATCTGGCCAAAAGTCAGCCAGATGTCGATCGGGCGGGACTAAAAATCCCGTCGGATCGCGGCCGCATCTGTTCGTTGATGTGGTCCCGCGATCCGACTGCCCATATGGCCTCCGTTATGCATCAAAGTGGGCATATCGGGGAGAGATCCGCTCGTTTTCCAACATCGCCAAACGAGCGGATCTCTCAGTGTATGGCCACCTTTAAAGTGGACCCGTCACCCTAAAAAAATATTCAAAATCATATTTTATCACATTAGTCAAGCAAAATGAACATTAATTAGACTATATAAATTATTTTAATCGTTTTTCCTTCGGTCTGGGAATTCATAATTCTACCAAGCAGGCAGGAGCCATTTTGTGGACACTGTTGTTATTAAGACAAGCCTTGCATCATCTCAGAATCTTATTTGTGCACCAGAATGGGGGACCCGATGTCTATCCCCATGTCCTGGCTACACAATTAAATGGTTAAGAGAACTGGGGGGATGTGTGGGGAGCAGTGACATCTAGGAAGTGCTGAATGGAAAGTGAAAGTAATTCTCTGCCCTGCCTCTATGCCTAAGGCATAGAGGAGTGGCAGACAATATTTGATTGACAACTGAGATTTTTAACAGCTATGAATGGTTTAATACATTTTTAAATTGGATTTCATGTCTAATTTGAAAAGGACTTTTATTATACAGATTTGTGTGTCTGGGTGACAGGTCCACTTTAAGTACACCCAGTTTATTAAACATTAAGTGCTGCTTAAAAGTTTGTGAATTCTTAAAAATTTTCTGCAACTGCAACTTTTTGGTTTGTCCACATCAGATGGTCAGCAATATTTTTGGGTCAGAGTAGTGACATTCTCCTTGCTATCCTGTCACACACTATTGCTGTTCAGTGTTCTCCCGATGGTGGACTCATGAACATCAACATTCACCAATGTGAGACAGGCCATCAGTTGCTTAGATGTTACCCTTGATTCCTTTGGTAACCTCTCGGACTATTGGGGGCCTTGCAGTTGGGGTTATCTTTAATGGTCACCCGCTTCTGGGTAGGGTAACAGCGGTCTTGGATTTCCTCCATTTCAACACAATATGTCTGATGGTTGGTGTCATCAATACTTGTAACCTTTTCCAGCTTTATGTGCAACAACCACCCTTTTTTCTGAGGTCCTCAGAGACTTCCTTTGTTTGCAATGATACACATACACAAATTGATTTATGTGTGATTAGGCTTTGCTGGATCCCCATTCTTTATATAAAACAAGGTTTCTCACTCACACCTAATTGGCATCCCATTGACTGAAAACACCAGATTCTGATTTCACCTTCATATTATATGATATGTGTACTTTTAGGACTTGTCTGGAAATCAGTTGATGTCACATTCATATAAAAATATATTTCAAAGGGTTCACAAACTTTCAAGCACCACCATATACATGGAATAGGGCTGTTATACATTCCTGCAGCTAGAATAACATTTAATCACGATTTGCTTGGCCTAACCCAGGGGTGTCCAGAAGGTACATTGGGATCTACCAGTGGACTTTTGACTGGTGATCAGTAGATCTTGAGACAATTAACAAACAGCTTGTCTAAAGCACCCTCCTGTTTCATGTTTTTCATTCAAATATTTAATATCTTAAGGTTACATACGAAGTAGTTTGTTAAATACAGCAATATACATTTTGTCATAAATCAATATTGAAATAATATTTTCCATGGAACAGAATGCTAGCAATGCTTTTATGGCTGTAGATCATAATGGGACATCACTAAAAGTAGAACTCACATTAGCAAAGCATGGGCACTCCTGGCCTAACCCATCTTTGGCAAAGGTCATGCTTTGTGGCTGCTGAGGCACCACAAAGATAATTGCAATGATTTTTGTGGTACAGGTATGGGATGTGTTATCCATAATGGTCAGGACCAGGGATTTCCAGGATAATGGATCTTTCTATAACTTCATACCTTAAGTCTACTAGAAAATCATGTAAACATCATATTAACCAAATAAGTTGGTTTCACTTCGATTAAGGATTAATTATATCTTAGCTGGGATCAAGTACAATGTACCATTTTATTATAACAGAGAAAAAGGAGATAATATTTAAAAATTTGGGTTATTTGATTAAAACGGAGTCTATGGGAGATTATCTTTCCATAATTCAAAGCTTTCTGGATAACCAGTTTCTGGATAAGGGATCCCATAACTGTATTCCGATCTGTAAGCAACTCTAGCAATGTTCCAAAACATAATGTTCCCCTAAGCTCATGACAAAGAAAAGATAAAGATTTACAAAGTTGCAATGCAGATTCCTATTGGCTCCAGTGAGGTAGTCCAGTGAAAATATTATGCCTGGCTCAGGAAATTGGGGTTTACTAGCGACAGCTGGGCCTCATTGACGGGACAATCCCATGGGGGAGTTTATAGAAGTAAATGATTTACAGGGCTTCACATGGGAACCACTAGCCTCATCTAAATTAACCAGACAACAGGCTCAGATGAAATGCACCTGTTCTTACTGCATGTAGGAGAAAGGACACCAGAAAAAAAAACCACACACCCTACTGACCTCAGCTGAATAAAAGGAAACTACTTTAGCCTCCCTACAGTGCCTAAACCACATTTGGATATGAAAGCAGCGCCCTGATAATGGGTCTACACAGAACCAAAATCTCCAAATATAATTACTTCAGAATCATTTCATTAAAAAAAAAAAAAAAAAAAACACATTAGAACACGCTAATACCACAGTTTCACAAATGATTTCTCGGATATGAAATCAATCCATGTATTCATTCATGGTGCACAACGAGCCTCGTGGCTACATTCTGCTGCTTTTAAAATGTTTCTAATGTTATAACCCTGAACATGCAGAATGGCGTTACATGTGCAGGCTGAAATCCATATATCTTTTAGAGAAAAATGTTCTCTAATAAGACCTAAGGGACAAAAGACAGCAAATAAAATGAACCTGGGGTGTGGCGATACTGGATAGAAATAATAAATAGCTATATGCTTTTGTCCAATCAGCATTTTATCAGTGGAACAATGGTTGAAGGAAGGTCAAGGAAGGAGACTTTGGAAAAACCAGGTCCACGAGAAGTCAATTCACATGTTAGTATTATTTCTTAATACACAACCACTTTTACTTCTCGGATTTCCTGCTAGGAATATTCATGGATAAAAATCAATGGTTACATCATGTCTTCAGTGATGCTAAATAGAAGCATACAGGTTAAATCGTACTCACTGCTGCTCAGCTTTGAAAACAACATCAATCTCACTGAGGTTGAAACCACCCTTTTTAAATAAATTTCACATAAACCATGAATACATCATTTTAATAATACACAAGTCAGCAGGTACAAGGCAATTTACTTGGTAAGATATAGTTACAAGACTCAATGCTATCAAACCAGAGTACACAAAAGGTCACAGAGGCCCAAATTCATACTAGTAAAGGGTGTTTTCTCTAATCAGATAAACCATTTCAGTCAGCATCTATAAACGGACGTTATCAATCGCCTTACAATAGCTCAAAAAAAAATCCCAGAAGCTTAAAGCTGATGAAAAATGTGGGGAGAAATAGAACCGAACATCTTTATAAGGGGTCCCCAACCTTTTTTACCCTTGAGACACATTAAAAAATAAAAAAAGAGTTGGTGAGCAACAAAGGCAAGCAAAATCTTCCTGATGTGCCAAATAAAGGCTGTAATTGGTTATTTTGTGACCCCTATGTGGACTGGCAGGCAGTACACTTGGTTGTTATTCCATCCAAGCTAAGAATTCAAAAATAAGCACCTGTTTTAAGGCCAATGAGAGCAACATCCAAGGGGTTGGGGAGCAACATGTTGCTCGCAAGCTACTGGTTGGTGGTCAATGAACTAAAGAGTCAGACTCCACTTGTTCATAATCATATTGACTCTTTACTGAAAGATAAATGCTTGGTATATATCAATGGCTGGCTAGATTCAATTCAACATGTTTTTGGAGACTCGCCTTGGGCAACAAAATGTCTCAAGTAGTGATGGGCGAATCTTACCTGTTTCACTTTGCTAAAAATTATTTTGAATCCCAACATTTCTTTCACCCATGGGTGAGTCCATGGGTGTAATTTTTTTGGCTAAGCTCTGCAAATATTTCGCTAATCACTAGTATTAAGGGCCATTTTCCTTTAGTTTAGGACTGGGTTATCAATGTAATGATAATAGGTTAGTTGGTATCCCTAGAGCAGGGGTCCCCAACCTTTTTTGCTCGTGAGCCACATTTAAATTTTAAAAAAGAGTTGGAGAGCAATACAAGCATGAAGAAGTCCATTGGGATGTCAAATAAGAGCTCTGATTGGCTTTTTGGTAACCCCTATATGGACTGGCAGCCTACAGGAGAGAATGTTTGGCAGGACATCTGTTTTTTATGCAACCAAAACTTGCCTCCAAGCCTAGAATTGAAAAATAATCACCTGCTTTGAGGCCACTGGGAGCAACATCCAAGGGGTTGGAGAGCAACATGTTGCTCGCGAGCTACTGGTTGGGGATCACTGCCCTAGAGAGACACTAAAGGAGTAAAATCTTGTCCGTTTTTTTTGTGAGGCTCAGAAATATCAAACCTATGCAAACTCAACTAGGTTATAGTAGTGATAAATATGTTTAAAGGGCTCAACCTTCACAAAGTTGCTAAAGGGATCCATTGTTTTTATAGTCAGGCTCTACACAAGCGAATTTCCAGAGAGAATAGAAGCAGTTAATTGAGAGAGGTGTGAGGGAGGGTGGGTTTTTGTCAGGATCTACTCCATCATGAATCTCAGTGTCACACAGGTACTGATGGAAAGACTGGTGCAGTGAATTTCGCTAGGCTCCACCTCCATAGTGGCTAAAGTGATGGGTTTAACTAATCTTAAAACTCGTCTCTCCTGCATTTTCACTGTTTTACATGTGGCAGTTAACATGGGCAGCAATATATAGGTAGGTTCAGTCGTGTTACTGCCCACAGGACATTGTACTCCCCCACAGGCTACAAAATGGCCCTGTGCCATGGCACCACATGGTAAAATAATGTTAGGCCACATAAATGCCCACAGTGGATTGCAACAATACAGATAAGGTTATTTGGCATCTTTGCCTCGGCATCCAAGGACTGGGTAGGTTCAACCTTTCAGCATGTAGCAGAGGCCTGACATGATTCCCCCCTTCAGCACACACCTAAGGCCTAGTTTTATTCATCCTTCTGTCCAGGGACGGATTTACCTAGTGGGCGCCCCTAGGCCCACTGTTGTTTGTCACCCGGTCCCCTCCCCTTTATTTGCTCAAAATTTAAACATCAGGACAGAGCGATAGAAATTGGCACATGGGAAATTTACATTTCTGAACTAATGTGGGTGTGGTTGCACAACATGCCGCCCCCTAAAATCCTGCCGCACTAGGCCCAGGCCTAGGTGGCCTCTCCACAAATCCAGGCCTGCGTCTATCTCTTACTTGAGGACTGACTTCATAACCTCCATGAGCCCAGGGGCATAACTACAGAGGAAGCAGACACTGTGGCTGCAGGGGGACCCAGGGGGTATATGGGCCCTATGAGGCCTTTATTCATATACAATTTCAATGAATATTGGTATAACGAGTCAACCTCTAGACATTTTGGAGGCCTGAATAGTAATTTGCTGTGGGGCCCAATCATATCTAGTACGCCAATGATAAGGCCTGACACCATTCACCACCACCCTGTGATCCAATCATCCAACTTAATAGTGACCCCATCCCCCATTTAATGAACACAGATAAAGCAATAGTATTTTAACCCATGCATGTCAGTGATTCACCTCTAGAGTTCATCACAATATCACAAGCAGAGATATAGAGGCCATACAGGGGCTAGCACATGATGAATTTGCCTCAGCAGTAGATATAGACAATATAAGGATTGCTTACAGTCAAGGTGCTTTTTCTTGGGGCCCATCACTTCATGAGTGGTCGCCTTGCAGACTGCCCTGGCCACCGCTGAGCCTGTCACGCTGTACTGTGCAGCTGCGATCCGATCTGTCAGCGTCTGGCCCGACATCTTTTCTTTTATCTGTCACAAACAAGAGACAATATCCGATGTTAAGGAGCCATTGGAACGTTCCGCGATCAGGCCTCAGTAACAGACCGGCAGATTCTCACACACAATTGGATTATAGATCCACTGTGGGCAATGCAGAAGCGACTGTCACACGCTACAATATCTGGCGCAGCGAAGAGCCCATGTCTGCCTTCCCCATCCCGTGTATCCTAGTGACTGCAAGCCTAGCCAGCTCACCTCCTTCCACCTGACAGTCAGGCATCTGGCAAATGCTAAAAACGGCCACTGCGGATCTTCCACCGGGATGACACCCTAACCCTCCCAAGCCAAGAACAGAACAGATTAGCAATGTACCTTATCAGCCCTGGAACTGAGCAAAGCCCTTTAGAACGGTAGCCTTGATAGCTTCTCACACACACTCTCAATACAACACATCCTCCTCCCCCTCCCTGCTAGGGGATTAGAATATCACTGCCCCACCCCCCGCCTTGCATCTCACTCCAGGTTTCTGCCTTTTAATTATTAAACGGACAAAATACCAAACGAAGTCTCCATAGTCTCATGTTAAACCCCAGACATGTTATTGTAATGCTGTTATATTTATAATCCGCATAACCGGGCAGCCAATTACATTACATGTGTCTTCAGGTGCCCAATTGCTGCCCTGCAGCGTCCATTAAACTACAAGTCCCGTCATACCTAGGGTGGAATACTGGGAACTATAGTTTACTCTGCAGTGCTGGTCAGCAGGTTAGACTGCACTCTAAGGTGTAGAAAGTAGTATAGAGCCGCCCCGGTGCGGCCGCGCAAGGGAGTTGGAATTGGATTCATTCATTGTATGGGGGGTGAAGGGACAGGGAGAACGTAACCCTGTATCTAAATCACATGTCGCGGCCATAGGGATGATGCTGACAGACCTGCTTCGGGCTGTGTGTGTGTTATCCTCCCTTTTACCGCTTCTCCTCTGTGGAAAGTGATGCTACAGCGCAGGCTAAGGCTGTGTGTGAGCCCTCCCCCAGCCCAGCATTCAGGGAGGTGTGATGTATCCATCCTCCTGTTTCACTAAGTACAGC
>CM044440.1:72263284-72280315 GCA_024363595.1 Xenopus borealis | reverse complement strand
TTAGAATGTAATTTTACAATTTGTGTTTGAAAGACTGTTAGCTACTGCATATATACAAATGATATACCGAATGTAAACAAGTTCTGGATGCAGTTAATGTCACAAGGTAGAATATATATCAGCACCTTCTGAGCTTAATTAGAAGAGCAAAAAAAAGAATGTAATCTACTAGCTTTGTAGGCACAGGCACTGTTCGCTGTAAATTTATTTTAGAGGTGATATTCTGAGACAATGTTCAATTGGTCGTGATGGTCCAGAAAACAGGTTTTGCTTACTTTGGATATTCATATCTTAAGTCTACTAGATAATCATGTAATTATTAAATAAAACCAACAGGCTGGTTTTGCTTCCAGTAAGAATTAAGTAGATTAGTTTGAATCAAGTACAAGGTACTGTTTTATTATTATTATTATTATTATTACAGAGAAAACAGAAATCCATTTTTAAAATTTTAATTATTTTATTATAATAGCCATTCTACAATTCAGAGCTTTCTAAATAACAGGTTTCCAGGTTTCCAGATAGCGAATCCCATATTAAAGCATTATAATTCAGTTTAACATAAACCATTCACACTTACAGAAAAGTGCTTGTGCATAAATTAAACTTATCATAAACTGTATCGTACAAACATGCACAAGTAGTGCAAATTGTAAAAAAAAAAACCCTGATAAAAATGTGTGAAAACATATCATGTCATGTTATGTTTAATATGATATATTTAACTGCTTACCAAACAGAAAAGGTTTCAAGCCTTTGTACATTAGGGTTTCCAAACAGGGGTGTAACTACAGAGGAAACAGGCCCTGCGACTGCAGGGGAGCCTGTGAATTATAGAGGGTCCCATGAAGCCCTAATTAGTGAGCAGCTTCAACATATATAGGTAAAACCTTTTGGTAGAATTAGTTTGCTGTGGGGCACAGTAGCATTTCGTTAAAGGACAAGAAAGGCAAAAAAATAAAATCCCATTTTTCAATCATACGAACAGCAGGGGGAGCCCCCGCCTTACTTCCCAGCCAAGCAGAACCCCAGCAGCTTTGTTTCCCTGTAGAGCAGTCGCCGACTGTGTAGATATTTGTATTGCATTTTTATTTTTGCCTTTACATCCCCTTTACTGTTTCCAACTCCAGCTGTAGGGACAAAGATCACGGGGTCAGATTTAAACAGATAAACTGGGATTCTGTTTGGAGGATTATTTTGCTGCAGCCACTGGTTCTGCAGAGTTTGAGAAAGTTTGTATTAAAAAATACAAAACCAATAAAATTCACATTAGATTACATGGCAACACAGGACCCAGTGTAGTCTGTATATTTTTTATTATTAATCAGTCTTGCTGTATCGGCTTTTGGCAGATATTATTTGACTTGTGCTGTTTTGATCATTTATGATGATCCCTAAGCAGCCCAGATCGCACTGAGCATGTGCACAGTCTTGGTCTTGCAAAGATGTATAACAAAGTTACAAGATGACAGCCCCCTGTGCCCAACTTTGAAAGCATAAATCATTAGTTTGATTAGACTTTGTGGTGCAGTAAGTTCATGTTTATGTTTAGTATACACAATACAGCATTTCTAGCCTTATTCTGTTTTAGACCTTGTCCTTTAAGGCACTGTTTCCAGATGACTTGGAAATCTATGGACATGTCTAGAATATCCAGCTAGAAGAGCTGCACTGATTGCAGCTTAAACTCAATGAAGCCCTGCCACATGCAATTATTAGACATATCCCTGAATGTACTTCAGTAACCTTATCTTACATTTACAATCTTGGTTCTCTCTCCACTCACAAGACAATTCAAACATTATTTGAGGTCTGGCCTGGTAGCAAGAGCCTGGCTAATTACTAATATAGTGCCCCTATTCAAAAAGTGATCCCGCTTAGTCTGAAAACTATAGGCCGGTCAGTCTGAAATCAGTGGTAGGAAAGCTTTTACTGGTATTCTTAAGAAGGATCTGGGCATTGTAGATAACAAGTTGTCTAATTCCAGGCAGTGTCATTCAGATCAGCAGAGACGTACAACAAAACTGGTTAATAGGATAAACAATTTCAATTATGAGGGTTCTTTAGGGAAAAAAAGATGTCTACAAGGGGGCGTAGTTCAGAGCTGTGGAGTCAGAAGCAATTTTGGGTATCTGGAATCAGTTGCCAACAATGTTCCGACTTCTAGTAACGTGAAAAAAGGAGCACTGAAAATAACCAATTCAGATTTAAGAGCCACTATGAAGGAGGATATACAGTAGCAGAAGCAATTCTGTTTCTAAGAACAACATTTTTTAAATTTAATTTACAGCTATTCTACAGCTATATGTCAGGTTCAATTAATATATAACTTGTTTTAGGTTTTCCAATAGTTTTTTGGTTTATGTAGTTTAACTTTGATTTTGGTTAAGAATTACCAAAGGATGTGGTTTATATGTTTGAGCTTTGGCAGCGGTAAACTGCCTTGTATGTTGTGTAATTAACTTACTTCAATCAACATGGAAAATGAATTTGTTTATTAACAGATAACTAAACCCCTCTAGGTACAAAGCCCCCTCTCCACTTCCCTCTATTGGCACAGCAATGCCAAAAAAAAAAAAATGAAAGAGTTTTTAAACAATTAATATATAATATACTGTAAGCATGCACTGGTAAAAGCTGTGTGTTTGCTTTAGACTACTATATTATATACAAACATATATAGCTGCTGTGTAACCATGAAGGCAAGCTGGGGAAAAGGCACAGGTTACATAGGACATGACATATAAGCCGTAAATACAATGGTGTTTCCTCTGTTACCTGTTATGTAACCTGTGCCTTTTATCCAGCCTGAATGGCTGCCCCGTGGCTACACAGCAGCTAGTTTATTGAAACTATAGTAGTCTAAAGCAAACACAAATCTTTTACCAGTGCATGCTAAAAGTATATTATATATTTATTACTTTAAAATGCTTTAATGTTTTGGTATTGCTGTGCCAATGGAAGGGGGACTTTGTACCTAGGGGGTTTAGTTATCCATTAATAAACTAATGAATGTTCCATGCTGATTGAAATAAGTTAATTACTCTATTAGTGAAGCAAACACAACTGTTTTACCAGTGCAGAGCAACGGTACATTATATTTTAATTACTTTGATACACTTTCAGTTTTTGGTGTTACTTTTCCTCTAAAAACAGAATAGTCAGAGGTACCATAAACTGAAGAGTTGGAGTCGATGGATTTATGTACCGACTCCACAGCCCTGACATGATTACTCAAGTACATTAGAGGGCAATATAGACAGATAGCATGAGTTTATTCCCATAAAAAGCAGAGGCCACCCCTTTAGGAGTTGGGTGTCAGATAATCATTAAAAGTTAGATCCAATATATATTATAGGGGGGCTTTTACATGTATTAGAACTCACTCTATAAAAATCACCAGAAATCATGTATCTACATGCAAGATTTGTGCAAAAGGCAGTTATTTTGTTAGATTTTGTTTGTACTGAAGTCAGTTATTTGACTGAGCTCTAATACATCGACTCGGTAAGGAAGCCCCTCTGTAAGATATATTGGATCTAATTGTCAATGACTATCTGACACCCAACTGCTGCATGAAGAATTCTGATAGAGGAAAAGTGAAGATAAACTTGATTATTTCAGAAACCATGCAGAATATTTAATTGATTGTATTTAGAAAGTTTCTTACTTGAACATGATGAAGTTTATATTCAATTTTCATTTTCGCTATAGTTCCCCTTTAAGTTGGATTGTAAAAAGACCAAAGTCCATCAAGTTCAACCCCTCCACATGAAACCCCAGTACACATATATACACACATACTTATACAAACCTCTCTATAGACTTGCATATATAAACTATATACTAATTGCAGATTTACTAAGTAGTGCAATGTATCGAAGCAAGAAAAAGAGAATAGCGCATGCAAGTGTAAAAAATTATTCTAATAAATAAAATGCTTAAAGAGCATGGGCAACCATTTATATATCCTATGTTGCCTTCAGAGACCGCCTGGATATCCTGTGAAGAAATCCATAGTTGTGTGAACTCCAACTGAGTACTTCCATAATTAAAACTGAAACCAGGGGGTAATAATGAAACCATTGGGAAATGAATTTGTACGACCCCCAGTTTATCACTTCCAGTGATCAGCGTTGCTCACAAATTGTTTTTGCACACATGCTTGTAAATAGCTCTTTTGCCATTCAATGAAATGGTTCCTCAATGGAGCACAGGTCGTATATACTGTAGATCTTTGTACAGTTTGCAGAAACATCATTATGAAGATTTAATTATGTATTTGATTACACTACACAGGTACAATAATTAGGTTACAGAGATTTTCTGTTGAACAGCTATGAGCTTTATACAATAATGGCGTGAATAGCTTTGCTTGACATAGAAAACATTGCGGGGCATATTTATTAGGCTGCAAAAAGGAAATTTGCAGAAAAAAACTGCAAAAAGCTGTGTAAAATAAATGGGGAATTTTAATGGTGTGTGTAATGTTAGCCATGTGAATGCCAGATTTGACGTTATTTTGCATTGCTTCCAGCGGAAGTCACTATAAGAAAAAAAGCGTAAAAATTTTATGATGACTTTTTACAAGGTGAGCCTGGTGATTTGTTGTATTAGCCCACCGTTTTTACACAGCATAATAAATGTGCCCACGTGAGTATTTGATTTATTCTTTGTTAGCCTATTAGTCGCTATTGCTTGGTAAGGGCTCTTGCAACTGACAATGGGATCAGTTTGTGCACAGAATGTGTTATGAACTACCTGCACATGGAAGGCAAGAGGGAGTTAAATTTGTGGCTACCTAAATAAATCTGTAGTGTATCCTAGCTTAATGAAATTTCTGCAATGTGGAATTAGTATTGATATAGAACAGTGCTCTTTGTCAGCTATACATTGCCTCTACAGCTCTGTATGTGTGTAGTGTGTGTGAGTATAAACATACAGTCTCTGACCTCCAATTTCTTGTAGGAGGGTCCTAGCCATCAATGGGATTTTAGTGCCCATGTTTGTGTGACTTTTTACTGTGGTGTGGGTGTGTGCCTAGAGCACAGCCTGTGTTGGTGGCTCAGTATGGCAGCCATGAAAGCAGGTATAGCACTTATAGTTGATTTAAAAACCACAAAGACTCGTACACCAGAAATGGGTGGGTTATGTGAAAGTGTGTTACCTTATAAAAGATAAGTCTTGAGTATTTCCAAGCAGAGGTTTGCCTGTTACCATCACATATACAGTAGGGAAACCATAGAAAATCATGGCATTTTTACTGTGGATATGATATATATATATATGTTTTCACAGTGTACAGAAATTAACAGTTGTGGTTTCTTTCTGTTTAGTTTATGGCTCAGTGCTGTAGGTTCTGTTTCAATCTGTGGTACAAAGTGAGTTTTCTTAGATAAGGGGTGGAATCTATGCAGAAGTCTACTCACTTTTATGAAAAGATCTTCTCAGACAGCTGAATTCCACCAGAATGACACAAGTACAATCTTACATACATAAATCAATTCAGTCAGGCAGAGAATATTTTTTAAACAGGGTTGGATAGCAGATAGAAAGCATATAAAGTGGTTGGTTACAATTAGGGATACACTGAATCCACTATATTGGCATTCAGCCGAACCCCCACATCCTTTATGAGAGATCTGGCCAAATACCGAACCAAATCCTAATCTGCATAAGAAAATTAGGGTCTGGAAGGTTAAAAAAAAAGAACTGGAAAAAAAGTTGCATGATCTTCAGGATTCAGGTCTTGTTTGATCAGGCATGAGGATTCAGGCGAATCAGAATCCTGATGAAAAAGGCTGGATCAGGCCAAATACTGAACCGAATTACGGATTTGCTGAATCCTGTAGGGATCCCCAACCTTTTGGACTGGTGAGCAAAATTCAGAAGTATAAGAAGTTGAGGAGCATTATAAGCATGAAAAATGTTCTTGGGGTGCCAAATACGTGATGTGATTGGCCATTTGGTAGCACTTGGTAGCACCTACATTGAGGCTCCATTTGGCAGTGCATCTGGTTTTTATACAACCAAAACTTGCCTCCAAGCCAGGAATTCAAAAATAAGCATCTGCTTTGAGGCCACTGGGAGCAACATCCAAGGGGTTGGAGAGCAACATGTTGCTCACGAGCTGCTGGTTGGGGATCACTGCTATAGTATATTGGACTATGTAAGCACAGTGGAAAATTGATAGTATTGGACTAGGGTGTAAGGGGCCTACTGGGGCTGCCACATTGAGGACCATCTACCCAGCCTCTGAGGCCTCAAACACAGACGAATCCCCAACTACACTCACCTCCAACCTGCAATGCTCCCTCCTCCCCAACTCTTACCTTCTAGCTGCTGCTCTAACTACCTTGCTACTGCCTGTGGCATACGCAGTGGGATCTACCCACAGACCAAGCAACAGGTCAGGGCTCACCGGGTTTTCTCCTGGTGACCTTGCATACCAGTTCAATGCTGAAAAGATCCAGCTGAAGGTCACAATAGCTTCCAGAAAGTGACGGACAAAATATAAAGATATAACACCCAACATAAACTAAGTATTTGTGTGTAAAACAACACTGGTTGTTTCTATGTTTGTGAAGATTCTCATTCATCCAAGTCATGGTATATCTGTAAAAATAAGTAAAATCAACAAAAGCCAGTTGGTAAAACGTCTTCAAGAAAAAACACAGCAAGTCCAGTTGATATGACATATTTCTACGGCTGTATTGGTTGTTTCTGATTCATTTTCTGTGTGTTTATTTTATGACCAATTCCTGGCCACTCATATAGTCTAAGTACTGCCTGTTTCTCTGGAATGCATTATTTGACACATTTATGTACATACATTTGGGACCAGATTGGACTAGACCAGCGCAACACCATCCATGAAGTGAGGGGGTGATCGGGTTCAGCAGGGAGGAGCTTGCAACTAGGGTGGGGGCTCCCAAGGTCACCCAGTCTGACACTGTAGCCGTGTGTTTGGGGTCAGAGCCCATATGTCCTAATAAAGGCATTTTATGAGAAAATCCCATTGATTGGTGCCGCCAGTTATTACATTTTATGGATTGAACGGAACAAGGTGGGAAACCGTTGGATTGGCACCAGATTGAAAGATATTGGAGGTGAGAGTGCTGACTGAGAAATCTGTGAAACTAGGGTGGGGGCTCCCAAGGTCACCCAGTCTGACACTGTTTGCATCAATGCCTGCTGTTATGGGCTCTAAAAGAACCTCATGCAATATAACCTGGTGGCAGCTGAGTAGCTGAGAGTCAGATAGTGACCAATTTAGAAGACTGACCCTTTGGATTTAAGAAGTCTTACATGAAAGTTCTGATAACATGCTATATTTTGAGAGAAAAGACTGAGCCACAGCCACAAGAGCAACTTGACATTCACTACCTTCTTCTAGGGATGCACCGAATCCAGGATTCAGTTTGGGATTCGGACAGGATTCTGCCTTTTTCAAAAGGATTCGGCTGAATCCTTGTGTGCGCTGAATTCTAATTTATATATGTAAATAAGGCGTGTAAAGGGAAATCACGTGACTTTTCGTCTCAAAACAAGGAAGTAAAACATTATTTTCCTTTCCTGCCTCTAAGTTGCATATGCAAATTAGGATTTGGTTCGTCATTTTGCCGAATCTTTCACAATCTTTTGGTTCGTCATTTCGCCGAATCCCAAGTAGTGGATTCAGTGCATCCCTAAAACAGACACAGTAACATTTTTAAATTAATAATATATTTTTCCAGGATTTCCTTGCCAAACATCATACATTGTTGTCAGACACACATATTAGAATACAGTACTGTTTTTCTATGGGTAGTATTATAAGTGTACCAATACATAAAATACAGTTACTTAAATGGCGATTGTTATTTTTCCCCTCTATCACACTGTTTCAGTATCAGTGCTATTCTCTGAAAATAATTGTTGGCATTCATCCACAATTCTTTTATTGCTAAATACTTCCTTTGGTGTTCCTGTTGTTATCTTTCTGTATGTTTTAAAAAGCATTTTATAGAATCCACTGGAACATTTGTTTCCAGCAAAATATTGTATTGATTGAGCTGATAGGATTTCCTTTTTTAATTAATGTAAATTCTTTTTAATGTAGTTGGCTGTTTACTATTCTATGTGGTTTACAAGACACAGAGTCTACCGAGGCAACAATAGTTTAGAATGTATTATCCGGAACGCTTGAGACCTGTGGTTTTACAGATCTTTTTGTAATTTGGATCACCACACCATAAGTTTTCTATTATCATTTAAACCTTAAATAAAACCAATAAGATTCTGTTTCCATAAATATGGATTTATGCAGCTTAGTTATAATCAAGTACTGTTTTTAGTGATGCGCAGGCCGACCTGAAGCCAGGCTGGATGAGGCGGACACAGTGCCCTAAGTGCCCCACTTCTGTCTCTGGTTGCATCTATTTATAGACCCTGCCCCCTCTGTGACATCAGAGAAAGGGTCTGGGCAGGGACAGATATATACAGTAATGGTGACCATACACAGAGAGATCCGCTCGTTTGGCGATGTCGCCCACCTTGAGATAAGATCAGAATGACTGGGATACGGGTGGTCGGATCGCGGGACAGCATCAACGAACAAATGCGGGCGCGATCTGACGGGATTTTTAATGCTGCCAGATTGACATCTGGCCGACTTTCGGTCAGATATTGATTGGGGAAGCCCGTCGGAGGGTCCCACTCCCTGGCCGATAAACTGTTGGCAGCTTTTATAGGCCCATGTATGGCCACCTTAAGTAAATGCTAGGGTCACTAACTGTTTTATTGCTACAGAGAATACCTGTATAGCAGTGTGAAACATGGAACACAATATCCAAGAAATATTACTACATTAGCAATATTTACTGTATACATACATACATACCCTTTAAAGGAGAGCCCACCCATGCTGGCCGATATTCAGTGGTTGCTTAGTACTTTCCCTAGCATATAGTGGATTTTAAAGACTATAGATGGCATCAGCAGTTACACCAAAGATACAGATATTAAATCAAGGTTTAATAAATGTACTTAATTTTGACAGCTGTCCCA
The DNA here is from genome assembly GCA_024363595.1 of Xenopus borealis. NCBI lineage: Eukaryota > Metazoa > Chordata > Amphibia > Anura > Pipidae > Xenopus > Xenopus borealis. The sequence continues at coordinate 72,271,267 of CM044440.1, read as the reverse complement.
CCCACATCATAGCCCCAGTTAACTGCCCCAGCATTTAAATATTGAACTATATGTTAAACATGTATTATGTTGCTGCCTAGTGACCAAAATTGTATTACAAGGTGTTTAATTCCCTGTCTTTAAATCTTCCTGTTCCCATTCCTTATGTGTGATGCTCCTCTCATCCTCTTTTTCCTGTGTGACACATTCTCAGCAATTATACTGGATTGCCACAAGTAATATGTTTCTTTTGCAGCAATCATGTCAGGTCATGGAACAGGGCTGCCATCAGAAATCACAGAGCCCACCCAAGCCCCATCCCAGCCCCCAAGGCCCCACAGTCAGAGCTAAAAACAGTAAACCCCCCTTGCACAAAAGTTATAAAAAGCCAATGGTTGTCAGAACCCCATTATAAGTTTAAAAAAATCATTGTTTTCCAGGGCCCCCTACAAGTTAAAACAACCCAGATGGCGTCCCTGCCATGGAAACAGGGTTGGTGCTAAGTATGCGCTCAATTTCTTTGCCACGAACTCCCAACAAAGGGAGGTTGCATCATTAAGGGCTGGCCTTCATGAAAATGCATTTTCGGGAGATTTGTCACCTGTGCAGATTTACCACAGTCAACAAATCTTACTGTGTGGCATTGCCCTAATAAGTGGAGCAGACCCCCTTTGCTATGGGGAAACCTGGGAGCAGAGTAGGCAAGGCATGTATCTGCAATTCTCCTGCTCCATCAGATGCATATGTGAAATGTTTAGCTGGGGGGGAGATCCCTGACCAGTAGAAAAAAATTATACTGGAGGGCCTGTGGAAGTTAAAGGAATACTAAGATAGGCAGGGAGGAGAAATTTAGCACCACACGTTGTGCCACTGCTTTGATAGTTCTGCTCATGTGTGTAACGTCAACAAGATCACAGATGTGTGTGTACCCCTATGTCTCTGGTGGGGGGAAACATTTAAAACATACACATGATAATATACATGATCAAAGTTAAAGTTAAAGTACACTTTATTGTCATCTCAGTAGTTTACAAATCCACAGTGAGACGAGACGACGTGGCTCCAGTTACTACATATCACAAAAAGGTACATAGAATACACAATAAATGTGTAAACATTTGAAATTTGCAATATAGTTGGAGAAGGCTGATTTAGGCCCCTCTGCACCTGGGGTCCCCAATATTTTTGTGTGGGGGGCTGGAACTGTGCAGTTCTGCCACTGGGTAAGCTACTGTATATATACATTTGAGAAATGTATACATATGAATATATATATACATATATCTATACATAATTACATGTGAATTACTGAGTTTTGAAGAGACAATACAAACTTCAGACTGCAGGATTTTGCAGCATCATTCTAGTATACATAATGGAGTTACTAATTTACTAGTGCCACAAATTTTGTGGAAGCAGGTCATATTTCTGCACAATTGAGGTGGTAATAGACACCTGTACTGAGGAGAGGGAGGAAATCAAGAACTTTTTCAAATTTTTCATACATTACAGACCTTAAAGGAAAACTATACCCCCAAAATGAATACTTGAGCAACAGATAGTTTATATCAAATTAAGTGACATATTAAATAATCTTACCAGACTGGTATATATATTTAAGTAAATATTGCACTTTTACATCTCTTGCCTTGAACCACCATTTAGTGATGGTCTGTCTGCTGCCTCAGAGATCACCTGACCAGAAATACAGTATTTCAACTTTAAGGGGCAGATTTATCATTGGAAAATGGAAAAATTTTTAAATTCGACCATGTAATTAGTGAGGGAAGTAAAATCCTTCGCATTAGAATATTGTATTCTTAGGATTTTACCGCTACTCGAATATTCGAACGATCAAATAAAAATAATTTGATTGTTCGATCGATTCAAACATTCGAATAGAATGATTCGAACGATTTTAACCCTTCGAACCCTCTAACCAGTTTAGTTGCACGTCTCTGCACTCTGTCCAGCTCATTTAAATCCCTCCTAAGGACTGGAGTCTAAAACTGCACTGCATACTCCAGATGAGGCCTTACTAGGGATCTATAAAGAGGTATAATTATGTTTTCATCCCTTGAGTTTATGCCCTTTTTTTATGCAGGACAGAACCCTATAGTTTGTTTGGTATGTTTGTGTGCACCGTTGAATCATAGTTTTACTATAAATCCTAAAAGTTTGAATCATGACTATGGGGGAAATTCACTAAAGCGCCAAGCAGTTAATATTAGCGCAAATTCGCTTGCGTGACGTCATTTCTGAACTCTGACGATTTACTAACGGTCCCTGGCGTAACTTCGCTAGCGAAGTAGGCACACTCTAGTCTAGAGCAACTTCGCACCCTTACTCCAGGCGAATTTGTGCACTGATGAAGGGACGTAACTTCGCTAATTCACGGAGATGCGGATTTTACTGAACGCTACGCAAGACTTGACTTCACCACCTCAGACCAGGCGAAGTCCAATAGGTTATTTAGGAGTTTATCAAAAAAATAAATTTCACAGTTTTTCTAGGTCTCAAAAAAACGCTGGCGACTTTTACTTTTTTTAAGGGTGATAGGCAGAAAAAGACGAAGTAACAATAGTGCAACTTCGCTACCTTTCGCCTCCATATTTTAAAAATTGTTTGGAGTCCATGGAAATGTTCAAAATGAAATACAAGAGTTTTTGTAAATTTCAGGTAGGGTCAGATTAGGAGATCCCAGTAACAATCCCAGTGGGCTCTTGTCCTTGTGGGTTTCTCTCCGATATACAGCACTTCAGTTATAATAAAATTGTCTTTATTTAGTTACAGGACAGCAGCTCAATGTAACGTTTCGAGTGGTTCTCCACTCTTTGTCAAGCATAAAACACTACACCACCACATGACCTGAAATACCATGAGGCACAGTGCCCCCTGGTGTCACCACATGTTTTTTTACACACAAAAAATACTTTTTATAAAAAAAACAAGGTTATACAATGTTCAAAATGTATCCATTTATCTTCCTGGAATAATTATCTCCAAATGTATCAATTCTCATAACTATCAATAGCTTATCTTCAATGTTTCCAGCACTGGTAAGATTATACAATTGTTCAAAAGAAACATAAGTCATAATATATCTTTATCTCTTTAGGGTTAGTTCTCTTCAACTATATCCATTTGTGATTATAACATTAAATAACTTATCTTAAGCATATTCAGTAATGAATACAGTCCCCAGAAATAAAAAGTGTCCATGTAACAACCTATAAAAATAAAATCATATCAAAATTTAAAATTATTTCAATAAAAATGGATTCAAGTCATACTCATGATTCAGTCCATTTGGAGATAGAGACCCTAATCTCCTTATCCACTGCACTTATCTGCGCAGTAATTCCTTATTACGGTCTCCCCCACGTCTCGTTCTTGGTATTGAATCTAGGACTTGAAACCTTAACGGACTTATACTATGACCATTATCATTAAAGTGTTTAGCAACCGGTTGATTCAATTTATTCCTAATAGCTGACTTATGTTCAGTAAGTCTATCCCTCATCAGCGGATTGTTTTTCCCACATGTATTTTCCCACAGGGGCACTTAATACTATACACCACATATGTGGATGCACAGGTAAAGAACCCCCTAATGGGAATACGGATACCCTGCAAGGGATGGTATACCCATTCTCCCTTCAAGACATTATTACAATGGCTACACCTACAACACGGAAATGTCCCATTTTTAGGTGGTCCCAAGTTTGTACCTGTTTCGAGGATGTACTTAAATCCGCTCTTACTAATTTATTTTTAATTGTGTCAGCATTCACATATGACATAAGCGGAGGAGATTTAAATGCCATTTTCTCTGGAAAATTTCTAGTTAAGAGACTCCATTCTTTTCTAATTACTCTTGAGATTTCACCACTTAACATATTATATTGATTTACAAATGGAATTCTTTTAATACTTCGATCTTTCTTTTTATCTTTACTATCAATCACCTCATCACGTTGTACAGATCCACTAGTCTCAATTTCTGTTTTCTCCAAGATTCTATTTGGGTATCCCCTCATTCTAAATTTCTCCTTCATCTCAGTTATCCTATTAGCCTGTTGTTGTTCATTTTGAACTATACGTTGCACACGTAAAACTTTGGTAGGGATTTTTTTATATGTGGAGGATGGAAGGTGTCATATCTTAATAAAGTATTCCTGTCTGATGGTTTAGCATATATGTCAGTTACAAGATTACCATTTACAGTATTGCTAACTATCACATCTAAAAAAGGAATACTAGTTGTATCACAATGTATGGTGAATTTAATAAAAGGAGTACATCCATTCAGTCTCTCAACAAACTCAATGAGGTCTGAATGTCGTTCAGTCCTTGTGGGTCCTGGGCTGGTAGCCTTTCTAAATAGTTTCCTTTTCACATGTTCTGACACTGCCACCTGATGAAATCCAAAGTAGGCTCTTTTCATCATACTGCCAATTACCTTGTGTGGGATACCTATTCCTAAGGCATAGTAAGGAAGCTGTTATTTGGCTACCTTCCTCTTGGGTTCCTGGGGGGGGATATCACTCCAACTTTTAGTGCAGCAGTAAGGAGTGACTGAAGTTTATCAGAGCTCAAGCCACATGACTGGGGGCATCTGGGAAACCAACATGTCTAGCCCCATGTCAAATTTCAAAATGAAATATAAAAAAAAAGTTTGCTCTGATTAAAAAGCAATTTAATAGCAGGATTCTTCTGCATGAACACTATTAACTGACTCTTTAATGTTTTCTCATGACAAAATCCCTTTAACTTAGCTTAGCCAACTTTTCCAGTAATGCTGGTGTGGGGAGGCACGATCTCTTCAGTTTATGGAAGGATAGCACCGCAACGATTGCAGAAGAACCATTAGCAGTGTTGGAGGGTTGGCTTCACAAAGGTTAACACGGCTGGGTGTCCTCCCACAGACCCACTTTAGTACAAAGGCCTCTTCCTTGTGAGCGGTCATCTGGCGATGCCTATTACCTTCTCTGGAGCCAGATACCTGTCTGTACAGATAACCTGTCAGCAGGGGGGAATTAGACTGCACTGCTACTAAAGGCATAGAAGGGCCGGTTGCACACTATTGCTTAGTTCGTAGCACCTATAACGATGCTGTGTTGCAGTTTGTATGCACATCATTTTACCTATTCAACTTCATAACATCAGTAAACTTGTGTTGACATATACAGAGAGTACATGATCTAAACAACACAGCCCTTCTGAGTCAGTTGGTCAGACAAAATGGTCAGACATATATTCTGCATCTCCAGCACCTATGGGTGTTTTGCCTGACATGGTTTTTCTGTACATTAAATCACCACAGAATTTCTGCCTTTATGAATAGCATATAAATGTCAGAACAGTTCATTTTGACATGATTTTCACCTGGAAGCAGGGACAAGCACAATCTCATGTGAATATCTGCATTGTTGGCGTATTAATTGGATTGTGGTTAAACATGTAGAAGGCAAAATATATCCCCCAAAATATCGAAATGTACTAAATTCTGGACTACGGGAGAGCCAAGTGCTTCTACTATTCAAGCATTTTGGGTATTAAAATTTGCAGACCATGCTCTGTAACATGAAGTAGTCCTACTCCTATTCAAAGAAGCCTAAGGATGGCATTTGAAGAAGTTGTAACCATATATTTTTTAGTCCATATGATTGATTAGACTTCTTACAGAGTTTGCTCGTTTTTTTTCAACAGCCATATATGAACAGACTTGGCCTCTAGGACAGTTCCAACATTTTGATTTCATCTCATACAACTACACCTCTGGTAATTCCAAGTGTCTCCAGCCTTCCACAGCAGCACCAGAGGCCCTCCCCACCACAGCCCCACTAGTGGTGCTCCAAGCCTTCCTACCATGCTGCCATGCCGGGCCAAGTCAGCTGGGCATTCTAGGCAAACCAGCAGACCACGTCACCCCCTCATCATGTGCGTACAAGAATGAGAGGGCGCATGTGCAAACGACCGCGCAACGAAGATGTGTGCATACATTACCAAGCATGCCTACATTACCGAGCATGCTCACTCGGAATAGAGTAATAGGCGGCAGAAGATGTAGGTGCCTGGTGAGCCTCCAACTTTGTTTCCTAGGCGCGTGCCTCTTCTGCCTACCCCTAGTTCCATCTCTGGTGGCCTGCATCAATTTACACAACAAACTTGCAACATAACATCCAAATGCTGATGCTTTTCATCATAATTGTGTCTATGCACATGCACAAATACATGTATTAAAATGCACTAGCCACAATTGTATCAGGCATATCTCCCCCTAGAGCAGTGGTTCTCAAACTTTCTAATGCTGCGACCCTTTAATACAGTTCCTCATGTTGTGGTGACCCCCAACCATAAAATATTAAAATATTTAAATATTTTCGTTGCCAGCCCAGAGCGGATTGTTAGGAAAGTACAGGAGACAGCATGGCTGCATAAAGGATTGTTTTCCGTGCGTAGTGCAGCAAAAAAATTTTTGCCACATCCATTTTGTGGCCACCCCCCAATTACCTTGTTAATTTTACAAATTTTAAATGAGCAGGGAGAGCTGTATGGCAGTCCCTACTAAGGGGATTTAGAAAGTTATAGTGCAACTGGCTTCCCTACACAGGTCACTGAACTACAACTCCCAGTACAAACACCTGGAGAGCTACAACCTTGCCCCAGGGCTAGTAGGGAGAGAGATGAACCTGCTCCTGGAACCCCTTAAGGGACCCCTGTGAAAGGGTTGTTCGACCCCCAGGTTGAGAACCACTGCCCTAGAGGCTGAGATAATGCAAAATTCTAAATTTAAATACAGTATATAGGCCCATGATGAGCTGATGAGAATTATCCTAGGCTGGAGCACACTAGTGTTTGGGCCCACTAGGAGATCTTCTGGTAATCCAGTCTGAACTGCTAAAATTGCATTATAATCTGTTGTTGTGTTTGCAAAGTAACAGGCAGAAGAATAATAAATAACCATACGTTATGTTAATAAAATCCCACTAAACAATTAAAAAGAGTCCTACTCTATCTACCATGAGGTGAGGCTAGCCAAGTGGCCAAGAAGCCTTCCAACAGTGAATAAATTGTCTGGAGCACATGTTCCTTTAATTTCCTGAATATTATATATGTAAATTAGCACCATACTTAAATTTTATGGAGCAAAACCATCATTACACCTGTGTATCCTAAGAAGGGACATTCATATATATATATATTTCACTGTAAATATTCCAATGACAGACTCACTCCAGGACTTCATAATACTGTGCAATTGAAGAATAAATTTTCTGTCAATGTTTCTCAAGACGTATATTTATAACTGTATATATTTGTTAATGTTCTTGTCTGTTCACTTTTAGTTGCTTGAATGTACAGTTAGCATAGACAAATATGCATTCGTGCATTCGTACATTCAGGTCACAAAGTACAGTAGATCCCCAGTTTATGATTTCCAGGGGACCAGAAAAAAATAGTGTAAAATCCAGGAAAATGTGAAATCAGGGAAATGCATGTTATATAGGTGGGACCACAAAACTTAAAATCAGGGGATGCAAAATGGGGGTTCTACCGTATATGGAAACACAGCATTGGTCTGTGTCAGTTGACAGAGCCTGGATTACCCACAGTCTGAGTTTACAGTATATGCTAATTCTATATAATTCAATGCATTTTCAGAAATGATCATAGTCTGGTTGCTTCAAGATGAATTCACAAGGTGGCAGCATTGATCTACAATATATTTTGCAGTAATAGCTAACAAAAAGGGATTTATTTTTTAAGAGTGTATGAAGCAGGTACATTAATAAATGTATTTAACAAAAATATATTTGATAATGTATGTACTTTGTTCTTTCCAAGCTTTTATTAATTCCATAGTTGCAAGCTGTAGGATTGGTGTAATACCAGTTAACAACATAAACCAGAATGTGTATAAACTGTGTATCTGTCCAACCAGCAACTACAAATACTAGATAGATAGATAGATAGATAGATAGATAGATAGATAGATAG
>CM044440.1:72227517-72254641 GCA_024363595.1 Xenopus borealis | reverse complement strand
CTATAAAGAGGTATTATTATGTTTTCATCCCTTGAGTTTATGCCCTTTTTTATGCAAGACCAGACTTTATCTGCTTTAGTAGCTATAGAATGACACTGCCCAGAATTAGACAACTTGTTATCTATAAAAACCCCAAAATCCTTCTCATTTAAGGAAACTCCCAAATCACTTAGGGGCAGATTCACTAAAGTGTGAAGCGTCTAACTCTAGCACTAATTCGCCAGAGTGACGTAATTTCACAGCTTCGCAAATTCACTAACACGGACTCTGGCGAATTTTCGCTAGTGAAGTAGATAGACTTGCGCAACTTCGCACCCTTACGCAAGGTGATGTTGCGCACTGACGAAAGATCGTAACTTTGCAAATTCACTAAGATGAACATTTTCCTCAACGTTAGCACTTACGCTAGATGTTACTTCGCCTGGTCAAACCAGGCGAAGTTCAATACGATAGGATGTCCCAAAAAAACGCTGGCGTATTTTAGCATAGGAGGGTGATAGTCTGAAAAAGATCGATAATTTTTTTGGGGGGTTACCCTTCTTCCCCCCTACATTTCCTAAAATATGGCAACTCAACTATACATGGGGCACATGTAGGGCAATAGGACAACTTTATATAATTTATTAAAGGTTTCCTGGGCTTGTGTAGTGGAATGTAGTGGCTGTAAAATATACTTCTATTATAAGTTAAGTTCCCGCCGTATGCAAATTAGGCTTTGCTAGCGAAACAGCGCTCTGCCTAGCGAAGTAACACTAGCGCAACTACGCTACCGTTCGGTGACCTCAGCGTAAATTCGCACTTTAGTGGATTTGCGTAGCGCTCGTGAAAATTCACCTGGCGAAGTGTGGCGAACGCTAGCAAAGCATTTATGTTATGTTTGCCAAAGTGCATAACCTTGCATTTATCAACATTGAACCATATTTTCCAGTTTGCTGCCCAGTTTCCCAACTTAGACAATTCACTCTGCAAAGTGGCAGCATCCTGCATGGAACCATTAGCTCTGCACAATTTAGTATCATCTGCAAAAAAAATGCAAATGCTGCTTTCAATAGCAATTATATTTACAAATAACTTTTAAAGCACCAACAAATTTTAATACATTAATATTGGAAAATTGCATATAATTGTGTTTTCTTTTATTAGGCAAAAAGTTATTTTTTCGGTTGGCGTCCTTTAAAGGGGAAATGTTTAGAATATAGAAATATATATATAATATATAAAATAGAAATTTTTCCATTATTTTGTTAAATTTTGTTTGTACTGGAATCAGTTATTTGAATGAGCTCTAATACATCTGCTAGGAAAGGAAGCCCCACTATAAGATGTATCTTATATATCTATATCTCAGAATCAAGAGAAACAGATGCTGAGAGAGGAATAGTGAACACAAACTTGATTATTTCAAAAACAATGCAGAATATTTAATTGAATTTAGAAATGGGTCTCGTCTCTGTTCTCTCCCAATTGCGATTCTTCTTTCCCTGCAGTCGACGTCTCAGTTCCTACCTTGACACTATTTAGAAAGTTTCTTATTTCAGTATAAGGAATCTTATATTATATTTTCATTTTCACAATAGTTCCCCCATTAGGAATATTCCCTATCAAAAGATTAGCATATCACAGAACAATGCAGTCTCCCTCCCAGTCTGCCTACCTTGTATTCAGCCACACCCTCCTGATGCGCTTCACAAGGTAGGAAGACTGGGAGGGAGAGACTGCATCAAAATACACAAAAACTGCAATACCAGTTGGAGCCATACACTGGAATATAGGACATCTGGATATTAAATAGACTTATTATTATTACTAACATGGCAATGGACAGAGTCCCCCTCATCCTATATCCTTTGCGACATGATGTTTTCTCAGGAAATTAGCTTTTCAAGCTGGGCCACATTCATATCCATCCTGGGCCGCATTTGGCCCTCGGGACCCAGTTTGGACACCCCTGTTTTAGGTGATATACTGTGCATGTCTTTAATTCAAAAGTAACACTTGTTCTTGGACCCTGTACAGTTCTCACTGGAGGATAGCATATACCCTTAAATTAAATTGCTTTTACAGTAGTTACTGGCTGTTGCTAAGCCAAAGAGATATAAGAGTTATTTAAATGTGTTAAAACCTAAATGGAAAATAATAGTTATATTACTAAACCTTTATTAACGGCTTGCCAATATTTGAAACCATAATAGTAATAATAAGCTAAATAAATAAAAAAAAAAGCAATGTATTTTACTGAGACAGGCAAAGGCTTGCTATTGTGTCTCAGCACCCACAAATTTGACCAAGGGGACTCGCATATTGACAGCCATTATTTTCATATTGAAAGCATTCTTTATGTGATGTTCTGCTAGAAGTCAAGGCAGCAGGAAAATAATAAAGAGAAAAAAAACTGTACATCTGTTCTGATATATATATAAAACACTGTATGCAGTTACAATGAATTGTTAATGCACAGTACTAAAGTGCTCTTTAGTTATTCAGGGCATTTTCAGCAAGAAAATCAATGTTTTTAATGCACAATGCAGTTTCATTAATTCTAGCATTCCTGGAAATAAACTAACTTATGATGTGAAGAGTTATATTTTGAGGCAATGTGCAGTTGGTCTTCATTTCTTTATTATTTGAGCATGTTGAATTATTTAATTTAGCAGTTCTACAGTTTGGAATGTCATCTGGTTACTAGAGTCCAAATTACCCAGTCATTAATTTGAATGAGGAACTGGAATACGAAAGGGCCTAAATAGAAAGGTATATAATAAATAGTGACAGTAACCATATAATTGTAGCCTTAAAAACTATAGAAAATGACAACCATTAAGTTGCTTAAAATTTGTAATTACATTTTGCAGTTGCTTTAAGTTACTTTTGATAATATATATAGCAATTACACTTTAAGTTTTCTAATCGCATGTGGCTCTGCATAAGAGTGACATACTGTATGTACCCTATACTTCTGACGCAGCTTAGTGGGCCCAGACAGGCAATCTGTGGATTCTAAAAAATTACAGAGGTACTGCTGTAAATTTCCATAGACAGTTGCTGTTTAATGGCTTGGTGGGGGCTGTTTGGGCCTCTGTATACTTGAAAAGCCCGGGCCTATTTTGAACCCCAGTCATAGCCAGCAACTGAGGTTTTGTGATTAAAGTCAGGGCCGTCATTAGAAATAATGGGGACCCCCAGATCCCACCCAAAGTATTAAAATAATACACTGGTTGCTAGGGCTTTAGAAAAATAAAAAAAACACACAAATTGGTGTTCAGTAGAACTAAACACATGGCTTCAGGACTTCAAGCTCCGCTTTTTTCGTCACTTTGGGTCTTTTAGCGGCTTCAGGACTTCAAGTTTGGCTCTTTTTGTCACTTTAGGTCTTTTCACGGCTTCAGGACTTCGGCAGATTGGCTCTTTGTTCGGGACTTCGGCTTTTCAGGACTTACAAAGAGGAGACATGGCTTTGGCGCTTCCAAGGGGGGCCCAGCTATGTAAAAAACTGCAGCACAGCCGGGCCCCCATTTAGGAGCGGGCCCGGTATACTTGTACCCCCTGAATGAAGTTGAGGTGGCAGCAGGACTGGACTGAGAATTAAAATAGGCCCTGGCATTTCAGGTACACAATAGGCCCATCAGCCCACATAGAGGCCTAAACAGCCCCTACCAGCCCACTAAATACTGACTTTCTATGGGACCTTATAGCAGCCCCTCTGGCATTTGCCCTAACCCACAAATGGCCAGTCCGGGCCTGGGTGGCAGTAGCTCCAAGAAGCCCATGCATCCATAGGTGCATGGAACAGGGTGCAGGGCCTCATCTTACATGAGATTTCTGATATTAAGACACCAAACAGGCCAAGCATACCTGAGGATTCAACTGACCATAAATGTTTTCATAAAAGCTGGCCTGTGTATGAGGGCCTCCCAGCTGCCTTTTTCAGAAAATCAGCCAGATATCAATGTGTCAGGACCACATCAATTCACTGAAGCAGGTCTTTGTAGCCCTAATATGAGTCTTCTTAGGTCCACAGTATAACACAGATGCTTTCCCAACTGGGCCCAAAGCATGACTTTCCAAACTGAGCAATGTCTCACACGTTACTTTCATCTTTAGCTCTATGGCCAGCTTTAAGATATACCTGAGCTTGATTGGGACTGGGCAAGAGAGTTTGCATAGAAGAAAAAGTTATTTGTACTTATTATGTCCATTTTGTTGCAGAGAACAAAAATAATTAAATTAAAGAAGAATGAAAGCCTAACTAAGGAAGTAACGTTGTACATTGAATGTTGGGATTCTGTACCAGCCCAAGACAACCACAGTCCTTTAGCAGTATAGATCTGTGTCTCCAAAGATATCCCAGTATCTCCCCATCTTCTTTTCTGCTGATTCACTGCACATGTTCTGTGCTGCTGTCACTTACTGAGCTTAGGGACCCACTCACAATATACAGTACACAGAGAATAGATATGTCACAGTATAATACAGTAATTACTACATGACCGCACAGAAACCAGTGCAACATTCTTTTTCTGCTTGTAAATTTGAGATGGCCCTTAATCCTAACTTCTTAACAGCTGCTCAGAGCCCACTGAGTATGTGAGTGTCCGAGATGGTGACCCCCTGTAACAAGTTTGAAGTTCTGAATCATTGTTGCTATTGAGATGCTGGTACAAAAAGTTCAGTATATAAAATATGCAATTATTAACCATATTCAGTTTAAGGGTTTAGTTCTCCTTTAAAGGAACAGTAACACAAAAAAATTAAGGTGGTTTAAAGGAGAAGGATAGTCTATTTAACTTGGGGGTGCCAAAAGTTGGGCACTCCCAAACGGATGTATTTACTTACTTGACACCACAGATCAGTGCTCCGAAAACTGCACCGATCAGGGGTTCTGCCCGAAAGCATCAAGGAGCGATCTTCTTCATTTTTCAAATTAAAGTTCTTTAGAACACCATTACATTCTACAGAGTTTATCTTTATCATACTGTAGCTAACTGCTATGGCATGTCAGCCTATTCTCCTTTGAATGTCTGCCTCCACAGCTACTACTACATAACTATCGTAGTGTCTTACTATTGCAGGGCAACAATATATTAAAATTTAATTAAGAACACATCTTTTGCTCTTCACACAGTAATCCACCTGTCAGTGAGCACATGGAGCAGATTTCAGTCAGAAAATGCACAGTCGAGTGACTCGATGTAGCTCTGGTAAGTATGAATCTCACTGGTGAGCTCTGGAATTTGAGATTAAATCTGGGTTGCCTTTAGACAGATTGGGTGCAATAGGGGAATTATATGTATATTTACAACATCTTCAATTGAGAAGGAAAGTAAAATCACTGGTGGTTACTAGAACCCCTCGGGAAATGAAATAACCTGCTCCCCCCCTACAAGATTTTACCTTTCTATCTTCTTTTTTTCAAAAAGATGTGGTGACCATTACTATGGCAAAGTGTATTTAATACATATTTAGGAGCACTCGTAGTTCTATACTTCATTGCACACAAAGCCAAAATTTGTAGAGCAAGTAAGAATGCATACAATTGCACATTCTATGTAACAGAAAAGCCTGGGCAAAGTAAATGACATTATCCAATGAACCTATGAAACCTGCATATATTTTCTTTAATTTTTTGTGTAGACATAGCAAACCTTGATGATGACAGTTGCTTTTATTAATTTAAGTTGCCTGATACATAATCCTCAGTGCTGGTATTTTTCTTTCGTGTTAAGACACATGTGGGACTAATGATCGTTAATATATTTGCTTATGCCATCTTGTTATTTATTTTTGGATTTTCTCTTGATGAATCCTGATGACTACATGCTGACAGTTCCTGATGAGTGTTAATAAGTGTATACTCAAAGCATTAGTCCTGCTGGGACAGTCTGAGAATGTGCAATGGTTTGCAGAGGTGACAAATGCCAATGAATCTGTTAGTTTCAGACACATGTGATGCTAGTAGTAGTGATGGACTATTCTTCCAATCAATATAATGTTTTGTGCAGTTGTGTGCCCCTGTCTACATCCATAATCAGGATCAGATTTACCTAGCGGGCTCCCCTAGGCCCGCTGTCTTTTTTCGCCCCTGTTCCCTCCCTTTTATTTGCTCAAATTTTCATCAGGATGGAGCAATGGGAATTGGCACAAGGGAAATTTAAATTCCTGAATCAATGTGGGTGTGGTTGGGCAGCATGCAGCCCCCCTAAAATCCTATGCACAAATTCGGGCCTGTCCATAATTGTTGATGCCAGGCCCAGATTGTCAGTCTTTGGGGCTGCTGTAAGATGCCATAGACAGTCGTATTTTGGGCTGGTGGGGGCTCTTTGGGCCTTTGTTTACTTGAAATCCCAGGGACTATTTTGATTCCCAGTCTGAACCAATTGCGCACAGTTAGAGACCTATTTATCAAAATGCAAATTTGAGAGGTTAAGAGTTTTTTCTACTTCAAAAAAAAGAACTCAAATGTTTGCTTATTTATGAAAAGATCAGAAAAATTTACCTTTTATTGTCCATTAAGATCCATATTGCAAGACAAGGGTTGAATGGTGCTCCAGAATGATGAGGTAAATAGCTCACCAAGTTGATCACGTGGTCCAGGTGCACCAGTCCCGGACCTCCAGCTTCAGGGAGCGGTAAAATGGAATACACAGCAAAAAGACAGGGCTATTCGTCACACAGAGGAATCCACAGGGCCAAAAGAAAAAGTAAAAAAAAAACAAGTCTTTATTAATCATAGTTAAAAGTATAAATGCATCTCCATAGGCCCTACAAGTGTGGCTCATGATTAAGTACCCCGCAGGTGTGACATGCATAAAATTGAATACCTTGAATTTTTCCAGTTTACAAGCTAAAAAAGCTCAAATTTAAAAAATGTTTTGAATTTTGCCTAGGACAACTCCTTAAGGCTACCTGAACTCACCAGCTTTTTGAAATGAACCCAAAAAAAAGTATGGACAGAGCTAACTGGCTGGCAAATTAACACAATAGCTTCCTGTTCAGCCCACAGACCTATTATTTAATTTGATTCAAAATTACTCTGATGTAGACAATTATATTCTGAGAACATTTGCAAATTGCCTTATTTTTATTTGTCTTTTTGATCAACAGCTCTCCAGTTTAGAATTTCAGCAGCTACAGTATCTGGTTGCCAGGGTCCAACTGCCTTAGCCTAACAGAGAAATAGTTGTTTGGCTGCCAGGGATAGTTAAGCTTGAAAATAATAATAATTAAAAAAAAAACAAAGCTGAACTGAAAAAAAAGTTGCTGAAAATAGGCCATTCATTCTTCAACATACTAAAAGGTTAAAGGTTATCTCCCTCATGTAGCTATAGACATAGAGATTATGTAAGATTTGTATGAGGTTTATTATACATCCCAACTGTCCCATTTTCAGTGGGACAGTCCTGCTTTTGACAGCTCAACCAGCAGTCCCTGCTTGTTACTGAAATGTCCTGACTTTGTCTTTGATCTCCTGCACTGAACAACCAGAAAAAGATTAAATTTTTTCTAACTTAATTGGCTTTTGGCAGAGAGCCCAGAATAGATATGCAAGATACTTTTGTATCTGCTTTAGATAAGGAAGTCTCTTGGGAGAACTAAGACTCACAATTCACCTTCATTAGCAAAACTGTAATAAGTAAGAACAGAAATGTGTTCATAACCTGGCAAATTTTGTAAAATGGACATGGTAATTAGGGGTTGTGGTCACAAAAATCCACAAATCTTTTTCTCCCTCTTTCTGTATCCAAAATGTTGGCAGGTATGATTTATACTGGATGTTCTCCCAGCGTTTGTGTGGGATTCTTCCAGGTACTCTGGTTTCCTCACAGTAGCTGGGCCCCTGCATGGGCACTCCGATCCCCATCCTCCCACCCACTTCCCGTCCCACCTCTGCCCTGACTCCACCCACTCACTGCTGATTTGAGTACCCCTTCCTTGTCACAGGTAAGAGAGCATCTGGGGCGGAGGGGGTTTGCTAATTAGCTATAAAGAAAACAAACCCCGCAGTCCCAGCCTCATGTTCCCTGGGCCCTCCTGTGACAGCGGGGTCTGCTTCCTCTATAGTTACTCCGCCGTTTCCTTCTACACACCAAAATCATGCAGGGAATCAATTTTTCTCCTGATAAAACTGTCCACATTGTGTGTGAATGTGATATGAACCCTAAAAAAAAAGCCTAGTTGAGTGGGTGCTGTATGCAGCCTGGCCGACCAACTTGCCCCTCTCTTCTGCTGCACATGCACATGTGTTGTGGGGGCAAAACTGAGGAAGCGTGTACATATAGAAGTCTGTGTGTCAGGGACAACCATCAGTGATTGATGCAAAGTGGGGAAAGAGGGCTCAGAGTATGGGTACGTGAAAGAAGAGGTACTTTCCTGGTGCCCCCTCACCATTACACCCTAGTCATGTGCCTCTTCTGCCTGCCCCTAGTTCCGGCCCAGAATAATAACTTTATAGATTAACTTCCTTCCTTTATTTTTTTAACGAATCCCTTTTTATTTTAGAACTATCAGAAGTTAAAATCATTCTTGTCCCTTGTGTCTGTGATTGTCGGGCTACATTTTTAGTTTTTGTTATTATTTTCATTGCTAATCTTTCTGCTCAGGTCCAGCCTCATCCATCCTTCATTCTGACATTCAAACAAACTGCACTGTAATAACAGTCATTGTGCCTAGATAGCAGGTTGCGTCCCAAACTGCACAGCCAAAGGGGAAAAAATAATTCCAAAAAGGCGGACTGCAATTTGCTCAGTAGAAATGCTTTTGTCTTTCTCTTTCAATTTTTCTCAGACCGTGCCAGACTTCAGCTTTCAGAGGAGAATGCCCTAAATTTGTGCAATGACACTGTCCGGTCATCATGGGAAAGAGACACTGTTATTTCCATGTACCTCGCCTGCAGAAGTACTTTGGCAGCTTCCCTGACAGAATATATTATACGGTACAATTTCTCCTCTCCATTATGAGAGTTCTAGAAATATAAAGGCACATTTATGAAAGGTCGTATTATGAATTCACTTGAGTGTTTAAAAACTCCCATGAACTCAAAATTCGATCAATCGGAATCTATAATAAAATCGAATCGAAGTGCAAGCAACTCCACACTGATAAATCTCAAAAATCCAATTTTTTAAAAAAAACTCAAATCGAATTTTAACAATTCCCTAGTTGAATTTTTTGGCCATAAAAAAATTAGAATTTTCAATTCCGCCCTTGATAAATCTGCTCCATAATATACAGATATATGGTATGGGACCCGTTATCTAGAGACCTGTTATCCAGAACGTTCTGAATTACGGAAAGACCGTCTCCCGTAGACTCCATTGTAATCAAATAATTTAGATTTTTTAAAAAGGATTGATTTTTTCTCTGTAATAATAAAACAGTACATAGTACTTGATCCCAACTAAGATATAATTAATAATCCTTATTAATAATGAATAATCCTTATTGGAAGCAAAACAATCCTATTTACATGCTTTTTTAGTAAGGTATGAAGATCCAAATTATGGAAAAATTCGTTATCCACAAAACTCTAGGTTCTGAGCATTCTGGATAACAGGTTCCATACCTGTAATATATATTATTATATTTTGCATTTTTTTTAACCAGCAATGATTTTCAAAGCATCACAGTGAAAACCTCTTGGACTGTCTTTCTCAGGCCCAAGGTGTTATTAACACTCCTCCATTAGGCACCTGTGGCCCATTAGCAGGGTCAGATTAAGCTGTGTTTACATTAGCACTTAGAAACTTGGTCCTGAGCAGCATTCAGAGTTTACTGGGTGCACTGCATAGGCAGAAGAGCAAAGTGTGAATGTTGACTGACTCTGCCCAATGTCCCTTAATGGACTTCATTTTCTTCATTATAGTTCCCAGCATTTTTCACACTCATACTTGACAACCAGCAAAGTGTAAGCACAGAGACAGCAAATGCAACACTTGCTGGATGGGTTCCCATGAAAAGTAGCAGGTAGAAAGAAGAGCAATGAGCTGGGTAATATAAGGATGGTGGGAAAGTACATGTAACTAACTAGCACATAAACTTAAGGTTATGAACCCATAGTAGGGTTGCCACTTTTTCTTGAAAGAAATACCGGCCTTCCTATATATTTATCTTTTTCTCCTATTAATAACATTGGGATCAACCATCAAAAATACCGGCCAGGCCGGTAAAATACCAGCCAGGTGGAAACCCCTAACCCATAGTGACCCTTGCATATCTACGAATACAGCTAGTCAGGGGTCAAGGTATTTATATTTTGATTCTGAACAGACACATACAAGAGGTGTGCTGCACACACCAATTATTATAATATACTGTATATAGAACAGTAAGACATTTTTTTGCATTAATCTACTAAATATGTCTTCCCCTTTAAACAAAACAGGGAATGTTTGTCCATATATAGCAGTGGTTCTCAACCTTCGTAATGCTGCAAACCTTTAATACAGTTCCTCATTTTGTGGTGACCCCCAAGCATAAAATATTAATTGTTAGGAAAGTAAAGGATACAGTGTGCCTGCATAAAGGTTTGTTTTCCATGCATAGTGCAGCAAACTATTTTGGCCACACCCCCAATTAACATGTTAATTTTACAATTATGACTTCCCGCTTTAAATGGGCAGGGATATAGAAAGCTGTAGTGCAACTGGCTTGCCTACACAGGTTGCTGAACTACAACTCCCAACACCCGGAGAGATACAACCTTGGCCCAGGGCTTATGGGGAGAGACCCCTGTAAAGGGTTGTTGGACCCCCAGGTTGAGAACCACTGATATATAGCAATATATTCAAGTTCCTGTGTAAAATTTATAATGAAGCAATAGAATTCTGAATGAATCAGATGCAATTTCAAAGTAGGACTGGCCAGATATGGGATGCCTTTGACATAGTTGGCCAGCTTAAATATATTGTAAAATATAATATATGGTCACAGACTCATTGCACCCCCACTGAATGGTTAAAAAATGAGCGGTGAGCACAACTTTCCCTTTTTTTCTATGTGTATATTGGTATTATATTAGTACCCCCCCCCCCACATTAGACATTTGCATTTAGTAATATGACTAATGTGAAAGGGCACTAAACTATGTCAGTAGTAAATGTTTTAGTTCTATTGAGTTCCCACAAAACCAAGGTGCAGGTTAGACTCCTGCTATTGTAGTTACCCCAATGTGAGTAAATGGCGGGCACAGAGCAGCTGGCGCATGAAGGGTAGGGGAGAAAGAAACTGCCTAATAATGACCCCCCCCCATATGCGCTAAGGGATATTCTCAAATCAGTGGTGTATCATGAGACGGGGGATACCAGGAAAAAACCCAGTGGGCCTACCGGCCCAGACAGTCCCGATATTAGCACTACCCCTCTGACCACCCTCCTAGCCACCACCCACGTGTCTTTGTCACTACACTAGGGGGCCCCCCTTATCCGAACCTGTGAACAACTACATGCCACAAGGCCCCACAGCAAATTCATCTTAGGGCCCCATCATATTTTTTTAATCGAATAAATTCATACTAGAAATACAACAATCCTTTCTTGGACTGTGCCACAAACTTTGAACCAGATTATCGTAGAGAGTGGGAGGGCCAGAGTTAATGGGCTCAGCAGGAGCAAGGTTCCCCCATCTGTACCATCTGCCAGAGCAGCAGCACGTGTCCCAGCTCTCCCGGGTGCGCACATTCACACCTGCCCATGTGTATGCAAAGGTTACTCCGTCACCTCGGTCAGTGTCGCCCTCGGCCACAAGGGAGGTGACCAGACCTTTGCATTCCAGGGCTCTTGATAAAAGGCAGACGTTCCTGGGGGCAAGTTACAGAGAGTTTGTGAAGTCTGAACGTTAGAGAAGTCAAAAGATACGGGCGAATTGTTCTGCTATGGAGCCGAATCAACAGAGGAGCTGCCGTTCGTCGACAGGCGCAAGTGCGCCGGCCGCTACTCAGGACAGGTTTGTCTGCGCTTTGTATTACTGGCTACAACTACGGGAGCTTGCTGGGCTCATATTGATAAGTCTTTGTTCTGGCGATTGAGTCAGAGTTGATATCATTCAGTCACTTTTTGTGTCTGTGGTTTCCCTTGGTTACAGCTAATTCTTATTCTGTATAGATTGCCCACTGGGGACAGTTTTGATAAAGGAATACAGTAATAATCAGGTTAAAAAGCAGCTAGCAATTTTATTATAGACGAGGCTCAGACACATTATATACGCTACAGTTCATGTTATTTGTCCCTGAGGCACAGGGGGATTATATCATTAGCCCAATGACGTGACAGATGCATCACCAGGAGTCAGACTATTGTAGGCCTGTTGCTAGCGCCTTCACCACAGCTCTTTTCTACATTTAGGAGGCAGCACAATATATAAACAGACACAAAGGGGTGGATCACCTTTAAGTTAACTTTTAATACATTATAGAATGACCTGTTCCTAACAACCTAGCACTTGGTATTTATTAAACTTTTTTAATAGGTTTTCCTGTCTCAGGGGAGTCCAAACTTTTTGCAACAAGGGCCGGATTGGGTGAGGTGCCAACCATACACAGCTGAGTGGAGTTCAGTCTTTAGCGTGACATTCTTTGAATCTCAGTCAGGACCTGAAAAGCAGCCACAATTTTGGGCCCCTTTCCTTAATGCGCTTCCACTGTCATGACGGCTCACACTGGGAGCTCCCTCCTGGTGCGAGTTTGCTAGCGCTGGTGGGGTTTTGTTTTTTTTTTAAAGTACTGTTATCCCCAACCTGAATGCAGGCTCTATCAGCCGGCACCTTTGGTTGGGGGGTAACATTTTTTTGCAATAGGTATCCTTTAATGAGGAAAAACAATACTGAAGGCAAATTAATATATTTGAAGCTCTGTAATCTAGGTTGAGACAAGTTCAGTTTTAATCTGGCATTTTATCTAAAACTAAATAAAATAATCAGGCAAATATTTAGCAAAATATCCCCTTTAAATAGACTTATTATTATTACTAACTGGGTAATGGGCAGAGTCCCTCCTCCTCCTATATCGTTTGTGACATGACGTTTCCTTGTGAAGCAAGAATTTCAAACTGGGCCGCATTCATATCCATTCTGGGCCGCAGTTTTGACAGCCCTGGCCTGTCTCTTCTGCTTTATTCCAGCTTTCAAATGGGCTTCACTGGCCCCAGTAACCATAAACTTTTGTTCTGTGTTGCTAGGGTAAATAATACCCTAGTAACCAGATAGCTGCTAAAATACCAAATGGAGAGCTGCTGAACAGAATCTAAGTAACTGCAAAACCATATAGAATTTTGAAAAAAATGAAGACTAGTTGTACATTGTCTCAGAATATCATTGTCTACATCATATTAAATTTTAATGTAAAGGTGAGCTATCTCTTTAAACTGGATTTTCTTATGCAGAATCCTTTATTCACATACATGGGAAATGCAACCCCACATACGAGGCAAGTATTCCCTTGCAGAAGGAGAGCTGATCAGTAAAGGAAAGCTTTTTTTATAAAATAAAAATTCCTGTTTCTGGATTCCATCTAGTCTGGGACTGTTGGGGCTTTGTTTTGTATAGCTTACAGGATCATTTAAACATGGTTTATATGCACAAGTGTATCTCTCTGAGGCCACTGATTTCATCAAAAGGTGGTTCCTTACCAAATGTGCTTGTTGTACTTTATTCCAGTAATGTGGCAGTGTGGAGACCTTGGCATGACGCCCCTAGGACCCATGTGCAGAACCCACCAACAGCCCTGCAGCAGGTAACACTTTGCTTTTGACTTCAAACATTTTATTTTTGTAAATGCTAGCAATGCTTCGGTATTATTGTTATATGAAATCAAAACACATTCAGGCAATTTCTTATATCCTTTTAGTTTTCGTAGAGGGTTTATTGTGTCTTGTAAAAATGAGTGCCTGCTCCAGAACTGACACTTCCTTTACCTATAGATAAAGTCCAGTGCCTTCAGTTTTGGGAAAAACTGACCAGTATTTTTGCATTATATTGGTTGTTTGTGTATGTAATACATAGGTGTATGTACCTGCACAATATTTTAATAATAATTAATCATTTTAATAATAATAATAGGTATAAAGTGAAACCTCAGTTTTACATCTCCTTTTTTATGTTTTCCCTCATTTTATATCTTTTATTAGTAGTCCCACTTATTTATTAAACAATACATTTCCCAGATTTTACACAATTTTTTCCAGGCCTATGAAAAACATAAAATGGGGGTTCTACTGTAATAATCTATCTACCTTTTCTCAAATTACCAGTATGTTATCTGCTACATAGACATACATGCACTTGCTTGCCTTATTCAACTTGAAGGGATTTACACAGCTTCTTATTTCTGCTGCTTAATATGCCTTAGCCTCTCATGAGGGGAAATGATCATCACTAAACTCATATCTGTTATTACAAAATATGCCATGGAAGATGATCTTCATACATTTATTGACACCTGGTCACATTAGATACAAAAAAAACTTGCAAAGCTTGCTAAAGGTCTAATCAACTATATCAACCTATCAGCAGCTGACATTTAAATGTCACTTATTTAAAAGCAATCATTTTATTGTTGTAGGTTACTACAAACTTTGTGCCTTTTATTATGTATGGGCTTGTCTCATAAATAGGGTAACATTTTTCTTAGTCCCTCAAAGGTTTTCATTTTCTTATTTTCCTTTTATTTGCCTTCCCCTTTCTAGTTTTACAGTGACAACCAGCCACACATGAATGACAAAGGGAAACCTCCATCTTTTCAACATCCTGTTAAGTAAGTACTGGCATTTAGTGAAATTTAACGCATACCTCATAACTGTCCCAGAAAAAAACTGAGGCTAATTGCAGTCAGGTGGAACCTCCTACAGCATTTTAGCCATACACATAAAATTGCTTTAAAACCAAAAATAAGAGCCCCTGTCAGAGGATTTCAGTGTTGGCCCATGTATATGACCTAGGGATGCACAGAATCCACTACTTTGGATTCAGCAGAACCCCCGAATCCTTCCAGAAAGATTCGTCTGAATCCGAACCCTAATCTGCATATGCAAAATTGTGTGGTGTGAAGGGGCTGAAGGATTTGGCCGAATCCTGCTGAGAAAGGCCGAATCCTGGATTTGCTGCATCCCCAATATGAACTAAATGGATATGTAATTGGTATACTGATTAGGCAGAAAAAAAGTTTCAGTTGAGGATGGCATGTTTTTGATATGTGGTCCAAGACATTAAAAGAAACTACAGACTTTGGAATAAACACAGAATAACGTATGTAACTATTCAGTGGGGATGAAGTCTAGGATAATGATGCTATTGATTTAAGCTTTATGTACTTTGCACAAAGGTAACACATTTCCTTCCAATCTCTTTCAGGTTATTTTGGCCCAAATCAAAGTGCTATGACTTCATGTATCAGGAAGCCGAGGAATTATTGAGGCATTTCCCTGTCCAAGCTACAATATCTCTGTACCAGGAGACAGACAGTGACAGTGACTCTGAAGAGGAAGAAATTCATGATAATTAAATCTTGGACAGTCATAGATCAAAGTTTAATGCAGTGAAGAACAAAAGGCCTTTCATGTAAATGATATATTTCATGGATTTTGAGTGATGGACTTTCCTAACACCTGACATTGCAATGATACCTCCATGTTGGATGCTAAATTCTTAAAACTGTATACAATTGTAAAACTTCTGAAGCCTAGACACCTGTTGCTACCTTATGAATGAACTAAAGCCCTCTTTTACAACACTGGCAGGGTGACTGTATTTTCAGAAAAGCACTTTTTCCCTTCAATTAGATAATTTATTTAATTTTTTTTTTAATTTGTAATGATGTAAGATAATATTTATAACCAAAAGCCTAAAATACATATGTATAACCTTTCTACCTTTTCATGTAAGCCTTTTTATTATTAGGAATTCAGATGGTTCTCCTGTATTATTCTCCTGCATTATTGGCCTTTTTATACTATATACTGCAGGTCTATTTCCTATCCTTAAATGGAAATGCATTTATGGATAGCAAAGTGAATATAAACATTGATGAATCCATTCTGTACAGTAGGTTTTACCAGGGCCACCATCAACAGTCTGTGCCAAAAGGCCACGAAAAGGACATGGGGTTTGGATAGATCATAGGCAGATTTTAACCTTGCCTGGGGTATGGCCAGGTATTTTTTTCCATTGTTGCCCAATTTTACATGTGACAGGAGTATGGGGTTTGGATAGATCATAGGCAGATTTTCACCTTGCCTGGGGTATGGCCAGGTATTTTTTTCCATTGTTGCCCAATTTTACATGTCAGGGCTTACCACCCTAGGGAGCCCGGGTGATGTATGAGCTAATAATTATGGCTCCATGGGGGGAGGGCCGTGTTTACTTGGTAATATGGGCATTATGGTTACTGATGGCGGCCACAAGCTTTACATGAAATCAACTGTATATTCTCGATAATGAAATAGATTGCCCTCCACAATAATTCATTCCAAGAGAAGTACCATTGAGCTTCATGGTCATACTGATCTTCAAGATATCGGCTTTTGATTATATTCCCCTCTGTATTTTAGCCTTGTAGCCCATTATATTCCTATGGTTATAGGTGCGGAATAATGCCTAGCCTCCCCAAAAATATACCAACTGCTATATATTTGTGTGATATAGGTTTTTAAATGGAAACACTTCTATTTGTAACATCTCCAAATTATTATTATTATTATTAACATGTATTTCTATAGCGACAACTTATTTTGTAGCGCTGTAAAGTGAGTGTGATTATACAACTAAATCACATCAATTACATACATAGAACATAAGAAGTTACATAAATCACAATAAATATGGAGTTACATACATCACCATAAATACCGGTACAGGAGGTGAGGAAGGCCCTGTGCAGAAAAGCTTACAATCTAAAGGGAAGGGAATGATACACAAGGTGTGGGAGTGGACAGGATCAGAGTAAAGTGGGTGAGAGATGTAGTAATGTAAGCGGTATTGCATTGAGTAGTTAACAGTGAGGGTAGGCTTCTCTAAAAAAGTGTGTTTTAAGAGATTTCTTGAAAGCTGAAAGGTTGGGAGAAAGTCAGACAGACCGTGGGAGAGAATTCCAGAGGAGGGGTGCAGCCCTTGCAAAGTCTTGAATGCGAGCATGTGAGGAGGTAATGAGAGAAGAGTTGAGTAGCAGGTCAGTAGAGGAGCGTAGTAAGCGGTTGGGTGAGTAAATGGAGATTAGTTCAGAGATGTAGGGAGGGACAGAGTTATAAAGTGCTTTGAATGTCAGGGTCATTGATTTGAATTTAATTCTGAAGGGTAGTGGAAGCCAGTGCAGGGATTGGCAGAATGGTGTGGCAGAGGAAGAGCGGTTGCTGAGGTGTATAAGCCAATCAGCAGTGTTCATTATGGACTGGAGAGGTGACAGTTTCTGGAGGGAAGGCCAATTAAAAGTAAGTTACAATAGTCTAGACGCGATATGACAAGATAACTATCTCCAAATAACTCACCATATTTCTATCCTTTCTGGGGGCATCATGGGTGGGGGCTCATTTTGGTTTAGCAATTCTCTGGGCTCTCTCCATAGTTATGCCTCTTTTCTCCTATATTGATCTGCAATCTGTAATTTTTTTAAAGAGGAAATATACAAATATGATTGTGATAATGGTGTACATTTAGGCAATTATCAATTCTCTTGAAATGTGTAAAAGGTAAAAAGAAAATGCTCCCTGGTTATAATTAGTTTTTAATACTGACATCACAGAATGTCCATTTTTTTAACCCAATTGTACCACCAATATAATGTTATTTATTAGATATCCATGACATAAGTGATACTCTATAGATAAAGACAGAAAGAATATTGTGTATTGCCCCTGTGGCTGCCAACAGTTTTACCACAAAGTGTCACATAAGGGACACAGTAGTGAACACTGCAGCATGTGATTGCTGGTATCATTGAGAGCAACCATTATGCATTGCTAGCCATAGGCCAAAAATGTAGATTGTCAGTACTTGACGACATTGTCAATTTCAATATTTCTGGTGGAGCAAATCCGATGGAGTCAATATATAACTAGGATAAAGTGAGGTGCAGGTGAGATAGGCGAACTGAAAAAACTTTAACATTCAATGCTTAAAGGGGTACTTCACACAAATCAGGGTTTTTTTTGCACAAAACCTGTATTATGTTCAAATTATCCTGTGTACATATTTTCTAGAAGCAATGTAACAGATTTATAGTCATACAGCATATACATTATGTAAACATGTCAAAAGGCTATAATGGATTTAAATGGCAAATACAGGTATGGGATACGTTATCTGCAAACCTGTTATCCTGAAAGCTCTGAATTATACAAAAGTCATCTACCATATACTCCATTATATCCAAATAAGGTAAGTGAGATTGGACCTGAACAACTGAGCTAAGGCTGGGAGGTCAGTGTCACATGTATACTGAACTAAGACAGTGGGGGAAGAAGCAGTTGGACACAGAGGCCCAAATTCACTAAAGCGCGAAGCGTCTAACACTAGCGCTAATTCGCCAGTGTGACGTCATTTCGTAACTTTGGAAATTCACTAACACCGACTCTGGCGAAGTAGATAGACTTGCGCAACTTCGCACCCTTACGCCACTAAACAATATTGGGGGGCGGGGGGTTTGTGGGCCTAAGAGTAAAGGCTTTTCAGTTTTTCTCTGTCTCTATTTAGAATGGTATGCAAATTACTATGTTTTCTGCATGTTTGCACTAATATTTTGCACTACCCCCCCTTAATACAGCATACAGTATACACGAATGTCAGACTTGGAGGGGCACATAGCTATCCTCTATCCCTCCTTACTTAGGTTTTAAGGGAGCCCTCCCCTTACTACCCCCCCCCCCCCCCCCCCCATAGCTGGCAGGAAGTACAGGGCTACATTGCAAGAGCTGTACCTTACTGTAAAATCTGGTGCATGGTGTGCAACAGGCCCTGAACTCTAGTACTTAATGAATGAACACTAGGAGCCATGATTTTGCATCCCTTGGTGGTTTGGTGCACTTGGGTTAAAGACCTTTGTAAATTAACATTTAGGGGCAGATTTACTAAGGGTCTAATTTCGACCATCTAATTTTTATGGGGGGGTTTTCGAACGGAAAATTTTCAAGAAAGCTTCCAGGAAGTCCCCCATAGGCTACCATGGCAATTCGGCAGCTTTAAGGGGCGAATAGTCGAATTCAAAGGATTTTAAAGAGACAGTACTTTGAAATTTTTAATTTTTTTAATTCTAATCTAATTTTGGGCTATTCGATAGTCAAAGTATCCCAAAATTACTTCGAAATTTTAAAATTTGAATTTATTCGAATTTTCACTTCGACCTTTAGAAAATCTGCCCCCTAAGTAATTTCACACAAACTTAAGAAACGGGATTTGCATCTTGTTGTAAGAAGGAAGATGATGTTTCCCCTTTAATAGCTGCTTATTTTTTGAGTCCCAGATATCTGAAATTCAAGGAGACACAAACAGAAATAATGTTTGACAGATGGCACAGATGAGTCCTATCTCATGACTTTT
The DNA here is from genome assembly GCA_024363595.1 of Xenopus borealis. Lineage (NCBI taxonomy): Eukaryota > Metazoa > Chordata > Amphibia > Anura > Pipidae > Xenopus > Xenopus borealis. The sequence continues at coordinate 72,235,129 of CM044440.1, read as the reverse complement.
TTTTATACACTGTGGCTTGTGGAAGAGCTCTGAGTTACCAGCACTTGAGTCTCAATGGCTCCGTCTGGTCCTAGTACAGCAGAGTATGTGTTTACAAGAACTTTATTGCAAAAGAACTCTGCTGCTGCCCCTCTTTCCCACATAAATGCACAGCATGTGTTTATGCAGGGAAGACATGTAAATTCCAAGAAATGCCACCTCTGAGTCTGGTTAACACATGTCATGAAGATAAGAGAGAAATGTATATGGTCTACCGCAATATCTAACAACCCCTTGGGACTCCTATTTGACCTCACAGGGGCACAGCACATTTTTAATTTCGCTCCACATACAAAGCAACCCTAGAGTAAATGTACTGCACACCATTTAAATATTAGAGGATGTAAAGGCAAAAAATTTAATCCAATTTTTACTTTTTTAACGAAAAAGAAATCTATCTTCAATATACTTTAATTAAAAAAATTGTACTGTTTTTATAATAAACCTGACTGTATGCAGTGAAATTCCCCCTTCGTTTTACTTGCTCTGAATGCTGCAGATAGGAAACTTCAGATGGTCCCTAACTGCTCTGCAGGGAAAGTATCATACTTTCAAATGGCAGGGGGAGCCCCCCCACACCTTACTTCCTAGAACTCAAGCAGCTTTGTTTGTTTACCTGTAAAGCAGCTAGCAAATGTGTAGAAATTTGTATCAGCAGAATGTTTTACTTGCTCTGACTGCTACAGATAGGAAACTTCAGATGGTCCCTAACTGCTCTGCAGGAAAAGGATCATACTTTCAAATGGCAGGGGGAGCTACCCACCTTACATCCCAGAACTCAAGCAGCTTTGTTTGTTTCCCTGTAAAGCAGCCAGCAATTCTGTAGAGATTTGTATCCGTAGACCTAGTGCAATCTGCATATTCTGTTTATTAATCAGTCTTGCTGTATCAGCTTCTATGGCAGATATTATTTGACTTGTGCTGTTTTGATAATTTATGACAACCCCTATGCTTAACATCCCAACTGAAGCCCGCACCATACTGAGCATGTGTATAGTCTTGGTCTTGCAAAGCCCCCTGCAGCCAACTTTGAAAACATAAATCATTTGTTTAACCTTTTAAGTGCCACCTCACGTATAATCTACGTTCTGTGGAGATGGCACTTGAAATGCCACGGAACATAGATTCTGCAGCATTTCAGGTTTAAGGAACAGTGGAGCCGCTTTTCAAACCGCTTGCTCCGTTCCTTTTTGTTCCCCAGCCCCTAGGCAAAGAGCAGGGCCCGGGAACGAGTGACCCCTGAGGCGCGATCACCCAGGGGCCACAAGGCAGCAGCAGGCACATGCAGTATATGTGCCCAGCTGCTGCCTGCACTTTGAAAACAGAGGAGCGGCTTGTAATTCTAATCTTTTTGAAAATTTGATCGAACTTCGAATCGTTCATGTGAATGTAAATCTGCCCCATGTTGTTTTTTTTATCGCATCATCAGTTTGTTTGCCTGAAAAAACTGTTTTATTGCCATTGCAAATAGCGTATTCGCTAACTGCACTGCGCACTACCTTTTGTATGTTATGTCGGTGACTATACTGCAATTTCGGTGATTTTGGTGAATATTTAGCCATTTTATTGCGTTTAGCCATTTTATTGCATTTTCAGGGTGTCGTTCGCTTATTTCTGTCTGCATACCTCCCAACTGTTCCTTTTTTCGGAGGGACAGTCCCTGTTTTGACAGCTCAACCCGCAGTCCCTCATTTGTACTGGAAAGTCCCTCTTTTCTCTGCAATGAACAGCCAGAAAAAGAAAAAAAGTTTCTAACTTAATTGGCTTTTGTCCCAGAGAGCCCAGAACAGTAAACATGTGCAAATAAGATGCTTTGTAACAATTCTGAGATAAGAAAATAAGTAATTCCAACAGTTTAGATAAGGAGAAATATGTTCAGACTTTCATAACCAGACAAATTTTGTTAAATGAACATGGTAATTAGGGGGTGTGCCACTACATGTGCGTGGTCAAACCATTTTGCCACCCTACGTGCAAAAATAGTTTTTGTCCCTTTTTTTTTACTTTTCTGCTATATATCCATATTGGGGTCTCTAAATGCCAGATACTTTGGGCATCAAACTGTTCAGTGGACTCCTGGCAATCATATTCAGGGTGCTTTTTCTTGGTATCTAAGACAGTGTGGGATATGCGGAGCAGCAAAATAAATCCTTTGAAGTGATTTTTTAAAATTTTTATAAAAACAGCTACGTTAAGAAAAAATTTGATGTTTCATAGTTAGGAGTAGAGAGAAATATTTACCCATTTTGGAATCAGCAGAATGTGTACTTTCCAAAAATATATGGTTTTCTGGAGTAAACATACTGTTTCAGGATATTCCGTTTTCTCCCTTGGTGCTTTCAAAATTCGGTAATATACTGTCAGGAGTGTTTGCTGTACAGATGTCCTAAATCTATACATATCTGGTATTGGCACGTTCGAGAGACATGAGGCTTTCCAAATCAGTTGGATTTCCATGTGTAAAATGAAATATTTTTCTGGTATAAATGCATATATTGAGAAAAATAGGAATTTTTCTTTTTTTTTATTTAGAGCTATAAATATTTTTGAAGACGTAGAAATACATGCAAACTCAGGCAGATTTAGAAAGCTCAGTTTCTCTCGAAAAAAACAATGTATAGTTTTCCTAGGTAAACTATAGGTTTCCCCTTCAGAAAATTCCCCCAAAGTGAGAAAGCACAAATGTTTAAAAATACGGCTGGCATTTCGCGTAAGCAAAATGTGAAATTCTGCTTGCACTTAATTAGGCTTCTGGTGCAGTAAGCTCATGTTTAGTAAACAAAATACAGAATTTCTAGCATAATATAATATTTTAGACTTTAAGTGAGAATGCCCCCTCAACAATTAAAAAATGTAGATTTTCTTTGCAGAGAAATATCTTTCAGTACTCACTGCTCATAATAGAGAGTTACAAAGAGAAGTCTTGGCTCAGTGTTTTTATACTTTTATTATTATAAAAAATATTATTATGTATTATTATTGTATATTGATTTCATTTGATATTGTTCTTGGTTTGATGTTCACACTCATCTGAGTAATCTAAACAGCTTCTGAAACATCTTCTGAATAGGATGGATAATTTTTCTGCAGAATCCCCACAAGAGATAGTGTATCAGAAAAATAAAATGTGTCATTCTGCTGAATGAAGTGTACAATAGATACTCCACATGATTACATGTCAGTTTTTAAATTTCACTATTTTCGTCTACCAGATGGCTTTCAAAGTATAGATCATTTCTCATTTTGTCAAAATAGGTAATTTCTCCTCCCATACTAAATAACATGATTTTAGCAGGTCGGAGACGGTTGAAGTTCTCATTGAAAGGGGCCAACAGGGAAAAACAGGTCAAGTGTAGTAAAGTGAAACATTTATGTTAAAGCTAAAAGTTTAGAAACAGGCAATGAAAAAATCAACAACAATTTAAAACTTTTACAATATTTTCCAGCTTCTATAAAAAGATGCTTTTTATCTCATGACCTCACAGAAAGGTTGCCAAGCAGAACAAGAACTGAATACAAAAGGTTTATAAGTCTGCCTAAAAATAACTGTTAATCATAGAAAACGTCACAATGAGAAAGCACCTGAAACTGATCAAGCTTTATGTTTCTGGTTTTTGTACAGAGTTATGGCCTCCTATCTTAATGCAAAGTCAGGCCTACTGCTTCATATACTCTGATCACTTATAATTACATTTATAACTAAACATTATGATCACTAATCTGTGGAAGTAATTCCACCACTGTGCCAATGACTTAAAGAATAATAATAATAGTCTTTGGCAAAACTTTGCCTCTTTCTACTGTTTAATGTATTTGACATTGTATTTTCTTCTTCTTAAAGGAAAATTATACCCCGAAAATGAATTTTTGAGCAACAGAGTTTATATCAAATCAAGTGACATATTAAAGAATCTTACCTACCTGGTATATATATTTAAGTAAATATTGCCCTTTTACATCTCTTGCCTTGAACCACCATTTCGTGATGGTCTGTGTGCTGCCTCAGAGATCACCTGACCAGAAATATTTCAACTCTAACTGTAACAGGAAGACGTGTGGAAGCAAAAGACACAACTCTGTCTCTTAATTGGCTCATGTGACCTAACTTTATAGTTTGTTTGGTATGTTTGTGTGCAACGTTGAATCCTAGGATCCCAGGAGGCTGTCCTTATTTTTTAAAATGGCTATTTTCTATTTATGATTACCCAATGGCACATGCTACTAAAAAAGTATATTATTATGAAAAATGGCTTATTTACATGAAGCAGGGTTTTACATATGGGTTGTTTTAGGCAATATCTGTTTATAGAGACCTACATTGTTCGGGGGGTATAGTTTTCCTTTAAGTCATTTTGTAAAATCTTTCATGCCGTTTATTAAATTTATTTTGTCTCCAAGCTGTAAATTACAATATTTCTTTTTAATTCTTGTGGGCCTGAAATCCGAGTTATATTGCCGCTGTCATTTTCTAAAATACACCAGCTAAAGTGATTTTCAATTTACGTTACTATGTCAACACGTAATGAATAGCTTGCAAAACAAATAGTTTATTAGATTACTTTAACATCTATCATTTCACAAACCTTTTGTCTTCCATTTTTACAGTTTCATATTTAATGGCATAACTGAATTCATTTTAGGAACTTTATAACTATATTCATTTAAATTATACATTCTGCTTCTGGGGGGGGGATAAAACACCATCTCATTTATCTCTGGCTCAGAAAGTCTAACACAATTGTAAAATATGTATTTAATTGTTTTATTGTGTCCAATAAGCAGGAGACATGTCCCCTATTAATTATATGTGCTTATTAATATTGACCTTTATAAGGACTTTTAATTTTATATGTTTGCTCATAAGGAAATTAGCAGGTATTTGTATGTTTTTCATTCTGCTTGATAGCTACAATTGAAATACAATTAACATGGAAATTGTATGGTTTCAAGATAAAAAAAACTCTTAAGATTTCTTTTAATTGGGGCAGCAAACAAATAATACTACAGTTATGCAGAGGCACAATTTACATAAATTATAGAGAATTACATAATTACAGATGCTTTTATGAAAAATGTACCAAATTATTCATATTAACCTTGTGAACAGGAAAACTAAGTCAGAGAAATGCCATGGATGTCACATTTTCAGATTTCACTAAAGGATTTATTATTATTATTAGATAACCATATATATGTAGATTGCAAATTATTAAAAAAAAAAAAATATATATATATATATATATATATTTTTTTTTTAGTGTGTGCAAAGATTTACAATGGGGGAGGTGAGGTTACAGGATGACATGCATATAGACTAAATAAGGTTTCACAATCAGTATAAAAAGGATTTTATACCCTTAATGTTATCAATTAAGCTGATTTTGAAGTGATAGCTATATATACACAAGGAGCCCTGAATGGTTTTTCCATTCCATTATAGTATTGATTCTTAATGATATGAAGCCGGGTTTGCACAATTTTAGGTTCTCGAGTAGTGAATGTATTCTCCTCTTCAGATAGCAAATTATCTGTTATCTGCCTGAAAAATTTCCTGTAATCACTTGGACATATAGAGGATCATATATATGTAATGTTTATAACTGATGATCTGGTTTATTTGCTATTTCCAATTTGATTATGATTTTAATTTCACACGAACTGCACGAAGGTTTAAATGTATGTTATAGAATTTCAACTTTTCAAATAGTCTTCATCATTTTTTTTAATTTATATCGTTTTTTAATGATTTTCCTTTTTCTTCTGATTCTCTCCAGCTTTTTTCCCTTAAAACACAAATGCTCTGTAAAGCTATAAATGTATCATTATTGCTACTTTATTATTAATGTTTTTATTCAGGCCCTCTCCTATTCATATTCCAGTCTCTTATTCAAATCAAAACTTGACAGCTGAAAAAAAAAACTAGCTCTAAAATAATAAAAAAAATTAAAATTAGCTGCAGATTGTCTCAGAATATCATAAAGGGGTTGTAAACCCTGTTGCACTGCACTGATCAACCAAACGTTACTCAGTTGCTGCTGGACTACAAATCCCTGAAGGTTGAGGCATGCTGGGAGCTGTAGCCCACCAACATCAGGGTTGTATTCTTAAAGCTATATTGCCCAATAAAACTTTTCCCCAGATATCCACAGCCAGCGGCTGCATTAAAATGCAAAAATAAGCCTCCAATGAATATCCCAGCTGATCTGTACTAATCTGGCTCCCTGTTCTTTGTTCCTTCAACCCTGTTAAAAAAAACCCCAGGGAAATACCCCATACTTTATACTTATACCCCAGCACAGATTCACAAAGCAGAGTTCCATGCTGCCATCTTCAACCACTTTGGTAAGATGACCAGGAGATCGGTGTATTGGTGCTGGCGCAGTTGGTGCATTTTGTCAATTTGCTACAACTGCGCATGCGGCGAAATGCATAGAAATTGCTGAACTCACTGAAGTGGTTGAACATGGCTGCGCTGAGCTCCGCTGCCTGATCTGCATTGAGGGTTAAGTATAAAGTATGGGGCATTTCCTCGGGGGGAAGTTAGGCTGGGGTAGGAGTTAGGGGGGTCTATGTGGGGTGGGGAGTATAGGTTTTTTTTATACAGGGTTGAATTCTCCTTTAAGCACAGTTTCCCAGCACTGAACAAGTCTGTCCATTATCTCCATGTCTGATTCCAGTGTCATATAATGAAGAAACAAAATGACATAATTATCTCTATATGTAAGATAATAGCAAGATGCCTGACACAGTGCTGGGAATCAGAACTCTTATTGGTTTTTGCATTTATAATGAAGTTTTTGATCAGTAGAATTCTCATTGATGGTATTTATATACCATATACCATATATATTTTTAGACCGATCTCACTCCCTGATAAAGTTGTGAATCCCTTCTGAGTAGTTGAAGTGTCCGATTGGTCTTACTCACCATAGGATTAAAACATAGATCTATAGGACTCCTATATATATTTCAGGTTTAGCTATATATGTATACCCAAAAATATGCTGCATTTTCTGTTCCTAATGTGGGTATTCAGATCTGTAACTCTTGCCTGATATTTTATTACATTTCTCTTGTTACTTTATTACTCCTCCAGCGGATCGAGACAATGTTTCTATATGTTGGTTACATAACATGATTTTTCAGCTCATATATAGTTAATAGCCACCTCCTCCTACGATCCGTAACTTGTTTCACTCAGTATTTGCCTTTTTGTATTTTGTATCCTGTTTCGTCTTGATCACACTTCTTAGTCACCGATGTGATTCCCATTACCGATTTTCTTTTACGTTGTTATGTCTATATATTTTTCCGCTTGTCAAAAGTTTCTTCCTTTTTTTACTTTTTATACTCTTTCCCCTTATTGTGCAAATATTCAACAATTTTGAATCCCCTGTCTTTATTTGTTGTTCATCAACAAAAATGAGACAATGTTCCACGTCACCTCCCTGCTTGTTTTGCATTTGCTTTCCCGCCACTGTATGTTTAAAAACCGGTGTTTTTTCTGTATGTGTCACTTTGAGAAAGGCTGGTGTACCAGCCGAAACGTTAGTCTTGCCAGAATAAATTTTTT
>CM044440.1:72207116-72227150 GCA_024363595.1 Xenopus borealis | reverse complement strand
TATATATATATATATATATTTCTGCTTAGGCTGCCATCTAGTCTTTTTCCATAATGTTCTTCAAACCACAGCCTGGTTTATAGTGCTACTGTCCCTTTTTAGCAGACCGGAAATTGGTAAAAAAAACAAGTTAAAACATCATAGTATTGAAAAAATGAGCATGAACTGCAAATCACCTTACAATTCCATTGCCTAAACATCATACATAGAAGTTAATTTTAGATTGGATGGGTGCCCAGAGGTGTCACCTTGTCCAGAAGAGAAGTCTGTTGCATGTTGTGCAGTGAGAGAAGTGTCTCATTCTACACCTTGGCTTGTGACCCGAGTCCCCTGGTGATTTCTTTATGGTGTGTCCATTTGGCAGGGGCAGCCAGGTCAACCTCGGTCACACTATCACCTAGGGGCAGATTTATCAAGGGTTGAATTTCGAGTTTATGGGAGTTATTTTAAACTCCCATAAAATAGAAATTCAATCAAAATTTATTTTAAAAAAAATCTAATTATTTTTAAATTCGGGTGAAATGGCTGTACCTGAAAATTCTAATCAAATTCAAATCGTATTAGATGGAATTTTTAATTTTTAAAAGTCCACCAAATGATTTCAAATATGTTCTAGGAGCTGCCCCTAAAATAGCAATTTGGCAGGTTTTAGAATAGTCCAAGTCAAATTATTAAAGAGACAGAACGTGATCAATTTCGAAATTCAAATTTTTTTTTGAACTTTCATTGGATTTGGACTATTGCCTAGTAGAATTACAGTTAAAAATAACATAGAAAATCGAATTTTAAGAATACTATTTTCTGACCCGTGATAAATCTGCCTCTTAATGTGAAAGAGAGTGAGGCTTCTTGCAGATTATGGTAATTATATATCCATGTGAAATGTTTCTTTCACCTTAACCAAGAATATGGAAGTAATACATTTTATCATACATATATCATCAGGCTGAAAATACAGTATGGGTTAGATTTACTATGGGTCGAATTTCGAGGGCTAATTAATTAATTTTTTAAATTAGAATTAGAATTTTCACTTCAAATCAATTTGAACCTTAGTAAATCTGCCCCTAAATGTTAGATTTATGTTATATTTATGAATCAAGAATCACTTTTGCACAGCAATAGCACACTTATGGGGGTCGTTAGGGTAAAAACGCTTGCAGACACCTTTGTTAACATTAATGTGTGGGTCAGGATTTTTAGGCAACATTTAAAACATCAATTCCAAACGAACCCTCTCTGACAATGACAATACCATGTCTGAATAAGGTTGCCACCTTTTCTTAAAAAAAAAAAAAAATACCGGCCTTCCTATATATTTAGCTTTTTTGCTATAAATAACATTGGGATCAGCCATTAAAAATACCGGTCAGGCCGGTAAAAAAACGGCCAGGTGGCAACACTATGTCTGAACTGAGATTTGACACATAACCCAAATAAAAATCGTAGTAGAATAGAATAGAAGTTTACAGCAATCCAACCCCCAGGAATTTGCTGAATTTCTCAGGGATCTGGATAGCGCTACCATCTACAATAGCCAACCAATTCTTTGGTCATTTGGTAGGGAGTCATATTAACCAACACAGTTCTCCTCAAGAGGAATGTATAGTGACATATGGGTTCCTTAGTCAATAGAGCAATTTCACAATGCCACAAAAATCCACAGTACTTGCTCCTTTGAAATTAGTAATTTCACTGTATTCTTTTAGGATACAGTTTATCTCATAATGTTCTCTCTGCTATTGTTAGGACCATTCTGTGGAGCTGTAAAAGAAAGACAGGAGCAGTATGCTGATTACCACAGTGCTGTCAAATAAGGGCTTGTGCTTATTCAGTTAATAGGGGGCAAGTTGTCAATTAGAAAACAGAAAAACATACATTTGCATAACGTTTAGAGGCACATTTATTAAAGGTCAATTTCGAATTCATGCAAGTTTTTTTTAACTCTATTACATTCGAATATACTTGAAAATTCATTTGGGGGGTTATTTAATAAATAAATTGAATATCTAAAACTTGCACAAATTTTACCAACTGGAAAACTCAAATCGAATTCAAATCAGATTCGATACAACTCAATACTCTGTACTCTCAGGGGCAGATTTATCAAGGTCGAATTTCGAAGTTAAAAACTTAGATTTTTTTAAAGTTTCTTTTTTGATCGAAAATGAACCGTAGGTTCGATTCCACCCCCCCCCCCAAATTTCAAATTTTACAAATTTTCAAAAACACTCCTTAAAGGGTCTAGGAGGTCCCCCACAGACTAAAACAGAAATTGGGAAGGTTTAAGGGTCTAATTAAAATTTTTTTTTCTAATTGTTGAATTTTGGAATCAAATTTTTTTCAATTCAAATCGAATTTTGGCCTATTTGATAGACGAAGTACACAAAAATTACTTCGAAATTAGAATTTTTTTCATTCGAATTTTCACTTTGACCCTTGATAAATCTGACCCTCAATGTCAGGCAGAACTCATTAAAGTGAAAGGGAAATGGAATAGGCAGTTTCAGTTGTTTCTCTACTATATAAAATACACCAGGAGAAAAGGAGCCCTCTGCCATTAGCCTCAGTGCTGATCTAGGCCATAGACAGTGGCGTTACTATAGAGGAAGCAGAAAATTATGGCCCGGACCTTCCTCTATACCAGTGGTCCCCAACCAGTAGCTCGCGAGCAACAAGTTGCTCTCCAACCACTTGGATGTTGCACCCAGTGGCCTCAAAAGCAGGTGCTTATTTTTGAATGTCAAGTTTGGTTGTATAAAAACCAGGTGTCCTGCCAAACAGAGCCTCAATTTAGGCGGGCAATCCACACAGGAGCTACCAAATGGCCAATCACAGCACTTATTTGGCACCCCAAGAATATTTTTCATGCTCGTGTTGCTCCCCAACTCCTTTTACTCCTAAATGTTGCTCACAGGTTGAGAAGGTTGGGGGTCCCTGCTCTATACTATAGCCTGGGGCGTGAATGCACTTGAACCAGTGGGAGGAGAGAGCCAGTCAGGGCTGGGCCTCTTTAATGATTTTGTCACAGGGGGGGCCATCAGGAGTTCTCAGCAGGTGGGTACGGAGAGCCAGGGAAGCTGCTCCCTGTAGTCAAGCCCGGCCCCATCAATGACTTGTCATGGGGGGGGGGGAGCCAGCAGAAGCTGCTCCCTTCCTGCCTGCCCCTTCAATGATTTTTTGCCAGGGGAGGGAGCGAGCCAGAGAAGTTGCTCCCTTCAGTGAGCGCTGGGCCTCTTCCCCTAGAATTACAAGTATTGAAAGTCCCAAACTTCCCCACACAGGCCCAAAACACCAGTCTATGGCGGTTTACAGCAGTTCATCAAGTGTTTTGCATTGAGTTAGTATTCAGACTCTTGACCAGTTCTCTTTTTTACTGGATGATATATATATATATATATATATATATATATATATATATATATATATATATATATATATATATACTAGAATGCTGATCTGTCTCATGTTTTCATTTCAAAGCCCTGAAACTAAAAAGTATTATTTGGGTTTCCTCCCACATTCCAAAAACACACAGTAATGTTTTTTGGCTCCTGATAAAATTGACCATAGTGTTTGAATGAGATGAGTGTCATAGATTGTAATCTTCATTGGAAGGTGGATTGATGTGAATGATGTATAATGTCTGTAAGGCACTGTGTAACTGATGTCCAGATTCTATAAATAATAGGACAATAACACAAATGTGATATTGTTAGGTCCTTTCAGTCTGTTACACTAGGGGTGGGCGGCACATAGGCATCCTCTTTTCTGCTCCCTAACTTGCATGTAATTTTAAATATAGCATGAGGTGCAGAGTGCAAATATGCCCTGGATAGTGCCAGACCAAGCCAGCCACATGCACCAGGCAACCTGGATGGCCACCTCAACCCTTGCACTCTTGTGTGTGCAAAAAAGTAGGAGTGTGTGTTATAGGTGGCCTGGGGAGTTATTCAGTTTGTGATCAGTGTAGGGACAAGGGCCTGGACTAGCAGTAGGCTACATACCCCTAGTTCCGGCCCTGCATGCATGTGCTATTCGAAGAAGCATTAAAGAGATACTGATACCAGAAGTTAAACCTTTTTTTTTACATGAGTCATAACAATTCCTTTGCGTGCTATTTGCCAGATGATTTTTAAATCTCCCATGTTTTGCTATAAGGGGGCTGCCATATTTGTGCAGCATTTATATGATAGCATTAAAAGCTATAACTGCCAGGTTGAGATGGGACCATCAGATTGTCAAAACTGTCAGATTTAGGAATTTTAAATGAAATTTACTTAAAAAAAAAAAACAGACCTATCAGCGGAAAATGGTCAGTAATCAGCATGACCTATAGGTACTGTATCTAGTATTGTACATAAATGTTTTTGAAAAGTAGTGTTTTTTTATTGTCATTATTACTTTAAGGGGATCAGTTTTACTATTGCACTTGAGTCTGAGGTATTAATAAATGACATAGACAAGAGGCCCTATGCATTCACCTATTATCAATATAAATAGAACACTGAGACATTTTGTGCCTTTTTTCAATTACTTTCCATTAGTTAATTTTTACTGTTTTTTCTAAAACAGTTAAAACTGTTGTGTTTACTTCAGGAAGACAACTTTAGTTGATATAAAGAAGCTGCTGTGTAGCCAAGGGGCAGCCATTCAAATTAGGAAATTAGCCATTATTGTATGCTTTTTATTCTGCTACAATTCAAATATGGAAATGGCATGGTTTTAAGATAAATAAACCCTTGTTAAGATTTCCTTTAACGAGGGTCAGCAAATAAATTATACTACGGTTATGCACAGGCACAGTTAACATAAATGATAGAGAATTAAATAATAACAGATGCGTTTATGAAAAATGTGACAAATTATTCTGATTAACTTTTTGAACAGGAAAACTAAATCCAAGAAATGCCATGAATGTCACAATTTCAGATTTCACTAAAGAATTTAAAAGTTAAATGTATAAATGTAGAGTCTGCAAAATATTATATTTATATTTATTTAAATTGTGTATGTAAAGATTTGCAATGGGGGGGGTGAGGTTACAGGATGACATGCATTTAGAGGAAATAAGGTTTAATGATCAGTATAAGAAGGATTTTATACCCTTAATGTTACCAATTAAGCTGATTTTGAAGTGATAGCTGTATGCACAAGGAGTGGTGAGTGGTTCTTCACACCATTAGGGTAAGGCCAGACGGGAAGATTCGGGGAGATTTGTCACCTGGCGACTAATCGTCTCTTCTTCTGAGCAACTAATCTCCCTGAACCGCTTCCCCCTGCCTTCCAGCTAATTAATGAATAATCGCCTGCGCCTATTCACACGCGGCGCTGGCTTTCCCGAAGTTGCCTCCTTAGGCAATTTCGAGTGATTTCGGAAAAGAGCAGCGCTGCTTAGAATCAGGCTAAGAATCAGTATACTGTGGGAGTCGATTTTGTGGTTCTTAAAGGGATACTGTCATGGGAAAACATGTTTTTTTAAAAATGCATCAGTTAATAGTGCTGCTCCAGTAGAATTCTGCACTGAAATCCATTTCTCAAAAGAGCAGTTTTGAAATCTGACATGAGACTAGACATTTTGTCAATTTCCCAGCTGCCCCTGGTCATGTGACTTGTGCCTGCACTTTAGGAGGGAACGGCTTTCTGGTAGGCTGTTGCCTACCACAGCCTGGTTTATAGTTCTACTGTCCCTTTTTAGCAGACAGCAAATTGGTAAATAAAAAAGTAAGCTAAAACGTCACAGTATTTAAAAAATGATCATGAACTGCAAATCACCTTACGATTCCACTGCCTACACATCATACGTAGAAGTTAATTTTAGATTGGAGGGAGATGCCCAGAGGCGTCAGTCTGTCCAGAAGAGAAGTGTGTTGCATGTTGTGCAGTGAGAGAAGTGTCTCATTCTACACCTTGGCTTGTGACCTGAGTCCCCTGGTGATTTCTTCATGATGTGTCCATTTGGCAGGGGCAGACAGGTCAACCTCAGTCACACTATCACCTAATGTGAAAGAGAGTGCGGCTGCTTGCAGATTATAGTAATTATATATCCATGTGAAATGTTCCCTTAACATTATCCAAGAATATAGAAGTAATACATTTTATCATACACATTATCATCATCAGGCTGAAGATACAGTAAATCAAATATTTATAAATCAAGAATCACTTTTGCACAGCAATAGCACACTTATGGGGGCATGTAATATGTGTTGTTATGCAAAAAAACGCTTTTTCTTTTAATTATTTACCTTCAAAGGGGGTCACTGACCCCCATCTAAAAAAACAAAACAAAAACTATCTAAGGCCGGATTTCCCTAAAGCTGGTCATAGATGTAAAGATTTTTTTGTTATCAAGACCAAGCTTATATTGAAATGATGTACAATTTGCCCTTTAACTAAGAAACCCATTACATGCAATGTTGTCTACAAATAGTGGGTAAAACAGGACAAATGGAGATTGAGGCAGTATAACTGCTAAGGTGCAAGTTTATTTTCACGCCACACAACATGTTTCGGGCTACATGTGCCCTTTATCAAGTGCCCTTGATAAAGGGCACATGTAGCCTCAATCTCCATTTGTCCTGTTTTACCCACTGTTTGAAGAGTTCATTGGTGCCTGGACGGAGCACCTGCAGGAAAATTGGAGTGCAGCCTGTTCCACTCTCTGTGAAATCAGCATGCAATGTTGTCTAGTTGATGCCAGGAAAACTGCGAGAAGCTCTGCAAACAATTGTACAATAGTTAGATTTCACTGTGACCGATGAAAATTTTCTAACCTGGCCGATCAATTTTCTGACCGATGTCAGAAGAAAAATCGTAGGATGGACGATTGTTCGATTCCCACTAACCTCACGATAATTTGACGGATTGGTTGGATTGCACTAAAATCGGTTGTTCATCAAAGAAAAATCTTTGCGTCTATGGGGGCCTTTAAGCCGTGTGGTACTAGAGCCGGGCCATAGTGTCCTAGCGCCCGCCCACATACACCCCTCCCCACTGTGCTCCCCACTGCTCCCCGGAAGCAGCTGGGCCTTTGTGACCTTGCCTCAAATCTGGGCCTGTGTAAGGCTAACGAAGAAGTAGCTTACCCTCGCACACCCTGGCCGTCCAAGCAATGGGATACCTTGGTGCTCAGTAGGAATAGGGTATGGCGACCCTCACAATTGTAGCAAGAAAGAAATCCACCGGCACAACAAGGATGCTGCTAGCAGGGCAAGCCCTTGCTCGTTTATTGCGGATGCAACGTTTCGGGGCGTAACCCCTTTGTCAAGCATGACAAAGGGGTTACGCCCCGAAACGTTGCATCCGCAATAAACGAGCAAGGGCTTGCCCTGCTAGCAGCATCCTTGTTGTGCCTGTGTAAGGCTACACATTTATTGTTAGTGCTACTTTTTATTATTTTTAGTTTTCTATTCAGGTCCTCTCCTATTCATATTCCAGTCTCTTTTCTCTGGTTGCTAGGGAAGTTTGGACCCTAGCAACCAGATTGCTGAAATTGCAAACTGGAAAGCTGCTGAATAAAAAGCTAAATAACTATAAAAAAACACAAATAATAAAATATGAAAACCAAGGATTTTTAAACCAAAACTGAAAACCAGGCTTTCTAAAATGATTTCTATTAAAATCAGATTAAGGGGCTGATTTACTAAATTCACGTGAATAGATCGAAGTTTGATCGAAGTCGATCGAATTTCGATTGTAGGATCTATTCGATTGGTCGAATATGCAAATTTTGGCATATAGATCATTAAATAGCGAATGGTCGACTGATCGAATACATTCGAATAGATTCGAATGAACGAATATTCGATCATTCGATCAGCGAAGGATTTAAATTTTAAAGTTTATTCGATTGCCTACTTCGCTAGATTGGACCTACCAAATTGCAATAGAAGCCTATGGGAGCACGCCAATAGGCTTTTGAGGCTAAGTCCTGATCGAATAGGATTCGAACGATCGAAGTCTTCGATCGTTCGAATCGTACAAATTATTTGAATGATCGAATGATTTATTCAACTGATCAAATAAATTATTCGACAGATCGAATAAATTTGTATTCGATCGTCGAATGATCGAATATCGAATAAAAGGTAGCCTAAAACTATTCGATTAGCATTCGTCGTTTGGTCGAGCATTATCGAATTTGGTCGAGCTAATTATGGGGAATAATAGTAAATTTGCCCCTATGTCATCCAGAGAAAGGCCCTCCCCTCCATCCCTTTGTTTTACTATTGAATGCTAGCAGTGGGTGGAAAATGTTCATATGGTAGTCTCTGCTAAGGTATAGTCACAGAATCCAGTGGCCAGTTTCAATTAAATGAATGCTTGCCTGGCTTTAGGCAACATTTAAAACATCATGAATTCCAAATGAACCCTCCCTGACAATGACAACACCATGCCTGAACTGAGATAACCCAAATAATGCACACAGACTCATTATAAATCATTGTCATTAGAAGTTTACAGCAACCCCCCCCCCCCAGAATTTGCTGAGTTTTTCAGGGATCTGGAAAGTGCTACCATCTGCAATAGCCAATCAATTTCCCAGTAATTTGAAAGGGATGTGGGTGTAGGCAGGGAGACAGGCATATTGACAAACACAGTTTTACTCACAAGAAATGTACAGCCAAAAATGTGTTCCATACTCAATAGAGCAATTTCACGATGCCACAAAATTCTACAGCACTTGCTCCTTTGAAATGTGTCATATCATTGTTTTCTTTTAGGATACAGTCTCTCTCATACTGTCCCCTTTGCTATTGTTAAGACCATTCTGTGGAGCTGTAAAAGAAAGACAGGAGCACTGTATTGTTTACCACAGTGCTGTCAAATAAGAGCTTGTGTTTATTCAGTTAATAGGGGGCCAAATTGTCAACAGCAAACAGACACAAGTCAATCATTAGAAAACAGAAAAACATACATTTGCATAACATTTAGAAAAAATTAAGCACTGGTGGTTCTCAGTCTACAAATGTGAATTCAAGTCTCACAATGTACTCACAATGTCAGGCAGTACCCATTAAAGTGAAAGGGAAGTGGCAGTTTAAGGTGTTTCTCTACTATCTAAAATACACCAGAGGAGAAAAGGACCCCTCTGCCATTAGCCTTAGTGCTGATCTAGGCCCTAACATTTCAAGTATGCAAAGTCCCATACATCTCCACACAGGCCCAAAACACCAGTCTATGGCAGTTTACAGCAGTTCCTCAAGTGTTTTGCATTGTATTTGTATTCATACACTTGACCAGTTCTATTTTTTTACTGGATGAAATAAATAAAAACACACAGGAATGATTATTAGCTCCTGATAAAATTGACCACATTGTTTAAATGAGATTGAGTAAATTAAGTTGGCCATACACAGGGAGAACCGCTCATCTGGTTATGTTGCCAAACGAGTGGATCTCTTCCCATTGTGCCAAATTGAGGTGGGCTATATCGGGCCCATCAGATTGTGGGCCCTAGGGCCCAACGCTTGTATCACAATGCAGTCATTAGGGGCGGTCTGTTCATGGGACTGCATCACCGAAAAGATTCAGCCTCAATCCAAGGGGATTTTTTACCCTGCCAGATAGACATCTGGCCGACATTCCACCAGATATCAATCAGGGAAGCCTGTCGGAGGTAGGGTTGTCACCTTTTCTTGAAAAAAATACCAGCCTTCCTATAGGTTTATCATTTTTTACTATTAATAACATTGGGATGAACCATCAAAAATACTGGCCAGGCCGGTAAAATACCAATCAGGTGGCAACCCTAGTCAGAGGGCACCACACACGGGCCAAAAAGCTGCTGACTCAATCTGTTGGCAACTTTTATCGGCCCATGTATGGGGGCCTTTAGACTGTAAGCTTCATTGGAACCTGGATTGATGTGAATGATGTATGTCTGTAAGGCACTGTGTAACTGTTATATATATAAATAATAGGACAATAACAAAAATGTGATATTTTGAGATCCTTACAGTCTTTGACATTAGGGGTGGGAGGCACATAGGCATCCTTTTTTCTGCTCCCTAATTTGCATGTCATTTTAAATCTAGCATGAGGTGCAGAGTGCAAATATGCCCTGAACTGCGCCAGACCAAGCCAGCCACTAGCCAACCTGGAGGGCCACCCCTTGTACGCTTAAGTGTTTGTAAATGAAAATAAAAGTAAGAGTGAGCTAGAGGTGGCCTTGGGAGTTATTCAACTTGCGTTCGGTGTAGGGACAAGGGCCTAGACTACAGTAGGCTACATACCCCTAGGTCTGTCCCTGGACACGCCTGTAAGTGCTATTCGAAGAAGCATTAAAGATATACTGATACCAGAAATTAATTTACATAAGTCTGGAAGCAGACCTCACGGTCGCGCGAGGTAAAAAGAGGGGCCCGGACTGCAGGGTCTGTTTATAGCATAGTATTGAAATCCACCTCCCCCTGCTTTCTTTTTCTTTAAATTAAAGCGGTAGGGAGGTGCACGCAGGAATGCCTATGTGCGCCGGGTCCTCCGAATATTCTTCTGCCTACATGGTTCATATGACTGCTATTACACCTGTGCTGGCTATTTTTAACTTTTCCTTAAAACAATTTGCCAGATGTTTATGCATTACCCATCTGATCTCCCATGTTTTGCTATGGGGGTGCTGCCATGTTTGAGCAGCACTAATCTGTTAACATTAAAATCTATAAATGTTAGGTTGAGAAGGGATAGCCAAGCTGTCATGGGTGTAGCTATAACTGGACACTGAACAAGGCTTAGAGGCCATTACATGGTGCCTGAAAGTCTTCTCTCTGACCGTGGACAAAGGATGTATAAAGCAGACTGTTCTGTGCGCAGAAATAACTATAAGCAATAAATAAGCAATACACCCAGAATTACTGAGTGACCATTATTGGCCCCATACTACAGTTAACAAAAGAGATTGGGTTTGCATATATATACTAATGAGTTTGAACATCAGAAAATGAGCTTCCTTTAGTGACAGCTCTTTTTAACAATGGAAAACCAAAATGAGTGTTTAATTTGAATTGATCTTAATGAGTTCATTAGGATATTTACATAAGAACAATGTCAGGTGAGTCCTTCACAATTACATTTGAAAAGCATAAAAGCCTTTACTTTGTGATAGATAGATAGATAGATAGATAGATAGATAGATATGGATGGACAATGATAGAGAGAGAAATATAGATAGAGATAGATCTAAAGAGAGAGAGAGAGATGATAGGTTGAAAGATATATATAGAGAGAGATGATAGATCCAAAGATAGAGAGAGAGAGAGGTGATAGATCGAAATATAGAGAGAGATAGATGATAGATAGATGATAGATAGATATAGATGATTGAACATTAATAGAGAGAGACATATAGATAGAGAGAGATGATAGATAGAGAAACATATAGGGGGAAATTCACTAAAGCATGAAGCATCTAACGCTAGCGCTAATTCGCCAGAGTGACGTCAATTCGTAACTTCACAAATTTACTAACACGGACTCTGGCGAATTTTCGCTAGCGAAGTAGATAGACTTGCACAACTTCACACCCTTACGCCAGGCGAAGTTGTGCACTGACGAAGGATCATAATTATGCAAATTCCCTAAAATCAACATTTTCCTGAATGTTATCACTTACTCTAGACTTTACTACGCCTGGTCAGACCTGGCGAAGTTCAATACAATAGATAGGAGTTTGAAAAAAAAAAATTGGAAAATTTTTCTGTCCCAAAAAAACGCTGGCGTGTTTTAGCATTCTAGGGTGATAGTCTGAAAAAGATTTTTTTTGGGGGGGTTACCCTCCTTCCCCCCTACATTTCCATATGGCAACACAACTATATAGGGGGCACATGTAGGGCAATAGGACAACTTTATTTAATTTATTAAAGGTTTCCTGGGCTTGTGTAGTGGAATGTAGTGGCTGTAACATATACTTCTATTATACTCTTAAATTTGTGCCGTATGCAAATCAGGCATCGCTAGCGTAACTGCTCTTTGCCTGGCGAACTAACAGTAGCGCTACTTCGCTAACGTTCGCCGCCCTGAGCGCAAATTTGCATCTTAGTGAATTTGCGTAGTGCTGGCGAAAATTCGCCTGGCGAAGTGCGGCGAATGTTAGCAAAGCCAATGCTAGCGAATTTTTGCATCTTAGTGAATTTCCCCCATAATGTAGATGACAGACAGATGGATAGATAGGTAGATAGATAGATAGATAGATAGATAGATATACATAGATACTGTAGATGTTATACATATAGATAGATAAATTGATAGATAATATATAGATAAACAGATAATAGATAGACAGACAGACATATAGATGATAGACAGAGAGATAGAAAGACAGAATCCTCCATAATAATTCTGTGCCTGATTAATTCAGTTGTGCAATGCCTCAGCCAAAGGCCTGCACATACATTTGCTCCATGTTGGTTGAGTTAACTCAGAGAAGCCTGCTGGGAGTCATGCTTGAGAAGTTCCCAGGCTCAACTCTGATTAACATTGAGCTGCCAAATCTCTCCCTAAGCCATTTGTGTGCACATTCCTGCTCTGTACTCCAGCAGACCCAACTGATAAGGATTCCCTGTTTGCTTTGGCCAACTCCCAGACATCATGGGGAGGTGAGAAGTGAAGAGACACAAGCCTGTTCCACAGCTCCCACTTTTTGCCCTACTATAAAATTATCTAATGAGGTTGGCATTACATGTAGTCTGAGAAAGTACATATACATTTTATAATAATAAAAAAAACAATTCCATGTATCAATTTGAGATCTTTAACGAAATGCAAATGCAATCCTGGTCTGTGTGATTTGCCTGATGATTGTCCATTACCTGATTCACACATTACATATCTACCTTACTGACAGTCTGTTAATTTAATTTACATAGCAGCAGGCAATGAGGCCCCTTGCAGCTGACTGACAGCATTCATTAGATAAATGACCCACTAGATAAGTTTGGGTTACCTTATCACACATGCAATCTTTTTCATTACTATGTGTTAAGCTTCAGCCTAGATATCTGTTTAGTGTTGTTTTTTTTCAGATGGCTTATTGTTTATACCATATGAAAGGTTATCGGGTAGGCGACTTCAAAGACACAACTGGTTTGTTGCCAGGCTGCCCAAGAAGTGGGTGCAACTGGAGCATTTAACAGAGGATGTCATTCATCTGTTACCAATTTGTGGGGGTTAGGCAATAAATTATAATATAAAGTGTGTTTTATTTTTTTTTTTAAATAAGCCAGACAGTAATACACACCCCCAGGCAAAAAACTCCTTTTAATTTACTGTAACAAAGCACTACTCGCAATCGATGGGGGGCCCACCACCTGTCAGATATTCCCATGGATTCTGCAGCAGGGTTGGCTCACTTAGAGATGCTGGAGAACAAGGTGATAGCTAACAGTCTAATGTTTCATACACAAATGTGGTGCACAAGGAGCAAAGAGCTGTGAAGGTGTCATTAGCACCTACTTGTTACTTCTAACCCCAAGCCATTTGGGACAAAGCAGGAGTCTAGGGATTGCATGAAGCCTTCATGGCTGCTCATCCCTAAAGTAAACACTGGCTTGGGCCGCCTCTGCCCAGGGATGGGCTATAAAGTCCAAGACACAGCAGAGGAGCCAGCAGTGCAAAGAAACACGTGGAGACACTAACTTATTGGGGATGGACAACATCAACACTACTATGGACATTGGTGGGGCAGCGAGTGGTTTGCTAAGTTCGGGTGGCTCCAACTACAAGCGCCTCAGGCACCACAAGTCCTTACCTCAGAGATGGAAGTGTGAGCCCAGAGGACCAGCCAGGACTGAAGCACAGAGGTAATTACACAGCTCCATTCTGCTTATTATGGGATGTTGCTCCAAGCACACAAGGGGAGTCTCTAGGGAATTTTAGCTCATAAGATTTTGCTGCCCCATACCCATTACCACGCTCTCAACTGCTGGGTCTGCGACTGACAGAAAAGCACCGTCACTTTTTGTCCTTAATTTCTACAAACTGACATTTACATATCATATTTCACAATTGCATCCTGAATACTGGCAGACCTGCACTTTTTCATGTCCAATTTGTACCTGTATGTTAGCCTCCTATCCACTTCGACTGTAACCTCTACAGGGCAGGGACTTTATATATTTATTATGTGATTTGTCTCCCTGTGTATACTTTTATATATATTGTACTTTTATGCACTGTACAGTGCTGCAGATCCTTAACAGTGCTTTACAAATAAAGTTATACATACTTACATACATACCCTACGGAGTATGGAGTAACAGTGGGACCAAGGGAAAGAGACCATCTATGTGTTCTATTTGTAAACATTTGGAACAGTCTGCTTGAATTGCTATACAAAACCTGCTATTGTTGTTATGCAAAAACCAGAGTTGTACTGAGGTTTGTTGTTCCTCAGCAGCTAGTGAGCTACTTGTTCTGCATCTGCACTTAAACTACCACTACTCTTCTTTATATATTTAGGCCGGTATGGGTGCAGCAAAGTCAGAAAATCAGTATCTGAAATAATCATATTGTATGTGAGCTGAATAAATGTTATAACACTGTTAAATTGGTAATCTGACCAGGGCTTATG
Source organism: Xenopus borealis (assembly GCA_024363595.1). Taxonomy (NCBI): domain Eukaryota; kingdom Metazoa; phylum Chordata; class Amphibia; order Anura; family Pipidae; genus Xenopus; species Xenopus borealis. The sequence continues at coordinate 72,212,581 of CM044440.1, read as the reverse complement.
TAAGAGAAGAAGCCCCTGAGAAAATAAGATGACTAGGGTCTCATCCCATCTCCTACAGACCCTAACAAGGCTTATTGGTTCAGCTGCAGCTAATGGGGTTAAGGAAACAGTGTCCTTATTAGGGCCAATTCATAGTGTACCCAATTGGTCCCTTGGAGAATACTCATAGGAGCTGACATTGCTATGCAGGGGTTATTTATTACGTATCTGACTGTTTCCCTTCTCTGCAGACCTCAAACATTGTTCTGGAGACCTTGGCTTTTGAAGTCCCATAGATCAAAGACCCAGGCCCATGTAAGTATTATAATTTTTAGATATTAGCAGACAAATATATTGTACATTTCCTTAGGCCCTCTGTGTAGACATAGGGGGTAAAGAGGACTAAGGTTCGAATGGTAAAATTAGAATTGTTTTTTTGGTCAAAACTCACAATTTTGAATTGAAAACCACCAACTCGAATATGAATTGGAATGTGAGAATGTGGAAACAGTTCTAATTCCATGCTTCGCCACCTAAAACCTGCCTGAGTGAATGTAGAGGTCAATGGCAGAGGTCTGTTGACCTTTTGAAGATGTTAATAGCCTTCCTGACATTTTTGGGTCATACCTATTCAATAGAATGTTAGATGTTCAAGTTTTTCATAAATAACCTCCCATTTGAGCTGTGAGTACATTCAAATTTATTAGAGTTAAAAAAAATCCACATAACTTCAAAATTTGATCTTTGAATAATAACCCCATTAGTCAAATTGTGTTTATTCTGCTGCTGGGAGACAAGGGTTGGACATTTCCATATCCATATGCTGGAAATATCAGCAGCTATATCAGAGAGAATGATAACACATATGCATGTATGTAATCCTATTGACTGAGCTGTTCAGGCTCATTTTCAGGAAGGTTATGACATCTCTGTTTCAGGTTGCATTCACTGATTATTTAGTAGTTGGGATTTAAATCACACCTACTTCACTTCAGCAAAATCTTAGCCGTTGTGAGAACACAAGGAAAGTGACCAGTGACTGTAAAATGATACAGATAATTGGGCCTTTATTTTGTCCTTGTTTTTTATCTATTAAAGGCATGCTATTTTACAAAAACAAAGCGTAGATACATGTGGCCTTTGTTGCCTGTGAAATTCTCTTGACTTGAAAATATGTTACATGCATCCTAAACAAAATACACATGATTTCCTTTGATGAGGCCAGTGCTAAAATGTTCCCTGTGTAACAAATATCTATTGGCAGTGACATGCTAAATAGCACAGAGGCAGCTCTGTAAAGTATTAAGCAGATCCTCAGCGGTAACGTGTCTCTCCCTTTATCCTAGCCATATGCCAGAGGCTTGTGTGAAAATCCTCAAGTACAGAAGCCTGTGGAGTACAACCATCCTGTGAGGTAAATGTGTTACTGTGTTAGTCATAGTATAACATGGTTTGTGAAATGAACACAATGGAAACCAGATGTGAATGGGCCAGCCTAGCCCTCAGTTCTGCCCAGAGCTTTTATGCTGTAATGGCTTCCAATACACACCTGGGTGGGGGGAATCGAATGTGCTATTCTTCACTAAATATAAGTGTGATCCTTTCCACACATTAGGGCTCATTTGGTAATAGAAAAGCAGTGTGTGCAAACTGCAAAAATCCAGTCTGCCATTTTTTTCAGGCCCTGATTTCTAACTTGGCCACCCCTAGGCCACAAGCTCCTCACACCCAACCACCAACCTCCCTGTGAAACATTGGGGATTAAACTCACAGGAGATGTAAAGAGCTGTACATCCCCAGTGTTGCTGAAAAAACTACAATTTGTTTGGGCAGCATGCCATCCCTAAATTCTTGTCACCCTAGGCTTTTGCAGCCTTTCCACAAATCTGGGCCTGATTATTTTGCACATTGAATATTGCCTTCTTTGCTCTTTGATATGTTGAGCAACTTTGTGCTCAGTTTCAGAGACCTGCTGCTGCTGCCTCCATAAATGTAGCATGGCCTGTGTTTAGCAACAGTGTCATATTCATGAGTACCAGAAAGTAGGAGACACATAGATGTCCCCCTCATGCCTCCTAGCAGTCCCCTAACTTGTGGGTCCTGTTCTTACAGACTGCCTTATGCACTTGTGTTTGCAAATGAGCCCTCTTGTGTAACAAGTGCAAAGGATACTTAGCCTTTATGACTATGGCACATGTGGCCAAAATGCAATGTATCACTTGACCCTTTAGTAGAAATAGTCAGGGGATTTCTTCCTATATAAATTATATGTGGTTTTACCCTGAATTCTTGTACAGCATCTTAGAATTAGTTTTGTGAGAAGTACTTATGCCAATGAGGATTTTCTAGGTCATACAGGGGATTCCAACAACCAGCAGGCATCCCCATTAATCAAAAGTATGAAACCTAATGATTACATTTTTTATTTAGCTATTTTTACATATACAAGAGATACTGTGCTTCTTGCATTTTCTTGATTAGATTACAAGAAAAACATTTAAATCTAAAGGCTCAGCCTTTGCTTCCTTTTGTAGAATGTCAATGTAATATAAATACTACAGATAAACAGGGAGATTTTTCAGTTCAGCTGTAATGCTTTCTTCATACATAATTTTTGTGAATTCAAAAATTCAAAATTTTTGTGACATTTCAAAAGCTGTTCCATGAATGACAATGTAATAGAATCACAATAACACTTGCAAGACCATAGCATAATAATTATAATACTACATATGCACATATACATTACTCAGAGATTACTGTAGCCCTCTGGCTTGGCACTTTTACAATGAAGAACCATTTATTTGTTGCATGTGACAGTTCAGTTCTTCAAGTCTAAAGGGGTGGCTTTTGGTCCTTTATTCTTTTATTTTTTTTATAGGCAGTATGTTTTGTGTTGATTTACACTGAAACCATATAGCAGAAAGGCAGATATAATACAGTTCAGCTTTTAAAGATTGAAATAGTATTTGTAATGCCTTGTTTCCAGAACCAATAAATGCATTGTTTTTTGTTGGGGTTTTTTTTTTCAGATTATTTTGGCCCAGATCAAAGTCATTGTATCACACCTACCAAGAGGCTGCAGATTTGCTTAGAAACTTTCCTGTTCAAGCCACAATATCTCTCTACAATGACTCTGAGTCAGACACAGACAATGAAGAGGACAGCAGTGAGGAGGAACAAGACTCTGGATTTGAATCGGAGTAATAGTCCGTCAAATTATTTAGCAGAAGAACCATTGGACTAGAGATGAAGAGTTTTGCAGCCACTTGTGTATATCTATACATATGTACACAGGTAAAAATGAAGTTTTCAGAATGTCATTGTAATGAATACAGTCCAGACTCTGGCTTTCAAATCCCAGCAGTTCAATAATTGTTGGTCCCCAGATCAGAAAGTTCTGCTTTAACCTGATATCTGTATGGCATTGTTGGGGGTCACATTATTTATATAAAGTAGGACTGTCATATTGATGGCCTTTGAAGGAAAACTATACCCCCCGAACAATGTAGGTCTCGATAAAAAGATATTGCATAAGACAACTCATATGTAAAACCCTGCTTCATGTAAATAAACCATTTTCATAATAATATACTTTTTTAGTAGCATGTGCCATTGGGTAATCATAAATAGAAAATTGCCATTTTAAAAAATAAGGACAGCCTCCTGGGATCGTAGGATTCAACGGTGCACATAGATAGGTCACAATTAACAGACAAAGTTCTGTCTTTTGCTTCCACACTTCTTCCTGTTACAGTTAGAGTTGAAATATTTCTGGTCAGGTGATCTCTGAGGCAGCACACAGACCATTACCAAATGGTGGTTCAAGGCAAGAGATGTGACAGGGAACTATTTACTTAAATATATTTACCAGTTTGGTAAGATTCTTTAATATGTCACTTAATTTGATATAAACTCAAGTATTTATTTTCGGGGTATAGTTTTCCTTTAAGGCTCTTCTACACAACAGTGCTCAGTGAGCGAAGGGCTTTAGAATAGAAACAATAATATGAAGTGTTACTCTCATCTTGCTCTATTATATCTTCAGCCCCTATCTCTTTCAAGTGGCTAATATCCTCGTGGCTTTTCCAGGAGCTACTACAATGAGTTTTCATAATCCTACTATATTCCTCTTCTGCTTTGTAGTAACCCACTATGGAGCTCAGTGCAGTTCCTTACATACACATATACATTACGTATGTATAACATATGTCAATTTCTCTCTTTTTTCTTTTCCTTTCATCTTTTTAAACTGATGCACTGGAAATTATATGAGGCAAAAAAAAATAGTAGATTATCTTTTTTCACACTACATTTGGCTAATACGTTAATGTAGTATATTGTTACATTTTGTAAGCATGATATATGTATAAATATAGTATATAAATGCATTTTCAGTTATTTTGGGCATCATATAGCATAAATTATCACCTGCGTATACAGCTAATTATCTGCATAGAGAAATGTCTTTGAAAGAATGGAACAATACAAAAGTGGCGCTCATACAGAGTACCAAATGGATTATGGATTGACCCCTGTATGACAACTTTAATGTTACATATTGAACTGCCATGTGAAATCTATAATGACGAACTTCAACTGAAAGATGAAGTGGGGGATTAAAACAGGAAATGTTCTCAATCAGAGCACTTTTCTTTAAAAAGAATGGAAGCAGCAAAAGTGTGTCTGCTCTTGTAATGAGACTGGTGAGCATCATTCTCCAAGTGGTATGTGGGGAAATGTGAAGCACTGTATATATACTGTAAAAATGTAAGATATATATATATATATATATATATTTATTTGTATGATATAGCATTTCATGATTTATTAATAAAGTTATAATGTTAAAAATATACATGCTTTGCAAAGTTTTCCATTCTGTACATGATTTTACATATCAGGTGCCATTTATATTAGAAGAGGTTTTTGTCCAGGGGCAGAACTACTGGAGGTGCGGTGGGTGTGATTGCACCTGGGTCTGCACCCTCGGGGGCCTGCCAGATGATAGTGTCAGAAGGAATCCAGAATAAAAATTGTGCTCAATGGGGGAGGGAGGTTTATGGCCTGCACGGAATTTCTAGTTATGTTACTGGTTTCTCTTCCACTTGTACACAAAAAAATGTAAAACAAATACATATTAAAGAGCAGTTTAGAACCCCCATTTTACATCCCATCACATATATCTTTGTAGGTTATTGTCACCCAATAAAAGAGGTCCTTTGCACTCATTTATTATCACAAATATTAAAACATTTTGCACATTAAGCTACTGGAAAAGCCCTCCCCTTTAGATAAAACAGGGATTATTTATTTTTATATTGCAATATTTAAGATGGCCAACTATGTTAAAGGGATACTGTCATGGTGAAACCTGCTTTTTTCAAAAGGCATCCGTTAATAGTGCTACTCCTGCAGACTTCTTTACTGAAATCCATTTTTCAAAAGAGCAAACAGATATTTTTATATTCAATTTTGAAATCTGA
>CM044440.1:72183046-72199651 GCA_024363595.1 Xenopus borealis | reverse complement strand
GTAAAATGTATACAAAGCAATAAAAATGTACTACGCTCAACAGGCTAATCAGTTATTGTAACTGAGCTTGCTGAGTGTGCTACTTTTCTGTTGCTTTATATGTATATATATATTTTTTTTCTACAACTGTCTACGAAATAGTAAACAACTTAATTTGCATATTATATGATCTGTATATTGAAAAGCACTGAAATTTCTTTAATGTATGTAAATGCAGTGACGATATAGCATGTGTACATGAATGATTGTATTGGATTCCAATTGTACGAACAGTTACATTCTGCCATTTTGTCAACTTTCCAACTCTACAGAAATTGCATGCACATCCCTAAGATGCAAAATTTCTAAGAAATTATTTTTTTTTATGAACAGGAACAGTTGAAATATACATTATTAGTCATGTGAACTGTGTCCTTTCTTTGGCCTTGCATATAGATTTTGTTACAAAGGACATGTGGGAATACAGTAAACTTCCAGCTAATGACACATATGTCATGGGGACAAAATACTCACCTATTTCTCTGGTGTCAGGGCCATTTGTTTATATGTCACTGACTTCATCTGTTTTTCTTTTTGCTCAGTATTCAGGCTTTCTCCATGTACAATAAGTCAGTAGACTAGATGTGTGGTTTGCCCTTTGGCCCCAAACCCATTATAATTTACAATTCACTCTGGTCCCACACATTTGCGTTATGGTGTTTGACTGTCTAAGCCTTGTGATCTGCACACTATGAAATCCTTAATTAATAAGTATATATATATATATATATATATATATATATATATATATATATATATATATATATATATATATATATATATATGTTTTATATCAAGAATCAATAAGCATACATTAGAACAGAAATTTGCATGTGATTTTCTTTATTAGACATAATTAACTTTAATAGACATAATTAACTTTATGTAAAAAAAATGTAATTGCATATACTGCACACTGGAGCAAATTATAACATTCCACTATTTGCAAGTTTTGCAAACCCTACATTGAATTCATTAAGTGAAAAATAAAAACTTTTTAAACTGGGTATTTTTTATCAACACTTGGGGGCAGATTTACTAATTTCACATGAAGGGTTCGAAATTCGATCAGATTTTTATGAAGATTCGAATTTGAAATTTAGAATAGATTTTGAAGCTATTTCGACCTTCGAATTTCAAAAATTCAATCAAATTCGATGTAAATGATTCGAATAAAAATCTATTTGATCACAGACAATTCGATGGTCGAAGTACTTACCCTTTAAAAAAAATTTGAATCCCTAGTTCGCCAGATTAAACCTACCAAATTGCTGTATAACGCTATCGGAAGCTCCCATAGGTTTATTTCAGCATTTTAAGATCAAATTTAAAAAAATTTGATCGAATGGTTAAAATTGTCCGAATCGTTCAATTCAAACGATTTGATTGTTCGACTGAATTTTTCATATTCGAACCTCGAAATCTGCCCCTTACTATGTTTCTGCATGGAGTTGGAGTGAGTTTATTCTTGGTGCACTTGCTCTGTTCATACTTGGGCAACTTTGTGTAAGCACGCCAGTGCTGGTTTAGGTACTTGATATGTGCTTTGCGATACGTGCCTTAGTGCACGCACACTTTTCCAATTTTGCTTGTTGTCCATTTAGAATACTGTTTTACTGTTTTCTTTTATTGAATCTCATAATTTTCTCAGTAAGGAGCTTTTCTGAGGCAGGAGCTGCCTGAGGCAGAAAAACTCTTCAGAGAGGTGACACCTGAAACTCACAGAGGTCGACTACGTGTGTGGGTTCATTGTGGTAGGATTACCGAGGTATCATGCAACTCCTAAAACCAAGTGCTACTTGTTAGAGAGGCATGAATGGATGTGTGAAGAAATTTCTATGAAATTGTAGTGACCATTACTTTCCTCCAGTCTTTTGTGGGGGGGGGAGTTTGTCCCAAATACATTGTATACAAAAATATCCCTAGTACAAAGAATGAATATTATTATCTGGTTTGTGCACAAAAGAATATCATTATATTACAACCTCTGATCTGTACATTTTAAAAAGCAATCTGTCTCGCAAATGACTTACAGAATGAATTTACAGTATGTAAATAAAAATTACTGCTGCTGCTACATAAATTAATTATGATCCCCTACAATTGCCACTGCATAAATTACCCATTTTGTTTGTACACAGTACTCAGAAGTGGCTAAATTGTATTGCTACACCAATTATGCAGTAGTTGAACTACAGCAAACTCTTAAGAGCTACACATAATACTATACAGAATGTGTGTGCACATGATCAGTCCCATATTTCTAGTTAAACCTATTCTTAAATCAGGAAATCCGGGCAGGACATTGAAGTGAATGACATGGGCGATCAGCCAATAGTTGATTGCTACTTCATTTATCCGGCCTCCACATCATACACCCCACCCAACATCATCCGGTCCACCCCATGCATTATCTGGCCCACCCCCAAATTTCACTATCCCGCCCCCAACGTCATCCAGCCCACCCCCGACATCTTCCAGCCTGTCCCCGATGACACCGGGTCCACCCCCTGCCTGGTCTCCCAAAGGAAAAAAGGTGGCAATCCTAGTTGGACTATTGCTAAACACATTATTAAAAGACTGCTAATAGATTACTGGTGTAAGCTTAAATCTAGGAGACATTGAAGTCTAACAATCCTATAAAAAGCTTATCACTGACTTTGAGAGTTTGTAGTGAGAGGATATTTAGCTTTTTATAATGATGGGTTAGGCTGAAAGAAAGTAAGTGTGATAAAGTGCTTGGCTAGCAGTGGGATAGGGATAGTGAGATAGGGAGAGGGGAACAGGAATATGAATCATAAGACAATGGCAAAACAGCAGGAATGCTCTTAACCAAAATGTCCACACAGACCCATTACAACAATAAGAAAAGCCATATCAACTAAAATTATCATATTTGTTTTGCATGCTTTTCTTTCTCTAGAATCATTATCAAGTTTTATGCCATAACAGCCATTTGCAAGAATTTCCAATTGAAGGAGAATTCAACCGGTAATAAAAAAAAATTATAAAAAAAACCCAGAATTAAATATTTCTACTTATATTACGCTCAGGTTGAGCATGATGAAAGAAAACAATGAAAGCTACTTTATAATTGCCCTTTATTTTTGGTGGTTTTGGATAGGGATGGCGCGAACTGTTCGCCGGCGAACTTGTTCGCGCGAACATCGGGTGTTAGCGCTCGCCGGAAGTTCGCGAACGTCGCGCGACGTTCGCCAATTTGGGTTCGCCTTAGTTGGCGCATTTATTTTGCCATTTCTCCCCCAGACCAGCAGATACATGGCAGCCAATCAGTAAGCTCTCCCTCCTGGACCACCCCCACACCCCCTGGACAACTCCCCTTCCCTATAAAAACCGAAGCCCTGCAGCGTTTTTTCACTCTGCCTGTGTGTGCTGAAGAGATAGTTAAAGTTCGCCTTCCCATTGAAGTCTATGGGGTTCATGAACCGTTCGCGAACCGTTCGCAAATTTCCGGAAGTTCGCAAACATGTTGGCGAACTTTTTTTCGGCGGTTCGCGCCATCCCTAGTTTTGGAACATTTTGCTTTTCCATGCTTTTCAAAGTAACCCTGTGATGCTGTAAATGTATTGCTTTTACCTTCTTAGTTCTAATCTTGTTATTGTGACATTCACCTGTTCATCAATGAGCCTAGCAACCATTTGGCAACTGAAATTCCAAACTGGGCAATACTGTTTATTCTAAACACATTATAAAAGAACACTACTGCATTTTGTTTGAGAACACTATTGTTTATAATTCTACTTGATTCTAAAAGCTTTTCCATTATTGGTGTTTCTCTGCTCTGTTGTTGCACTTATTGCAACTTATTATTCATTACTGATCGTTGGGAGTCCATTAGAATCTTATTCTTTTATTTTTATTAAAACTTTCAGTTTCTCCCATTATACAGTAAGCTGAGACGAAATAGGGGGCTAATAATGCTATTTGAAGCGACCGATACAACTAATGGACCTTTTATTCCACTTATTTCAGCCATATGAGAAATTTTAATAACTTCTATCAAGAATACATTATTTACATTATCTCAGAAATCTTCTGTATACTATTAACTCATGCATACAGTCTTCTATATGGCTTTTATATGAATATTAGCTGGGAACGCTGTTGCTCAGGGGTCCAATTACAACCAGAATAGAAAGGGAATCAGATGGCACTCACGCATGCAAAATGTGATAAATATTTTTTGGTTTATTTTGGCTTATTTATTGGTTTATTTAGCACAGTTTGCACATGTGAGTGCCATCTGATTCCCTTCTTGTTCTGGCTTCCTGTTTCAGGCGTAGTCACCTATTTAATGACCAATGTTAAAAAATCATAAGAATGCTACACACAAAGGGTTCATCTGCATATTTGTTTTCCTTAATATATGATGGTAATATTAAATATTATACATATATACAACAGTTAAACTGGAGTCCCCAGTGGCCATATTATTATGTGAAAGGCTTTATAGCTTGTCTAGTTCCACCACACCACAGTACTAGAGAGAGGATCTGACAGATATGCAGGTACCTATTTTCACACCAGATCATTCATAAATAAATCTGCAAACGGAGGACCTGTTCGGCCCTTCCACACAACACAGACTGAGCCATAATTCCACCCATAAGGGACAGTACCCCAGAGAGGGCTAAACATGTTCTGAAACATTTGATGTACCTGTGAGTAACTATTCAAACCTCTAAAAGAACTTCAGATAATAGCATTTGCATCTACAAGGTAATGACTTCATTTTGGAATTTATTCAGTACATGCACTCTATCAAGATAAAATATGGGCTACATTAAAACAATGTACTAATAGTCAAATTACCACATTGCTTGACCCTGCTTAACAGTATCTTTTGATTAAAGCATCTTTCCCATGTATGAGTACCTTTATTGTATAATAAAAAAAATCAATTATTGTTATTATTGTTAACACTTTTTTTCACAACCCATAAATGTAGGTCTTCTGTCCCTTCAAATTATGCATACCCAACACTGCCCCAAGTGTGCTGATAGGCTGATGTTGTGCCTGTCAGTGCATTTGTCTACATTGGGCAGAAGGCAGCAGATCTTGTGCCAGCAGCCTAACACTGGCCATACACAGGGGAATCTGCTTGTTTGGCGATGTTGCCAAATGAGCGGATCTCTCCAAGATATGCCCATATTGAGGTGGGCAATATTAGGCTGATTGGATCTTGGGCCCTAGAGCCCAACGATCGGATCTACAATGCAGTACAAACAGGCAGACGGATCACAGGACCATATGAACAAACAGATGCAGCCGCAATCTAATGGGATTTTTAAACCTGCCCGATCGAGTCGGCCAGACTTACGGCCAGATATCAATCGGGGAAGCCCGTCGGAGGGCCACACACACGGGCCTATAAGCTGCCGATTCAGTCTGTCACCAGCTTTTACCGGCCTGGGCCTTAAGACAGATAAGCAGATCTATCATCTTCAGAGAGTCTAATTTATTTAAATTACCTTTCTATTCATCTTCCAGTCTCTCATTCAATCCATTGCCTGTTTATTAGTACTACCTTAGCAGATGTCTAAACAATTTAATTTCCTACCCTTGGCTCTTTTATATACCATACACCATCTACTACAACCTTATATTCTGCCTTATTAAATGTTGCCAAAAATAAAGCTTTAACTAAATTACATTTCGATGAAACAACATTTTTATCATATCCTATTACATATTAAGGATGCATCAAATCCACTATTTTGGAAATATTTGGCTGACTACCAAACCGAATCCAAACCCTGCATATACAAACTAGGGATAGTAATGGTTACAGAATCAGAATCATGCGTGCAGCCCAGGGTTAACATTTTTTAGAAGGAAAGTCATTTATACTTGGGGGTGCCAAAAGTTTTGCATTTACTTACCTGACACCCCAGGGCCGATGCTCCTATCAGCAGAAAACTTCACAGACACATGGTTCTGCCACTGAGCACCATGAAGGGATCATCTTCTTTGCTCTTCAAATTTCCTGCAGCAGACGCATGCACATTAGAGTTTGGCTTTTCACTCTACTACGCATACGCAGCTGTGAGAAGAAAGCAGGAAGAGAATTGCTCTTTGGTGCGCGCTTGAAGAACCCCGGCCCGGTGCAGTTTTCTGCTGACAGGAGCACCAGCCTGTGGTGTCAAGTACTGTAAATACAATAAAAAAAAATTCATTCCTTCTCCTTTAATTTCCTTGTTTGTGTGATGAAAAGTCACATGGTTTTATCGATTTGGTTCAGTCAGGGAATTATAGTCTTATGATCCTATAAATCGAAAATAATACATTTATTTTAAGATATTACCTCATACTATATAAAATAACAGATTTTCTCCTACATTAAAAAAAAAATATTGGTATAATATATCTTGAGATGTTTTGGAGCCAATGGTTTTTTCCAGGCAGATGATTGGCAGGTTTCTATGGTGGCCAGGTCCCCTACAAGTTGTTAAAAAAAGAACATTGCGGTCAAGGCCCCTACAGTTATTAAAAATGAAGAACAATGGTGGCCAGTGCCCCTACAAGTTATAAAAAAAAAACACTGATGCCAGGGTCTCTACAAGTTATTAAAAATAAAGAGCAATGGTGGTCAGGGCCCCTACAAATGATGAAAAACAAATTGCATTTAAAAATTCAGCTGGGGCCCTGTGAATGGTTTGCAGAGTTTGGCGGACCTCAGGTGCCTGCATCTTCTGTTTTCTTGTGTTCTGATTTGCCAGCAAAGTATAAGTCCCGGCAAAGCAACATGAAGATTAGATAAACTGGAGGGGAGTTTCAAGCTTCACCCATCCAATTGGCATGCAGCTTTAATGGGAATTACATTTCACTGGTAAATCAGAGCACAAAAACTGTTAGCAAAAAAAAAGATGCAGGCACCAGAGCTTCCTCCCTTCAGAAGTCTGTAGCTCACAGGTACCTGGCTATACAAATAAGTGCACCATGACCAGGCCCCCCTTAACATCTCAGACCATCAGGGTCCAGGACAGTTGTACCGCCTGTCTAGTGAGCACTATCTCCAGCCAAGCTGGGGCCAGTAATAAGCACCCTTTTGGGTATTACTGCTAATGAGTATTTATTGTTCTGTGCACCCACATAGCAGGGCTGCTAGGCACTCACTGATGTCCTCAAGTAAACTCTAGAAAATAGAATTTTCAAAAAGAAATACTACACAACAGAAATATGACACCCTAATTGTCCCCCTTTGCAAAAAGTATGCAATTTTGTGAAAAAATAAACACTGGAATTACTGGATATGTGGTATGGTTCAATAAGATAGGTCACGGTGGGTGAAATTACATAGTGTTGCAGCTATATGAATTGAACAGTAAAATGGATTTGTTCCATACACATAGTAGTGCATATAGAAACACTCATTGAAATCAAATAAAGGTCTGTTTACTAACACAAGGAAATCCTGGATCTGCAAATACCCTGAACATGCTGGTAATTTCAGGGGTCTCACTGTGGGCTGTGTCAACTGGCGCAATAGATGCAACTCAGAAAATGATGTGGAAAATTAATGTTAATGCTGAGCACCTGAAATAAAGCACATCCTGTAAGTATTTCAATCTCTAAATGCCTAGAGAATATCATTTGTTGTGCACACACTCATGATGGTCGGACCTGCTCCCTTCCCGAGTTCATTGTTCCTGCCTTTCACCTCTCTCCCCAGACTGGCTGCAACAAAAAACAGGTATGCATACGTGGGTGTGCTGGGAAGGGGCCCCTGGGCCCCCCTGCAACTGCAGGGTCTGCTTCCTTTGTACTTATTCCCCTGGCCCTGAGACAGCAGCCCTGGTGGGCCCTGGGTGCCCTGCACACACTTCCCAAAACTGCCCATCAGACTGAACCTGCAAAACAGGATCAACTCTGTCACATCAGCAAATAGGATTTTGAGCATGTGAAATCTAGTTTTTTTTCCCTTCTTTTTAATTAAAAGAATAATCATTTCCTCTTCATTACACTAGCCAATTACTTCCCTGTTTTTCCAAAGTATTATAATAATTATCCCAAACTATTAATTCTCTTAATTGCAACTGTAAGTAGTTTATTTCTTTCTGACTCTTGAAACAATGTAGCCATTTTCTCTTCCAGGTCTTGTAATGAACTAGCTTCTGGTTTGTCAGAAGTCCAAACCATCATTACAGGGAATAAAAACAGCCAGATTCTGCTGTGAGTATTTAATACAATGTACAATAATTTTATAACCACTGAAAATGAATATATATATATATATTTATATATATATATATATTTATATATATATATTGTTTAGAATGAATTTTTTCTCTAGTTATAGGGAAACCTTTTTCAATGGAATTTGTTTACAGCTTCAGAAGTTCAAAGTTTTAAGTTGATGCTTCCGATTCATAATTCATTAGTTGCTCTCCATTGCAACACGAAGCTTGCAACTTTGAATTACAGGACTGTATATTAAGGCACATTAGTCTTTCATGTAATGTAAAAAGATCCATCTAGAGTTGCTCATGCATTAGTGTATCTCTTCTGAGCTTGTTTTTCCACCACATTCCAACAGGGACCCATATTTTGCCTCATAACCATTTGGTATCAAAGTCACATACTGAACAGTTGCCATGGAGTTAGCATTCTTATTTTTAAAATCAAAACTGAGATATCTTAAACAGAATATTTAAATAAAAAAACAATATATATCTCCTTGATGACTGCATTTAAAATGGGGAATAAACTCACAATATTCAATTATTTTCAAAATGAATTTCAAGTATGGTCTGTAATATATAAATGAATTAGTTGTATGTCTAGATAAAAGCCTGCTGACAGAATGGCCTTGAAGCAATTGCAGGAAAGGACTGAAGGCAATATTAAATATGAATGTACACTGCTAAGGTTTTGTTTCCCCTTTTACAACTATAAATGGCAGTTTTCTGTATCTTTCTTTTTTTTTCACTTTTTGCCAGTGCTGTGTAAATTTCACAGTGGAACCCATGGGTGATTTGCACTTGTGTAATTGTTGTCAATAATAGTTATCTTCCAGCACAGTGCTATCTGACTTCTGTGGTACAGAGGGATAATGGAAACCAGTATTGGCCACTACCCATTTAAAACCACACCCATGTTATCTCAACTTTTATAACCATGTCCACATTAATAGTGGTAACACATCAAAAAACAAAACAAATGGTTGGTGCACACTGCAGGGATATCACTCATAGGGGCAAATTCACTAAGCGGCGAAATTGCGCTAGCATTGCCTTCACTAACGTTCGCTGCACTTTGCCAGGCCAATTTCCGGCAGCGTTATGCAAATTCACTAAAGTGCAAAGTTGCGCTAAGGTCGGCGAATGGTATCGTAGTTACGCTAGTGTTACTTTGCAAGGCAAAGCGCATTTACGCTAGCGATGCCTAATTTGCATACAACGCAAATTTCAAAGTATATGTTACAGCCACTACATTACACTACACAAGCCTTTAACAAAAAAAATAAAGTTGTCCTATTGCCCTACGTGTGCCCCCTATATAGTTTTGTTGCCATATCTAAAGAAATGTAGGGGGAAGGAGGGTAACCCAAAAAAAAAATTTAGCTTTTTTTCAGACTATCACCCTACAAAAGGTAAAACACGCCAGTGTTTTTTTTGGGACTTAGAAAAAATTTCCATTTTTTTCAAACTCCTATCTGTTGTATTGAACTTCGCCAGGTCTGACCTGGTGAAGTAACGTCTAGCGTAAGAAGTAACATTCAGTAAAATGGTTATCTTAGTGAATTTGCGTAATTACGATCCTTCGTCAGTGCGCAACTTCGCTTGGCATAAGGGTGCAAAGTTGCACTAGTCAATCTACTTCGTTAGTGAATTTGCGAAGTTTTGAATTGACGTCACGCTGGCGAATTAGCACTAGCATTAGACGCTTCGTGCTTTAGTGAATTTCCCCCATATGCTGAAAAATGTAAGTCATACTCTTAAATATACTATAAGCACATCCTTAAATCAATACACAGCACCCCCCAGGACATGATTAAATACCTTAGGGGCCCCAAATGCAAGCAAATCCTACCAGGCTCATGTCCCACAGGGTACAGAGTAGGGAAGGCAGAGTATGGCACAGCCAGATAGCATAGGACAGGCAGAGTATGACACACACAGGAAGCATATGACAGGCAAAGTATGGCACACAAGTAGCATAGCAAAACTGTAATTTTCACAGAGCACCAGGCAGTTCTGAGTCATAAAATTTTCATTTTATTTAATTAATTAAAACAAAGCAATCAGCCACAGTAGCGTACCATGCCCCACGATTGACGCGTTTCATGGCTTCACAGCACTTCCTCAGAAGCATAGGGTATTAACCCACTAGACACCAATATATAGTGAGAAAACCACAAACATTAAGACCCTTTAACCCTATGTGCTGATCCATACATAGTAATAGTACAACTATATATATATGTCAAAAAACCAGGATAAAAACAAAGATTGTATATACAAGAGTGTACTAAACATCCATTAAGTAGGATGCCACAATAGGTTTTATCAAATTCATAGTGGAGAAAGCCAAAGCAAAAAGTACATATATAATAATTAACAATGCATAAATAACCAATTAATAAATAAATGACATGAACATTTTATGAGAAATTAATTCAATTAAATAATAAAACAAAATGAGACAATTAACTCATACTATTTATACAAAAATTAATAAATTGTTATGCTTAATCTAAAATATGTACAAAACCAGAAAATGCACTAATTACAACACAAGATCTCCCATACAGTGCCTCTGAGTATACTACTGCCATATGCTGTAACTCCTATGTTTATTGCCTGAAGAAGCGGGTCTGAGCCCATGAAACGCGTTGTACTGATTGGAGTTCGTTAATAAATTTTGACTGCTTAATTACAGTCGTTTTGTGTCTGCTTGGAGGAGGTAAGTCCACCACTGCCTCCTCTGATTACCAAGTTTTGGCTCTTAAACTCGTTTATATCCTTTTATCCTTTTGGCGCCTCTGTTCTTTTTATTCACCAGTAGGTGAGAAGAAAAGAGGTTCTGCCTAAATATTCGGAAGGGGTTATTTACAGTGAAAGCTGTGAAGATGTGGAATTCTCTCCCTGAAATTGTTGTACAGTCTGATACATTAGATAGCTTTAAGAAGGGGTTGGATGGCTTTTTAGCAAGTGAGGGAATACAGGATTATGGAAGATAGCTCATTATTAAGTTGATCCAGGGACTAGTCCAATTGTGGAGTCAGAAAGGAATTTATTCCCCCTCTGAGGCAACTTAGAGAGGCTTTGTATTGGGGTTTTTGCCTTCCTCTGGATCAACTAGCAGTTAGGCAGTTAAAATAAAAAAAAAAAAAGTTTAGAAGGTTGAACTTGATGGACGTGTGTTTTTTTTTTCAGCCTAACTTACTTTGTTACTATATAGTTGCCAGGGTTTTATTTACCATAGAAACCAGTGATCTGAATGGAGAGATTGGAATATGAATAGTAGAGGGCCTGCATAAAAAGATAGCAGTAGAAACATAATTGTAGCCTCACAGACCAGGTTTTAGGCTACTGGGTTTAATGAAAGATGAAAAAAGACACGAGTGGAATAATTCTAAAACTGTAAAAAATAAATGATGAAAACCAATTGCAAAGTTGTTTGGAATAGGCCATTCTATAACACAGGGGTCCCCAACCTTTTTTGCCCCGGGGGCCAGTGTAGCGCCAATTTTTTTTGCAAGGACCAGGGGATTGGGGGGAAGGGGTCAGGGAGATTCGGGAGGGGGTCAGCCACCAATTCTGGCGTGCCGGCATCCAATTCAGCTCACCGTCGTCCAATTAGGCGCAGCAATGTCCAATTTGACGTGCCTCTCAAATGTAATTCGGCGCTAGGCTTGTGGCCCAGTTCAAGACTGGCCGTGGCCTGGCAGTTGGGGACCCCTGCTATAAAATACTAATTGATAACTTAAAGGTGAACCACCCTTTTAAAGAGGGAAACAGGGACACCATGGAATAGTTCTCACAAACCACATGCCTGTTCATTAAAGGGGTTGTTCACCTTTAAATGAACCTTTATTATGATGCAGAGAGTGATATTCTAAGGCAAACTGCAATTGCAATTTGTTTGCTTTTATATTTGTGGTTTTTGAGTTATGTAGCTTTTTTTCTGCAGCTGTCCAGTTTGCAATTTCTTTGTTATATTAAAATCTGGACTCCCTGGATAATGTATATCAGATGGTATAAGATTTAACTTAAGAGCAGTTAACAGGCTTTAACTTCCTAAAGTAAAACTATAAAGAGCAACCTAGTCAAATCTACAACGGAACCCTGAACAATCTGAATATTTTATTATGGATTACAATAAAAATAAAATAAATAACGAAGATGGACACAAAGGTGTACTTAAAAATGTTTATTGCTGAATGGTCGGAACTGTTTTATGTTTTTTTTTTTTTAATTGAAATTACAAGTTTTACATTAAAGTGATAGACACTAAAAAAATACCTTTTAAAATATGAATGTACATTAAAAGTTACCTATAGGTCATATTGATCGAGAGGTTTGTTTTTGTAAGTAGTAAGTAGTTGTAAGTAGTTGTTTTGCCCATCTCAGCCTGTCAGTTAGAGTTTGTAATGCTAACAGACTACTGCTGCATAAATATGGCAGCCCCCTCATAGACGAACACAGGGAATCAGACCGGTAATGAAAAATCATCAGGTCAATTCTTTATAGTAAAATTATAAGTAACATGCAAAGCAAATATTATGGTAGATGCAAAAAAGGTAGATGAAAATGTGACAATATAGTTATGTACAGTAAAAGTGTCTATAATGTAAGAGCTCCCCTCTGCGAAGGAGAGTATTTGAATGCTGAAAAAAAAATGAAATGATGATGAAAATAATAGAAAAAAGTTTTGAAGGAAATTAGTCATTCTATGACATACTAAAAGTTAACTTAAACGAACAGTAACATCAAAAAATGACAGTGTTTTAATGACAATATAATGTAGTGTTGCCCTGAATTGGTAAAATTGGTGTATTTGCTTCAGAAACAAAACAATAGTGTATATAAGCAAGCTAGTATGTAGCCATGGGGAAGTCATTCAAACAAAGGATACACAGTAAATACCAGATAAGTTCTGAAGAATCCCAGTGTGTACTATAGAGCTTATATGTTATCTTCTGTGTATCCTGTGCCTTTCTCCTTTTTCAGCTTTGAATAGCTGCCCCATGCCCCATTTTTAGCAAATACTCTTTAAAACTAAATACTTGTTCCTTTAAAGGTAAACCGCCTCTTTTAATTTAGAAGACTTTGCAAGACAATACATTGGAAGAAAAATAAATCTGGGCATGGAAAGTAAATGAAATGTATTTGCACAATGTCAATATTAGAAATATATTTTTTATTTTGCACAGTCTATTTACCAAGTTTTTATCTTCACACTGAATTGTTCCTGTTTTCCAGGCTGGAAGTAGAAAAAAGCTAGGCCAAAAAGCCAGGCCACACAAATAATGACTGTAATCATAAGGAGGAAGAATGAACAAAGCTAAACTTTGCAAGAGAACCTGTTCCAACCTGCTGAAGCAATTTAGCTTGGGTGAAAATTGATCTCTCAGCAGGACAGTGATCACAACACAAAGTGGAACATCACATGAAAAAAAAGGTGAATGTATAACAAAGAAACCCTGATCTAAATCCAGTTGAGAATACGTGGCTTAATTTGAAAACTGAGGGGCCCAAGTATCATCAACTGAGGGGCCCAAGTATTTCAACCTGGAACAAATCCACCTAGAGGAGTGGGTCAAAATTACTACTGAACAGTGGGCAAAGCTTGTACAAATTAATCCAATATATATATATATTAATTGTATATTTTTAGTGGATCTAAAGTTTTGAAAATGTACAGTGTGTGCTTTTTACAAAAATGTACTGTATCTAACTGTTTAACAAATATAAATTGACAATTTGCTTAGAATGACATTTTCTTTCCTTATGCATGTGACTAATATATTTAACTGGGTCACAGGTAAATAACTTGTAAAGCCTGACAGAGCACTCTGCAACATGTGATATAAGCCATAAAAACCAGCCAACATAATGACAACAACCTTCCTACACTGAGTGTGTACAATGCATGTGTGCACATAATAAAAGAGGACAAAGTACAACTGAAAGAAACCATAATTGTGATTCTGTAAATACTGTTCCTTTCCCATGAAATAGAAAACGAATAATAATGACAAGTGATAGGCAAGTTTTTAAAATAGAATGTCAAATTCTATTATACGTTATACTTTCCTATAAAGGAAATAAATGAATGTTAAGCTATTTTGTATTTAATAATAGTTATGGCTAAACATATCTCATATAACTGTAGTTACATGTAGTACATGTGCAATGTTCATATTCGATGCTCTATACCAATATGAAAAATTATCCCCATATATGTATTTTTAAGCAAACAAAGTCTTCATCAGCACTATACAATTAAAGGAAAACTATACCCCGAAAATGAATACTTGAGCAACAGATCGTTTATATCAAATTAAGTGACAAATTAAAGAATCTTACCTACCTGGTATATATATATTTAAGTAAATATTACCCTTTTACATCTCTTGCCTTGAACCACCATTTTGTGATGGTCTGTTTGCTACCTCAGAGATCACCTGACCAGAAATATTTCAACTCTAACTGTAACAGGAAAAAGTGTTGAAGCAAAAGACAGAACTCTGTTAATTGGCTCATTTGACCTAACTTTATAATTTGTTTAGTATGTTTGTGTGCACAGTTGAATCCTAGGATCCCAGGAGGCTGTCCTTATTTTTTAAAATGGCAGTTTTCTATTTACCCAATGGCACATGCTACTAAAAGTGTATTATTATGAACATGGATTATTTACATGAAGCAAGGTTTTACAAATTAGTTGTTTTATGCAATATCTGTTTATAGAGACCTACATTGTTCGGGGGGTATAGTTTTCCTTTAAAGAATAATACAGTGAATTGAAGAACTTTGTTAAGGATCACACCCTTTAGGGCAATGGCATATGAGACGTTTTGTCGACCCTTATTAATGTGAACTACTATGGATGACAAAACACCATTAGCTTCCTTCCCACTACCAGTAATATGACTTGTTGGTGGGAAAACAGGACAAACCTGAGCCACTTCGCAATGATATTGGGAGAGACTGGGTACCTAGTACTTGTTAGCGCAGTGCTTCCACCTAGTGGGATCCGGGAATGCACCTATGGGTGGCCACACTAGGAAAACAGTAATAATTCACACACAGTAGTCGGTAAACTAAATAACTTTTTTCTAAACGTAAATGGCCAACTAATACAAGCTGCACTCCTAACAAGGTGGCAATAAGGGCCTCACTAACTAACTAGGCAAGCACAAACTGTCTGACTAACTAAAAAAAGCAAAGTCCTTTAAACTCAGTCTATAAAATCTTCAAGCACTCCTTTAGGATACTCCCACTTTAAATATGGTGCTCATTCCAAAAGTCTATTTGGATGCTTTACAAAGAATCTTCTGGTGAGTCAAGCACTTATGGACACGCAATACAACTCCAGCCCCTCTGGATCCCCTGCAAGTTCTGGACTCCTCTCATTTCTATGGGATTTTGCAAGGCGTATTCATCAATGGGTGAAGTGAAAGTTCACCCTTTGATAAATACGCCTTTAAAAATCCCATAGAAATGAATTGAGAGCCATGGAAATCCCTCTAGTGGCGGAACTTCACTATTTGTGAAATATAGGGGTATATTTATCAAAGAGTGAAGTTCCACCACTAGAGGGAAATTCCGTGGCTCTCTATTAATTTCTATGGGATTTTGTAAAGGCGTATTTATCAAAGGGTGAACTTTCACTTCACCCATTGATAAATAGGCTTTTCAAATTCCCATAGAAATGAATGGAGAGTGGCGGAATTTCACTCTAGTGGAAGAACTTCAATCTTTTATAAATTTACTCCATAGTATATTTGTGCAGTGCAAACAACTCTCATACAACTCCTTGCAATGACAGAAAGGTTGCACAAGAAACTCCAGCCTACCCCTATGCTCATGTGACTCATAGGCAAGAGACACAAGGAAATCACTTGCCAGAGAGGGGAGTTCAATGAGAAGCTTGGAAGTTCTCAGGCACCATGAATATCATTCCTCACCTGTCAACAGGGACATGGATTCTCATAGCTGCTCTCTTGTTGCTTATATTACTGTGAGTATGAGGTAGTTTTACTAGTACATCACTGGCTTCTTGCAGGGCTGTATAATACTATGTAGAGGCCTGAGGATGGAATATAATCTGCCTGGATGTTATGGGTCTCATACATGAAGCAATATAGGAACCGTATTTGTTATGTTTCTTCCCTGTTAATAACATTGGCATCCACTAATGTTTCTCCAGGCCTAATAGGTACCAAACAATACACAGTAACAGGGTCTGAGCGGGCTGTCAGAAAAACGTCCGGTAAGCTTTAATGGATAAATATCTGATATATTGATCTTGTATAGTAAGAAGCATAGCTCTCTAATCTTTAGAAAAGGCAAATCACAGTGGTGGGTGTCCCATGTT
>CM044440.1:72085345-72095545 GCA_024363595.1 Xenopus borealis | reverse complement strand
TTTTTTTTCAAACTCCTATCTATTGTACTGAACTTCGCCATGTTTGACCTGTTTGTGTTTATTTATTTTGTGGGAATAGACTCAAAACTTTTGCAGCAGAATTGCGCTTGATTGAAGTTCATTGCCATACTACTTTATTTAATACTCAGGCTTCAATGGACAGAAGCAACAGTAATTGAACTGGCTAATCGTTTCCCCACTTCAATTTGTTGATCTCATTGACTTTATGTGTCTCTTTAACCCCTCATCATTACCACCTCCACCTCATCCCTTTCTAGGGCACTATTATATAAACTTTATATAAAGTCTATTGGCCCAATGTGTTTATCCTGCTGAATCAAATTACCAAACACTTTGGTATCCATTTAACCCATTAGAATAGATAAAACTGACTTTGCGAAAGACCTGTGACGAGGCTGAAACGTCAGTCTGTAGCTTTACAATAAAACATTTTTTCAGTTAAAAAAAGTCCGGACCTTATGGATGAATGAAAACATTCATAGACATACTCCTGGAATGAACAGATATATAATTTAAAACATTGTGTTTAAACTCACTGCTATTAACAAACTTAAATCATGTTTCTGTTTCCAAAGGAATTTACAGAATGTAGGCTTATAAAAAAGGGTCTTTGTTATGTGAGTCCAAAATAAATAGTGGGAACAATTTACCGACACCGTCAGGTGTAAGGAATACTTATCGTCGCTCAGGTCTTCTGCAAGATGGCGGCGGCCACGAATCCCTTCATGGCACGTTCTGACGCTATTGTGTCAAATGTGCGCACCGTAATGACATTGGTGCGTCAGAGCAGGAGCGTCAGGATGAATATTGGAGTGTTAAAATGACGCAACACCCAGGACGCAGCGTCATGATGTCACCGTCTGTTTTGGTGCTAAAAATGGGCCTATATAAGATGCCAGACAACTGCAGACCTTGCCCAAATATAGGCTGCTCTTGTGAGTTCCTGGGTGTGATTTTGCTATTTCATGTTAGATTCCTGTTTTGGATTTCGGCCTGTTTCTCTGATTACGAACCTCTTCTGCCTGTATTGACCCTTTTGCCTGGACTTTTACTACTCTTTGCTTAACCCTTCTGTTACCACGAACTGTACTGGACTTGCTTCCTCCTTGGTTCGTAAAATTATATCTACTAAACCCCATCCATTATCCTATATAGCCCCCCATGCTTCCTCACCACATACTACATTATTCCAAAAAAGGTCCCTGAATATCAGGGTCACTTATTTTTGCAGAGTAGTGCAGCGTAGCTCATGGGCGCCAATCTTCTGGATCTTCACTCTTCTTCGGATCTTCTTTCCTTTGGCAATTTACAGGCTTTAAGGCTACTATAAAATATTAAAACACAGCAGGATTATTTTGTAATTGATCTGGAATGATTCAGGAAAACATTGCTTTCACAACTAAAGCCATTACATAGTTATTCTTCTAGTAACATATTAAGGCCATATAATTTAAAATCAAACTTTGACATATTTTCATATTTCACTCAATTTGCACTTATGCTGTTTGTGTGAATAATCTTGAAATATTCAGCGAGTATGAAGATTTTTTATGTACTCACATCTTTCTGTATAAATAGATAGTAAGGCAGAAACTCTTTTGGTAAGAATTTGTGGGGCTAAAAAGCAATAAAGGATAAATGAAATCAGCACTTCAGGACAGGATTTGAAGTTTGAGGAAGAGGACTGGAAAGGTCATTTGAAAAATTAAAGGAGAATTGATTATTTATGACTGGGAACCAAATACCATCTGCTGTGCACAGTTCAGTGTAAAAATAAAAACTGAATAAATAAATAGTATGTGCAAAATAACAAAATTCTAATATAGTTAGTAAGGCAAAATGTAATGTATAAAGGCTGGAGTAAGTGGATGTCTAACAGAACACTACTCCTTGCTTTTTCACTATCTAACTCTGATTTAGTCAGCGACTTGAAGAGGGGGCCACATGGGACATACTCATTCAATCAGTTTGCAGTTGATCCTCAGCTCAGCTTCAGAAGCAACAGTTATGGCCCATGTGCCCCCTCCTAAAGTCACTGATTGTTGAAACGAAGAGAGCTGCAAAGCAGGAAGTAGTGTTCTAGCTTTTATGTTAGACATCCGCTCACTCCACCCTATATACATTATATTTTTGGTTAACGAACTCTACTGAAAACATTTTTTATTTACCTAGTTTTTATTTTTATACTATTCCTTTAAAGGAGAACTAAACCCTACAAATGAATATGCCTAAAACTCCCATGTTTTATTGCACCAGCCTAAAGTTTCAGCTTCTCAATAGCAGCAATGATTCAGGATTTCAAACTTGTCACAGGGGGTCACCATCTTTGAATGTTTCTGCGACACTCACATGCTCAGTGGTATCTGAGCAGCTTTTGAGAAGCTAAGCTTAGGGATCCTTCCAAATTATCAAGTAGAAAATTAGGTTGGCCTGTAATATAAGCTGATGCTACAAGGCTAAATTCTGAAGCACTGCTTTTTGTGCTGCCAGGTAGTAGTTATCCATATTAATTACTAATCAATCTTAAACTGTGACATTTATATTCTATGTGTACTGTATATTTTGAGTCCGTCCCTAAGCTCAGTAACTGACTGCAGCACAGAGCTGGTGCAGTGATAGGGAGATGGGGCATTTTTAGAGACTGCTAAAGGGCTGTGGTTGCCTTGGGCTGGTACAGAACCAAAAACATAATGTACAATATTTGTAGCCTATTTCTTTAGTTTAACGTTTCTTGCTCTTGAAGAGGCTTCTTGAGCTGAAGTGTTAATGTCCTCTAAATTCTCAGTTGCTTCCTTCTAGCACTTTCTATATGTATAGCTGGTATATTAATAGCTGTATGTCTGTAAAAATACCTATTAACCCATTTAGAAGAGGTGTCAATGTGTGGCATGTTCCATTCTGTGTGATAATCTTTAAGAAAATATAATAACAAACTTGACTCATTCAATTTAAGAATTAAATTTGATTTAGCTTCATTTAATCTGTATGTAACTTTTTTATTAATAATCTTTTCAGAGCTAAGTCACACTGTACAGAAAGACATTGAGGGTAAGTAAAATATATTTGGTACAGGTATTGTATCCATTATCCAGAAACCCATTATCCACACAGCTCCAAATTACAGAATGGCCATCTCCCATAGACACCATTATAATAAAATAATCCACATTTTTAAAATGATTTCCTTTTTCTCTTTACTGATTACCGTACCTTCAACTTGATCCAAACTTAGATATAATTAATCCTTATTGGAAGCAAAACCAGCCTTTTGGGTTTATTTCATGTTTACATGATTTTCTAGTTTACGTTAGGTATGAAGATCCAAACTATAAGCAGACCCATTATCAGGAAAACCCCAGGATAATAGGTCTTATATCTGTACTATTTCCCAATATCTTTAAAAGTGTTAATTATGCTTCTTTGCACAAAACGTGACTCTATCAACTCTCTTTATTCCATAATATCCATTATATTCTAATGTTTACTGGTCTACTATACTGCTAGACCTACATTTAGTTCCTTTATCGTCCTAATACTGTAGGTAGATCCGTCTCTGTTACCAAACATGGTTTGTAAGATTTGTAGGACAGTACTATGAGGTAGCATGGTAACTTGGTTGCTAACACTAATGCCTTGAAGGCATTTTTTTCTTAACTGGGCACTAACTGCATTGAATTTATATGATGTCTCTAGTATCCTTACCTCTAGAAACTGCAGTAGAGATTCTGTCTAACTCAGACTTCCATTCTGCAGTATGAGGATTATAATTTAGAGGCCCATTTATTAATGGTTGAGTTTTAAAGGAAAAGGGAAAGGTTGCCAAAAGTTAGGCACCCCCAAGTGACTGCATGTAGACCCCGGTCCAGTGCACCTATTAGGTGAAAAATGCACTTCCAGCTAGCACCATGGAGCAATCATCTTCTGGCTTCTTCATCTTCAAATTTCCTGGGGCAGACGCATGCACAGTAGAGCGAAATATCCGACTTTTCCATTAAAGGTAGACTGTTCACCCTACTGCGCATGTGCAGCCACGAGAAAAAAGAAGCAAGAAGGCGATCAGTTTTCTGCACCCAGGGGCATGTGATCACTGGGGGGTTAGTGATGTGTGGGTAGAGATTTTCCCGGTTAAACCTGCGGGTATCGGAGCAACCCGCACATCACTATTGGGGGTGCCTATCTTTTGCCCCCCCAAGTGAAAATACCTTTTGTTCTCCTTTAAACTCATTTTATCTAAAACCTTTAATGCCATGAAAGTTTTTGACAGATCCAAATATAAAAATTGGAAATGAAAAAATCAATGAAAGATGTGCTAAAAACATAAATACCTCTAAAATCTCCAAATTACTAGCAAAAAAAATCTGAAAAAAAACCCCTAAAAGTACTAAGTCTATCCACAAACTGCAGTTGAGTATGTGTTTTTAATTATTTTTGTAAAAGCACCATTTTATGGGGTTCATACACAGATTAATATTGATTAATATTTGGATCAATGAGAGCACATTACAATGACCATTCCTTTTTATATAAGCATTTGTGATACTTTATGAATATCCATTCTGTCGACCATAAATGTATATTTGCTTTAAAACGCAATACAAAAATAAAATAAGGAGTTTGGAGTCGCATGGGAGAAAATTATACATGGTCCCCTTTTCCTGGTGTACGTAGATTTATAAATGCAAACATCCGTTGAATTGTTTTTGTGACTCTTGTACAGTATGTTAATTAACTTTTTTTTAAATATATGTTTTTTTCCATTAGTGAAGATTAATGCAAAATCTGGTAAAATAGAAATTACAATGAAGAAGGAAGAACCTGTTTTCTGGAAATCTTTGGGGCAGCCTCTAGATGGCCATAACTCTTTTCTGAAACGTTCCCAAAGAGGTATTCATTACTTTTAGCTGTTGAAATGTTCCAAATAATAGCAGTATTGTGTTCAATTAGTGAGGTCATTCATTCCATGAAAAAAACAGGTGTAAATTATTCAAGGAAGGGAGGCAGCAAATGTTGTACATGCTGGTTATACTGCATTTCTCTCTGAAAATCTGAGAAGAATGGTTCATTCCAGACAGTGTTCAGAAGAAAAGTATACTTTGATTTAAAAGTTGATTGGAGAGAGGAAAACCTATAAAGAAGTGCAAATGATAGGCTGCTCAGCTAAAATGATCTCAAATGCTTTGAAATGGCAACCGTTTGAATGGATACAAGAATAGCCAAAATGGCAAAGATTCAGCCAGTGATCAGCTTCAGGAAAATCAATGAAGGTCTAAAGTTACCTGTGAGTATTGTTAAAATTAGAAGACACCTATGTGAAGCTAAGCTATCGGCACACATTGACTGGCTTAAAGGAAAACTGTACCCCCAAAATGAATACTTGAGCAACAGATAGTCTATATCAAATTAAGTGGTGTATTAAATAATCTTAGCAAACCGGTATGTATATTTAAGTAAATATTATCCTTTTACATCTCTTGCCTTGAACCACCATCGTGATGGTCTGTGTGCTCCCTCAGAGATCACCTGACCAGAAATACTACAACTCTAACTGTAATAGGAAGAAGTGTGGAAGCAAACGACAGAACTCTGTCTGTTAATTGGCTCATGACCTAACTTTATAGTTTGTTTGGTATGTTTGTGTGCACGGTTGAGTTATACAATCCCAGGAGGCTGTCCTTATTTTTTTAAATGGTTATTTTCTATTTATGATTACCCAATAGCACATGCTACTAAAAAAGTATATTATTATGAAAATGGTTTATTTACATGAAGCAGGGTTTTACATATGAGTTGTTTTATGCAATATCTTTTTATAGAGATCTACATTGTTCGGGGGTATAGTTTTCCTTTAAGAGAAATGGTCCAACATTTTGTGGACAGATGAAAGCAAGAATGTTCTTTTTGGATCTAGGGGCAACCAACAGTTTTCCTGAAGAGCCCCACACACTGAATTCAAGCCACAGTACATGAATATTGTGAAGCATGGTGCCACAAGCGTCATGATATGGGGATGTTTCTCATACTATGGTGTTGGGCCTATTTATCACATGCCAGGGAGCATGGATTAGTTTCAATCCATCAAAATATCTGAAGAGGCCCTGTTGCCTTATGCTGAAGAGGAACTGCCATTGAAATGGGTGTTTCAACAAGACAACTACCCAAAACACACCAGTAAACAAGCAACATCTTGGTTCCAGATCAGCAAGATTGACATTATGGAGTGACCAGCCCAATCAGTGGACCTTAATCCAACAGAAAACGTATGGGGTGACCTAGAAAATGCTGTTTTTGAGGCAAAACCAAGAAAGGCAGAAGAATTGTTGAATGTAATAGGTTCTAGAAGTTTGTCAACTTCATGCCACACAATTGTGCAGCAGTTCTCAGAAATACTGGTTATACAACTAAAACTGAAACACTAAAATATGACTGGAAATGCCATAGTTTATTTACTGAACGTACACCAGTCTAAGGGGGAGATTCATCAAAGAGTGAAGTTCCGCCACTAGAGGGAAAGTCCACAGCTCTCAGTTAATTTCTATGGGATTTTGAAAGGCCTATTTATCAATGGGTGAAGTGAAATTTCACCCTTTGATAAATACGCCTTTCAAAATCCCATAGAAATGAATGGAGAGCTGCGTTTATTTCCCTCTAGTGGCGGAACTTCACTCTTCACTTCACTCTTTGATGAATCTACCCCTAAATGTTCAGCATCTCTTTAACATTGAGTAATGAGTAGAATGTCAGATGCTGATTTATTCTACTGCATGCGCCACATTGCATTCTTAAAAAATATCAATTCAGAATATTTTGTAGCTTTTTAAATAAATTGCCAAATGCCTATGCTATGTTAATATAAAATATTTTTCTTCAAAGGTCTTTATTATAGAAAGTGCAGACTGGCTTCCAAAACAGATGTCAATTACAATACAAAGTTATTTTGCTTTCAACTTCCTCAGGGCTGTCATCTCCAAGTGCCTGTAGGACATCACATTTACCTCAAGATGAATATTTCAGGTAAGCCAAAGTAGATAATGTATTATCAGCAAAATTATATGAATTTTTTGTGGAAGAAAACCATGAATTTACCCACTGAAAATGAAATTTACCAAAACTGTTTTAACAAAAATGTACACTTTATGCAAGGACTTTCACTGTGTATAAGTGAAATGTGTTGAATGTAAGGGAAAATAAGGCTTTATTACTTACCTTGCTGGCTTTCAGGGAAGCTGTGGAGCACTTCCCATCTTTTTAGGAAGATGGGAACTTCTCCTTCAACAGGCAAGAAGCATGTAGTTACAAAAATTGTCATGGAATTGCATTCTAGCCAGTGAGAAGGTGATCAGTGGCTATGTAATGGACACGTTTGACAGGGAACTCACCATCCAATGACATTCTTGCGAGTGAAAAGCCAGATGGGATTAGTGGATGAAAGCCTAAAAGGGTTGTCAACAAATCACTTGCAGTGTTGGCTATTATCCTGTTATTATGAGCCACCTATGTGACCATCGTTAGACCAACTTTATGTGGGAAATATAGGGCCAAAGAGAGGGTTTTCTACTAAACATTAATTTCATTGTGGTTCACTGCTGAGGCCGATAACAAAAGACATTATAAATCATGTGTGCAGGTTCCTACTTCATTAATCTTTAGGTTACTTTTTTTAGGCACTGCCTGGGTTTTATTCAGTAAACTTGTGCCGTCTACAGTAGATCTTTAAAGATTACCTAGTGACATTACTTCGGGTTGAAAAAAGGTGTGCATTCATTAAAGAGATACTAACATCTGAAATTAAACTCTTTTTTATGTGTCTTTCCTATTAACAAATTATTAAAATGTCTGTATATTTGTAAACTGATAGTGACTATGTTCTGTTGTGTTTTTTAGGCGTGGATATAGTGAAGCCATATACACCAGTGACAAGCTGTTTATTGCCGGATTCCCAGTACCCACCTTTTTGTGATGAACCGTGCCTGTACCTAATGATAAAAATGTATCCAAATGGAAGCATTACACCACACATTGACAGCTTGACAGTAGGTAAGATCAGAATTCATCTAGCATAAAACACTCCAACCAGTTTAATCTATTAAAAGTAATTATGGTAAGCAAATATACCTGGTATTGGTGAAAAGCCTGTGGTTGCTATTTCATAGATTTTACGCTTAGATCATCTCTTCTATTCTCTGCTATTCTTTTTGAAGAATACTTATTTTAAATGACAAAAATACACAAAAGGGGTTTGTGGGAGGTTTGGATGGTAAACTAAAATATAAATAAAGTTCATTGGAAGTGCAACTGATCTGGCCAATTTTACTACAAACATAGAAAACAGATGCTTAGCCCCTGTTTTATGACTGTGTATGTGTACATCATTTTTAAAATGGTTTCTGGTGTTGGATATCTGTCCCCTGAGTAAAACTAGAGGGAGAATTGTAGCCTGTAAAAAATACTGCCAAAGATAATTGGCTCCACCACATAGGGCAGGGGTGTCCAACCTGCGGCCCAGGATGGATATGAATCCGGCCCAGTTTGAAATGCTTGGTTCCCGAGGAAGTGTTTTGTAGGCAGGACAGGGGGTAATTATAATAAGTCTATTTAATATCCAGGTCTCCCATATTCCAGTGTATAGCTCTATCTGGTTATCCAACTGGTATTTTAGATCTTTTCTGTGCATTTTTTTAACTTTTACTAATCCAAAGTGTTTGTGTATTTCATGTGTGGCCCCAGACTTTTGTTCTTTTTCAATGTGGCCCAGGGAAGCCAAAAGGTTAGACACCCCTGACATAGGGTTTACCTTGAAGTAGCTATTCCAATTTGCATAATAGTCCCAGTAGGTAGAAAGAGATAAAAGGTTGTATTTAACAGAAAAACCCATGTGGCCTGGAATAACAAATGCTGCACTATATACAATATATATACAATAGGTATGGGACCTATTATCCAGAATTCTTGGGACCTGGGGCTTTCCGGATAACAGGTCTTTCCGTAATTTGGAACTTCACACCTTAGGACTGCTAGTAAATATTAAATAAGCCCAATAAGCTGGTTTTGCCTCCAATAAGGATTAATTATATCTTAGTTTGGATCAAGTGCAAGCAACTGTTTTATTATAGAGAAAAAAGAAATCGTTTTTAAAAATCTGAATTATTTGTTTATAATGGAGTCTATGGGAGACGGCCTTTCCGTAAATTGGAACTTTCTGCTTTCTTTCAACGGGTTTCCGAATAACGGCTCCCATACCTGTAGTTGATCATTTTCCGTATAAGTTAGTCCAAATAGTTCTTTTAAATTCATATCTTATCTTGGATTTCCTACCTTCTTGTGGACGAAAATTTTGGATTTTCTGGAACACTATTATTGCCATTGCCCCTCTGGAGCCTCTTTTGCTATCTTAGTCTTTCATTCTTTTGTTCTAGTTTTTTTTTTTTACTTCAATGAATTTTTATTGTTTTACATCACATTTGTGTACAGACAATTATTGCTATCAAAAAGGCAAAGGTAAGCAAGTCAATCTGTACAGGCATACATTGTACAGTGAAAAAAACATTATTTATAAACATACATTGGTTGTGTTTAAACTCAAATATATGCTTCTGTAGCTTAAGATTTAAGATGGATATGCATCTTCAATAAAAGAAAACTTAGTGTTATAACAATAACATAAAATAATAATACAAATCATAAACTTTTGTTCTAGTTTTTATTCACCATCAGGCATAATCACACACAGAGTGTTCATGCTATCCACTTATGTAGCTTGCCTCTGTGTAACATCTGTTTTATCCCATTTGTTCGATTTATCTGGGCATTATTTATTGCAATATTTTAACAATATTTTCTCAATATAATTTGGTATACTATTTTAGTGATATTGTTGCCCATAGTTAAAAACCTAGAATGCTTTTTAATGCAAATGTTTATTTTTCCAAGTCAGTAGTTCATTTCAGAGAAACTTGAAATAGCTCACCTTTGCTGGCCAGGCTCACAATCTGTAATAAAAACATAAATAAAAAAAGGAGTAAAAGATAACCTTTACAGATAAGCTTTTCTGCTGATCTAAAGAAAGAGGGACAAGTACCTGAATACAGGCAGTTGAGATATATTTTCCAAATCAGCACAAATGCTTAAAAGGGAGGGAAGATAAATAAACAGAAATATATGTATGTGTGAGCTATTCTAATA
>CM044440.1:72045511-72058261 GCA_024363595.1 Xenopus borealis | reverse complement strand
AAATTAAAGTGAAGGTCTAAGTGGCTGTTATGGGGAGCTGCTCTGAAGCACTTTAGCATTAGTTAGTAAATCAGCCCCAGTTTATTTACTAAAGATGCCAAAATGCTGGTCACCGGAGAACCTTTGCTGCTGTTTCTTAAGACTGCTGAGCCACTGGCCCACTCTACAATACACAGGTCAAAGTCATACCTCCCAACATTTTGGAAATGAAAAGATGGACAAAGAGGGACACTGCTGTGGCATTGTAGGATTTGATTCTTATCGCCTGACCGTTGCTGACAGTGGACTAAGGTTAGTCGGATATCCTGAATATCCAAAAGATTGATGTGTAGATGTTGCTCCGCTGGTGACCAGAGGCCCTGTGCTGAGTGTCCCACCAGGACTGCTTCCCAGCCAGATAGGCTTACATCCGTAGTGAAAGGGTGCCAGTGAGGATCCCGAGGGATCTGCCCCTGGTCAGGTGACTGATTTGAGTCCACCAGTGAAGAGATGCCTTGGTCCTGCACATCAGGTGAATCTCTTGCAATAGGTATCTGCGTTTCCAGGCAAATAGAATGTTCCATTGAAGCTCCCTGAGGTGATGTTGAGCAAAGGGGGCTGTCTCTATGGTTGACACTATGACTCCCAGAACCTTCATGCAGAATTTAGCAGTGTGCTTCAGTTTCGAAAGTAGGGACCTCACCAGGGTCCAAAAGTGATGGGCCTGACTGTTTGTGTATCGAAGAGCATTCCCAAGAAAACCATAGATTGACTCAAAGTCACAGAAGACTTGTTGCGGTTGATGTACCAACTCAACTCCTGCAAGCTAGAGTGCCCATTGGGCAGCTGGAAAGGTCGGAGCCTTGATCAGGAGATCGTCGAGGTAAGGAGTAATGGATACCCCCGAGGTGTGGATCAGAGCAGTGGCTACTTACATGATCTATGTGAAGACTTGGGGGGCAGAGGTGAGGCCGAAGGGAAGAGATGTAAATTGGCTGCAAATCGCAAAAACCTCGGATGGTGAGGGAAAAGGTAGGTGTCCTTGATGTCCAGGGAGGCGAGAAAATGGCCTGATGCCACTATGACGGATCTGAGAGACTCCATCTTGAATTTTCTTGGCCTTATGAAGATGTTGAGCTCCTTGAGATCCAATTTTGGGTGGACTGAACCGTCTTTCTTGGGCACTACAAAGAGGTTGGAATAGCAGCCCCTGAATCTTTCCTCGGGTGGGACTGGTATGATGACGTCTAACCATCGAAGCTTGTTGATTGCATCTAGGAGTAAATGAACCTTGGGATGTTCCTGAGGAAGCCAAGACATGAAGAAACTTTGAGGTGGAGGGGAAGCGAACTCTAAATGATAACCCCGAATCACAACCTTGTGTTCCCAGGAGTCCTGAGACTTCACTTATGATCTTGTCCAGATTGGGTCTGAACAGGAGTTTGCCCTTAAACAGGATGGAAATGAGGGACTTCTTGGGAAAAAGATCTGCTGTCAAAGAGAGCGGCATGCAGCCACTGCTACTGCAGGAGATCGGCCTATCACCTTGGAGGCATCGAGTGATGCCTCACATAAATAGTGATTAACCCTCCTTGATCTGTGATGCCAACTCGGAAAGTTCCTGATGTGGAACAACGGAAAAAACTGCTTGACATAAGGCCTCAGCCCAGGATTGGATGGTCCTACTTACTCATGCGGAGGCCAGAACCAGGCGCAGAGAAGTGCCGGTAGCTGAGTAGAGGGAACGCAGGAGGCCTTCCAGCTTCTTGTCCATAGAATCCTTAAAAGAAGCTGAGTCAGGAACCGGAAATGCAGTGTTCTTGGAAAGGCATGAGACTGGGGCATCCACCGATGGGGTAGAGGCCCACTTCGCAGTGACATCTGATGGGAAAGGATACCGCTTGAGGAAATGCCGGTTTGGCTGAAAGCGTCTCTCGGGTTTATCCCACTCCTGCTTAATGATTTGATCAAGCTGGTCATAGGAAGGAAAAATAGAAGACCTACACTGCTGCCTGAAAGGACCTGAAGAGGAGGTGGAGCTATTCCCAGGTTCCTGTAGGTGTAGGGTTTCTAGGACAGAAGAAATGGCATCAGAGGACAATTTTGGAGATTCCTCTTCCTCTTGATCAGAACACTGCGACAGTTCCCCATCCGAGAGAGCCTGTTCGTCTTCAAAGTCAAGGGGGAGTGAGGGAGCCATGGACTCATAGCTGTCTGCAGCAGACGGAGAGAGGTCCCTGCACTTAGGTGGCTTGTTATCTAGGCAGCCAGTAGCCTCTCTAGAGAATCGGACAGCTTGGGAATGCCGGAAGCTAGTTGGGAAGCCCACTGTGGGGGGGGGACTGCGATCCCAGGGAAGTTGAGTCTCTGGCCTGGGTCGCAGGTGCCCCATGGGGGTCTAAGCTTACCTGGGGACAAAGTCCTGGAGTTTCCAGAATAGTCTCAGGTGGCTTGTACGTTGAGCACAGAGGTTCCTTGTTACCGAGTGGTAAATGTTTGTGGCATTTGGCACAGGCTAAAAACTCTATTGATGCAGTAACAGCCGACCTTGGAAAAAGGTTGTCACTGGAACTCTTAGACATGGTGTTGCTAAAATAGAAATAGCGGGGAAGATTTAGCAGGAAATAAAGGGATTTCCCCCACTGAAGGGTCTGCTTGAGAGCAGAGTAATGGAGCCCTCAGAAACTATAGTCGCTAAATGCCTGCTTTAGTGGTGGTAGAACACCCCCTGACTAATTGCCCCTCCTTAACAGGTTCTGTCTGTGTCTATAGAGGACAGAACAGATTAGATGGAGGCTGTAATGGCTGTGTGTCAGTAGATGAGTGCAGTGCTGCAAAAGAGGCAGGAGTCAGCGTGGCTCCATACGGGAAGAAGGGCACAAGGAGAGCACTCCACCTTTGTTATGTGATGCGCGAGTGCCAATGAAGCGCACTTCCAGGATGCGCCTAGTGAGAGCTGGATACTGGGAGGTGCTGCACTTCACTGGAGACCAATAGGAGCGTGGAATGGTGCCAATTTCAGAGACAGAGACCCCCAAATGTGTATATAGCAGATAAAATTTCAAAGGTCAAAATTAAGTAACACAGAACAGAACTAAATGATATAAAATCACTACTCCCCTAATGTAATCAGCAGTCAGAATATTTCAGCATGGCCAAATAGGTTTTACGGACAAAAATAAGCAATCACCACCTGAAAATTAAAATAAAATGGTTAAACATGCAATAAAATGGCTAAAAATGCACCAAAGTCAGATAAATTGCAAGATGATCACCAAAATAACATACAAAAGGTATTTTTCAGACAAAAAAACAGACAATGAGAAAAAAAGACAAAATAGTGTAAGAATGGCGCAAGTTTTGTGTGCGTGCAAACGTGTGAATGTTCCCCCAAAAGTGTATGTGTGTGTGTAAGTGTGAATGTACAGTAAGTATGTATTGATAAAATAAGTGTTTGTGTGTGGGGAGGGGCACTATCCTGGAGTGGCAGGCTCAGGATCGTTTAGCAGGCATGGAGGAAGAGATGGCACTGTCTCCTTCATTGATCCGGTAAGTTGGCTGATCTTGATGTCCAGGAAGTGCAGGCACCAACAGAACACATCCATTGCACGTGTCTGCTGCTGCCTTTGGGGCCCCTGGGCGATCGTAACTCAGGGGCCACTCATTCGTGCCTAGGCTCGATGTCTAGGGGCTGGGGAACGAGGAGGAACAGAGCAATCTCCGCTCCTCTGTTCCCAAACCCTTTAATGCTGCAGAAAGTAGAATCTACATTCAGTGGCATTTCAAGAAACTTTTCCACAGAACGTAGATTCTACAATTTATGGCATTTAGAAGGTTAGTGAGAGGAGGGAACAACCTGGCAAACATATGGCATATGTTCATAGGTTTTATACAGATACAAAATACATAGTTGCAGAATAACCAGTGCTGTCTGAGAACAATGCTAAATGATTTGCTGATTTGACTTACAGCCTGAGCTGGGCAGCTGGGGGGAAGAAGGAGGCAGCTGGAGAAGCCAGAGGAGCCTGGGACAAGACAACATGTGAGGACTACAGAGCAGAGAGGGAAGCCATGTTCAGCTGACCTCTATTCCCATGCCTTTTGGTAACAACTATGTAGAAATGTATGTGTAACTGTAAATACTGTGTTTGTTAAATGTAATTGTTTATGTGTCTATTGATTTACTATACAATATAATTCTTTTAATATACGCTTATTGGTGTGGATTGTTTGTCAGCTTGTTCAAAAGAACCACAACCCTAATAGTGGGAGAGTTGAGGTATATTAATATTATATTAATATACTATATAATAATTACACATGGACTGAGGCGTAAAGGAGAGAGCTGTGGGACAGCAGGGAACTTCTGGCTGCTATGTGTCTCCTGCTTTGGAGAGAGAGATCTGCCACAGAGAGATAGAGAGCCACCTGCAGAGATCCTGAACCCAGGGAAGCTGTCTAGCCATTTGCTGAGGAAGTCCCAGGCTATTACACTGCTGGAGGACAGAAAACTAATTCTGTGCCCACCAATTGAGTTCCATTTGCACTTTACTCGGATACCTTGTCCGCACCACTAGTGGGTATTCATTTAATGGTGTGTATATTTTATTGATTTTACTATGTGTATATCTTGGTATATCCTAATAAATTGATAAATGAATTGTAACAAATTTCTTTTTCTCTAATTAATTTTGATTATGAGTGCTAATTCTTGTTTTTAGAAAAGTGAAGCTGGGGTTGCCTAATGAGGCTGATCCACTCTTTAGCACAGAGGCCATATGAAATTCTCACAGTAGAAGACTGTACAGATATGTGGTCTGCCTGAATTGGTATGATTCTACCAATTTTGTGGCATTGATTTACTTTTAGCTCCAGATAGATCTCAGTCAATTGCTGTCTGATTTTCAAAGGCTTTGTGTAACCAAGGTCTGGCTTTTTCCAATGGCCCTGTGTAGTAGGCCTTCGCTAAACAATGACAGCATGTACTTACCCTCTGACTTCCACTAATGGCCCCAATGTTCTCTGGCTCTCACCAACTGCACTATACACATGCCATTTAGCTCCTGCCAACAACCTATTTACTTGCCTTCTGGTTCAACTTTCACCACTGTTCTAAATGGGATGCTTAGGAGCCTACACAGGATTCAGATTTCTCACCATTCTGTTTGTTCTTTAGTTAACTTTGGCTTATTTGCATCTTTTTGTGCAACGTCAGTGTTTAGAAAGTTAGGATACTCAGGAACAAGGCAGCTGTTAAAAAAAGCTTCACTAGTCATAACTATGAATTTTAGCCTCATTCCAGTCCAACCTGCAGCCCAAGTGATTTCTTACCAGATTTCCAAAATGTGTAGCTTCCATGTGCAACCAATGCTTCTTGTAGTAAGAGTCTTGAGTAGGAGTCCATGTTTGCAAAGATGCCATTGATAGCCACATAGCTGGGTCCGGCAGCCTCCAGCAATGCATTGTATTTTGGACTTCTAGACGGGGAATGTGCCAGTGCTTGAGCTGATCAGAGAAGGATAAACATGAATAAACAACCACTCTTACAATGTTAAAAAAGATTTGTTATGTGGGTACTCTCACTAATCAAATTCATAGTGGTAACTTGGGTTGTTCATCTTTGTGTTAACATTTAGTATGATGTAGAGAGTGATATTATGAGACAATTTGCAATTGGTTTTCTTTTTTTATTGTTGAGTGGTTTTTGAGTTATTTAGCTTTTCATTCAGCAGCTCTTCAGCTTGCAGTTTTAGCAATTTGGTTGCTTGGGTCCAAATTACCCTAGCAACCATGCAATAAATTGGGTAAGAGACTGGAATATGAATAGGAGAGGACCCAAATAGAAAGTTTAGTAATAAAAAATAGCAATAATAATAATATGTTGCTTTACAGAGAACTTGTTCTAAGATGGGGTCAGTGACCCCCATTTGAAAGCTGGAAGGGGTCAGAAGAAGAAGGCAAATATTCCAAAAACTATCAAGAATAAATAATGAAGACCACCTGAAAAGTTGCTTCGAATAAGCTATTCTAAAACATACTAAATGTAAATTGAAACAACCCTATAACAGCATCAGGAAAACATGGTGACACTACTTCAAAGGAAAAAATGTTTCCCCTCTTCACCTGCTGATCAGACATATATCAATTATCCAAAACAGAATATCAAGCCCCAAGAAGATCCAACTTGGTGAGTTTATT
The DNA here is from genome assembly GCA_024363595.1 of Xenopus borealis. Taxonomy (NCBI): domain Eukaryota; kingdom Metazoa; phylum Chordata; class Amphibia; order Anura; family Pipidae; genus Xenopus; species Xenopus borealis. The sequence continues at coordinate 72,052,084 of CM044440.1, read as the reverse complement.
TAGTTATTGGTCAATTAGGAACCAACAGGTGATCGATTCACTGCCCTTCTGAGACAGAACCCAATAGGCCAATCAAATGGGTCACAACGATTTGGTCACCCCGATGTGTTGGAAGCACAGTCAGAGACAGGCCCACTTCTATCACACATGGATAAATATGTTGCACTAAACTACAAGACTCTGATGTTGCTTCCTAAAGAAATCCATTCATTCATTCATTTAATGTATGGCGTATTTGGTTCGGACTTTAGAACTTTTCTCTTGTTAGAGGTTTTAGATTATCTGTGAGAATCCCTGGTGGTCTAGCGGCAGTGTGGTGGGGATTCCCGGCTGTAGCTTTTCCTTTGAGTGCAGTTCTGTAATCGCCTGTGCTTCGGTTCTTCTGGGTTTGGTGCAGCGATGTGTATGATGTCATTGCACATTGGTGCAAAATTCAAATATTTAAAGGGCCTGCAGTTGCTAACTTGTTGCCCAGTGTACAGTAGGTCTGGTTCAATAGTTCCTGGGTGTAATTTCTTGTGTTCTTGACCATGCCTGTCCCTGATCTTTGCACATGTACTGACTGTTTTCATGGATCCTGTTTTGATGTTTTGATACTGCGACATTGGTGTATTGACCCGGCTTGTGACCTTGACTACACTCTCATCTCCTGATTGTGTACTGCACTGCCTGCTTGGTGTTGACTTGGCCTGTCTCTTAACCATGCTCTTTGTTCTCCGTTCCTGTTGCAAGTACGGTTCCCTTGCCTGCCCAGAACTCTCTCCTTGGTCTTCTCACATTAAGACCTGGGAAAACGTACTGAATTTTAGTACATATGGAGAAAAGTGTCAATCCAAGCCAACTGCAAACTTGTCTTAGAATACCACTTCCTACATGATTTACCCCCAAATTCCCTTTTTAAATGTACATTTGATAAATTTAAAAAAGCCCATTTATACCTTCTGACAATAATTATCATAGCACGGCTTTTCATATGCTAGCGAGTCTAACTTTCCATAAAGGTTTTATTGCTTACACTGGCAGCGCTCAGTCTTCCATCCCTGAAATCCATAGAACTCCTCTGACTGATTTTTAGGTGTCAAATACAACTCCCTGCACCTTTGTTATCTTGTGTAACTTGTATACATATATTTAATGATTGTCTCTGTGTTGCAAACATGTGGAACCTCCAGCTTTTTATGAACCAACAGTCACAGTATTGCCTAAGAGTAAATATATGCACAAAGTGGCAATTCTACTGGAGCAGGAGGGTTTCCACCAGGCCGGTATTTTACCTGCCCGGTGAGTAAAAATGATACTGGACCCTAATGTTATTAATAAGAAATAAAATAAAATATAGGAAAGCAAGTTTTTTTTTTCAGAAAATGTGGCAACCCTAGCCACTGGTTGGCTTGTCTATGTACTTCCCTGCATATACACATAACCCAGGTTCCCATTATGGTGCTGATGGAAATTCTTCCAATGGAGGTACTTGCTGAAAAAGGATAGTGCTGCAGAGTTTATTTTATATAGCACAGACACATTCACGCAGCACTTTATCGAGATTATACATCATTCATATCAGTAGAAGCCTCGGTGGAGCTTACAATCTAAGGTCTCGATCACATTCACACACAATAGGGTCAATGTAATCAGAAGTCAATTAACCGGAATGATTTTGGAGACCCTCCTTTCCTAAGCTGCAACCTTTATAAGACTCTGTCATTCTACAGAGGAGTTAAAGGAGAATTCAACCTTGCTCTCGCTAAAACCCCTCCCCTTGGGCTATTGCCCCTAACGTGTAAATTACCCCAAAGCGCAGGTCCCCTTCTGGAAAGTTAATGGACACCATCTTCGTTGTCCCGACGGTGTTTTCGGCGCATGCGCAGTAGGACGCATTTGCCGGTTGGTACTACTGCCCGAAGCTCATACGGAAAACTTCGTGAACTTCAGGCACATGCGCAGTAGTACCAACTGGCAAATGCGTCCTACTACGGATGCGCCACAAACGCCATTGGGGCAATGAAGACTGTGCGGCAGAAGATGGCACCCATAAACCTCCCAGAAGGGGACCTGCGCTTTGGGGTAATTTTAGGGGCAATAGCTCGGGGGGAGGAGGAAGGGGGGCCTACGCGAGGGAGGGGCAGAAAGGTTTTAGCGCCAGCAGACTTGAATTCTCCTTTAAAGTAGCAACATACAGAGAGATCTGCTTGTTTGCCTCATGGGCAATATCTGGGTGATCCAACAATGGGCCCTAGGGCCCAATGATTGGATCATAATGGGTAAACGGGCAGTCAGATGGTGGGACCGCATCAATGAACAGTTGCAGTCCGTGATCCGACGGAATCTTTAGTCCTGTCCCATCGACATCTGTCTGTCGGCAGCTTTTATCAGGCCGTTTATGGCCACCTTTACTTGTGGGCTGGAAATTTGCTTTACCCTGCGAGGCTTTTTTTGTCTTGCAAGACTGACGCTCCTCCAGTCATATCCTACTGTGGTAAAATTATTAAGCTCAATTGCTGCAGGTAAATAGAAACACCGTAAACAGCAAATATAGTGGGAAGCAGTGGATAGCTACATCCCAAGAACATAATATAGAGCAGGGATGTCTAACCTTTTGGCTTCCCTGGGCCACATTGTAAAAAGAAAAATTGTCTAGGGCCGCACATGAAATACACAAACACTTTTGATTTGTAAAGAAAATTCACAGAAAAGAAGAACTACACTACTAGTTGGATGACCAGAAAGCGCTATACACTGGAATATGGGACACCTGGATATTAAATAGACATTATTATTACTACTAAATGGGCAATGGGCAATGTCCCCCTCCTGCCTACTCCTATATCCTTTGCAAAATAACATTTCCTTGGGAACCAAAGCATTTCCAGCTGGGCCGCATTCATATACATCCTGGGCCGCATGCGGCCCTCGGGCCACAGGTTGGACACCTCTGATATAGAGTAACAAGCAAAAGGGACAGGCTATCAAGGTAGTGAGATCTAGTGGGTACAGACATCCACTTACCTACCTCTTTTGCACCCATTTCATCCCTCTTGGTGTATCTTTATTTTAACTTTATATTTCCTCTTTATATTATATAATTGTGCATAAACATACTCATGCTTATCCACCTAGAGAAAACACTCAGGACACCTGAGCAGCATTGTCCTCTCATCTCTTCCTTTCTATGAACTCTTTCTACTGTATATCTTCTACTCCATATATTCTTTTTTCATCTTATCCGTACTTTCTCTCCCCAATTTCACCTCTTCTCACCTCCTTCCCCATCCTCTTTCCTTATTCTGTTTTCCATAACCTTATAATTTTCCCTCTTGTATCCCTACATTTAATCCTCACAGTTTGCTAATTGAATCACTTTTTTTCCCATTCCACCCTTTAAGACTTTTGATGGTGTGGGACTGTTGGCTACAATACTTAAAGGAGAACTAACCCCTAAAAATGAATATGGCTAATACTGACATGTTTCATATACTGAACTTATTACACCAGGCTAAAGTTTCAGTTTCTCAATAGCAGCAATGATCCAGGACTTCAAACTTGTCACTGGGGGTCACTAACTTGGAAATTGTCTGCAACACTCACATGCTCAGTGGGCTCTGAGCAGCTGCTGAGAAGTTAAGATTAGGGGTAGACGCAAATTATCAAGCAGAAAATGAGGCTGGTCTGTGATATAAGCTGATGCTACAGGGCTGATTATTAAATTCAAATGCTATTTGCACTGACTTCTGTGCTGCCATGTAGTAATTATCTGTATTAATTACTAATCAGCCTTATACCGTGACATTTCTATTCTATGTGTACTGTATATTGTGAGTGAGTCCCTAAGATCAGTAAGTGACAGCAGCACAGAGCATGTGCAGTGAATAAAAAGAAAAGATGATGTGGAGCTACTGGGGCACAGATCTACTGCTAAAGGGCAGTGGTTGCCTTAGGCTGGTACAGATGCCGAAAACATACAATGTACAACATTTTTAGCTCCTTCTTTAGTTTAACTTTCTGTTTCTGTTAAGATGGCCATAGATGTGCAGATTTTAGCCTATGTCGGATGAAGGATCACTCATGGCAATCGTCTTACCTGCAACTAACCATTCACATTAAAATAAAGTAGTAGAGAGAGCAAATCACATGATGCTCCGCCCATTAGGTGACAGGCAGCAATTGTACAAAAGTTATGTCCCACAAACAGTAGTAACAATTTACCACTGATATCGTCAGAAAAGCAATACATGCAGAGATATTATCGGTAGATTATATAAATATTTTAACTTCTCCGATAGACCGATCGCCATAGTACGAAAAATGTTGGGACACTCTGCAAATGGTCCGAAAATCTTACGAGTTTTGTAAAATGGTATCTTTGCAGCTATGTTCAGCTTTAGAGATGTTAGCTCAAAGTAGGACATATTAATAAGACTGCTCAGTGTATGTAAGAGCCTTTGTAGAGTTCAGCATCAGGAAGTGTGTAGGGTAATATGCTAAATTTCTAAGAAACAGTGACCATGCAGGCAACTAGATCACCCATTATGGCTATATCTGATGAAAATACCTGTGATTGAAATCTAGATACAATAGCTTAGTAAGTAGATTTGGCTGCTGGGGGCCAGACAAGGAGACATCCATGACAAAAGGCTGCACCGCTAAGAATCACAGAGCCATATTAAATATGCAGCACTGGTCATAGGCTAAAAATGGAAATCAGAGCTCATCCTTCCATAATCAACTAGTCAATATCACATATTTTCTCTATGCCCTATTTAATTTTTTTTGGCAAAAATATTTATATTCAAATATTATACTCAAATTGCTGAAAATCCTTGACCTCAAACCTTTTTTCTTTCACTTGCCTTGGCCTCCAATGTGCAGTATAGTAACTGGGCCTCTTCCCCTTGTGCCACTGTGTGCAAATATAATGACACCTCTGTGTTTCCCTGTTATTGGGAGCTGCACTTTAGAAATAAAATATTTATGATCAACCAAGGCTAAGGCTATTATTTATTGACATAAACATTTGTAGTGTCATTTGAATGTACCCAGGAAACAACAATGATGAAAAAAACATCCAAACTTTGTTGGCTGAGCTGAAAGACACATCTAAGCATCCATAAATAGTGCGCCATCAAAAATGGGTGAATTAGAAGACTCAACATTTACTACACTATATAATTTAATTTCTCTCTCTTTCTTGCTATGTACAATACTTCTGGTCATTCTGTTTGAGAGTTTCTAACAAGTCCCACATGTAAGATAGCCGGCCAAAGGAGAGAGAACTACAGTGATCATGAGAACTTTTTAAAATCATTGTGAGCTCCCATTGGCCAATAACTGATGCCAATGTATCCACCCAAAATCCTTAATAAATACACAGAGAATTTCCTTGAGAAAAAATATTGTTTTATTTGTATTATTAAATGCATAAAGTGAACATGACAAGCAAGTTATATATGAAATATGATCCATGATATTCATCACAAAATAAGATTTCCATTGACTGCTTACCTCTCTGTGTCATATCTGAAAAACAGAATCACAGAAGGAATTACATCTAAAGGGCAACTAAACATCTGCTGATTATAAATTAATAAGAAGCATGATGAGTTACTCCACTTTGTAGGTGATTTTATGTTACATTTTATATTCAATAAGCAAAGTAACCAGTTACTATCATGGGGGGTGCAAAAATCACATCTGTTAGTAAGGCTTGCTGGCCCATCCCAGGAAAGGCCCATATTTTGTACCACAAATCACCCTGTATTACCTGTACCTTAATAATTTTAACACAAATATATTTAACACAATTATATATTGAATTTACAAATAATTTAAAGTGTTCTGTACTCTCAGTTAAAGGGATACCGTTGTCAGCCATTATAAGTGAAACACTGCACCTGGCAGTGGATGGATTAAACTTACTTTTCACTTTTCTTTAGGGCTGGATATAGATATAAACAATCTTCAATGTCTTCTTCTTTAGATCTCCCAACGTGGGTAACCGCAACCTAGCCAGGAAGCAAATAAAAGCAATACAAGGTAGTGCAGAATGTTGAAATGAAAATTTACTGTTTTATATTTACTTTGGTGCCAAATCTTACTTGCCTGTTTTTTACATGAGGCAAACCTCAAAAACCAGGGAGTCTAGGGGTGAACTTTGAGGTTGGGCCTGGCCCTCGGCTACATATTTGCTACCACTTCTTACTACACAAGAATCTAAAGAAACGCTTATAATGTGAACTTCAGCAATGTGTAAAGGACATTTACTACAGGTAGACTGATAACTAGGATACCATTCCAATAACTTACCAATAACAATATGTGGGTTATATAAACTTAAACAGGGTAGGTCAAACACCAGTCTTCCGATTACGATTTCTTTGTGAAATCGGAAGACTTTGTGAACTTTGGAGTTTCACTTTGTTAAATTGGAAGACTTTGTGAACTTCAATGTGTCCTACTGTGCATGTGCCGCCGACGGCGTTTGATCCAGGAAGATGTTGAAGAAGAAGATGGAACCTGTGAACTACACTGGAGGGCACCAAGAAGGAGGGGTAAGTAGGGACTTAGGGGCAATGAGCC
>CM044440.1:72019909-72043218 GCA_024363595.1 Xenopus borealis | reverse complement strand
AAAAAAAAAACAGATTAAGTTAACACCCCCTTACTAAAGTACTTGCTGCTTCTGATGTTCACAGCCTGTCCCTTTAGGATAAAGGTGGTGTAATACACTTATGTTGTATTGTGAAAATAAAAACTATATTATTAAGTGTATGACCTTAGTATAAAAAGTCATTAAAGGCACACGATATCGATGTTCTGGATCCAACTTACTTGATGTATTAAATTACAGACATCCTCTGATAGGTCTTCTGGCAACTCTATTTCATCATAGAGGATGCTCTTCATTAGCTCATTCTGATCTTCGTTGTTGAATGGAAACTGTAAAAGCAAATCATTATTTCTTTAGTAAAAGGAATTTTTGGACACAGATACCATCACTCGGTTCAGTAGCAATGGCTATACGGTCTTTCTTATTTATCATAAAGGGAAGCCAAATGCTAATCTAAGAATCTGAGAAGATATGCTTGCAAATATCAGATGATATATATCTATATATTATAATTATATTACACTATATTTAGTCACATTATGACATGACAATAATACCAAAACGTAGGTTGACAATAAAGAAAGTGTCTTTACCTCATACATGAGCATAATGTATATAATAACTCCCAAGGCCCACCAGTCAGCAGCCATGCCATATCCTATTTTCATGTAGATCTCTGGGGCCATGTAAGTTCTTGTGCCGCACATGGTGTTTGTACGGTCGCTGTATCCAAATCCTGAAAACAAGAAACACTGTAAGAAAACTGCAGATTTGGGGCCCCGAATAGAATGTAATATAATGAGACACTTTCCTCAACTGCTGCTTCCAAACTACACACCCACTAATATCTGTTTATGCCAGTTTCAGGCAACCTTGTATTTAGAAACAAATACATAATAGTATTGTTTGATCCTGAAAACAATATGATTCAATTGTACTAGAGAGGCCTACAGAGAGATTTTCTGTTTACCCTTTCCAGTATGCATAGACAAAGACTGGGTCCCACACACATTTACCCATGGTAACCAGTTTCCATATATCCCAGCCTGAACCATAATCCCAGAAAGTCTCCAAATGGAGAATAAGGACAAATAAAAATGCTATACGCTAAGGTACAAAAGGTTAGAAAATCAGGAAACACTTACTGTGTTTGCTGAGGCCAAAATCAACGATTTTTAGATATCCAGCCTGGTCCAACAGCAAATTCTCAAGCTTTAGATCTCTGCATTAAAAACAAATAAATAGTTAAGAAGAATATATATTAGTAGTGTTACCAGCTCCTTCTGTAACTAAATACAATTTTACTGATATTAATACCTACCTATGTACAATGTCGATCTGGTGTAATGCCTCCAGGCCAAGCACTACACATGCGGCGTAAAACCTGAATAGAGAAAAAATAAAATCGAGTTGTAGTGATATATTCTGCTGTGATTCTGCCCTGAGAGTACACCCTTGAGAACCCCCCATTCCCATTTTACTTACATGACCTCAGGTTGTTGCAGTTCTACATGATTAAGGAAATCGCACATGTCACCTCCAGGTAGATATTCCATTGCGTAGAAGAGGTGAGAATCCGTTTGGAATGTTTAGTGCAATGTTATCAGGAACGGATGTGCGGCATGACTAATCATCTGAAGGATCTCCTTCTCTTTGAAGACACTATGGAATAAAGCATCACATTATCACCATACGTGACCCATACAAGGGAACATTACACTTATGCTTATGGTCAGACACAGAGCAATACAGCAGATTTTAACTAAATGCAAATTATTCAAAAGAATGTGAGACAGATACAAAATATAAAAAGAGAAAACTGGCCTACATATAAAGAAAAGATATGTCCTCACAGAAATGGGCAAAAAAACTCCCCTTTCACTGACCTATCCGAGTTGCCCTTCTCCAAAACCTGTGTCTTCTCCAAGGCCTTGATGGCACATAGTTGTTTGGTGTTCTTGTTCTTGGCCAGGAACATCTGGAGGAGGAAAGCAAGTTGAATTAATCTGGGTACATTAGTAGAAACTAAAACCTAATTATGGAATTATCTAATTATGTCACTCACCCTTCCAAATCCACCTTCTCCCAACACGTGTCCCAGATTGAAATTTTCAAGTGTGGTGGGGGATCTGGGCTCAACAGGGCTGAAAAATAATAGAAAGAAAAGTAAATATTTACAGACACGATTAATCTTAGGAACATATACAGTAATTCTGAGCCAAGACAAGAGAATATGTCCCAAATCAGATACCTGTTAGATGGTCCTTCTATGCACATTACATGAATCTGAGCCAAACTGAGGGATGTCAAGCTGAAAGCAAATGAGAATAGTGAGTGGTATGCAGAAGGAACATTACAATTTGAGATTTGCATTATATATAATTAATACTTTGCAAATGTGAACCCTGAAGCAAAGTATGTTCTTGCCAAATTATATTCATTAGCTTTCTATAATTTAAGCAGGCTGACCAGCTTCAATATCTGCTGAAGAATCACATCTATAGAATCTACTTACTACTAAAGGAAGACTGGAAGTGGTGGAATTCCCATCATCCTTTGTGGCCTCCTCTGGCTCAGATCCTTGCTCCTGAATTGGGTCTATGTGTCTGATGTTATTGGACATGCCAGCATCAATTCCAGGAGCTTCTAAATCTGCAAAAATGAAACAGAATAGTCTTAACATGATGATACACAGTTAATTATTATCACAAGAACAGTATTTGAACTATACTTCATAAATGGTATGATGGTCCTACTTACCTGATAAAATTGGCATCACTGGTGGTTCATAAGCATTTGCTTTAACACAAATGCTCACCAGGGCCTCAGAAATATTAATCATCCCAGGGACCTCCACCATGGCATCCTAAGAGACATAGAGAAATTATCAGAAAACATGACACCATCTCAGAGCTCCTGTGTGTCTCTATACTAAAGAAAAAGCAACATAAATATAAATAGGAATCATGAATAAGCTGTTTATATTGGTATGTAGGTAAATTAAAAGAAGAACATTAAGCATACAGTCAGAAAATATGTATATGTGTGTATATATAAATATATAAAATTCACACCCATACAATGTACTTACAAAAGAAAGCCATTTGAAATTGGTGGGGCTGGCAGTATCCCTGGTGGCAGTCTCTGCTGACTCAGAGCTCTCAGGCTCAGGAAGAGGAATGGCTGCTCCGATGTTATGGGAAGAGCCAGGGTCCTCTTCATTCCCAGCAGGAAGTGGAGATTCTAAAATAATGTAAACACAAAAGGGGTTATAATACTAATATTAAGGGTTGCATAGTTGGACAAGTGATTGAAGTTATGATAAGGACAAAATAATAATAAGTGCTTATTAGTAATGATCACACTTACCTAATGAAGGTGGCTGTGCTGGGTGGTCAGGCAGCTCTAAGATTACAATTTCCTCCACCTGTGAGTCACACAAATCAGTGAGCTCCACTATCTCCACATAATTAAATTCATCTTCATGAATTTGATCAATTGATCGCTGTAGAAATGAACAAATGAACAAAGTTATAGTAATTAACAACCTCCCTCCACCACCTATTAAGATAATTGTTTCTCATACATACATACTGTTATAAAGCAAAATCTAAGTTATGAGAAAATGTTTTTCTGTGAGTGATAACTGAAAAAGAGAGCAATTAATTGTGTTGATACAGTATATGGTATCAGTAATATGTGTGTGTGTAATTATCTACGCCAGATATGTAAGTACAGCCTCATCGTTGAAGGTGTTTGATTTAGTCCTGGCCGACCAACTTCTTTGCCCTTAAAGCTGGCCATAGACGTAACAATTACGATCTTTCTCGGGAAAGATCTTTCCAAGAAAGATCGTTCGTTTCAACACACACGTGTAGAGCTGAATCGTCAGATATACAGGTAGAAACAATAGAATTCTACCTGTATCTGATGATTCAGCACTAACAATGGCCGATGTTCAGGGTGATTTCAAAGGCATCCGATCAAAATTTTCCATCCAGTCCGATCAACCAGCCGACCGATATCTTAATCCTCTGACGATGTCGGTCGGCTCATTTCCCACCATACACGTACCGAATACCGTACGAAAATTCGTTTCGTACGATATTATCTGTGCGTCTATGGCCACCTTAACTCCCACACCCTCCACTGCCACCATCTTTACTGTAGACCCTGTAGACAAAAGGAAACATGAGCACAGCCTTACCTCGCATTTACACAAAGTGCAGCCCATGACCGTTTCTCCTGTAAAATAAGAGACATTAGTAAATTTCACAGCTAATGTGGAGGCAACATAAAAGCTTCAGATCATTGACATGACAGGACCAGAGTGTCCCTTTTAATTTCTCTAAATGATAAATCTATCACAAGCTAGTGTGTGTGTGTTTAGCCAGTGTTGGGTTGGACCTCCTAGGAGAAGCTGGCATCTGTTATGAATTTTCTACAATATCCAGGGCTCAAATTCACAAACATTAGCTATAGATACTGTTAAATGCTATGAGTTAAGTGGGGAAATGAGAAATAATTGATGGGAGTGGTTCATGGCTGGAGCCGAACTCCTCTTATACTTTGACAGGCCAGTTCAACCATCTATTAATAAAAATGGAGTCGAGCACCAAGCTGTGAAAAAATAATTTTCAATTTTCCGGTGTATGGTTCCCAAACTTTATGTCCTTAGATAAAGTGAACTTGCTGTAGCAGAAAAACCAGGTATAGGAACAAATACACCACTGGTGTAATTAAATATTAGCAGCACAGTTCCTGCAGTGGTGTATTTGTTCCTATACCTGGTTTTTCTGCTACAGCAACCATCTATTAAGCCTGGGGACCAGAAAGGGAATTAGTTCAGGTGAATGAGAAGGTACACATTATTAGCAGCATCTATGGCCCTGCAGCTGTTATTGAAATGCAACTCACAGCATCCCCCCCCCCAAATGATTTTGGTTGTTGGCTGGACATCCCCAAATCACTACACAAATCATATCAAGTGATACTGATGCCTCCCTGCATATTTGTGTTAATATGTATAAACATCTATGGCCCTGCAGCTGTTACTGAACTGCAACTCACAGCATCCCCCCCCCAACTGAATTTGGTTGTTGGCTGGACTTCCCCAAATGACTTCAGATTCTGGCAACTACCATTTCACAGTGATAGGGGCAGAGACAAATCAGGTCAAAGTGATACTGATGCCTCCCTGTACATTCGTGAATCGTGTTGATATGTTTTGCTATTTGCATCCACTGAGCTGCTGTCCAACTGCCATTAACTGTCCACCTGGCTCATCAGTGGCACAGAAAATGTGCATAAATGTGTTCTGTTTCTGCTGCTAAATAAATAATGTTGTACATATGTACAATTCCTCCCTTTTAATTAATGATAAACATAAAAAGGTTGTAATATTTAGCTGGGAAATAAATTTACTTACATAGAGAGCAGGTAACAGGTTGTGAACTCTAGCAATGACACTAAACATCTGACAGCCAGTGGCCAATCATATTGGGCTGAAGCAGAGAGGGGCAGGAAAAGGCCCCTGATTGGTTGAAGACACTGTTCATCTCAGAGTTACCCTCAAACCAGGCGTCAGAGCTGCAGCAGCCAGGCATAGGTTTAGTTATAAGAAGTTACATTTGTGTCAGGAAGACTTTTATAGTGATACTGATACATATAGGAACCATAATAATTGGTATCCCATTAAATCACACTGAATCCCAGATATATCACATGCTCTTGTATTTGTGATATAGTTGATATAGTGTAAAAATAACAATGGACGAATATTAGATTTTCAAATTATTGTAAATCTTATTGCTTTACATTTGGGCTCCAACATTTCAGGCCAAGGGATCTTTCTGTAATTTGGATCTCAATAACTTAAGTCTACAAAAAATCATTAAATAAACCCGTTGGATTGCTTTGCCCCAATATGGATTGCTGCAGTTAAGTTACCTTCAAGGTACTGTTTTATTATTACAGAAATAAAGAAATCAGATTATTTCATTCGAACAGACTCTACTGAAAGTGACAAGTAAAGATTATGAAGGTAATGCTGCCAGTGTAAATAAGCTCTATGTGTAGGCCTGTCATTTAATGTAGTGGAAATAACGTCCTGCTGTGGTTAAAGGTGATTTTTAGCTGTAGCTGTATTTTTAAGTCCTTTCCCAGAACCCTCCCTGCTGCCTAGCCAATCCCAGACCAAACCAATCCTAGGCCTCCCAATAGTAAATAATTATGAACAGAGTCCTGCCTTTCCCCCTTTATGGCAGCCCAGGGTGTCTGCAACAAGTAAGGACAAGAGTCAATGAAAAGGACAGACAACACTTTTCATATTCTTATAGATTCTCGATTTAACACATTTAACACTTAGAGTGCCAGTGTTGCTGTGAAATGACCAGTCAAAATTGATGCAAGCTGGGGAAAAGGTATTGGTGCTGGCCTCTCCCACCGCCAGTATGAGTACAAGAAAAAAGGCCAATACCTTATTCAAAAGTGGGGTGTTCCCAGATTTATAGTAGTGCTCCAGACACGTGAAATGACCAGTGCCAATGCCAGTAGAAAAGCATGATGTACTCAGGGAGTGTGCTCTGGGACTGAGCTGTACTCCTCAGAGCCTAACATAAGTCTGATTTATTGTAGTTCTCTCCTGGAAGGCCAAAAGTTTCCACCCCAATCATGCTACCCTCATGACAACCAACTAATTGCTCTTCAAGATTTCATAATACCAACACACAGGGGATTATTTTTAAAGAGAGTAATGCAAGGGATAATATATCTGTCTGAGGGAAGGCTTCCTTTTCTCTTTATCTTGTTCTGGGATACCCGAGTCCAACTGCACAAGTTACACTGCTGCTTCTTCTTCTGCAAGTCTCAGTCCACAAGTGGGGCAAACATTTCATCCCGGCAGACATAGGGCAGATGGATTCAGCCAGGCTTCTTTATATTATCATATCTATAAAGAAGAAATACAAGTAAATGACATAATTGAGCTTTATTAGTTTATTACAGTGAGAAGACAGAGATGTAATGCTATTATTTTCTCGGGCAATACTATGCAACTTTATTCAAAAAGTGGGACAGCTGTTCAATATTTTTACAGTGTTGAGTAAGCAGTGCTGCCTCTACCTCCTATATTAATTCATTTTTATTACTGATAATATAATGATCAAACCTAGGAATCCCATGAGACTCGGGGATATAATGTAACCTTGGGGTTATGAACTACACATTGGAAAACTGTCGGCCTAGTCTATGACAGATCATTACTTAAATACTGCAAAATCTTTGCTGACCTCTCGTTCCACATAAATTCTACACATGTGATGGGGGGTGAGTTTAGGAAGGAAGAAATGAGTCCTAAATCAGTTGCTTTATATCCTACTCTTGAGTGAGTGTCCTCGCTCAATCAGTATGAATGCCACCCGATCCTACGTCATGCACATGTAAAATATTCAGTGTAAACCATGTGTAATAAGCAGCAAGCACAAAATAAAAAATGGAATAATAGCAATAGTTTGTAATGAAAGGTGTTTAGTGCATACAAAGTCAGATAAAGCCATGGAAATCTATTCTGAAGTGACCTAAGCAATTAGTAAAATCCCCTATTTAAAATAACTAACAATAAGCTAAAGTTGAAACATCTTGCTAATGTAGCCTAGGGTCACCAGATTTCTTGACAAATCAGGGGATAACGCAGTAATACACGTATGTTGCAAGACAGCACTAAATGCGTTTAATTTAAATTGCAATCAATGCAGTGCTTCCGGATTTCTAAAGATGTCTAAATGTTTAAAGGGGAACTATGGCAAAATTCATAATGATTGAAAAGCATCTTCTCTAAATACATCTTATTACATTTGTTTTTACTGTTTTTTAAATATTTTCATTCTTTCTCCCTCACGCAGCTCTGAGCTTCCCCTCTCTGGCCTTATTGGCTAGTCTGCTTGTCACTCAATGTTGTCAGGCTGATAATACCCAGTGACTTTCCCTTCAGCAGCTCCAATGCAGGCTTTGCCCATCAGTGTCAGGGACAGAGCTGCTCAATCACAGCCAGCAGCCCCACATAACCCTTAGAAATCAGTGTCGGTACAGGTATGGGATCCATTATCCGGAAACGGGCTCGGATTTGTGGAGAGGCCACCTAGGACCGGGTCTAGGGCGGCAGGAATTTAGGGCTGCACAACCACACCCACATTGGTTCAGAAATTTCAGTTTCCTGTGTGCCAATTCCCATTGCTCTGTCCTGATGATGAAAATTTGAGCAAATAAAAGGTAGGGGACAGGGGCAACAAACATCATCCAGCCTAGGGGTGCCCACTATGTAAATCCGGCCCTGTCCAGAAACCCATTATCCAGAAAGTTCCGAATTACGGAAAGGCTGTCTCCCATAGACTCCGTTATGATTTCCTTTTTCTCTGTAATTGTAAAACAGTAGCTTGCACTTGATCCCAACTAAGATAGAATTAATGCTCATTGGAAGCAAAACCAGCCTATTGGGTTTATTTAATATTTTCATCAGTTAATAGTGCTGCTCCAGTAGACTTCTGCACTGACATCAATTCCTCAAAAGAGCAAACAGATTTGTTTATGATCTGTTTTGAAATCTATTGAGTGCTGTTCTTAGATCTACCAGGCAGCCTTTATCCTGTGTTAGCGATAGGGTTGCCACCTGGCCGGTATTTTACTGGCCTGGCCGGTATTTCTGATAGTTGATACCAATGTTATTAATAGGAAAAACATATAAATATATAGGAAGGCCGGTATTTTTTTAAGAAAAGGTGGCAACCCTAGTTAGGGAGCTGTTATCTGGTTACCTTCCCATTGTTCTGTTGTTAGGCTGCTGGGGTGAGAGGGGGGAAGGGAGGGGGTCAGTGGTGTAACTAGATATTATTGGGCCCCACAGCAAATTATTTTTCAGGCCCCCAAATGTCTAGAGGTTGACCTGTTTTACCAATTTTGTTTTAAATTGTATATGAGTTAGGTCCTCATTGGGCCCCTATGCCTACTGGGCCCCCCTGCAGCCACAGGGTCTGCTTCCTCTGTAGTTATGCCCCTGGAGGGGGTGATATCACTCCAACTTGCAGTACAGCAGTAAAGACTGATTGAAGTTTATCAGAGCACGTCACATGACTTGGGACAGCTGGGAAATTGACACTATGTCTAGCCCCATGTCAGATTTCAAAATCAAATATTAAAAAAATCTGTTTGTTCTTTTGAGAAATGGATTTCAGTGCAGAATGGTGCTGGAGCGGCACTATTAACTGATGCATTTTGAAAAAAAAATGTTTTCCCACGACAGTAAGGTATGAAGTTCTAAATCACGGAAACACCCGTTATCCGGAAAGCCCCATGTCCCAAGCATTCTGGATAAGAGGTCCCATACTTGTACTATGTAAAAGATCATTTTTAAAGGGCTGTGGAAGCCTACTAGCCGGCAGGTGAATGGGCAGTGTCTCCTGACCAGTGGTTGCTGGATGGCTGGACCGTAACAAAGCAAAGGACACAATACTGTATAGGTTTTGCAATCAGATCAGCAGGAGAATAGAAAACCATTCCCATGAAATGAATCATCACATGATGAGCCTCGCAGCCTGAAATCGTTGTGAATTCAAACACTCACGCTGCTCTCAGTGTGCTCTTCCGCGGATGGAGGAATTATCCAGTTTGCGCAGCATCACGCACAATTCCGACAACTGTCTGCCGGCAGCACCTGGCTGCTAATGCCAACACAGTGCGACACAAAGGCAAACAGCGACCCCTGTGCCTCGCTAGCGGAACTGCAGCTGTGAAACGGCATCGCTGGGCTGCAACTCTTTTTCTTGCGCATGCGTGCTCCAATCCTGTATGAGCGGGTTGCTTTCTGAATGGAGTGGCCTTTTCAGATGTCACCAGGGAGGAGATGCAACAGCCTGAGAGTGTTGCTTGTGTTGCAGTAAGTACAACATATACACGTTATGCTTGCATTTGTATTTTTATGCTATTGCTCTTTGTCATTTTAAATACATATATATATGTGCAGAGCTCTTATAAAAACTGATGTGATTCTCTTTTTATCCAGCTCTTGTTTATTTTATAAATGCAGAGTTAAGTACTAAAAAAGTGCTCCATTGTTTTCTTAATGTTTCATTTTAAAATAGCATGTGGTTCTTTAGTGTACAGTATATACAGCAACACTCACCTTATTACCCTGTACTTACTGTATCTGTTCCCTTTTTTCATTTGCACCCCAGTCGTGTAATCACATAATGATTCAGTCACATTGCTACAGGTGTGGGATCTGTTGTCCAGAAACCTGTTATCCAGAAAGCACTGAATACTTTGTACAGGATCCAAACTAAGATAGAATTAGTCTTTATTGTAAGCAGAATCAGCTTATTGGGTGTATTCAATGTTTCTGGTAGATTTAAGGTATGAAGATCCAAATTGTGGAAAGATCTGTTATCAAGAAAGCACCAGGTCCCGAGCATCCTGGATAACAGGTCCCATACCTGTACTGTGATTTCAGTGTTTAGGCACCAATTTATTTCAGAATTCAGTGGAAAATTGCCTTTTTTTCCAATGTGTTTAGGAAGGGCTGTAAGGCAATTAATTCCACCTTCCATATTCCAATTCCATACACAATTTCCCTTTGATCAAATATTCATTTGTTTGTGATTGCCTTCATAGGGCAATGTAAAGTGTTTTACTGATAAACTATACATTGAAAAAAAAAACATAAAGTAGTTGTCCTTCCGGTGGAAGTTCTGGGCAGGGAGCAGTAGCTTCCAGTGAAGTCAGTGCTGCAGGTTCCATCAGACACAAATTCCTGTTTAAAA
Source organism: Xenopus borealis (assembly GCA_024363595.1). Lineage (NCBI taxonomy): Eukaryota > Metazoa > Chordata > Amphibia > Anura > Pipidae > Xenopus > Xenopus borealis. The sequence goes on along the minus strand of CM044440.1, from coordinate 72,032,428 downwards.
AATGGATGATACAGTGACTGGGAAATCATCTGATTTCTGGATGTGGGGTGTGCTATGATTAGCCCAGGTGCATCATTCTCTCTATTATTAAATATTAAGCAATAATATTGGGGCATTTATCTGGAAAAATTCACAAATGATATGTGTCAGACTGGAATATTTTATAAGTGATTTCAATCCATTGCTATTTTAAAATGTCCATATGTTTTAAGATCAAAATTTCAAAGATCACATTGTTTCTCCCTACACAGCCTCTGCCACAGTATGAAAGGGCTCTGCCAAGTTTGTGTTTACCTGGAGCCAAGCATATTGTTACATTAGGTTTTTAGTAGCCAACAATTAGCTTTTTAATGACTGGCTTGCACTTGTAGTATACCCTTTACTGGGTGAATGGATGGGGTCCAACCTCTTGGGAACATGTGAATACTGGATTTGCGGAGATCAAACAAAGTGACAATGCAAGGCTGGTTATTGGAGCTTGTGGATCAACCGGAGCCCTAATACTGAGATACTAGGATGCAGGGTTGGTGATCAAATTAATTTCTATTCGGTGCCACTTCCACAGCTCCTTGCAGAGCAGATATCAGATAAAATGCTACCTTTACTACTGTCTTTTCATTTTTTAATCAATTTTTTGGCTATTTTTGAGTTCAGTTTTTTCCCCATGTTCACATGCAGCTGTGAAATTAACTATAACCTATTTTGAGTATCCCTAAGAGCTCTTCTTCATAACCGGAATGCAGGGGAGCGCATGCAAAAATGCTTATTAAGAAGAGCCCTTAGGGGTTTGCTCTGAGGCAATAGAAACCATTATAATCTGGGACAAAACTACCCCCTAGTCTGGTCCCCAGTACCTGCTCCAGTGGCGTGTAGCATGTGGTTTCCCGTGCATGCGCCTGTGGGGCACTACTACTGGCCAGGCTACCTAGGGCGCTTCCCTTATGGGGTCTTACTTGGGGCAGAAAATATTTTCATTTGTTTTTATGCTGTAAAACTAATAAAATAATTATATTATGGAACTACACCTTCCACCATGCTAGTTAGCCAACAGCAGTAGAGAAAGAATCACACAGAGGTCATTCTATTGACCATAGCTCTCAATTGTCTACCTAAAAAAAAGCACTGGGCTTACAGTAGCTGAAAGTGAAATATGCTGAAAATGTATTTGCATATTGGGGTATGTCTGGGGGTAAATAGACATGTTCTTAGTTAGGCTGGCTAATTGCCTTCATTGTGTCAATCTTTCAGTATGGAATATTAGAAGGTATATGATACAGATTAGCTCAGGGGTTTCCAACCTTTTTGCTTCCCTGGGCCACATTGGAAAAAGAAAAATTGTCTGGAGCCGCACATGAAATACACAGACACTTTTGATTTGTAAAAGTAAAGAAAATGGACAGAAAACAACTACAATACCAAATGGTAACCAGATGGAGATATGCAAAGAAATATGGGACACCAGCAAATTAAATAGACATTAAAATATTATTATTACTACTAATTAGGCAATGGACAGATTCCTGCCTACTCCTCTATCCTTTGCAACATGACGTTTCCTTACCAAGCGTTTCAAGCTGGGCCACATTCATATCTATCCTGGGTCACAGGTTGGACACCACTAGATTAGCTGGTTGATATCAAGATGGGGATACTGAGAGCTATAGTGGAACAGGAATAGCATTTAGGAAGTATGTTGTGTGCACTGGTCAGGAACAGGCTTGCTCTACTTTTCTCCACTTTCATACATCTTGCCTATGACATAGAAGCTTAAAGCATAAGTAAACCTATAAATTAAGTGAATGTGAAATCGATGAGAGTGCTGTTCTAAGCACTTTTGCAATTTACTTTCCAAAATATAATGGGATACATTTACTGTTAAATAAATTGTGATACAAACGCCACCTGCTGGTCAGTTTCCATTCCAACCATGACATAGACAAGGAAGTTATCTGAAGAAAGAAAGAGGATTGATCTGATGGTCTTTTAGCTAGGAATGCTTTGAGAAAAAATATCAGAGATTTCTAATGTTTTTCCTAACCAGAACAGTAGGAAAAAATCAAGCTTTATTAATTGTGTCCATATTGAACATGGTTTTATACTGTAAAAAGTATTACTAGCCTTGGGCAAGTGACTTGCATAGCTTCCGCTGATACTGAAAGGGGACCTGTCAACTTAAGAAAAAAATCCAATCGAATTCTATTGTATTAAACAAAATAAACTTTACTTATGCTATAAAAAATATGTTTCCTTCATTCTTTTGCTTCCACAATTTTGTGAACACTGTCATCATGACAAGCTTTGCATCATACCAAAATTTTGTTTACATGCCAGAATAGTGGATCTGATGTCCATGCCCATGCTACACAGTTATAGACAATGAGGAGGGCAGTGACATCCAGATGTGTGGAATGGAAAGTGAAAGTAATTGCTTTCCCCACCTCTAGGACTAAGGCAAAAAGCCTTTTTTTTTTTTTAATTAAATTTGGGTTTCATGTTTAGTTTGCAAAGAACTTTTATAAGATGACTTTTTATGTCTGGGTGACAGGTCCCCTTTAACATCATTTTCATCAATACTATGTTGGACTGATTATAGTTTAATCATGTGTGCATGTCTTTTTTTTTTACTTAGGGTAGATATGTCTGAACAAAGTGTTCAAATAAACAGAACATCACATAAGCAGTCGTCCAATTCTGATTACACATGGGAATACGAATACTACGAATATGCACCTGTGTCATTTGAAGGATTAAAAGCTCATAAATGTAAGTATCTGGCATTTGCATAATGCAGAAAAAAAAATGTTTATAGTCATGACAGCGCTGTTCATTAAAAATATGCATGTTTACCATTTAGCTAAAAGCTTTTCACAGAAAGTACTGAAGCATTTATTTTACGCATCTTTTAAGGGCTAGGCCACACAGGAAGATTTCAGGGAGATTAGTCACCTGGCAACTAATCGCCGTGTCTTTGAGGTGACTACTCTCCCTGAATGGCTTGCTGGTATCTTGCACCCGCAAGCGCCAAAGTCGCTTGCACCTATTCACACGGGGCGATAAGTTTTTCAAAGTCGCTCGAAATTGCCCCACGAGGCACTTTTGAGCGACTTTGAAAAACGCGTCGCCGCGTGTGAATAGGCGCAGGCGACTTTATTGCTAGTGAGCCATTCAGGGAGATTAGTCGCCGGGCAACAAATCTCCCCGAATCTTCGCGTCTGGCCATACCCAAACTGGGGGATGCCTAATAGATTAGCACACACCAAGCAATTTACACTTCCTTGCCCTATAAATATCCAAATATGGAGAAATGTGGCTATCCATTTCACTAGCTTGTTTAATATATCATCTCATTGATGCTACAGTCAGCTCTCCAAATACACAGTGTTTGTCATGCTGCCAAAATGTTGATATGAATTGTATAATTATTTATTTCAACCATTTTTGACTAAGGTTATGAGAGTATGACATTCCAGAGGAGATTTAGTTACATTTGGTGTGATTTGCATAAAGTTTGATTTGAGTTCCAAGAAAATAAAATGGTAACTGTTATAAAACACGTTTGATTTGTCAATTGTTTAGTAATCTTCTAATTTCATAAAAAATTTCTTAGACCAAAGCTATTTTTATCCACTTTTACTTAAGATCTCGTCCAGACGAGAAGATTTGAGGAGACAAAAAGCCACGTCTTTGAGGCGACTAATCTCCTTGAATGGCTTGCTCGTATCTTGCACCCGATATCGATAACGTCGCCGGCGTCTATTCACACGTGGCAACGCGTGTGAATAGGCGCAGGCAACTTTATTGCAAGATACTAGTAAGCCATTTGGGGACATTAATCGCGGCGATAAGTCGCCAACTCAAGGGCAACAGCTTTTTATCTATTACATACAAGATTGTCATTTTATTTGTGCATGAATCCCCAGAGAGGCTTCAATATAATGACAAAGCACTTAATGCTAAATAAAACTGTAATAAAATTGATATTCCACAAAGACCATTCAGATATATTTGTCCTATTTAAAATGTTTGTGGCTCATACTTAAAAGCTAATATACCCTTATAACCTCAATGGCAACATTACTTTTATTGTACATGGGCATATGGCAGTATAAATGCAATGTCAACTTCATGAATGCATCAGAAACTTATGTGTAATGCCTCAGAACACATAGAAGTATAAATGCAGTGGTCCAAGGAATTAGTGAAGAATGGAATAATCAGCTGAGGCAGTCCTTATTAACTGCAGAAAACTTTTATTTTAGCAGTGTAAAGCAACACTACATGTTTCGGGTAAAACCCTTTATCAAGTGTGAAACATGTAGTGTTGCTTTACACTGCTAAAATAAAAGTTTTCTGCAGTTAATAAGGACTGCCTCAGCTGATTATTCCATTTTTCACTAATTCCTTGGACTACTAATTGGGGTTGCACAGCCCCTTGGAATATATACAGCTATTTGAAATTGCCTTAAATCACGTTGGAGCCAAAAACCTCTGTTTGCCGTATAAATGCAGTGTCAATTTCATGCTCATTGTCATGAAGCATTAATGCAGTATAAATGTAGTTCCAACCAAGTTCACCCACTTTGTGACCCCTTCAGTTACATTGAGTAGGAGAAACAAAAGCTTATCTGAAAGTATTTACATTGTCATGGCTCTTCCTGAAAGCACATGACAAGCAGGGGTACTCCACCAATGAGGCGAGTTGAGGCACTTGCCCCAGGTGGCAGAGCCCCCCTGGTTGCCAGGGGTGGCAAAAATGCAGCTCCTGGTAACATTAATAGCCAAATTTCCATTTTTCAACCCGTGCTCTTCTAGTGCAGAGAGTGCAATTGCGACGTGGAAGCCCCTCCCAGCCCTGTCTGGCTCTAAAGGTGAGTGCTGTGGGGAGGCAGGGGTGGCAAAACGAAGGCCGCCTTAGGGCAGAATCGCCCCTGATGAGAAGGCAAATGAGATGGCTGCATAAAAACCAAAACTTAAAATGCATTTATTGGTTTTAGAATAAAGTTTCAAGTGGTAGAATGTAACAGTGTAATTTAGTAATAAAATCTATACCATAAAATCACAACAGAATCCCTTTAATGACTAATGTACCTAGAACACATACTGTAGAAGTATAATTTCAATACCAAGTTCACAGTGTCAACTTTGTTTAAAATCTCAGAACCTTTACTAGTGTATATGCAATATCAGGTTCAGGTTCCATGCCCCTAGGACACAGAGCAGGATAAATACAGGGTTAACTTTAAGTTTAATGATACACTGCAATCTGTGAAGCAGCCACTTCCGAAGTAACAAAGCATTACACAAATCATAATAGCTATTACATGTCACTAAAAAGAAGGGTTTATACAAATGTGACACTGGACATGATTACATGGAACTTTTTAAGCATTATTTTTGTAGAAGGGGAGAGTGCTTCAGGAGGAATCACACGTACAGGAGAGTGTAGAGAAAACTGTTTTGCTTTTATTTTCTGCAATAATAACAGGTTAGTCAGAGGACTGGAGGAGGAGGTGGAATTATCAAAGCAACATTTCATGCAATAGCAAGGGCACCTCTTGAGTCATTGATTTCACACACTCAATTCCGCATTGTGAAATGGGAATATAGAAAAGGTCACAATGCACAAGGGTGAGAAAAAAAAGAGAGGCTAAGGAAAAAAGTCACTGTGTAAGGTAGAACGCTTTGCCGTTAAAGTAATTGGCAGTATCTTGAGCTGGGAATTGAAAAGTGCGCTGGGGGAGATTCGATTTGCACATACTGGAAAAGTGGCTAAGTATTGCAAATGTAATATGGCTCATTTCCAACCATTAATTATAATTCCAGTTTAATTCAGCAGCTTGAGGAGTTGTGCATGCCACAACTGATTGCAATTTATGCATCTAAAGAACTTAGTAGATTGTGATTTGCTTGTAATTTACCTTTAATGAATGGCATGAATAAGCACATTAATGTGCTTTTTAGCATTACTGCACTGTATTGGGCAATGAGCCCTGTTATGTAGCTGCACAGGTAGTCAGTTTGCTGGAAGGTACAGTCAGCTTCCACTAGATACTACTCTGATACTCAGATGGTACTCAGAAGGTGGTACTCTGGTTCATAGCAGTCAGTGTGTTGTTTTTCCTAATGCATATCAGAACTGTGTTAGGACCATAATAGACTATGAGCTGCAGAATGTTATTGGGCTTATAGACAGACAAAATATAGTGGGATTTAAAGAGTGCTTATACATTTGAATGGGCAATGCCCACTTTTGTAATCACATGAACTCCTCATATTTTGTTCATGCTGTGTCCAGTCTACATCTTAAAGTAATTTAGTGACCCCCAAGGGAAAAAAAAAAGTTGCAGTATTCAAGGAGAACTAAATTTTAACTAAATAAGTAGGACAGAAATGTTGTACATTATGTTTTCAGTTTCTATACCACAGCCCTTTAGCAGTATAGATCTGTGTCTACAAAGATGCCCCAGTAGCTCTCCTTCTTCTTGTCTGCTGATTCACTGCACATGCTCTGTGCTGCTGTCACTTACTGAGCTTACAATATACAGTACATATAGAATAGAAATGTCAGTATATGAGGCTGGTTATAAAAATCAGCCCTGTATGACAGGCCAACCTCATTTTCTGCCTGATGATTTGTGATGACCCATAAGCTTAGCTTCCTTTATTCCTAACAAAATCCAAGATGGGAGACACCTGTGATGATTTGAAGGCCCGAATTATTACTACTATGCTGAGCCTTAAGGCTGGTTCACTAGGTTCAATATATAAATAAGGCATCGTTAGCCATATAATTTTTTTAGGTTTTGATTCTTCTTTAAATCACATATTCACTCACAACAATATACCACAGGGATCTATAGGAACTCACAAGAGTTTTAACTGGTACAGTCACCCCAAACCTAAATGGCACAGTAATTCATAAGTAGTTAATTTCCAGGCCCATAAGCAGAATTGGTCTCCCCACTTGTCATTGGATAAAATACTTGCAAGGTGCAGAGAACAGCATCAGCAGAGGCAGACACAAGCTAAGCCTGTCCTTATTGCCTGCTATGGGGAAAATGTAAAAAAGTAAGTACAGGGCCCATTTGCAGTCTGCTTCCATCACCGTTTCCTAACCCGTGTGTGTGTGAATGATGCTTTAGTTATGGGAATGGTTGGGGGGGGCACCATTATTCTTTGGATCTGGGGGGCAAGAGGGCAAGCCCACCTTTCAGAGGCACCTGAGGCAGTGCCTCCCCATCCTTCTGTCCCTCATAAATTCAATACTCCTGACCTCAGCCAGCTATGTATTGATGGGGGGCAGATGGAGGTCTGAGAGATTTGCAGAAATTATTGTAAGGAAGACATTATTAAAAAAAATTACAGATTGTGCCTGTTTTTTTTGCACTTTGCACATTGTCTTCCTTTTGGCAAATGACCCCTATTGTATTTAATAGTTCAATTATTCCAAGCATTGAAAAGCACTGTGACCCATAGCATTAAACGGAACAACAATCCCCCTTTTGGCACTGACCTTTAAGCATCTTGTATGTGCAGATGCAAGGCAGGTAGGTAGACTTCCATCCTAAGTGCTAGAAGCTGGGTGCCTTTCACCTTCACAGGGGAGAGCTGTGGTGCAATCAAGGCAGCTTAAGGTACCTGCAGACAATTGGTGATTGAAAACCCCTCAAGCATGTTAAAAATTTGGCTGGACTTGTTGAAGTAGACATTATCCGCAAGTGTGCTGCCCTGAACCAACATTCATGGGAACAGATACATGACAAAATGGGTAAAAAAAAAAAAAAAAAAGCAAAGACATTGCAATAACCACATTGTAGTGCTCTTTCACTGATTGCAATGAGGGGGTCTGCCATCACTGCTTGATGCTTCTGTCAAACTATACTCGATTATAGATGCTTTCTGCAGGGACGATCCTGGCCCCTCCGCTGCCTGAGCAGCTTGTTCTTGCTGCTGCCCCCCCCCCGTGCGCTCACTTTTTTGTGCCGGAGGGGGGTCCAAGAGAGTGGCAGAGAAGGCCAGGATGCTAGAAGAGCAGAATTTCCAGTCTTAAAGTACCAGGAGTGCCATTTTTGCCGCCCCTGGTACCAAGTGGGGCGCTGCCGCCTGAGGCGAGATTCTCAACTTGTCTCATTGGCGGAGTGCCCCTGGCTTTCAGGCTGCTATTGTAGAAGCTAAAGGAGGAGCCCTGTCAATGCTCAGTCCTGTGAAAGAGACACACACCCACCACACAGCAGTAAGGAGCAGAAAAATAAATGTTGCTCGTTCAGCTGCATGAAAAATTTATGTCAGACTTCTGGAGAATTTCCTTATATAAAAATAGGAGCATTGAAAATAGATCACCTGTATGCTTTCTTCATGCCCTGAGTACAGAAACAGCTGCATCTGGGGACTTCTTGATCACATATAACATTGGGCCTGGTCACCGTTGGGCCAAACCTCTGCCTAAGATTAATCTGTTTCATTTACTGAATTAAATGGAAAGCTATAGTTGTGAGCAGGCATAGGGCGTTCTTACTTTGCAGTTTTTTTTTGCGGGCCACAGAACCTCTAGGATGAAGAACTCCTCTCAGAATGAAATGAGTTTTTGTGAACCAGGGGACAGTAACCTTTAATTGTCTTTGCAAAGTAAAGGACTGAAAAACAATAATAACATTAAAAATACTGTACAGTTATTTACAAAGCATTGATGCATTATAAATATATAATAATACTGCTCTGTGATAAATGATACCTACTATGTTATCACTGTAATTTAAGTGCACTCTGTGCACTCATCACATTATATGATATATGCTATCTAAGGTTGTAGGTTTGAGAATGGGATTTAGATTAAATGTACAGAGGGACTGGGGCACATATATATCGCCTCACAATTGTTTGCTGTGGGGTTTTTTGTTTATGGCATTTGATTATATCTGTAAGGACAGCCTGCCAGAAAGTCACATGACCAGGGGCAGCTGAGCTGGGAAATTGCCAATTTTTCTAGCCCCATGTCAGATTTCAAAATTGAATGTAAAAAACAGTGCAGAAGTCTGCTGGTGCGTTTTATTCCCTTAGAGTCCATAATGATCCGCAGCACTCCCTTATATTCTTAAAACGCCTTTATTGCAGCATATAATATGGCACAGCTGTGCCATATTATATGCTGCAATAAAGGCTTTTTAAGAATATAAGGGAGTGCTGCGGATCATTATCGACTCTAAGTAAAGAATGTGATGGTGAACGCATTAATTGGTGTGCACCCTGAACAAGTGAGTGTTTTGCTAACTCAAGTGCTGGATAATTGGCTGTATAGCGATTTATTCCCTTGACAGTATCCCTTTAAGCTCAGGCCCGGATTTGTGGTGAGGCCACAAAGGCCCGGGCCTAGGGCGGCACATTTTTAGGGGCGGCATGCTGCAGATGGTTGCGCCTACCAGGAACAGAGCTGGAGCAGAGCCGGGAGCAGAAGAGCAGTAAAACTGATCGTGCGTGCTGCTCGTACCGGTGCACATTGTAGAGAAATCCGCCACTGTGCGCATGTGTTCACATGCGGGGAGCAGGAAGTGCTTGCAGAGAGAGGGAGAGATCGCGAGGGGAGGGGGGTGTGTATTTAATCCTCTGACCTAGGGGCGGCCCAAATAGAAAACTGCCCCTGCTTAAGCCATATGACGAGCGGGGGACTCTATTCTTTTACTAACTATTCCTTTTTACTAGCACTTCTAACTGTTTTTCTTTTCTTGGTTACTTTATATTATTCTCTCTAATTTTGGAACAGTATACTTTATATCAGAGGTTGTGAAACGCAACATTGTAAACAACATAAGCTGTTATGCTGTACAATTGCATGTTTATAATTTTCCTGTTTTTCTTACATTTATGAAAAATGACAACAATTTTGAGTAAAAAAAAATCTGCAATGCAATAACAGTTTAAGGAAGAATATTACATTGCAAAATGCTAATTTTTATTCTTATTTGTGCAAATTCTTTTATTTAATTTCATGTCCCCAGAAATGTTTTGATCCAGATATAATCTACAGTGTGACCCGGACAACATGGTTTTCAGACAGTCTGCTCAGTTTTATACAATGTCGAAGCCTACCCACAGTGTCACTGCCCTGCCCTGTTGCATCACTGAAATGCCCCTGTGATGTCACCATCCTGCCCCCTGCCCAGACAGTGGGCCACAGATGTACGCAATTCTATCACCAAACTAGTTTATTGCATGACTGCTTTAGGAGCAGGCATGAAAGAACATTGTCCCAATGCCTCCAGCTTTAGATGAATCCACCAAAGACAATTGCACAATATTCTCATTTGTATGTTTCTCTATATTGATTGTTGTAGATTATATTTGCAGTATCACTTTAGCACCTTTAAACTGTTCACTTCTGCTAGGATGTCTGGTGTCAACACTAGCAGGATACACATATATATTAATTTGATTTACTGCATGAATACATCATTTCTGCAGCTTTGTGTCTCTTTTCTTAATGTAGACCTATGTCGTACCTGTCCAACTGGCAGCCTGTGGGTCACATGCAGCCTGTGACCCCCGCATGAAAGCCTGTCTGCTGTGTCTTCTTACCATGTGTAAACGTTAAAAGGTATCACTACAGAGACTAACTGGCCCATGCATTGTTTAAACCTCAGATTCAGATTGTAATCCCCTGTATTGTGACGCATGTAATTCCCTCTGCATTTTTGACACTTTTAACAACTCCATTATTCACACCCTAAAACCCTGTACTGTTCACACCTGAGACTGAAACCTCCCACATTGTTCACCTGTTCATACAAACTGTTCTCACTCAAACAAACCAGCACTACTGAAACAAGGACAATCTAAATTTACTACACCACTTAAAGCAGGGGTGTCCAACCTTTTGGTTTCCCTGGGCCACATTGGAAAAAGAAAAGTTATCTGGGGCCGCACATGAAATACACAAACACTTCTGATCTGAAAAAGTAAAGAAAATGCATAGAAAAGAACTACAATACCAGCTGAATAACCAGATGGAGCTATACACTGGAATATGGGACACCTGGGTATTAAATAGACTTATTATTATTATATTATTATTAGTAACTAGGCAATGGGCAGAGTCCCCCCTACTCCTATATCCTTTGCAACATGACGTTTCCTCTGGAGCCATATTTTTCAAGCTGGGCCGCATTCATATTCCTCGGGCCGCAGGTTGGACACCCCTGACTTAAAGTGAGACGCCAGCGAGGACCATACACATATGAACTGTCTGATGGATACATATGGAATGCAAGTCATCTTGCTCCGTTAGATATGACTTTGCAGATGTTCCATTTGATGAAGGACATTTTCCTACTCCTAATGCCAACTGCAGTAGGCGTGATGAAAGTGATCCTATGAGGTGTACTGAGAGAATCAGAAAACTACCTGCATGGACCAAGGACTATGTCATGTGAAGAATGCATAATGTGGCTTACTGTTTGCATACCGTTTCATTGTTGCTGTTTATAATGTTTGTCCAAATGCTTTCCTACTATAGGGGGAATGTGGTGTTTATACAAATGGGCTGTCGATGGCACTGGGCACATGAGTTATACTGTGAATACAAATGACTGTCTATACTGCTTAATAGTTTATGTTTCTGTTGTGTAATGGCTGCATGAGTCTGCTAATAAAACACTGTTATACTCTACTCATCCTCTGCTATCAAAACAGAACAGTAACTATGTTCAGTAAAATCCGCATCTTAGTGAATTTGCGGCGTTGCAGTATGTCCATTTGCCAGAGCGAAAATTCGAGTGTGAAGCAACGCTAGCATACATCGAAGGGGCACCAGCACTCATTAGTAAATCGGCGAAGTAACAAAATGACGTCAGGCTCGCAAATTTTCTCTAGCATTAGTCAATTCACCCTGTAGTGAATCTGCCCCTAAGTCTTCATTTTCCTTTCAGTTTAACATTTCTTTTATTAAAGAGTTTTATTTTAAAAAGAAAAACAAACCATAGGGCTCAGACAGTAAATGGCTAATTATAAAGTTCTGCTACAGAAATTAGTGCAATTATCACAAAAATATCATAGGCTGCTTAATAAGCACTGCCCTGGTTAAATGCGTGGTTTTTAGCGCTATTAAAGTTTATACTTTGAAGCTCTGAGAAATGCACAGTCATAATGGATAATAATAATAATAATAATAAGGTTTAATGGACTCGATTTCTGATATTTTGCAAGCTTAAACATAAAAGGGATACATTTATCCCATAATTGTTAATTTTCCTAAGAAAACCCGTATTGTATAATGCAAATCTGGTTTGTCATATATATATATTTATATTTAACAAACAAGACAAATATATATAGACAAATACAAGAGGTCTACTGAACTCATACATAGTTACAGTACATAGTTAGTTACATAGTTAAATTGGGTTGAAAAAAGTCCATCAAGTTCCAAATTAAAACCCAGCATACACACACATCTCCACTCTTTCACACATCCACTCTTTCACACAAACCATACATGCCCATAGCTATACTAACTGTAGAGTTTAGTAT
>CM044440.1:71995213-72017116 GCA_024363595.1 Xenopus borealis | reverse complement strand
TGTGTGTATATATATATATATATATATATATATATATATATATAAAATAGTACATCCTCCATGTTGTCGGCACTCACAATAAGCAGTATACGTGCCTGGGTGCAGTGTCCATCATATATAAGTATTCACTCCTAATCCAATAAGGTCCGCACTCTCAGGACTTTTTTAAAAGATGAAAAAATATTTTTATTGTAAAGCTACAGACTGACGTTTCGGCCTGGTCTCAGGCCTTTCTCAAAGTAACCATTAACATATCAAACCTGCAATATATACATGGTTTGGCGGGAAAACCACAGTCTTAGTGACGTAGTGCAATAGTCCAAATTCGGCGACTGCAAAGCTAACATCCTATCACATCAAACTAGTATTGCATAAGTATCATAAAGGTTATCATAAAGGTTAATAAAGTGTTCAAGTAGCCAATATTTTAAAATCAACAGCTTAAAAACAAAACATCAAGCAGCATCATTATTCAGCGCAGTATTGTTACAAAAATATTCACACTAACATTGCTACTGTGTCAGACTCTCCGGATGCCATAAATTACAGACATACTAATGTTAACTCTAAGTAAAAAACAGAACATAAAGTAGCAATATTGTTCATTAAAATGTTACAAAAATGTTTTAACTAATGATGCTGCTGTGTCAAAGTTTGAGTATGTATTAGATAAAGGACATACTCATGCTATCTCAGGCATATATGAAAGTTAACTGTATGGCGGTAAGTGTGTATGCCAACCCACATGTAGTCTAAAAGCTCCTCCCCCGTTACCCCTAAATCTACCAGACCTCGTTCACCCCTCTTTATTATCTCACTCACACTCCTGGTACTGGACATTATTTGCTGTGTATGTGAAGATGGTTGGTTCAGCCGACTGTAATTATCGATGCACATGGACTACAATGTGACCTAACTAAATTCCTAAAAACGTGTATCGTGAACCACCTGGTGTAAATTAAATTATATTTAAATATTGATATTAGATGTGAACGCTAACAAATACCATTAAGTACCCTAAATCCTAAAGTTGTCAATAAAGACCAATAACCTAACAAATTATCTCAACAAACCAATCTTATAACAGTGCAACCACCCTCATAGGTTCAAGTGTAAATCTCAAAAGCACAAAGAATACAAAAAATATATATTAAAAAATTTACAAAAAATCCCCCAGTCCCCCAGTACGAGTGTGGATCAAATACAATTTGCGTAACCAATAAACCTGCCAGTCGTATAATCGGACCCTGCAAATGAATTAAAAGTAAGGTGTCCTACTACATTCCCATACATGAATCACCATATTCATGAAAAAAGCAATAAATAATTAATAATTATAATAAATAAAAATTATTCAAAGTTCTCTTGTCAAAGTTCACATATGTGTCCCATGATCATACAACAGGAGTAGGTGAGGAAAAAAAAAAAATAATACACGGTTATACACAATTTCAAGGCCCTCATGTGGCCTTTGACAAATACACTTCTCTGGCATCTGCTTATGCAAAGTTTTCTAATCTGTGTTTTTTTTTTACAGCTCTTATCTATTACTTTTTCTCTACAGTATGGAGCTTTTATATGTATCTAGAATAAAAGAGAAGGATGTGGCATGCCAGCATTGTACATGCATTATGACCCCCCCCCCCCAGTTTTATTGTGCGCATTTGTTAAGAAACTTCCACTGCTCTACTATTTATTTGACTCTTTATATGGGATTTTTGTCATACAGGATTGATTGTGTCCTTTTCACTGTTCTTATATATGAATGTATATATATAAATATATACATATCTGCAAACATCCACCAAATTAACAAATGGCAACAGAATTATGCTTTTTTTTATTTGCACTCGATTTATTGAATATTTTGTGCTAAATCTAATTTTAGGGCCATTTCCTGGGGGAGGAAAAAATGATCCAGCATTTTTTTTAACATAACTGGGGGTTACTAAATCTGCGTAATTCCACATCTGTATAATAGGATAATATAGGAATCTATTTATCAGAAAAATATTTTATTTTATGCATGAAAATTAGACTTGATTTGGAAAGCCCCCTGCCTGTCCACCATGCCGACACCAGATATAGTTTTATTGAGATTTCTGACTTATATAGATCAAAAACTCCCAACAGCACACTACTAAATATTCAAAGCACTCTTTGAAATGTCAAAGGCTATATTATTTTGTGTACTTATTTGGTTTGCCTTTTTATGCATATTCAGGACATTGCTCTGGATAGACCTTGTTGGCAGTATTCCATTTTTCATTGTATTTAGGTGAAATGCACTGGCCCTTTATAGTATACGGAATCAAGGTCTTGCTGGAGTTTTTCATGAAACTGTCACAAAGGTGACGGTACAGACATATTTAATGGAACTACATCATATGGATTAAGCATTACATAATGGGCTTATATGTATAGTACAGGTATGGGACCAGTTATCCAGAATGCTCGGGACCTGGTGCTGTCCAGATCTTTCATAATTTAGATCTTCATACCTTCAGTCTACTACAAAATCATGTAAACATTAGACAAACCCAAGGTACTGTTTTAATATTACAGAGAAAAAGGAAATCATTTTAAATAATTTGGATTATTTGATTATAATGGAGTCTATGGGAGACAAGCTTTCCCTAATTCGGAGCTTTCTGGATAAGGGGTTTCCGGATAACTGATCCTATACCTGTATACAACATTTTCTTTTGTATTGTGTTAGTAAAGTTTTTATGCACTGTCACCACTTGATGCCAACCTGTACACTGACCAAAAGCATTTTATGTACCCATTACCCAATAAAAGGAAATTTGCAGTAATTCCTGCAGTTTACTTCCATGCTGTATTGTTCATTGGCAATGCTTTGGTACTAAGGGAGAAACATAATTAGCACTTTTATTTGTACAGCCTACCTACAGTTCATTTTTGGACCAGATTATTTTATTTACATTTGTTGTCTTAGACAACTAAGATATACTAGGTAAAGTCTCGTGGGCCATTTATTTTCATTCTATTAACGGTGACATTTCTTGAACTTGTTCCTCAGAATCTAAGGGGCAGATTTACTAAATTCACATGAAGGATTCAAAATTCGATCGAATTTTCAAATGATAAACAAAACTCCAAAAAAGTTGCCAAACTTTTTCATATGACTGTACAATTGCAACTCAATACTTAGTTGATCCTCCTTTTGCAAATGTAACAGCCTCTAGATGCCTCCTATAGTCTTTGATGAGTGTCTGGATGGCTGTATTTTTGACAACTCGTCCATACAAAATCTCTCCAGTTCAGTTAAATTTTATGGCTGCCAAGCATGAACAGCCTGTTTCAAATCATCCCATAGATTTTTGATGATATTCAAGTCAGGGGACTGTGACAACAATTCTAGAATCTTGTACTTCTTCCTCTGCCTTTGTAGATTTCAAAGTATGTTTAGGGTCTTTCTCTTTTTGGAATATCCAACCCCTGCGTAACTTCAACTTTGTGACTGATGACTGAACATTATCCCTGATCTTGCCACACAGCTCCACAGTATGATGGAACCTCCACCAAATTTGACAGTAGGTAGAAGGTGTTCTTCTTCCACCATGCAAAGAGCTTTTTGGTATGACCAAATAACTAAATTTTTGTCTCATCAGTCCAAAGCACTTTGTTCCAAAATAACTTGCTTGTCTAAATGAGCTTTTACATACAACAATCAACTCTGTTTGTGACTTCTTTCTCATCATCCTGCCATACAGATTTTGTTTGTGCAAATTGTGCTGAATTGTAGAATGATGTACAGACACACCATCTGCAGCAAGATGTTCTTGCAGGTCTTTGGAGGTGATCTTTGGATTGTCTGTAACCATTCTCACAATCCTCTGCATATGCCGCTCCTGTATTTTTATTGGCCTGCCAGACCTGGGTTTTACACCAACTGTGCCTATGGCCTTCCATTTCCTGATTACATTCTTTACAGTTTAAACTGACAGTTTACACCTCTAGGATTTTTTTGTAGCCTTCCCCTAAAACATGACACTGAACAATCTTTGTTTTCAGATCTTTTGAGAGTTGCTTTGAGGATCCCATGCTGTCAGTCTTCAGAGAAGAGTCAAACAGAAGCACAACTTGCAATTGGCCACCTTAAATACCTTTTCTCATGATTGGACACACCTGCCTAAGAAGTACAATGCTGAACGAGCTAATCCAACCAATTTGGTGTTGCCTGTAATCAGTATTGAGCAGTTACATGCATTCAAATTAGCAAAATTACAAGGGTACCCAAATTTTTGCACAGTCACTTTTTCACATTTGATTTCATTTCATACAGCTGAAAACTGCTTTACTAAAAATCTTTGTCCAAGTCACTTCTTTGAATAGTTAGACTGCTCTATTGTGATAGGATTATACCAGTCATTTGAACTGAAGAAGATACCCGGATGAGTAGTCAAATGTCTTCAATAATTAATCAGCAAGTCCAGTTGTTTTAGAATTACTTTTATTATATAAGAGCATGGTTTTAGCTTTTATAATTACAAAAAAAAAAAAAAAACATATGAGAGATTAGTGCCACACTTTGTTCAAAATATATAAGCTCCCATGCCACAGCACAGCCACTCATTATGCCTCCTAATTTTAAATCAGCAGTGCAATAAAAATCATTAGTTATTTGAAGTCTATTTCAAACTATATTGTCTAATTGAAGCTAGGAAATCTGTGGGTAGCTTCCTGCTTGGCAAACAATTGGGCAATGGATATATTCCACTGTAAATGAGTCTAATTGAAGCTAGAAAATTTGTGGGTATCTGCCCGCTTGGCAAACAATTGGGCAATAGATATATTCCACTGTTAATGATGAAAATTTTCTAACCTGCCCGATAGATTTTCTGACCGATGATGGTAGAACATTTTTTAGATGCACAATCATTCTGTGCCCACTAACCTCATGATGATTTGATGGATTTGTCAGGTCACACTAAAATTGGTCATTAGGGAGAGAAAAATCTTAAAGGAAAACTATACCCCCAAAATTAATACTTAAGTAACAGATATATCAAATTAAGTGGCATATTAAAGAATCTTACAAAACCGGAATATATATAAGTAAATATTGACTTTTTACATCTCTTGCCTTGAACCATCATTTCGTGATGGTCTGTGTGCTGCCTCAGAGATCACCTGACCAGAAATATTTTAACTCACACAACTCTGTCTGTTAATTGGCTCATGTGACCTAACAAGTATAGTTTGTTTGGTATGTTTGTGTGCCCCATGAATCATACAATCCCAGGGGGATGCCTTTGTTTTTTAAAATTGCAAATTTCTATTAATTATTACCCAATGGCACATACTTCTAAAAAAGTATAGTATTATGAAAATGGTGTATTTGCATGAAGCAGGGTTTTACATATGAGTTGTTTTGCGCAATATATTTTTAAAGAGACCTACATTGTTTGAGGGACCTACATTGTTTGAGGGGTATAGTTTTCCTTTAATGTCTATCGTCACTTTTATAGAATATTAAAAAGACCAATTTACTTCTTAGCTGTAATGTAAAACGGATATATGACTTGTCAAAGATTTATTGGTAATTTATTATACATAGACCATATAAAACCATAATTCTGAGAACAATGAGAACTTTTCAGATCATTTGCTCACTGTGTGACAAGGAAAAGCTGTTTACAATTATCAGGTGACAGGATCTTTTATTGTGATTCAAAAGGAGAAAAAGAAAAAGTAGTAACCCCACACTTAGGTTCTTAAAAAAATACTATATAATATAACCGTTTTATTAAATAAAAACTAAAAGGGCTAACACACAATATTCAATATATGAAGATCCAAAATTGCTCGTTGGTCTCCAATTCCAATGTCCCAATAATTTAGTTTTCAATCAATTAAATAATTAATTAATTTAATAAAGTGCTAATGCTTCATCAATCAATCAACCAAATAACTATGTAAGCATTGCAGTGTTGGAAGGAGGAAGTCCCTATTTACAAAAATAACTCTGTCTACAGTTTGCTAAAGGCCATGTGACAGAAGCATTTACAATAGAAAGGCATATATAATGAACATAGAGATTAAACACTTTACAGATATTGATTGACACAGGATGTAAATTGAACAATGGAAAATATTCCATGGAAATGTTTTACAGTTATGGCGTCTGTTATACTAAATGTTTGGGACAAGAAACTTTCCATATAAAGGATATTTTAGTAATGTGCGATACAGCTACTAAAAATATTTTAAAACTCGAAAGTATTATTTTGGCATGAACATTGTTTTATGCTTATATAGCCAACATCAATTTAAAGAGTCTCTTACAAATAATTTTGCTAATTTATGAAGACTTTGTAGAACAAATAACACAGTAGAACAATTAAAATACTATGGGGCAAATTCATTAAAGGGCGAATTTTCACCAGCGACTGCTTCGTTCACACTTCATGCCACTTCGCTATCTGCAATTTCGTGACCACTACGCTTATTCACTAAAATGTGAAGTAGTGCTTCAGCAGCTGAACGCTGGTAATTCTTAGCGATCTTTCACTATTGTTCAATTCTGCCTAAACCGGCAAATGCGGTCTACTGAGCATGCACAACCAAGCGCAGACGGAAGAAGGAAGAAAACGTTGCCGAAGAAGACGGCGCAGCTGAATGTCTTCATCCAGTGTATCAGTAGCTGCAGGTAAAGGTAGACCCAAACACGTGCTAGAGCTTCTTTTTCAACAGTTGAATACTTACGCTCTGCCTGTAAGTGTTGTGGATGCAAATGCAAAAGTTTTCTCTGTATGATCGGTATGGATCTGTGTGAGAACTACACCAACTCCATAGTCTAAAGCATCTGTAGTAGTCATAGTGGGTATTGCAGGATTAAATAAAGCTAGCACTGGACTGTTAACTGTTTCACTATTTCAAAGCTATGTTGAACAAACCAGACTTGAAGTTCCATGTATAAGTGCTCTAAGTGGCTTCATAACTGGATTATACTTGGGAATAAACTTAGTACACTATGGGGGGAATGTAATTAAATTCGCAAAGAGCAAAAGAGTGCGCATCAATAAGATTAAAAATCCACATCTCGCAATGTAATATTGTTCCTTAAACTGTTATTGCATTGCGACTTTTAATTGCGCATTGCGACTTTGTGCATTGCGCACCCTTAAGAAGGGCTTGAAGGTGTCGTAATCTTTAGGTGCAAACATAACGACTTTTTCAGTAAGAAGTTTTATTACATTGACTGCGCATTGTCGCAAGCTGTAAAATTTGCAAACTCTCTTCCACTGTCGGAAGTGGTCGGTAAAACAGTTTCCGGTTTCGCAAAAGCTATATTAAATTCGCGCAGAGCAAAAATTGTTCCCACAGAGGCATAACTTTTCGCATTGCGAATAGTTTTTGCCTTACCGACTTATATTACATTCCCCTGTATAAGTAAGAACTCTCAAAATTAGATGGAGTATGTGCTTTTGTAACAGAGTTGACATGGTCAGGGTTCAGTTTCAGCCCTACAGAATCAATGCATTTCAGAACCATTTCTAGGTACCTATCATGAATATCCGTAGTTGGAGGGTAGACAATTATATCATCCAAGTAGCATTGTACAACAGCTATGTCATGGAGTATAGAAGACATCAGTCTTTGAAAACAACTTGGTGCTAAAGCCAGTCCATAAGGTACACACTTGAACTTAAACAAACCATCATGGGTGATAAATGCAGTGATGTCTCTGCTTTCCTGCACTCTGAAGATCCAGGGTGGAAAAGAATTTTGCTCCTCAGAGTTTTGAAAATATTTCCTCTATGTGTGGCAAAGGATGACTATCCATAACAACTGCTTTATTATGTTCACGGAGATCAACACATAATCGAATACCTCCAGTTTTCTTCATTGTTACAACAATTGGTGAAACCCATTTGGTGGATTCTGATTTTCAATAACATCTTGCTCTACCAGTTTCTTTAGTTCCTGTGAGACAGCCTTCCTTATAGAGTATGGCAATCTCCTCAATTTCTGCCATACTGGTTTTACATTTGGCTTAACTTTGTGTACAAAGTTCTTTGCGCAACCCAATGAAGTGTTACTTTGTGGTGAAATTTTAGACACTGGCTGTGTGACAAGCACTGGTGCTGTAGTAATGAGACCATGAACTAATTGTAGGTTTAATGCAGTAAAGAGATCACTTCTAAGTATAGCAGTACCCTTATTCACAATGTAAAAGTCACATTTTGCAGTATTTGATTCAAATTGTACAGTCACTGGCAAGCAACTAAGCACAGGGATTGGATACTTTAAGTAAATGACCAGTCTTAGGGCAGGTGCAACAAGTGTATCATTTGCAAAGTATTTCAAGAAAATATCCTTTGGTAGTATATAAACAGCTGAACCTGTATCAAGCATTAGGTTAATGGAGTGTCCCTTGTCAGCAGAAGCACTATTGACATTAACAGTGCATATAAAGTTGCCTGGAATAAATGTATCAGCTTTATCCACAGAACTACGGCAGATCTTCAAAATATGTAATGCTTTTTTTGCATTTGCTGCACTGAACAGCTTTTGCAGGACATGTAGCATAATTTGCAGCGTGTTGTGTTGAACAACCGTGGTAGCAGTATTTTTAATTTGCATTTGATGCACGTTTATACAGTGTAGGTGAATCTCTTTCTTTAGCACTGTATTTTGCCTGTGAATGTGCATTATTAGGCCCCAGTGCTGGATTCACAATCTACACATTCCTAGCAGTTCCCTGACTGAGAGTTTTAGCCTCTGCCATTGCTGTTTCAGTTTGGCTAGCAACTGTAATAGCCTTTGCAAGGGTTAAATCTTGCTCTAGGAACAGTCTCTCTAATGTGTGTGGTGAGTTTGTTTTTGCCACTATTTGGTCTCTCAGCATTTCATCTGTTAGATTCCCCAAATCACAGGTAATAACCAGCTCTCTCAAAGCTGCTACAAATTGTTCTGTGGATTCTCCATTACATTGTCCACATTGTCGGAATTTATATCCTTCAACAACCACAATTACTCTTGACATGAAAAAGTTCTTTATAGCAGTAAGAGCAGTTTCATAAGTCTGATCAGGTAATGGTTATGTATAGAATAGATGCTGTCCCTCTGCTCCCAGACAGTGAATAAGAAAGGAAACTTTCTAACATCAGAAATATCCCCTTGGTTAGAAGCAGTAATGTAATTTTCAGAAATACAGATCCAAGCAGTAAAAGATATGGTAGGCTCACCAATGTTTGGGAGAAAAGCTGCCTGCAGAGGTAGAATTGTCATCTCGTCGCCAATTTGTTATGTTTTGGTAGCCAAGGAGGAACAGAGTATAACAGTGCTTTATTAGCAGGTTCATGCAGCCATTACCCATCAGCAGTAACTTGAACTGTAATACTTTAGAACAGCATAGAATGCACTGTGCATGTACAGCACAACTCCTGTGCACAGTGATACCTACAGAAATCTTGCACAACTATAGCTCTGCAAACTAAGACAAGAGGATAATAATACTGGAGTTTGGTTCTGTTACCCTCTTGTGAAATACTTGTGCTACAAAATGTCCCTCTTGACTACCACACAATAAAATGCAGATATTGAACTTTTAGCACTTTACACATCACAGACTGGGTTGTCAGAGACAATTAATCCTAGCAATCACCTGCTGAAATTCCAAAATAGTGAGCTGCCAAACAAAAATAAAAAAATAAATAAAAAAGGGCCAATTGCTAATTGTCTCTGAATATCTCTGTCTACATAATATTTAAATTGAACTACTCCATAAACTGAAGAACCTGAGGGTTATTATGGGTATTAGACTGTATAACTCTGGGAAGTCTTCTGAAGCTAATAAAGGCACTGTCATTAGGGTTGCCACCTGCCCAGTTTTGCCCCGGGCAGCCCAGCTATTTGAAGGGCTGCCCAGGTCAAAACTGCCTGCTCGGTTTTCCAAATTAGGAAAACTTGAAAGGCTTTCCTATAGTTAATGCGACGACCAGCCAATTGTCCCAACCCCTGATGTCAAAGCTCCGCCCCTGCCACATCATTGTCCTGCCCGCTATGTCATGGCCTGCCCATGCCCGGCTACCAGGGGGCGAAAAGGTGGCAACCCTAACTGTCATGTGGCACTGACTTCAGAGATGAAAGCATTGTTTTGCCTATATAGGGGACTGATAAGTGATGTCCTCATTCATTGTGCAATCTCCTAAAGTTTGTGTGGCATTTATACAAATGGCCTGCGGGTGTCACTGTGCATACACATGACTTTCTGTACTGCTTGAAAGTGAAAGTAAGAAGTTACTGCAGTTGTGTAATGGCTGCATGAACCTGTTAATAAAGCATTGTTATACCCTGCTCATCCTCGGCTACCAAAACACAACAAATGGTGACAAGGCTGTCTTTTCTACCTCTGCAGCAGCCTGCACATTTTCTACCAAACCCCGGTGAGCCTACCATACCTTTTACTGCTTGGGTCCATATGTTTGATAATTACATTATTGCTGCTGACCCAGGGGAGGTTTCTGCTGCTAGAAAGTGTGCTTTACTTATTCACTGCCTGAGAGCAGAGAAACAGCATATAATCTATACATTACCATCACCTGATGAATCTTATGAAACTGCTCTTACTGCTATAAAGAACAAGAGTAAATGTGGTTGTTGAAAGATATAAATTTAGCCAACATAGACAACATAATGGCGAATCCACTGAACAATTTGTAGCAGCTTTGAGAGCTCTGGTTGTTACCTGTGAGTTTGTGCAACAGAAAAATGGAGAACCTACCTATGGCGTAGAGAATTTACCTTATGCACTGATCATAGCCCTTTAACTACACTACTTACAACAAAGAGACTAGGAAGAGCTGGAATGCATACAGCTAGATGGTCAGCAAGGCTACTGAATTTCAACTACAAATTGCAATACAAACCAGGTTTGAAAAATGTTACTGCTGATTACTTGTCATGTTTACCTTTACCTACAGCTTCTGATATACTGGATGAGGACATAGAGGTTGTAGCATTGACTTATTTACTATCATCTACATATTCGCCGGAGAGCACAAAATTCATATATTAAAATGTCATACTTTTATTCGCAGAAATATCTGCACAACATGTTTCGGCTATAACGGCCTTCATCAGGTGCATAAAAAAACAGTGACAAAGCAAGCTATTTATACCTTCCCCCACCAACAATTAACAACCTGCTCCACTATGTGGCCAGGTGAAACTGTAAATACATATCATATAAGTACTGCCATCTTGTGGCCTACTTACAAGTAACACCATCAGAAATTTGTAACAATGTTATATCAAACGTCAAGTAAGTCAATATACTGTATCCAAATATATATAAAATCAACAAGATAGTTTTCTACCAGTAACATGTCAAACCTCAATTGCTTAAATACGTTAAATTGTCCATACAAAACTTCAAGTCCATCTGTAAAAAAGGGACATAATTATAATAAATAGTCTTAAATATTTTTAAATGGTTTATAATTAGTTTTATAAGAAGCATTTATAACTCAACGCCTCAATTCATTCCTCTGGGTTCTATCGTATTCATTCTATTAATCCATCTGGCCTCAGTTTGCAATAATATGCATTTTCTGTCCCCCCCCCCCTCTTTGGGGTAGTTGTACTTTCTCCAACACCAGCCACCTCAATGTTGAAGAATTATGTTTATGTTGGTAAAAGTGCTTGCCCACTGGTGTATGAGTTTTTTTATTTTCAGGGTCAAAATTAGAAATGGAATATTTCTAATTCTAATTTTCACTTGTCTTGATGTCTGTCCAATGTACATCTTACCACACATGCATTTAAGTCCATAAACTACAGAATCCGTGTTGCAATGGAAATATGCTTTAATAGGGATTCGATAGCCCTTTAATGGGTGTGTGATGTAATCACCCTTAATTATGGAACTTCAACTTCCACAGCCCAAACATGGGAAAGTTCCAGACTTTGGGGTACCCAAAAATCTTGCCCTATTGTTAACCTCATGCAAATCCAAGGTGGATTCTCCAAATTTTTATTTACTTTGGGCAATAAGTATAGTACCGGGATCCTAGGATGTGTAACTGTCAAAAAATCTGCCCCTTTTTTCGTAATGATATTTGAGCTAAGAGCAGTGTTTACACATACATCTATTTTCTTTTTTATTACTTGTAATTAGGCCACAAGCATGGCAGTACTTATATGCTATGTATTTAGAGTTTCACCTGGCCACATAGTGGAGCAGGTTGTTAATTGTTGGTGGGGGAAGGTATAAATAGCTTGCTTTGTCACTGGTTTTTTATGCACCTGATGAAGGCCGTTATAGCTGAAACATGTTGTGCAGATATTTCTGCGAATAAAAGTATGACATTTTAATATATGAAGTTTGTGCTCTCCGGCGAATATGTTCTGATTTGGAAATGTTTGCACTCTGACACGGGGTTTGCAGCACGTTGAGAAGCACGTAATACAACATAGATAAAGAGGACCGAATTGTTATTATTGGACATTTACTATCATCTACAGTTACAGCTGCTGGTTTTAAGCAAGCTTGCCAATTCAAGCAAAACTACAGGACATCTTACAAAGCAAATGGCCAAATGCTGAGAAGAAACTCAGTCCTGATCTTCAACCTTACTACAGGATTAGACACCAACTGTCCTTAGTAGATGGCTATGTTGTCCATGGAGCCCACAGTTTATTGTTGCCAAAGGCCTTACGACAAAAGCTCATACAACTTGCACATGAGAGTCATCAAGGAATTGTACGTACAAAACAAAGACTACGAGAACTATACTGGTTGCCAGAAATGGATGCCGATGTGGTAACTGCCATTCATTCTTGTGTTACTTGTCAGAATCGTGACAAAACAGCTATCGCGCATACACCACCACTTCAGCCAGTATAATTTCCTGATTCAGCATGGGAATATTGATATTGATGGGTCCTTTTGCAGATGCTCTATAGACTGTAGATTTGCTATAACCTTGATAGACTATTACAGTAAATGCCCTGAAATTGCATTTGTTTCTCATGTAACATCAGCTACAGTAATAACATTCCTGCCTACTGTCTTCAGCAGAGTAGGAAATCCAAAGGAGTTAATATCAGACAATGGACCAAAGTTTGTCTCATATGAGTTTGAATCCTTTCTGTTTCTGAGCATATTGTGCATAGGAAATCTTCAGTGTATTACCCACAAGCAAATGGAGAAATTGTGCGATTCAACAGAAATCTGAAAGAAGTACAACAGACAGCAACTTTTACTGGGAAATCTTGGAAAGTATTTACTACAGAGTTCTTAGATAACTGCAGAGCAACATGCCATGCAACGACCCAATCATCTCCAGCTGAATTATTACATGGCAGACAGATGCGCACTAGGTTACATGTTGCAGACATCAAACTTCCACCAAATACTGTTCCTACAAACTCATCTACTACTGACATTGTCAAACGTCAACAAGCCAAATGCAAGGCTTATACTGATAGAAAAGGTGGCGCAAGAGAAGTGCACTTTCAGCCTGGATTTTTAGTCAGAATTAAGAAACCAGGAATACTGAAAGAAGGACAATCTAAATTTACTACACCACTTGAAGAGAGACGCCAAAGAGGACCATACACATATGAACTGTCTGATGTAGCATATGGAATGCAAGTCTTCTTACTCCTGCAAGATATGACTTTGCATAAGTTCAATTTGATGAAGGACATTTTCTTACTCCTAATGCCAACCGCAATAGGCCTGAAGAAAATGAACCTATAAGGCATACTGAGAGAATCAGAAAACTACCTGCATGGAATGAGGACTATGTGATGTGAATAATGTATATTATTGCTTTAAGATGCATTGTTGTTTATTACATTTGCCCAAATGCTTTCCTACTATAGGGGGAATATGTGGTGTTTATACAAATGGCCTGCGGGTGTCACTGTGCATACACAGGACTTTCTGTGTAATGGCTGCATGAACCTGTTAATAAAACCTGTTAAGAAAACTGTTATACCCTGCTCATCCTTGGCTACCAAAACACAACAGTTTGGTCACTCAGTGACCCCTTAGTCTATGTAGGAAGTAAGTCTTGGGTCAAAGCATGACCCCTAACCTTTTTGGAGTTTGGACACAAGGTGACAGAGAGTTATAATATTAAAAGGAAAGCCATGAAGTTCTAAAGGGTTTTTACTATATGCTTCCCCAAGGGAAGAGAGTGAAGGTAAAACCCCATTCTAGCTTAGTATTCAGTAGGTATTAGTTAACCCATGTCTTAGCCTTCCCTAGGAGCGACAGTCAGATGCAGGGCTACTTAGATGAGCAGCTCTTGGCTCCACCAAGGAGTGTTAGAAGGGGTTAGATTATGCCACCTGGCTCTGTTGAAGGGAATGTTCTGCTCATATTCCTGCTTGTGAGCATTTCGATGACTCCTCCCTGTGTTATTGGACTATTTTTTTTTGTGGATTGATCTAATTAAATCAACTCTGTTCAATGAACCAATGAACCACTGGTGCCCATTCTTTGGAAATATTACAGCTTACAGTTATACTACACCTTATCTCCACACCATTGCAAGGGTCCATGCCTGAGAGTACTCTTATCTGCAGCAAATATGATGTTTGATTCCATTGTAAGGAAGACTCTGAATGGTAGAAATTAGCTGAATGACTGATTTGGTGCCGTTAAGCAACATTCTCATTGAATCCTCTTGCATCATTTATGTTTGAGCCATATTTTTTACATCTTAAGAGTACCATGAAAGTGTGAACAGTATGTTCTGTGCACCAGCTGTACACTGCAGGTACTGTAAATCATTATACAAATGCAGTGTGTCTGTGTACTTTATTTTGCATGTGCCCTTCCAGCTGCAGGAAGTAGGACTCCAAATTGAGAATGTTTCTGTGGTTAAACAGTGTGGCAGAAGTCTGTAGTCTTCAGAGGACTGCCCTTACATGCCCTCACTGCATTGTAGAGACATTTATGTAGCAATCTATCGGCATGCCATAAGAAAGAAAAACCTTATACAAACTCAAGTATTTCCCTCTAAACTTTTACAGGAGTATTTTGTTTTGAGATCCATGGAGTGGTTGAATGCCACAGGTACTTTCCAGAATTCTCATATTTCATTATAGTAGTATGGAGAGGGATGCCCCCCCAAATCAGTGCAAACAATGTATGTCAAGAAACAGACTGGGACATAAGCCAGAATTTTCAACTAATAACACTGATTGAGAAGGCACCAATACACAAATTTTATAACATGATCAAATCATGAACCTAATCCACTTATATAGTAGTAAGGGAACAACATTTCTAGTCTTCTAGAGCTACTTTGTTACAGAGTTTTTAACACAGACAGGAATCAAATTCAAGACCTTTGGGACCGTAGACATGTGACTTAACCATTCAACCATTCAGGAGGTCTCTCTCGGTAAGGAACCCAAGGTTTGACTCTATTAGACAGAAGATGGACTGCCGGCAATGCCAGTCAGTGAAGCAGCACAAGGGGTCATTTGTTGTTATGGTCATCTGGAACCTTCCCTGGCAGGGTTAGGCTCTGTGGTGTGGGTGGTTGAAGCACGTAATGTCTGCCTATGGAGTCCCAAGTTCTAATCCTGGGTGGATGATTTCTCTGTCCTTTTAGGGCTGTTTATGCCTGTACAGAAGCCTTCCATTTTCTTCAGGCTGCTTTCAAGAATGACTGCTACTTTGCAGTCTGCAAAACCGGCAACCTTATGTGTCTGTTCTGTTGTGCATGCAGCAAAGCTCCTGGTTTTTCCTGCAATGGCGGGCCATTGGGTTTAAGCCCCAGCTGGTATCTTTCGCTGTAAACTGCCTTTTCTTCAAGCTACATTAACGAGTCCCAATGGATACACAGCAGCTTGTTTTCTACACTGTATCAGTGTTTAGGGCATAATTTAACTACTTACTGAACATTTCAATTTTTGATCCTTTAAATATATTCCTAACCCTTTCAACATGTTACATGAGAAATGTTTACAAGAGGTGCAGCCTAACAGGGGTCATGCTCCAGATGGGGGAAATAGTATATATTTTTTTTCATGAAAAGCCCACTAGCAAGCAGTCTGCACTCTGTGGGAGCAGCATTTAGGCAGCACCAGAACTAGATGAAAAGTGTAGGGTAGTTTATTGTGTAATTAAGAGGCATAGGGTAACTACTCTTTTGAGTTATTCAACATAAGAACCCACACAGAGCAAATCTTTCCAAGCCAATAACTACCTGGAAATGTTTCAGACTCTGGTGGACTTTAAAAGGAGAAGAAATGTGAAATCACTGGGGGTGGCAAAAGCGAAGCATTTTCACACTTTCATTGTTTAGTATATGTTTCATGGAAATGTCTTTTTCACTTTCTGTGACCCTATTGCTGTGTCATCCACATAGTGGAAGCCATTAAGTTATATAAAGGCAGTAGTACCTTGATTTAATTGTGGCACAAGCATAAAGAAATCAACCACTAATGATTGTATCACAGGCATAGTTACTGCTCGAAAAACACTTCGTTTGTAGTGAACCTTGAGCTGTGTATAGAGCACAGTAAAATAAATCATCTCAATTCATGAAAGAACCAACAGGAACATTACATTTCCTTAAAGACCCACTGTGTGTTAAGCACATTTTCCCAGCAGGCAATCAAATATTTGCATTTGAAGACAGCCAATTAAATTTTAATGCAGCTACTGTACAGTACATTATAGTATAAGAAGAGGAATTACTTGCTGAGAGCTTAGGAAATGGAGCATGATAACTTTTTTATTTTCTGCACATTATTTTGATGTAAATTACCCTGATTTTGAGCAAAGCTTTCTCTAGTGAATTTGTAAAAGTTTATAAATGTTATCAAAGTGCTGATTCATAAAATATGCATTTGGTATTATAAGCTGAAATCCTTATCAACTGATGTCCTTCAGTAGGGAGAAATCATAATAAGCCATGGAAGCATTATTTATAGCACAGGGTTTTATCAGATTGGTTTGAAAATGACATTTTTTTCTATAGATTAAATGTTTTCCATATCAAAGCAGTTTATTAAAGATCCAAATCAAAACCTGTAGGTTTTCATTGCACAGAATGTAGAAAGGGCTACAAATAATTTAAATATGGATATACAGTATATCACTGGCTACTAATAACTGTTGGGTTCATCTTCCTTGGAATTAAAGGGCATGTAGGTTGTAATAAACATACAATGCACCCTACCGGAAATAATCATTACACAGTGGAAGCTATATATCAGAGTCTAAAACAACATATATTTTTGGGTGTTGTAAACCCCCCAATTTATTTTAGACTAATAGGTAAAGGGTAGAGTACATTTTTAGAGTTAGAATACACCACATATCACCAGTTGAATGAATATAAATTTGCAATGCTTTTTACACTATATTTTATTTGAGATTGTCTTCTCTTCCTGAACTTGTCCCATTGACTATGGCTTAAACCAGGTCTGGGGTGATGTAAAGTAACAGTGCACAACATAACTTATATAACTATAAATACAGAATCTCTTTTATTTTACACCACTTTGACTTTTTTTTCTGTCAAACATGTGACATATTTTACTGGTGCCTCATTTCACCCGTCCTAGGTTAACCCTGACAATTTATAGCCAGGCCAAGTCAGCCATTCCTAGTAGCTGGATCGATGCTCATTCACCCCCATGGGAAAATCAATTTATTCCCACTATACCATCTAAGCTCTTTCAGCTATTCAATTCATGTCAGTGGAATCTTACTTGGATTTCAGAAGGTGCTAGTGTGCATTTAATGTGATTAAAACTGATAGTTCCAATCTTTTATACAATTATCTTGTAAAGAAGCCAATGTTTACATGCCCGGATTTGTAGAAAGGCCACCTAGACCCGGGCCTAGGGTGGCAGGATTTTAGGGGGCAGTCCAGTTAGTACTCGCACACCCTAGTACTCTCAATGATATCCCTGGTGCACAGCAATATGAGGGAACGGCAACCTCACGATCCAATGGCAACAAGAACTCACTGGCACACAGGTAATGCAAGCAGGTTATACCTTGCTAAGTGTTTATTGCAGCATGCTGCAATAAACACTTAGCAAGGTATAACCTGCTTGCATTACCTGTGTGCCAGTGAGTTCTTGTTGCCATAGGATTTTAGGGGGCGGCATGCTGCCCAGCCACACCCAC
The DNA here is from genome assembly GCA_024363595.1 of Xenopus borealis. Classification (NCBI taxonomy): domain Eukaryota; kingdom Metazoa; phylum Chordata; class Amphibia; order Anura; family Pipidae; genus Xenopus; species Xenopus borealis. Next base: position 71,998,974 of record CM044440.1, on the reverse strand, counting down.
ATTGGTTCAGAAACACTGGGGATACACAGGAGATAAGATAAGTTTTTTAAATTTCCCATGCGCCAATCCCCATTGTTCAGGTTCTAAAGATGAAAATCTGCCACTAAAGGGCAGAGTATGGGGGCGACGAACGGCAGTGGGCCTAGGGGCACCATTTTTATAAAAGAAGAAAAAGGCAAACTTCATAACCACTGATAACGAATGGCACTTTTAGCATTTTTAAGTCTAAAACTTTGAACTTTTGGAAATGTGTTTTAAGTATTACAACAAGGACTTGTTGCTGAAACAGCATATATATTTGTAGTTAATGAAAGAAAAATAAAACTAACCCATTTTTTTTGACTTGCAGACTCAATCGTAATTGGATTCTGGGTTGGTCTTGCAGTCTTTGTCATCTTCATGTTTTTTGTTTTGACTTTGTTGGCCAAGACAGGAGCTCCTCACCAAGAGTAAGTCCAATGTTCTATCAAACAAGTTTGTTTGAATATCTGTACTTGCTTAGAACTACATTGCTGTAAGTATGGGGTATAAACTTGTAAAAAACCTTTACACACATAAGTGCTGCATGTTATGAGACATGGGAGAGGTCTCTGCTTTGTAGAATATACCCATTTATTTTCATTGGATTATAGCCTGTAATTTGATTGTCTTATCACTATCTTAATGGTGGTAAGTGCTACTTTTGTCTATCTTAAATTGCCTTTCTCAACCATGAATTTACATGGGCCTCTGGCCTTTAGCTACCTGTTGCATTTGTGAGTTTAAAAATGGCATAAAGCTATTTTTTAATGGGACAGCCACTTTTACTGCTTGTGATTTTAATTTGTCAAATGTATCATATTCATGCTAACCATTTTACAACAATGATGCAACACCATCTAGATCAATGTGGATACAAGCAAATGGTTGTCCTTCCCACAGCATTCATTCCATTGCTCATGTAATCCAAACCATTTTATTCATAACTAATGTATTACCTACGGCCCACAAGTAATTTTTTTGCAGCGAGGACAAAATATGTCTTATTTCACTGTATAAAAGGTTCCTTTCACCTGTAGTAAAGTACAGTTTGGGATCCGTTATGCAGAAACGCATTATCCAGAATGCTATAAATTATGGCAAGACTATCTGCAAATTCACTAACTTGGCTTCGCTAGCATTCGCCGCACTTTGCCAGGCGAATATTCGCCAGCGCTACGCAAATTCACTAAAGTACAAATTTACGTTCAGGTCGGCGAACGGTAGCATAGTTGCACTAGTGTTACTTCGCTAGGCAGAGCTCAGTTACGCTAGCGAAGCCTAATTTGCATACGGCGGGAACTTTAACTTAGAATAGAAGTATATGTTACAGCCACTACATTCCACTACACAAGCCCAGGAAACCTTTAATAAATTATATAAAGTTGTCCTATTGCCCTACATGTGCCCCCTGTATAGTTGTGATGCCATTTGTTAGGAAATGTAGGGGGGAAGAATGGTAACCCCCCCAAAAAAAATATCGATCTTTTTCAGACTATCACCCTCCAATGGTAAAACACGCCAGCGTTTTTTTGGGACAGAAAAATGTTTACATTTTTTTTTCAACCTCCTATCTATTGTATTGAACGTCACCTGGTCTGACCAGGCGAAGTAACGTCTAACGTAAGTGCTAACGTTCAGGAAAATGTTCATCTTAGTGAATTTGCGAATTTACGATCCTTCGTCAGTGCGCAACTTTGCCTGGCGTAAGGGTGCGAAGTTGCGCAAGTCTATCTACTTCGCTAGCGTAAATTCGCTAGAGCTGGTGTTAGTGAATTTCCGAAGTTACAAATCGACGTCACGCTGGCGGATTAGTGCTAGCGTTAGACGCTGCACGCCTTAATGAATTTGCCCCATAGACTCCATTGTAGTCAAATAAGTAATTTTTTTAAAAATTATTTCCTATTTCTCTGTAATAATAAAACAAAACCCTGTACTTGTTCCCAACTAAAATATAATTCATCCTAATTGGAGGCAGGACAATCCTAATTGGTTTAATTCATGCTTAAATTATTTTTTAGCAGACCTAAGGTATGGGGATCCAAATTATGGAAATATCCCTTATCTGGAAGACCATAAGGCCCAAGCATTCTGGATAACAGGTCCCATGTTAATACATGACTGATGCAAGGTCAAAAATGTACTCTAGATACTTTATTTTAATGAACCCTATTATCATAGAAAAGTGTCATGTATTTTGTCCAGCAGTCTGTAACTTATTTTCATCCCTTGTGATTATGTACAGGTTTGGTGCTGCCTTATACTGTATACGTTTATTGTATTGCAATTGATCACCTTAGGAGCCTAGTATTTCTGTGCACTGTTCAGTCTAGTATGTTCAGTCCAATATAGCCAATCAAGGCACAAACTGATGGAGGTTATATGAGCACTCTCATGCTGCAATCGTATAGGGATATTAAATTGGAATATAGCCCCCAGTTCCAAGGGCATGCATATCTGACTTATTAAATATATTACAAAAAATCTATTTTTTAAGTTTAAAAAAATCACTGTTTATTTATCAAAAGTTTAAAAGAATAGGCATACAGACCAATTGTTCTGCCTTGCGCGTTTCGTACGTCCCAGGTACTTAGTCATAGACATTAATATCACATTGCTTAGCCACAGAAACCCCAAGAGGTCCCTCTCTCCTAGACTTGGAACCAATAGCATACTGCCACATCACCAATTAAAACAACCTGACATATATATACACTTTAGTCCTACTCTTTGTTGTGCCTACATTCAATCTGTTTAAACAACTCCGTGTATCACATCAGTTGCAATTGATGTGATACACGAGGTTGTTTAAATAGATTGAATGCAACTGTTACTGGTTAAGGAGCTGTAACATACAGTAATAAAATGATGACTGATGTGGGAGCTGCTATGAGATAGATCAATGTAGGATTTCCATCATTATTCATGTTCTTTTTAATGTACCCCTTACACGCTTCCCACTACCTTGTATTATATGTTTCAATTAAAAAAAAAACGTATTTTAGTTATATTAACGTTATTTTTATCTTCTTTGTAGAACTGTTGATTCACTGGACAAACAATTCAGAATGGACAGCTTTACCGCTGACTTTGGAAGGCCCACTGAAGCTGACACTGACAGAATTTTCTCTCGTAATATAACTGAGGAATCAAGGTCTCTCTTTCATTGCTACATAAATGAAGTTGAGCAGCCAGAAAGAATAAAGAACAGGAACAGAGCCATGGACAGTGGAATTATCATTCAGCAAACCATTAGAAATTCTAAGGTAGAAGAAGAAGTTAATGGTCTTGCAAAGTTCAACATCCCTAACTTTGTTAACACCGACCAGAGTTCTTCCATTGGCGATGACGACCTTTTATTATATGATCCACCAATTCATTTGGAAAACGATGCAGCCCATCCACATTTGTGTGACTTTATGAACTGATTGAACACCAAGCAAAACTGCAGCTCTGATTTGAGTTAATCCAGTGCCCTTTGGGCAGTTGTGGATTTTACTTGTTTCTCACTTCAGATATATGAAATAAATGCCTCATGTGCATACTTGATTGCCTGATGGGCATTACTCTTGTTAGTAATGCTTTTAAAATGTTACTGAAATTAAAGATGAACAGTAGATGTATGGACAGTATTTTATGGTTTGGACAGTAAGGCGGAAATCGGTAAATGGTGCTTTACATTAGACACTTACATAGGGCCATATAATGCTGCACTATTATTATTAATAACATGTATTTACAGA